>CM051243.1:37511280-38111280 GCA_027917425.1 Gastrophryne carolinensis | reverse complement strand
CGACCAACACTGTGACACATATTGAAATCAACCAAGAACCAGCCCTGACAAGGATTTCCACTCTTGACCAGCACCAATACCCATATTAAAGTAAACCAAAGCCCAGCCCTGAGAATGATTTCCACTCTTGACCACCACCATGACACATATTGAAGTCAACCAAGCCCCACCCCTGACAAGGATTTCCACACTTGACCACACTTGAGTCAGTTTCGATGGGAGTATAGGTGGTAGCTGAGATAATCATGACAAAGTCGATTAGTGTTCTCAAGCCTCTACTTGAGCCAGCAACAGGCCAGGGTTATGGGTCTCCACATTGCCAGTTCTGGAGATCTGAAAACCAAGGCTTGTTAGTGACTCTGAAGGAGAAGGTTGAAGAACACTGCAGTGTAGATGCAGAAAGGTCATTGCTAGCACACTAATAGTAAAACAAAATTGATAACAGCTCATCCAGTATATATCCTGTTGCATGGCCAGACGTTCCCTCTGTATAAAGCAGCAATGTTGATCATTCAGCCAGCAGCCAATTAAAATGCATGCTGAGAGAGGCCTGGTTTTATGTGGCCATTGGCCAATCAGGAAAGGAGGCCAGAGCCCACCACCTTACCCCCAGCAATACCTGTGGGAAAGCTGCAAAACATGGCCATAAAAGAAGATAGAACACCAGGTATGCCGGGGATCAGCTATACTGACAGCCAGAGCACACAGAGAAGGTGATTAACCAGCATCGGGTGAAACCATGACAGTCTTCTTAATATAGTATTTATATTCCAGATACCATTATATATTATGATTTTGCTGTTCTTAATTAAATGGCAAAATGAAAATGTTCCTGCTTGGCGACAGTATTGTAACTTTGGTTGGAAGCGCCAAGGCAATAAACAGAAACAACAATGCGTAATTTGCTAATTAAACATTGCTACATTCAGCTGTCGGCTCTTTTTATAGGGCACATCCCACTGCTTTAACACCCAATTAACGGTTACACACCGCCATTATGGATCGACAAGCACGACGAGCCTGCATTTGAGAAGCACCATCAACGTCAGACGTCTCAACATCACTCAAAACGGCGTTCAATCACAAGTGCTCCTTAATTAACTCCCCTGGATAATTGTGCCAGATATAACGTGTAACACACACCGTGCTTCCTGTGCTGAGCCATCAGCCATGGATACTTATACCATCAATACTCAATGAGTCAAGGGCTGGAGGAGGGGGGGGGGGGGCGAAGTGGAGCTACAGAGTTGCTTCTCTGGACAAAGATAACCAGTAAGGTATCATTTGGGACTCCATAAAGCAAATAAAGCTGTCAAATGGGAAACATTGTTCTAATTAAAAACACCTTAATCCTTCCACGTGTCTTCTTGATCCTGGATTTTGGGGCTTTCTTGAAAGAAAGATGTTGCCCTGGCATCTCTTAATGTCAAAGTTATGCCATGTGATGTCATGAAAATCTCTGTTTGTATTAATACTCCAAAATACTTCAAAATCTTCAGTATGAACTGTCCTGCCTAAACTAGACTTTTTGATCCGTCACCTGAGGTTTTACTGCCACACAGATCCATAGTCCTTCATTTTCATATCTTCCTGCTAGTCTTACAGGCCTGATCTTGGCATCTTCTGGCTTTCCTAACAGTGTGGTGCCTACAGTGGTTGTTGCATGATGTACTATCACATATGATGCCCATTTATGTTATAGAAATCCCCATGGGTAAAACAAGCTCAAACACTATGCTCCTTAAGTTCAACTTAAGCATAATGTGTCCTGCCTAAACTCTACTTTTGTTTTCACAATCTGCGATTTCCTGCCACACAAATCCATACCCACCATCAGAGACAAGTGAGAAGAGAAAGGTTACTCTATGTTCCACTATTGGATGTGAAGGTGGAATGGGCTAAAATTCTCAATTGCTGAGATTTTTAACGCAATGGCTTTCACTCAACAAGGGCAGTTAAAAGAAAACATAATCCAAGATCTTTTATCCTCACATCTTCCTGGTGGTCTTCTTTCCTTGATCTTTTCATCTCAAGGCTTTCTTGAGCTTGATGTCTACAGTGATTGATGAGATTTTGTACCCAAGTGAAGGTTTCCCTGGCACCGCCTAGTGGCAAAGTATGCACTGTGATGCTAAGCAAATCCCTAGGGGTATAAATCCTCTGATTGATGGTTCCACTTCAATGGGAACTGTCATGCCTAAACCTAACCTATCGTTTCATAACCTGGGGTTTACCTGCCACTAATCCATCATGCAGTAGGCAAGTTAGAAGACAAAGGCTCCACTGCTGGGAGGGGAGATGGAATGAAGTGATATTTTCCAAAGCAGTTAATAAAAATAAGAGATAAGATGATTCAATGTGTGTCATCTTCACATCATCTCTATGGTCTTCTTGACTTGTTCTCTGCAAATTTACTGGCTTTCTTAAAAGTTTCTCCAGTGAATGTTGATATGTTTACCCCAGAGACGATCTTGTGGAAGATCTTGTGGAACCCCTTAGTGTTGATGTAATGCCCCATGATGTTACAAAAATTCATGGGGGTATACATCCTCTGACTTCAAGCTCCTCAGTGAACTATCCTACTTAAATCTGACTTGGTTTTGCAACTTAGACAGGTAGCGACAGATGAGCGTCTGTAGCAGGCATTTTCAGAGCGCCTGCTAGTAGTTGCAGTGCTCGGCCGTGAGTCACTAGCTTAAATCTCTGGCGCTTGATTGAAGCCCAGAGCGCAGGAGGCGGTGTGTTTAAAGTCTGTTTTCCAGCATCTATCAACTAGTAACAAAGCGAAAACATATGGAATTACATTGTAGCAACATTGTAACATGAACACTTTAATGCCAGACCTGAAATGTCATTTCTGAAGAAATATATAAAAAATGAAAAAATTATGAAAAAAATGCGTTTTCAATGCCAGAAGAGATCACAGAATTATTTGTGATTTTTTGGAAAAAAAATACCCCATTTAAAGAGAAGAAAAGGTTCATCCATTGAAATGTATGGGAGAGCGACAGGTAGCGAGAGGTCATACCTGGTGCTGTTCACTGAGGCTGTGAAAATGATGAATCAGACGCTACATGGAGTTATCCTTGTTGCTAAACAGATTCTGCTTGATAAATGTGTAATTGCGTGCCGTGTCCGGCGTTCACCAGTCGCTACCCGTCGCTACCTCTCATTAACCAGCCACTACCTGACACTATCCCTTCATGAATAAGGGCCTTAGGCTTTATTTGCCACACAAAACCATCCCAGCTTTCAGGGGAAAGAGGGGACACAAAGGTTACCTTTAGTAATAAATGGTATGAGAGAAAGTGGTAAAGGGAAAAATGGTTATATACAGTCAAAAGCTAGAAGAATAGAAATGGAAACTTTCCTTCTTTACCCCTGTGCTGAAAGTGCTCACCTCCTAAGAGGTTTTGATCTCAGGTGGAGGCATTTTCTGAGTAGTGATGAGCGGGTTCGGACGAACTTGCCACCAAAGATCGGGTCCAGGGCCCTGTATCTGAACCCTATTGAAGTCAATGGGGACCTGAACTTTGGGGCCCAAAAATGGCTGTAAAATGGGGCCAGCAAGGGCTAGAAGGCTGAAAATCGAGGTCAACATCTGGGTGATAGAAATACACCAAAAAATTTTAATATATGTTTTTTTATGGGTGTTTGAGGAATAATTTGTGGCTCAACACCTGGGTGATTACCCTGCAAAAATGGGGTAGGAAAAGTACTATGAATAATCACAGAAAGCAAGATTCAAAAATTAATTAAATACATAAATAAATAAAAATAAAGTTTTTCCATGTTTAATTTGTTTCTACTGCAGGATTTTTTAAATATTTTTAGGGGCATTTTTGGTTAGATACAATTTATATCCTAAAAACAATAGCCTGACTTATTTTTTTAATTGTATTTTTTTCAAGGCTTTAACTGTTTTACTAAAAGTGGATTTTTAAAGCATCCCATCTAACACAGATACTGCCTGTGGGTTTATTATTTTATATTTTTTGGTATTTCTTTTGCCATTTTTCATTAGATACAGTTTGTATCTAATGAAAAAATATTTGACTACATTTTTTTGTCACTTTCACTTGTTTTATTGCATGCCACTTAACCAGCATTCTTTAACCCTTTAAGTGCCAAGCTTGTAGTTCCTATGTGCTTGCTTCCACTCCTTTTAAGTGCCAAGCATGTAGAATTAATTGGCCTGACTCCCCCCCCCCCCCCCTCCCCCGCTACAGTAAAATAGAAAGTAAAAGAAACACTCACCTGACCCCTCGTTCGATCCGCCCGGGTCTTCTCTTCACCCGGGGGGGTGGGGGGCATCCAATCCCCCCCCCCCTTGGTGTCTCCAGGGATAGTTGACATTCATACCCCAGAGGGTGTGTTTCTTTGGCACCACTTATCGTCAACGCGATGCTCTGTGATGTTACAGAAATCTTCAGGGATATCAAAGCTCCTTTTTTATGCCTAGAGCAAGTGTAAAAAGTATTTGAAAGTGAAGTGTAAAAATAGGTGACAAAAATTAATTAAATTACTTGCACATTGTACATGTGCCTGAAAATATCTGAGAAATGTATTATTAATAATGTATTATTATTAAATCACATGACAAAAGGTACATTGTTTACTCCAAAAGCCAACCTCAAAGTTTTATTTTCAATTAAGGCAACTGAATAACCCCCAGAAACGTGTTGCAGTCTTTTGTGTCCTCAAATATGTATTTTTGTTGACATGGAGAGAAAGTGGGGTCATGTTAACAGGGAAGGGAATTCTCTTCTACGTTATCGTTATTGAGGAAAAGTTATGCGAAAACATGTTGCGAAGCATTTGGCATATAGCAAAGTAAGGTGTCCTGTATTCAAATAGGATTCAGGATTCAGGATTGTTTTAGCTATTACAAAATTGCGACAAAGGTCTTTAAAACCAGGGGAGGGAGGGCTCAACCAAAGATGTTTTATGCCCAAACTAAGATCTACTGTAAATATTTGCAAGATAGGGCAGATAAGGCCTCTATAGGAGGTCATGCACACAATAGTTTTGGAAGTTACATGGCTATCAACCCCTGGGATGAGTTCAGAATCAGGAACACTCTGCAAGAAAGCTGAGCACCAAAGACAACTGCCCAGAACCCAAGACTCAATATCGACATTGTGGCAGGGGGCAGTGAAGGTGTTTTCCATTAGCTCATTTGTGAAGGTATGAAGACCCGCATGCTGGTGGTCAGGCTGGCTGGGTGGGGGATTTGTGTCCTCTGCTTGGCTGCAGAGTGGGATGTGGTGGGGAACACCCACTCAGGATAATGGGCATCAGCAAGTGAGTTTTTTCTTTTCGATCGACAAGAATAGCGTGAACTTGAAAATATCAATTAGTCTGAATTGGTTCGCTCATCTCTAATAAGAATGATAAGTAGCTGGACAAGAGGTTGAGACAACCACATATGCTCCCACTTCTGGCACCATATAGTGAAAATCTTGTGAAAAGTAGACAGTAAGCTTGAGACAACCACATATGATCGCACTGGTGACACCATATGGTGAAGACATTACAATACATATTGAACAGTTGGTTGAGAAAACCAACTGCAATCACAAGAGGGACTGTGGACAACTTAGCCACATCCACCTCAAAAAAGAAGCACCAGGGGGGCGTGGCTTGACATGAAGCCGTAAGGTCGCAGCAGAGGAGAGCTCCGTGACCACCTACCCTTTAAGTCACTCGGGCGAGCCAGTAGAGCCCTTATACACAAATGCCCAGGAGGGTGAAGGCGAGGGGAAAAGCCAGGAGAACACGGGAACACCCCATCCCCACTTACTTCCAGGCGCGGGGCACGGATCCGGCTGGTGAAGAGCCACACAAGATGGCGGCGCCGGACGCGGGGGGAGGCGAGATGACGTCCTCCTTGCTGGGACCCGGACGGGATGGAGCTGGTCTCTCGACCCTGTGCAGACATGCTGTGGCCGGCGCGGGAGGGGCCCGCAAGGAGCAAAGCGTTGGAGGCGGCCTGAAGAGCGACGCTGCCGGGGACCTGGCCGGCGGGAGGCGCCTTACAGTGGCGGCGCAGATACACTCGGCGGCGGACGGCGCCACGGGCCGGACCGGCGGAACACCCGGCGGCCCAGAGGTTGGTGGCACCCCCCCCGATCCCCGACCCCCCCATTCCAAACTGACCCTGGCCACCCTCCGGAGCCCGGACGGGTATCGGGTTCCATTAGCTCATTTGTGAAGGTATGAAGACCCGCATGCTGGTGGTCAGGCTGGCTGGGTGGGGGATTTGTGTCCTCTGCTTGGCTGCAGAGTGGGATGTGGTGGGGAACACCCACTCAGGATAATGGGCATCAGCAAGTGAGTTTTTTCTTTTCGATCGACAAGAATAGCGTGAACTTGAAAATATCAATTAGTCTGAATTGGTTCGCTCATCTCTAATAAGAATGATAAGTAGCTGGACAAGAGGTTGAGACAACCACATATGCTCCCACTTCTGGCACCATATAGTGAAAATCTTGTGAAAAGTAGACAGTAAGCTTGAGACAACCACATATGATCGCACTGGTGACACCATATGGTGAAGACATTACAATACATATTGAACAGTTGGTTGAGAAAACCAACTGCAATCACAAGAGGGACTGTGGACAACTTAGCCACATCCACCTCAAAAAAGAAGCACCAGGGGGGCGTGGCTTGACATGAAGCCGTAAGGTCGCAGCAGAGGAGAGCTCCGTGACCACCTACCCTTTAAGTCACTCGGGCGAGCCAGTAGAGCCCTTATACACAAATGCCCAGGAGGGTGAAGGCGAGGGGAAAAGCCAGGAGAACACGGGAACACCCCATCCCCACTTACTTCCAGGCGCGGGGCACGGATCCGGCTGGTGAAGAGCCACACAAGATGGCGGCGCCGGACGCGGGGGGAGGCGAGATGACGTCCTCCTTGCTGGGACCCGGACGGGATGGAGCTGGTCTCTCGACCCTGTGCAGACATGCTGTGGCCGGCGCGGGAGGGGCCCGCAAGGAGCAAAGCGTTGGAGGCGGCCTGAAGAGCGACGCTGCCGGGGACCTGGCCGGCGGGAGGCGCCTTACAGTGGCGGCGCAGATACACTCGGCGGCGGACGGAGCCACGGGCCGGACCGGCGGAACACCCGGCGGCCCAGAGGTTGGTGGCACCCCCCCCGATCCCCGACCCCCCCATTCCAAACTGACCCTGGCCACCCTCCGGAGCCCGGACGGGTATCGGCTGGGGATTGAAGGAGAGCCACAGCAGGCAGCGCGACGGCTATATGGTGGTGCCCCCTCGCCGCAGGATGGGCTGACGCAGCGGGAAGGGAGAGGCAGGATAAGCCCGGACTCACCCCCAGGTCTCACAACGGGGAGCGCTGCGCTGTTGGGTGGGGGGGAGACCTCATGGAAGGTGACAGAGACCCCCGACTTCTCGCCTGGCCCAATCAGCCTGCCGCCCACCCCACCGATGCTGACCAGCCCCACACATCCCTGGCAGCCCCATGACGGATCGCCGAGGGGGGGCGGAATGAGGGCACGAGCGTTAACCCCATTGGCTGAACAGTGGCCCCACAGATGGGGGGAACAAAATCCCAAGCAGGGGGAGCACGTTGGAGGGACCCTGACCTCCCCTGGGATCCCACAGGAGTATGGAGAGGGCCGGCCAGATGCGGTCACCCTCGATGGTGGCCGGTCGACGGGGTCTTCCCCCACGCTGATGCAGCGCTTGGACACCCAGACGCCCGTCCCGATGGATTTCTTGTCCCGGACAATAGCTGAGGCGGTTAAAATCAATATTAATGAGGCTCTTCGCGGTCTGCCGACGCGCAGTGACTTTGATGGCTACGTATCCAGAATGGAAGGCACCATTAAGAAGGAGCTGGCCTCCCTGCAAGGAGCAGTTACCGAGGTTACGCAGAGAATAGACGGAGTAGAACACTTGCACAGTTCGCTAGAAACCCGTGTGGCGGCGCTGGAACAACAACAGAGAGCAGGGAGGCGACACTTGTCTGATCTGGTACTCGCACATGATGATATCGAGAACCGCAACCGCAGGAATAATCTCCGACTGCGCGGGGTGCCTGAATCGATAGAACCACGTGACCTGGCATCTGCGGTAACATCCATCTTCAACGGGTTGCTTGATCTGCCGGCCTCCAATCATATCGAGTTGGATCGTGTGCATCGGGCGCTCGGACCCCGACCACTGGAGGGGGACAGACCCCGAGACGTGATTTGCAGGGTCCATTACTTTAAAGTAAAGGAAGAAGTCACCCGGCGGGCTTGGGACAAGGGGCCAATTGCATTTCAGGGATCGCAGGTCATTATTCTCCAGGATTTATCCCGAAGAACTCTGCAGATGAGGAAACTCCTAAAGCCCCTTCTGGAGGTCATTCAGGAGAGAGGGGCGACTTACCGTTGGGGACACCTGTTTCAGCTCTTAGTGCCTAAAAACGGCGGCCTCTTTGTCCTGAAAGCACCCAACCAGCTCCCAGACCTGTTTCGCTTTCTGGAGACGGACTCGATGGACATCCCCGATTGGACAGTCCCAGACCTGTCGATCCATGGTGGCCAGCTGCCCCGACGGGCGAGGGATGGCCCCCGCAGAGGAGGAGGGGGTGCAAGAGGCCGTAGAAGATGAAAGGTGGTGCCATGGGTGTGGTGCACGAGGAGCTGGGGGCCCTGCCTTCCGGCCCCTCCTGCGCATAGCCTCCTGGAACCCACCACCCGGCGGCCCTCTCGGTTGAATGTGTGCCGGAAAAGTGATGTGACCCGTATTGCAGTTATGAGCCGTGCGCAAAGTTATTGTTTATATGTTGATACTTGACTGCAGCGGATCGCAGATTCCCTCTTAGTAATATTCCGTGCCATATTTAGATGTTCCTGAATGTTTTGAAGAGGTTTTTTGTTTAGTTTGCCTTGAGCTGCCCCCCGCTAGTAGTACACCCCCCATATCGGGTGATGCGCCTGGGACCTACCGGAGGAGTCACACGGGAGGGTGCAGCTGATGTCCATCCCACTCATAATGCAAAAGCACCCTTTGCCATGTGATGGCCCCCTCCGCTCCCAGCCCGCGCTCGTCAGCCCACGCTCTAGAGTGAATCTAATTAGCCTACAAGATGAGCTTGGTGGGAAGCTCTCCTCGTTCACACTCACCAGGTCCTCCACGCCCACCCTGACACTTGGGTGCACCCCTCTGGATTGGACTTTTGTCTTCCCAGACGGGAAAGTAAAGGAGGTCACCCTGACTCCCCCTCATTAGTGGAGACAGGGAAGCACCCCTTTGTTGCTCTTAAACAGCACCCGTTCCGGGGTTGGTGTATCTAGCCCTTGGTAGACTGGCTGTCGTCCCAGTCCTCTTTCGTTTTCTGGTTGTTAAACAAAGTTTGGTTTTTGTGTGTTTTGCCCTTCTCCCCTTAGTTTGAACGCCCCTTTGCCCCCCCTTCACTCCCTTAACCCCCCTCCCCGACCCGTGCCTGCCCACCCCCCAGCCCTGCCTTAACTCTTGTGGAGGGGCTGAGGGAGTCGGGCTGCGAAACCAATAGTGTGGTCTTGCTCCTGGGTCCTCACCCCCCCCCAGACTGGTCACTCGATGGGTACCCTGAAAGTGATATCACTGAACGTTAGGGGCCTGAACTCTCCAGAAAAGCGGGCAATCCTGTGGCGGGAATTAAAAAGACATAAAGCGAAACTGGTCTTTCTACAAGAAACGCACTTTAAGAAAGGAGCATCTCCTAGGCTCAGTAGCAGGCTCTTCCCCCACGCCTACACCAGCTGCGCTGTAGATGCCAAGAAGAGGGGGTCAGCAATCTTAATTGCGAGGGATGTCTCCTTCACACTGCGGGAAAGTTGGTCAGATGACTCGGGTAGGATAGTCATGGTCAAAGGCCTAATTGGGCAAAAAAAATACACTCTAATCTCAGTATATGCCCCCAACCAGGGACAGGTGCGCTTTCTTAAGCAGGTATTAGACAAAATTGAAACTTATGCAGAGGGGGAGTTGATTCTGGGGGGAGACTTCAACCTGACCATAGACCCCCTAATGGACTCCTCTGCGGGTAAATCAGCAATTACACACATGGCCTTGAGATCCCTTAAAAAAAGACTGCACGACTTGCAGCTGGTGGACGCGTGGCGTATTAGAAACCCTACCGTTAGAGATTACACTTATTATTCAAGAGTACGTGGGACTTACTCCAGGCTTGACTACCTCTATGTGTCGCACAGCTTACTGGGTCTGATCTCGGACGATGGTATCTATCCAACATCATTTTTGACCACGCCCCAATTTTTTTGGATGTAGACCTTCTGACGAGACCCCCACCCCCCTTCACGTGGAGACTGAATGAGTCCCTATTGCAAGACCCGGTCTCAATGCTAGCCGTGAAGGAAGGGGTGGAATCTTACTTTAGAGAAAATGATGATGGAGAAGTCTCGCCCCAGACCCTGTGGGAGGCGCATAAAAGCGTCATACGGGGAATCTTGATCAGTCAGGCCTCGAGAGTAAAGAAGGAGGGAATGGCTGAGCTGGCGAGGTTGACGGAGAGGGTCAGGGCCTTGGAGTTGTCCCATAAGCAGTCAGAGGCGGCGAGGGTCCTCGGGGAGCTAACGCAGGCCAGGGAGGCCCTCAATGCCCTGCTGCGTAAAAAAGCGAAGCATGTCATAAGAAAATGCAAAAGACGGTATTATGAATTTGGAAATAAAAGCAGTTCCCTTTTAGCTAGAGCCCTTAAGCAGCAGCAAGCCCAGAATTTTATTGCTAAAATTGTTGACGGGGCCCGGGGGGCGCACCATACCTCGGAGAGCATTGCTGATACATTCAGACGGTACTATGCTGACCTATATGGCTTGGCCGGGAGTCGCTCCCCTGGCACGGCACAGGGAGAGAGAATTAAGCAGTACTTAATAGACTCAAAAATGCCAAAAATACCGAGAGAGGGTGCAGACTTGTTGGAAGCCCCGATTAGTATGGATGAACTTGACAAGGCGCTAAAACTCGCGCCGGCAGGAAAAGCGCCCGGCCCTGATGGGTTTCCGGTTAAATATTATAGAGCCCTTTTGCCGCAATTGGGGGGATACCTGGTGAGAGCCTGGAACTCGATTATTGACAGAGACTCCCCTGGCACATTCTCAAGCAGGGAGCTAGAAGCCCACATTGCGGTCATCCCTAAACCAGGGAAAGACCCACTGTACTGCACAAGCTACAGACCCATTTCACTGCTTAACGCAGATGTGAAACTATATGCAAAAATATTGGCCACCAGACTATCCCCCATAATCCCCCAACTAGTCCACCTGGATCAGGCTGGCTTTGTTGTGCATAGAGAAGCTAGGGACAATGTGATAAGGGCCATTGACGTTGTGCATGGAGCCAAGACCGCAGGTACTCCCCTAATGCTCCTCTCTACGGACGCCGAAAAGGCGTTCGATAGGGTTAATTGGGCATTCCTGAAGGAGTCCCTCAGATACATAGGCCTAGGGGACAACATGAGGTTGATGATCGAGGCTCTTTATACCACACCTTCGGCCAGAGTGAGGGTCAACGGCCACCTGTCTGACCCGGTTTGGATTGGCAATGGTACGCGCCAGGGATGCCCCCTCTCCCCACTGCTCTTTGCACTCTCGCTGGAGCCCTTCCTCTGCATGATCAGGAACAATGTAGATATACGAGGGTTTGAGTCTGGAGGGCACACCCATAAGGTAGCGGCTTATGCAGACGATCTGCTGTTTTTCATAGCCAACCCCGCTGTGTCCATTCCAGTACTAATGAGGGAGTTCGAGATTTATGGGAGACTGTCTTCACTAAAAATTAATTTTGACAAGTCTGAAGCATTGAATATCTCTCTCCCGGGTGGGGTAGTCAGGACGGCCCAGCAGTCGTTTCCCTTCAGGTGGGCGGGGGCCTCGATCGCGTACCTCGGTACCCGGTTACCAAACTCTTTGCACGACATATTCGCCCTGAACTATGTCCCACTTCTGCGGGGGATCCAGGTGGACTTGGATAGGTGGGATCTCCCCACCTTTTCGTGGATGGGTCGGGCCAATATAATTAAGATGTCAATATTGCCCAAGCTGCTGTACCTGTTTCAGACTCTTCCGGTCCATGTCCCTGGGAGTTTCTTCGCAGACCTTAACCGCTCCTTGCTGAGGTTCGTGTGGAACAAAAAGAGGGCTAGACTCAGGGCCTCGCTGTTAAGTTGACCCAAAAATAGGGGAGGTATGTCCCTGCCAGATGTCAAGAGGTATTGGGCCGCTGCACACCTCCAGAGATTTTGTGAGTGGGAAGCATGCAGAGAGACTAAACGATGGGTCCAACTGGAGCGAGATGCAGCGCCCATTTCTTTGGTGGCCGCGATGTGGAACGAAGGTAGGCTGCCTCCGGAGTTAGCCGGACACCCGACTATCGCAACATCTCTGAAGGTCTTCAAAAAATATAGGACCCACCCGGGAATTTCTCCCTGGCCTTCGCCCCTGGTTCCTGTCTTAGACAACCCCCTACTGACCCCGGGGCAATCTAGATCAGACCTTAGAGAATGGGGTAGGCTTACCCAATTAAGATGCGGGAACCTACTGACTGTGGAGGGGTGGACGCCTTTGCAAGAACTGAGAAGGGCGTGGCAAAATGCGAATTTGGATCCCTGGACCCTCTTACGCATACAGTTCTCTATGTCCAGACAGGGATATAGACGGGAAAAGTGTAGAGGGCATACCGAGCTGGAAAAAATTTGCATGGGTAACATTCCGCATGACCACTTGATCTCCAGACTGTACTCTATTCTGACGGAGATAAGTGCTGACCCCCCGTCCTTTTGGAGGGAGTGGGAGATAGATCTGGGGAGGGAGATTGGAGAGGAGCAGAGAGCGAAAATAGCAACACTGGCCCATGAATTCTCAATAGCTACCAGGGTGCAAGAGCTAAACTACAAAATCCTGACCCGCTGGTATTATACCCCTGATAGGCTCAATAAAATGTCGGCGGAGATAGACCCACTATGCTGGAGGTGTGGAACCGAACGGGGCACATTGTTCCATATCCTATGGTCTTGCCCCAGGATTGAGAAATACTGGAGAGAAGTGCTGGCATTGATCTCGGGGTTGACAGGGGACCCGACTCTGGAGGCCCGCGACCCGGCGCGGGTCTTGTTACATCTGACGGCTGGCTCGGTGGGGAAATACAAAAGATCCCTACAGGTCCACTTGATAAATGCAGCTAAGTTGGTGATCCCCAGGTTCTGGAAGCAGAGGAGCCCCCCATCAGTGAAGGACTGGGTCAGTGAAGTGCTACATATCAGCGAGATGGAAGATCTGACCCTGGCCTTGAATGATGGGGATGAGCGCTACAGATCCACCTGGATGCCCTGGTTGTTGTTCCAAGAGTCGAGTGAGTTCAGGCGGCTGCTCTCCGAGTAGTGTGATGCTGATACCTGTAAAACAGTAGACCCGTAGGAATGCACGGGTTAATATAAAATGTCGATGATTAAACTACATGTGTGGAAGCTCTGTTCATGGAATGTGTACTTTGCTGAGCACTGTTGACCACCTGCCTCCCCATTCCCTTATGACCCACCACTACTACATTTACCCCCCCCCCATTCCTCTCTTGTTGTAGTATTCTAATTTTGTATGTATAAAACTCTTGTCAAAAATAAAAATAAAGAATTTGAAAAAAAAAAAAAGAAGCACCATACAATCAATGCAATACAAAAACTTTATTGTAAGAAAAGAATGTTTACACACAAAAGACACACAGACATACAGCACAAACAGCTGCACTTTCCCCATATCACAAGTAAATTACATCCTGAGCTGTCCAAACAGGGACAGATCAATATATCTGGGAAAATGTGCAAGGAACGGAAGACCCCACGAATAAAATGAAACAGGGGTCTATGTGATATTTTTTGGGCCGGCACAAAACTAACCATAAATCTGTCAACCAATATCCCTAACATACAAACCAACCTAATAAAGTGACTAGTGCTGGACCCAAACACTGGGTTAATAAAACCACATGATAGTGAAAAATGAGCAAATAAGCAAATAATAATAAAACACCATTAAAAAGTGTATAAGTGTATAGCCATGCTAATTAATATAATTAGGGACACAAAAAGTGCTAAGTGCATATAAAGAGACAATTACAATGAACATAATACAGTGTTACAGTTACAAATCCATAATGATAGCAGCACAACCGTTCCAAAAATGAAGGAAGGGGGGAAAGAATGCAGCAGGCTAAGTTGTCCACAGTCCCTCTTGTGATTGCATTTGGAGATATTTAGTGAGCGTGCTGTTTTCAATAGGTGGTGCACCCCCATTTGTGTATTGGTTGAGAAAACCACATACGTTCCCACTATGGACACCATATAGTTTGGTCTGACGCAATACAATTAAGATGTTCTCAAAAGTAATATGGTTGAGGAACCACATATCATCCAACACCACAAGTGACACCATATGGTTAAGAAATTAAAAAAAAATAGTTGGGTGAGTGGTTGAGACTAGAGATGAGCGAGTAGTATTCGACCGAGCCGGTATTCGATCGAATACTACGCTGTTCGTCATACTCGATTTCGATCGAGTACAGCGGCGATGGCGCACTCACAATTCGTTTCCCCTCCCACCTTCCCTGGCGTGTTTTTTACACCAATCACCATGCAGGGGGGGTGGGACAGGTCCTGGGAGGACGCTGGCATCGCGAAAACGGCGTCTACATGCATTGGCTGGAAAAACCATGTGACCTCGAATATACAAAACTCAGCACTTCCTCTTCGTCAGCATTAGCAGCTTGAACTTAGTGAGGGACAGACGCTCACAGCGGGGAAAGACAGGCTGTCGCTGGCAGGGCCCCAGAAGCTCGGAATATCGCATTTACCACCATCTATACCAGCTACCAGAAGACAAGAGAGTCATTAAGAGCCCTTATTAGGGCTACTACGCTGAACGGTATATGGCTCATATGTAGGCAGGCAGGGCCCCAGAAGCTCAGAATATCGCTTTTACCACCATATATACCAGCTACCAGAAGACAAGAGAGTCATTAAGAGCCCTTATTAGGGCTACTACGCTGAACAGTATATAGCTCATATCCTATGTAGGCAGGCAGGGCCCCAGAAGCTCAGAATATCGCTTTTACCACCATATATACCAGCTACCAGAAGACAAGAGAGTCATTAAGAGCCCTTATTAGGGCTACTACGCTGAACAGTATATAGCTCATATTCTATGTAGTCAGGCAGGGCCCCAGAAGCTCAGAATATCGCTTTTACCACCATATATACCAGCTACCAGAAGACAAGAGAGTCATTAAGAGCCCTTATTAGGGCTACTACGCTGAACAGTATATAGCTCATATCCTATGTAGGCAGGCAGGGCCCCAGAAGCTCAGAATATCGCTTTTACCACCATATATACCAGCTACCAGAAGACAAGAGAGTCCTTAATCCCTTATTAGTGCTGCTATGTTGAACAGTATATAGCTCATATCCTATGTAGGCAGGCAGGGCCCCAGAAGCTCAGAATATCGCTTTTACCACCATATATACCAGCTACCAGAAGACAAGAGAGTCCTTAATCCCTTATTAGTGCTGCTATGTTGAACAGTATATAGCTCATTTCCTATGTAGTCAGGCAGGGCCCCAGAAGCTCAGAATATCGCTTTTACCACCATATATACCAGCTACCAGAAGACAAGAGAGTCATTAATCCCTTATTAGTGCTGCTATGTTGAACAGTATATAGCTCTTATCCTATGTAGGCAGGCAGGGCCCCAGAAGCTCAGAATATCGCTTTTACCACCATATATACCAGCTACCAGAAGACAAGAGAGTCATTAAGAGCCCTTATTAGGGCTACTACGCTGAACAGTATATAGCTCATATTCTATGTAGTCAGGCAGGGCCCCAGAAGCTCAGAATATCGCTTTTACCACCATATATACCAGCTACCAGAAGACAAGAGAGTCCTTAATCCCTTATTAGTGCTGCTATGTTGAACAGTATATAGCTCATATCCTATGTAGTCAGGCAGGGCCCCAGAAGCTCAGAATATCGCTTTTACCACCATATATACCAGCTACCAGAAGACAAGAGAGTCATTAAGAGCCCTTATTAGGGCTACTACGCTGAACAGTATATAGCTCATATTCTATGTAGTCAGGCAGGGCCCCAGAAGCTCAGAATATCGCTTTTGCCACCATATATACCAGCTACCAGAAGACAAGAGAGTCATTAAGAGCCCTTATTAGGGCTACTACGCTGAACAGTATATAGCTCATATCCTATGTAGGCAGGCAGGGCCCCAGAAGCTCAGAATATCGCTTTTACCACCATATATACCAGCTACCAGAAGACAAGAGAGTCATTAAGAGCCCTTATTAGGGCTACTACGCTGAACAGTATATAGCTCATATCCTATGTAGTCTGGCAGGGCCCCAGAAGCTCAGAATATCGCTTTTACCACCATATATACCAGCTACCAGAAGACAAGAGAGTCATTAAGAGCCCTTATTAGGGCTACTACGCTGAACAGTATATAGCTCATATCCTATGTAGGCAGGCAGGGCCCCAGAAGCTCAGAATATCGCTTTTACCACCATATATACCAGCTACCAGAAGACAAGAGAGTCCTTAATCCCTTATTAGTGCTGCTATGTTGAACAGTATATAGCTCATATCCTATGTAGTCAGGCAGGGCCCCAGAAGCTCAGAATATCGCTTTTACCACCATATATACCAGCTACCAGAAGACAAGAGAGTCATTAAGAGCCCTTATTAGGGCTACTACGCTGAACAGTATATAGCTCATATTCTATGTAGTCAGGCAGGGCCCCAGAAGCTCAGAATATCGCTTTTACCACCATATATACCAGCTACCAGAAGACAAGAGAGTCATTAAGAGCCCTTATTAGGGCTACTACGCTGAACAGTATATAGCTCAAATCCTATGTAGGCAGGCAGGGCCCCAGAAGCTCAGAATATCGCTTTTACCACCATATATACCAGCTACCAGAAGACAAGAGAGTCATTAAGAGCCCTTATTAGGGCTACTACGCTGAACAGTATATAGCTCATATCCTATGTAGTCAGGCAGGGCCCCAGAAGCTCAGAATATCGCTTTTACCACCATATATACCAGCTACCAGAAGACAAGAGAGTCATTAATCCCTTATTAGTGCTGCTATGTTGAACAGTATATAGCTCATATCCTATGTAGGCAGGCAGGGCCCCAGAAGCTCAGAATATCGCTTTTACCACCATATATACCAGCTACCAGAAGACAAGAGAGTCATTAAGAGCCCTTATTAGGGCTACTACGCTGAACAGTATATAGCTCATATTCTATGTAGTCAGGCAGGGCCCCAGAAGCTCAGAATATCGCTTTTACCACCATATATACCAGCTACCAGAAGACAAGAGAGTCATTAAGAGCCCTTATTAGGGCTACTAGGCTGAACAGTATATAGCTCATATCCTATGTAGTCAGGCAGGGCCCCAGAAGCTCAGAATATCGCTTTTACCACCATATATACCAGCTACCAGAAGACAAGAGAGTCATTAAGAGCCCTTATTAGGGCTACTACGCTGAACAGTATATAGCTCATATTCTATGTAGTCAGGCAGGGCCCCAGAAGCTCAGAATATCGCTTTTACCACCATATATACCAGCTACCAGAAGACAAGAGAGTCCTTAATCCCTTATTAGTGCTGCTATGTTGAACAGTATATAGCTCATATCCTATGTAGTCAGGCAGGGCCCCAGAAGCTCAGAATATCGCTTTTACCACCATATATACCAGCTACCAGAAGATAAGAGAGTCATTAAGAGCCCTTATTAGGGCTACTACGCTGAACAGTATATAGCTCATATTCTATGTAGTCAGGCAGGGCCCCAGAAGCTCAGAATATCGCTTTTACCACCATATATACCAGCTACCAGAAGACAAGAGAGTCATTAAGAGCCCTTATTAGGGCTACTACGCTGAACAGTATATAGCTCATATCCTATGTAGGCAGGCAGGGCCCCAGAAGCTCAGAATATCGCTTTTACCACCATATATACCAGCTACCAGAAGACAAGAGAGTCATTAAGAGCCCTTATTAGGGCTACTACGCTGAACAGTATATAGCTCATATCCTATGTAGGCAGGCAGGGCCCCAGAAGCTCAGAATATCGCTTTTACCACCATATATACCAGCTACCAGAAGACAAGAGAGTCATTAAGAGCCCTTATTAGGGCTACTACGCTGAACAGTATATAGCTCATATCCTATGTAGGCAGGCAGGGCCCCAGAAGCTCAGAATATCGCTTTTACCACCATATATACCAGCTACCAGAAGACAAGAGAGTCCTTAATCCCTTATTAGTGCTGCTATGTTGAACAGTATATAGCTCATATCCTATGTAGTCAGGCAGGGCCCCAGAAGCTCAGAATATCGCTTTTACCACCATATATACCAGCTACCAGAAGACAAGAGAGTCCTTAATCCCTTATTAGTGCTGCTATGTTGAACAGTATATAGCTCATATCCTATGTAGTCAGGCAGGGCCCCAGAAGCTCAGAATATCGCTTTTACCACCATATATACCAGCTACCAGAAGACAAGAGAGTCCTTAATCCCTTATTAGTGCTGCTATGTTGAACAGTATATAGCTCATATCCTATGTAGTCAGGCAGGGCCCCAGAAGCTCAGAATATCGCTTTTACCACCATATATACCAGCTACCAGAAGACAAGAGAGTCCTTAATCCCTTATTAGTGCTGCTATGTTGAACAGTATATAGCTCATATCCTATGTAGTCAGGCAGGGCCCCAGAAGCTCAGAATATCGCTTTTACCACCATATATACCAGCTACCAGAAGACAAGAGAGTCATTAAGAGCCCTTATTAGGGCTACTACGCTGAACAGTATATAGCTCATATCCTATGTAGTCAGGCAGGGCCCCAGAAGCTCAGAATATCGCTTTTACCACCATATATACCAGCTACCAGAAGACAAGAGAGTCATTAAGAGCCCTTATTAGGGCTACTACGCTGAACAGTATATAGCTCATATCCTATGTAGTCAGGCAGGGCCCTAGAAGCTCAGAATCTCGCATTTACCACCATATATACCAGCTACCAGAAGACAAGAGAGTCATTAAGAGCCCTTATTAGGGCTACTATGCTGAACAGTATATAGCTCATTCTAGCTATATACACACTGCACACAACGGTTGCTTTAGTGAGGGGTAGCTGCTGCTGCTGGAATAGGGACAGAAAGACTTCAGTGGTGTATTACCATTTACCACCTATATACAAAACTATATACACTCTGCTCAAAACGGCTGCTTTAGTGAGGGGTAGCTGCTGATGCTGGAATAGGGACAGAAAGACTTCAGTGGTGTATTAGCACCTATATACAAAACTATATTTTGCACTACTGTTTTGTGTCCTCTCTGCCAACAAAACCTTGTTATATACCCGGTGCGTATAGGCACCATTTCACCTTCTGGCAGTATACGGCTGTATAGCCAGGTGTTTTTCTTAAAAATATTTTTATATTTGGCACTACTGTTTTGTGTCCTCTTTACCAACAAAACCTTGTTATATACCCGGTGCGTATAGGCACCATTTCACCTTCTGGCAGTATACGGCTGTATAGCCAGGTGTTTTTCTTAAAAATATTTTTATATTTGGCACTACTGTTTTGTGTCCTCTTTACCAACAAAACCTTGTTATATACCCGGTGCGTATAGGCACCATTTCACCTTCTGGCAGTATACGGCTGTATAGCCAGGTGTTTTTCTTAAAAATATTTTTATATTTGGCACTACTGTTTTGTGTCCTCTTTACCAACAAAACCTTGTTATATACCCGGTGCGTATAGGCACCATTTCACCTTCTGGCAGTATACGGCTGTATAGCCAGGTGTTCTTCTTAAAAATATATTTATATTTGGCACTACTGTTTTGTGTCCTCTGTGCCAACAAAACACTGTTTTATACACGGTGCGTATAGGCACCATTTCACCTTCTGGCAGTATACGGCTGTATAGCCAGGTGTTCTTCTTAAAAATATTTTTATATTTGGCATAACGCGTGGCCAAAAAAGTAAAACGTCTGAAATGCGGAGGGCTAGCGCAAAGGGACGTGGACGAGGACGGGGGCGCGGAAATGCTGGTGGGGGCACAAACCGCGTTGAAGCCAGTGGGGATACAATGCGTGCTGATGAGGGGCCGCCAGCATTACGCTCATCCAGCTTCCCTGCCTTTATGGGACAGTTATGCGGGGGGCGGGGTACACCTCTGTTAAAGCCTGAGCAGCGTGAACAGGTGGTGCAATGGATGGCCGATAACGCTTCCAGTCACTTGTCCACCACCCAGTCATCCACACAGTCTCACTCTGACCCTCCTTCCTCCCAACCTGGCCAACAGAGTCAGCCCACCCTTGACCCCTCCCAGGACCTCTTTTCGGGTCCTTTTCCAGATGTGCTGCAAGAATCCCAGGAGCTAGCAGAGGAATTTGTTTGTAGTGATGCCCAAACACTTGAGTATCCGCCATCTGCTAGTGATGTGGACCCGGAACCAGCATCTGCTATCATGAGCGATGATGATGAGACGCAGTTGCCATCAAGGGAGGCTGTTGGAATGTCCAGTGGGCAGGAGGAGGAGCAGAGAGAGGAAGTGGAAGAGGAGGTGGTGGACGACGAAATGACCGACCCCACTTGGACAGGGGTGATGTCCAGCGGGGAAAGCAGTGGAGATGCGGTCTGCGCATCACCGAATAAGGCAGCAAGAGGCAGAGGACAGTCCAGAGGCAGAGGACAGTCCAGACAGGGAAGGCAGGCCACAGCCAGCAGGGCCGAAGCTCTTCCCGGCAGCAGGCAGTCGCGCGAAGCTCCCCCATCGAGGCCTCGTACTTCTGTGGTGTGGAGATTTTTTAATGTTTGCGCGGATGACAAACTGAGCGCGGTTTGCGCAATCTGCCACTCAAAACTGAGTAGGGGCTCTGAGAAGAGCAATCTGACCACCTCAGGCATGCGCCGTCACTTGGAATTCAAGCACTGGGCTGAGTGGGAGAGAGCAAACGCAATACAACCTGCGCCCCGTCTTGCTGCCACTGCCTCTTCCCCTTTGTTGTGTGCTGCCACTGCGGTCCAGACCTCCAGCCAGGACACCTCCACATCTGCCTCTGCCTCGGCTACTTTGGGGCCTTCTCCTTCAGCCCCCCTTCCCCCGCATCTTCGTCTGCACCTTCCATCTCCTCGTCCCATCAACTGTCCATCTCGCAGGCGTTCAACCGCAGGCGGAAGTACGCCTCCAGTCACCCCCAAGCCCAAGCCTTAACCTGCCTCATCTCCAAACTGCTGGCCCTGGAGATGTTGCCGTTTAGGCTTGTGGAGACGCAGGCCTTCCGCGACCTGATGGCGGCTGCCGCACCTCGCTATTCCGTCCCTAGCCGCCACTATTTTTCCCGGTGTGGCGTCCCCGCCCTGCACCAGCACGTGTCGCGTAACATCAGGCGGGCCCTGAGGTACGCAGTCAGCACAAAGGTCCACTTGACCACCGACTCGTGGACAAGCGCTTGCGGCCAAGGACGCTACATCTCTTTGACGGCACACTGGGTGAATGTTGTGGAAGCGGGGACGGGGTCGCAAACAGGGACGGCCTACATACCACCCCCGCCCAAGATTGCCAGCACGGGTTCTGATAGACCCCCCCTCCTCTTCCTCCTCCTCCTCCTCCTCCTCCTCTGCCTTAACATCGCCCTCAGCCCCTAGCTGGAAGCGTTGCAGCACTGGCGCGGGGAGACGTCAGCAGGCGGTGCTTAAGCTCATCAGCTTGGGCGACAGGAAGCACAGCGCCGCAGAGGTGAGGCACGCCATATTGCAGCAGACAGAGATGTGGCTGTCGCCGCTGCAGCTAGGACCAGGCATGGTCGTGTGCGATAATGGCCGTAACCTGGTGGCGGCTCTGGAGCTTGCAGAACTCAATCACGTACCATGCCTGGCCCACGTTTTTAATTTGGTAGTACAAAAGTTTCTAAAGACTTACCCCAACCTGGCAGAGCTACTGGTCAAAGTGCGGCGCTTGTGCGCTCACTTTCGGAAGTCAACTGTAGCTGCTGCTAGCTTAAAAAAAATCCAGCAACGCCTCCATTTGCCTCAACATCGGCTGTTGTGCGACCTGCCCACTCGCTGGAATTCCACCTATTGCATGTTGGCCAGGGTGTGTGAGCAGCAGAAAGCATTGATGGAGTACCAGATGATGCATCCACGCGTGCCTCCAACTCAGCTCCCTCAGTTTGCCAACCACGAGTGGCCATGGATGGCAGACATATGCGATGCATTGCGTATCTTTGAGGAGTCCACTAAGAAGGTCAGCAGCGAGGACGCTATAGTGAGCGTAACCATCCCGCTCCTATGCGTCCTTAAAGAATCGCTCATCGCAATAAGGGAGAACGCATTGCACACAGAGGAGACGGGGGTAGGAGGAGACGCAACGCAGGTAGACAGTCAGACCACACTTTTGTCTGCTGCTCGGTGGCAGTTGCAGGAGGAGGAGGATGAGGAGGACAACGTGGAGGTGGCTGTGGAAGAGGATGCTGGCGGCGAGGGTAGCAGTCAGGCTGTGTGCGTCCCATTGGTTCAGCGCGGATGGGGCGGAGAGGAGGAGGAAGAGGAGGAAATGGAAAATGATCCTTCTGGTGGGGGCAGTGACGTCATGCCTACTCAGAGTCTGGCACACATGGCTGACTTCATGCTGGGCTGCTTTTCCCGGGACATACGTGTTGTCCGGATATTGGAGAACAAACTATACTGGGTCTTCGCACTCCTGGACCCCCGGTATAAAGATAACTTCTCCTCTTTTATTCCGGTAGAGGAGAGGACGAATCGATTACTGGAATACCAGAGGGAACTCTTGCAGAATATGATGCAGATTTTCCCACCCAGCATCGCTGGCGGCAGAGAGGAGAGTGTCTCCCAGAGTCTGACAACATCGATCAGGCCCACAGCCACCAGGGGAACACTCTCCAAGGTGTGGGACACGTTCATGTCACCCCCTCGTGCAACTTCCATCACTGCGGGGCCCGCTATCAGCAGGAGGGACAAGTATCGGCGGATGTTGCGGGACTACCTGGCAGACCACACCCCTGTCCTCCCCGATCCCTCGGCGACCTACACTTACTGGGTCTCCAAGTTGGACACGTGGCTGGAACTGTCCCTGTACGCCTTGGAGGTGCTTGCCTGCCCTGCCGCCAGCGTGCTATCAGAAAGGGTGTTCAGCGCAGCCGGGGGCATTATAACCGATAAGCGCAGCCGCCTGTCAACCGACAGTGCCGACAGGCTGACGCTAATCAAAATGAACAGCAAGTGGATTGACCCGGACTTTGCTTGTACAACAGTGGAAAGCAGCCAAGAGTGAAGTGCCATCTGTATGAAGTGCCATTTCCTCCTCCTCCTCCTCCTTAACCGCCGTAGAATTGCTGTATTAATAAAAAAAAATTATGGCTCACCTCTTGGGCTTAATACAATCAATTTTTAAGAGGTCTCAGCTCTTGGGCCTCCACACAATTTTTAAAAGGTCTCAGCTCTTGGGACTCCACACAATGTTTGAGAGGTCTCAGCTCTTGGGCCTCCACACAATTTTTAAAAGGTCTCAGCTCTTGGGCCTCCACACAATTTTTAAAAGGTCTCAGCTCTTGGGCCTCCACACAATTTTTAAGAGGTCTCAGCTCGTGGGACTCCACACAATTTTTAAGAGGTCTCAGCTCGTGGGACTCCACACAATTTTTAAAAGGTCTCAGCTCTTGGGCCTCCACACAATTTTTAAGAGGTCTCAGCTCTTGGGCCTCCACACAATTTTTAAGAGGTCTCAGCTCTTGGGCCTCCACACAATTTTTAAGAGGTCTCAGCTCTTGGGCCTCCACACAATTTTTAAGAGGTCTCAGCTCTTGGGCCTCCACACAATTTTTAAAAGGTCTCAGCTCTTGGGACTCCACACAATGTTTGAGAGGTCTCAGCTCTTGGGCCTCCACACAATTTTTAAGAGGTCTCAGCTCGTGGGACTCCACACAATGTTTGAGAGGTCTCAGCTCTTGGGCCTCCACACAATTTTTAAAAGGTCTCAGCTCTTGGGCCTCCACACAATTTTTAAAAGGTCTCAGCTCTTGGGACTCCACACAATGTTTGAGAGGTCTCAGCTCTTGGGCCTCCACACAATTTTTAAAAGGTCTCAGCTCGTGGGACTCCACACAATTTTTAAAAGGTCTCAGCTCTTGGGCCTCCACACAATTTTTAAAAGGTCTCAGCTCTTGGGACTCCACACAATGTTTGAGAGGTCTCAGCTCTTGGGCCTCCACACAATTTTTAAAAGGTCTCAGCTCTTGGGCCTCCACACAATTTTTAAAAGGTCTCAGCTCTTGGGCCTCCACACAATTTTTAAAAGGTCTCAGCTCTTGGGCCTCCACACAATTTTTAAGAGGTCTCAGCTCTAAGCTTCCCTTACTGCTGGGGTGACACACTGTAACAAACCTCCTCCTGTAAGCTTCCCTGACTGCTGGGGTGACACACTGTAACAAACCTCCTCCTGTAAGCTTCCCTTACTGCTGGGGTAACACACTGTAACAAACCTCCTCCTGTAAGCTTCCCTGACTGCTGGGGTGACACACTGTAACAAACCTCCTCCTGTAAGCTTCCTTTACTGCTGGGGTGACACACTGTAACAAACCTCCTCCTGTAAGCTTCCCTGACTGCTGGGGTGACACACTGTAACAAACCTTTCGCCTGTAAGCTTCCCTTACTGCTGGGGTAACACACTGTAACAAACCTCCTCCTTTAAGCTTCCCTTACTGCTGGGGTGACACAATGACACAAGAGGACATGTCTGACCACATCTCACACACACACACACACACACACACACACACACACACACACACACACACACAATGACAATTAGGGGTGGGGTCTATTTATTTTCCCCCTTGCCTATGCCATCTGTGGTTGTCATTAGGCAACGTGATTTTAAGGGGTGCAGAATTTTGTTCTTCTTTTTTGTACAGTTTGGCTTGGGGTCCATGGCAATGTAGAGGAAAGAAGGTTTCCTTGTCTTGTCTCACTTTACGTAGAAGTAATATTGTGTTTGAAGTGTATTGTTGAGAGGCTGTGATAGTGGCGTAATAGTGCGACTTGGGCGCGTTATATGCACCCAGACATGCTTCCCCTGCTGTCCCAGTTGCATTCCAGCAGTGTTGGCATCATTTTCTGATGTTTCAGGGTGGACTTGGTGACCTCCAAGTGGTCGAATTGAGATTTCCAAGTGTCGAGCATTTTTTTCCCATAGACTATAATGGGATTCGATATTCGGTCGAGTAGTCGAGTAACGCGATCTATTCGAATCGAAATTCGAAATTTCGAATATTTCACTACTCGCTCATCTCTAGTTGAGACCACCACATATTACCCCACCACTGACACAATATAGTAAAGATTTTCTGAAAATATAGGGTTGAGATAAAGATATATGGTCCCATCAGTGACACCATATGGTGAAGTAAATACAATACATAGTAGGGCAGATGTTTGAGACCATATATCATCCCACTACTGACACCATATGGATTTAGAGGTCTTATAAGTAGTCAGTGTGAGGTTGAGACAAGCACATATGACCCCACTACTGACACAATCCAATTAAGCCAACTTTTTGAAAAAAGTAAAAAACAAATGGGGTTGGGACTAGGGATGAGCGAACTTTTGAAAAATTAGATTTGGCTGATTCGCCGAATTTTCCGACAAAATTTGTTTCAGTACGAATTTATTCGCAATGAATCGCTATTAAAAATGGCTATTTCTGAGCTTCCTCAAGCCTCAATCGGGTTGTAAACCATTCTGCCTTGCTGTAACACGCATAGGATGCGTGCTTTGTTAGTGAAATAATACTGTAAATAATTATGACATGCAGATCAGAGGCATCGCTATTAGAATCGCAGAGAGGCACAATTGCAGAGAGTTTAGGTGGCATCACTATGAGGGGCCCCTATATTGCCTGAAAAACACACCCTGGAGCTGGCAGCAGCAGCAGGAACCCAAATATTGGCTGAAAGACATCCTGGAGTTGGCAGCAGGAGCAGCAGGAGCCCAAAAATTGGCTGAATGATACCCTGGAGTTGAAAGCAGCAGCAGCAACAGGAACCCAAACATAGCTTAAAAGAGACACTGGAGTTGGCAGCAGGAGCCCAAAAATTGGCTGAATGACACCCTGGAGCTGCAAGCAGCAGCAGGAACCCGAACATTGGCTGAAAGAGACACTGGAGTTGGCAGCAGGAGCCCAAAAATTGGCTGAATGACACCCTGGAGTTGCAAGCAGCAGGAGCCCAAACACAGCTTGAAAGAGACACTGGAGTTGGCAGCAGGAGCCCAAAAATTACCTGAATGACACCCTGGAGTTGCAAGCAACAGGAGCCCAAACCTGGCTTGAAAGAGACACTGGAGTTGGCAGCAGGAGCCCAAAAATTGGCTGAATGACACCCTGGAGTTGCAAGCAGCAGGAGCCCAAACACAGCTTGAAAGAGACACTGGAGTTGGCAGCAGGAGCCCAAAAATTGTCTGAATGACACCCTGGAGTTGCAAGCAGCAGCAGCCCAAACCTGGCTTGAAAGAGACACTGGAGTTGGCAGCAGGAGCCCAAAAATTGTCTGAATGACACCCTGGAGTTGCAAGCAGCAGCAGCCCAAACCTAGCTTGAAAGACACACTGGGGTTGGCAGCAGGAGCCCAAAAATTGGCTTGAATGACATCCTGGAGTTGCAAGCAGCAGCAGCAGGAGCCAAAACATAGCTTGAAAGAGACACTGGAGTTGGCAGCAGGAGCCCAAAAATTGTCTGAATGACACCCTGGAGTTGCAAGCAGCAGCAGCAGCAGCCCAAACCTTGCTTGAAGAACACACTGGAGTTGGCAGCAGGAGCCTAAAAATTGGCTGAATGACACCCTGGAGTTGCAAGCAGCAGCAGCCCCAAACCTAGCTTGAAAGAGACACTGGAGTTGGCAGCAGGAGCCCAAAAATTGGCTGAATGACACCCTGGAGTTGCAAGCAGCAGCAGGAGCCCAAACATAGCTTGAAAGAGACACTGGAGTTGGCAGCAGGAGCCCAAATATTGGCTGAATGACACCCTGGAGTTGCAAGCAGCAGCAGCAGCCCAAACATAGCTTGAAAGAGACACTGGAGTTGGCAACAGGAGCCCAAAAATTGGCTGAATGACACCCTGGAGTTGCAAGCAGCAGCAGCAGCAGCAGCAGAAAGAGACACTGGAGTTGGCAGCAGGAGCCCAAAAATTGGCTGAATGAAACCCTGGAGTTGCAAGCAGCAGCAGCCCAAACATAGCTTGAAAGAGACACTGGAGTTAGCAGCAGGAGCCCAATTTTTTTTCTTAATGACACCCTGGAGTTGCAAGCAGCAGCAGCAGCAGCCCAAACATAGCTTGAAAGAGACACTGGAGTTGGCAGCAGGAGCCCAAAAATTGGCTGAATGACACCCTGGAGTTGCAAGCAGCAGCAGCAGCAGGAGCCCAAACATAGCTTGAAAGAGACACTGGAGTTGGCAGCAGGAGCCCAAAAATTGGCTGAATGACACCATGGAGTTGCAAGAAGCAGCAGCAGGAGCCAAAACACAGCTTGAAAAAGACACTGGAGTTGGCAGCAGGAGCCCAAAAATTGTCTGAATGACACCCTGGAGTTGCAAGCAGCAGCAGCAGCCCAAACCTTGCTTGAAGAACACACTGGAGTTGGCAGCAGGAGCCCAAAAATTGTCTGAATGACACCATCGAGTTGCAAGCAGCAGCAGGAGACCAAACATAGCTTGGAAGAGACACTGGAGTTGGCAGCAGGAGCCTAAAAATTGGCTGAATGACACCCTGGAGTTGCAAGCAGCAGCAGCCCCAAACCTAGCTTGAAAGAGACATTGGAGTTGGCAGCAGGAGCCCAAAAATTGGCTGAATGACACCCTGGAGTTGCAAGCAGCAGCAGGAGCCCAAACATAGCTTGAAAGAGACACTGGAGTTGGCAGCAGGAGCCCAAATATTGGCTGAATGACACCCCGGAGTTGCAAGCAGCAGCAGCAGCCCACACATAGCTTGAAAGAGACACTGGAGTTGGCAACAGGAGCCCAAAAATTGGCTGAATGACACCCTGGAGTTGCAAGCAGCAGCAGCAGCAGCAGCAGAAAGAGACACTGGAGTTGGCAGCAGGAGCCCAAAAATTGGCTGAATGAAACCCTGGAGTTGCAAGCAGCAGCAGCCCAAACATAGCTTGAAAGAGACACTGGAGTTAGCAGCAGGAGCCCAAATTTTTTTCTGAATGACACCCTGGAGTTGCAAGCAGCAGCAGCAGCAGCCCAAACATAGCTTGAAAGAGACACTGGAGTTGGCAGCAGGAGCCCAAAAATTGGCTGAATGACACCCTGGAGTTGCAAGCAGCAGCAGCCCAAACATAGCTTGAAAGAGACACTGGAGTTGGCAGCTGGAGCCCAAAAATTGTCTGAATGACACCCTGGAGTTGCAAGCAGCAGCAGCCCAAACATAGCTTGAAAGAGACACTGGAGTTGGCAGCAGGAGCCCAAAAATTGGCTGAATGATACCCTGGAGTTGCAAGCAGCAGCAGTAGCAGCCCAAACATAGCTTGAAAGAGACACTGGAGTTGGCAGCAGGAACCCAAAAATTGGCTGATTGACACCCTGGCGTTGCAAGCAGCAGCAGCCCAAACATAGCTTGAAAGACACACGGGAGTTGGCAGCAGGAGCGCAAACATTGGCTGAATGACACCCTGGAGTTGCAAGCAGCAGCAGCAGGAGCCCAAACATAGCTTGAAAGAGACACTGGAGTTGGCAGCAGGAGCTCAAAAATTGGCTGAATGACACCCTGGAGTTGCAAGCAGCAGCAGCAGGAGCCCAAACATAGCTTGTAAGAGACACTGGAGTTGGCAGCAGGAGCCCAAAAATTGTCAGAATGACACCCTGGAATTGCAAGCAGCAGCAGCAGCCCGAACCTAGCTTGAAAGACACACTGGAGTTGGCAGCAGGAGCCCAAAAATTGGCTGAATGACACCCTGGAGTTGCAAGCAGCAGCAGCAGCCCGAACCTAGCTTGAAAGACACACTGGAGTTGGCAGCAGGAGCCCAAAAATTGGCTGAATGACACCCTGGAGTTGCAAGCAGCAGCAGCAGGAGCCCAAACATAGCTTGAAAGAGACACTAGAGTTGGCAGCAGGAACCCAAAAACTGGCCTAAAGACACACTGGAGTTGGCAGCAGCAGCATCAGGAGGCCAAAATTTGTCTGAAAGGCACACCCTGAAGCTGGCATCAGCAGGAGCCCAAAAATTGGCCTAAAGACATAAATGTGTTTTGCACCATGTAAAACGTGGCACCATGCTGAATCTAGTCGCATGCATCAGCCATTGGTGGGTGGAAATCCTGGCTGATCCATCCCTGATTCATTTTCACAAAGCTGAGTCTCTCCACATTTTTAGTTGGCAGACGAGTTCTCCTCGCTGTAACTATGGCCCCCGCTGCACTAAACACCCGCTCAGATGGCACACTACTTGCGAGGCAGGACAGCTTTCCAGGGCAAACTCAGCTAGCTGTGGCCACAAGTCAAGTTTGTCTGCCCAGAATTCCAGCAGATACTCAAGGTGTGTTGGCATGGTCATGTCAAGGTATGACATGACCTGCTGGTTCAGGTCCTGCTCCAGGTCTTCCTGTTGCTCATGAGTAGACTCACTAGGCGCGTGTAGAAAGCGACTCATTAGCGACTGAAGACTGAGGCTGCTGCTGATGGAGCTGCTGCTGCTGCTCCTGCCAACCCCCCCAGCAGCCATGGCAGTGGAAGGTGAGTGCAGAGGTCCCCCCGAGTCAGACCTGCGAGAGTATGGACCATGGCGCATCGGCCAATTGACTACGTAGAATGTCTTTGTAGTAGGTCAGTTTGTCCTCCCTCTTGGTGGGTTTAAAAAACGCCCCCATTTTGTGCCGGAAGCGTGGGTCCAATAAGGTGGAGAGCCAGAAGTCATCCCGCTGACAAATGGAAACAATTCTGGGGTCACTACGCAAGCACGTGAGCATGCTTCCTGCCATTTGCGCAAGTGACTCGGAGGGACTACCTGTCTCCATCTCAACTGCATACTGCCACGGTGTGTCTGAGTCCTCTGTCCCGCCTTCCTCACAACCCTCTAGCTCTTCTGGCTGCTCCTGCTCCTCCTCTCCTGTCCGCTGACTAGATAAACCAGCCATTTTGCCAAGCCGAAACTGTGCACTGTGCCACTCCTCTTCCTCCTCCTCCTCCAGTTAAGCTCGAACGGGGTTCATGTGGCCATAAGATGTAGACGCCATGTCTCCAGTGCCCTGACCAGCCATGGTTTTCAACATGTGCTGTAGTACATGAAGCAGTGGAATCCCGTCGTTCATCCCGTAATCCTGGCGACTCACAAAAAAAGTGGCTTCCTCTAAGGGCCTGAGCAAACGGCAGGTGTCAGATGAGCTGCCACTGGTTGACATTGAAGTTACACAGGGGAGTCCCCCTATCTGCTTGGATCATCAAGAAATCTGTGATGGCTTTTCTCTGTTCGTATAGTCTGTCCAACATATGCAGGGTGGAATTCCAACGGGTGGAAACATCACAAATCAGACTATGTTGTGGGCTACCGTTCTGACGCTGTAGCTCATGAAGGGTGTGTTTGGCGGTGTATGAGTGGCTGAAGTGCATGCAAAGTTTCCTTGAATTTGTTAGGATGTCTTGCAGATGGGGGGAAGACTTCAGAAACTGCTTCACAACCAGATTGAAGACGTGAGCCATGCAGGGCGCATGGGTTAGCCTTCCTTGTCGCATCACAGACAAAATGTTCTTCCCATTGTCGGTAACCATGGTTCCTATTTTCAGTTTTCTTGGAGTAAGCCATGTTTGGATTTCTTGATGAATACATTTAAGCAGTTCCTCCCCGTGTGACTCCGTTCGCCAAGACAAACCATGTGAAGCACAGCGTGACACCTCCGTGCCCTGCACACATGGTGGGCTGGAGGGGCACTGAGACTTGAGCCTACAGTGGAGGGTGAGGAGATGGCGGAGGATGAGGAGGCTGAGTCGCACAACGGCCAGGGAGCGCGGAGGCCAAGTTGCTGCTGCTGCAAAGGGACCACATTCACCCAGTGGGTCGTAAACGACATGTACTGTCCCTGACCGTAGTTACAGCTCCAGACGTCGGCGCTGCCATGCACTTTGCTACACACCGACAGGCTCAAGGACTGGCCCACCTTCTGTTCAACAAAAGTGTGCAGCGCTGGTACTGCCTTCTTGGAAAAGAAATGATGGCTCTCCACCTCGGCTCGGCACAAGCCATCAGTTCTCTGAAACGTGCAGAGTCCACCACCTGAAAAGGAAGCGACTGCAGCACCAGCAACTTGGACAGGAGCACATTCAGCTTCTGCGCCGTAGGATGAGTGGGCGCATACTGCTGTCTCTTGGACATGGCTTCGCTGATGGATTGCTGGCGGGATGCATGACTTGGAGGAGGAGGAGGAGCAAGAGCATCTGGAGCGACAGAGGATGGGTATGATGCACAGCTGCCTTCGGCTGAGGTGCTGGAGCCTTGGCTGGCAGAAATTGGGAGTGGCGTGCCACTTTGTGAGGAAGCAGCCTGCACCACCTCTTCAGAGCCTCGGTTCTCCCAGGCCGCTTTATGGTGACGCATCATATGTTGACGCAGGCCCGTGGTGCCAACATTTGGGCCCTGGCCACACTTCACCTTCTGCCTACATATCTTGCATGTGGCCATGTTACCCTCCTGCGGATGCTTGAGGAACAACTGCCACACTGCCGAGTAGCTACTTTTCCAACCAACAGCCCACACTGATTCACTGCTACTGTCGCCAACTCCAGGAACCCCTGCTCCACTACCTCCCAATAAGGTAGCCTGCCGCGCAGCAGGTGCTCTACCCCGTTTGGCTCCAGGCTTTACAATTCTGCCCCCTGCTGACTGCCAACCATGGTGCTAACACCTTGCTGCCTCAGCTGGTGCAACGGGTCCAGGGCAACCTGCGCCCCTCTTCTCCTGATGATGAGGATGAAGCCCCTTCTGCACCCGGCTCCCAAGTGCGATCGGCTTCATCATCATCACCGAGTTGTGGCTGCACGTCACCAATGTTCTCGGTTTTCTCAACAGTGTCTGGCGCAGGAGCTGGAACGCTCGCAACAACACCCACTCCACTCTCCACATCACTATTTGTCTACCTAGCGAAGGAAGCCACCTTCATTTATTGGCTGGGCAGTAGCTGCTGACTGTCCTCTATCTGATCGTCCTCCTCACTAAAGAGTGGAGCTGAACCCAAAGCATAGGATACGTCGCTGGGGGAGGGAACGGTGTAGGACAGAGGCAATGGGAGGACAGGGACTGCTCTCGGGCCATGCCAACTCAGGGTTGTGTCAGAGGAACCTACCGACCCTAGACTGGGGGTGTCAGATGTAACTTGTGATGATGTGGATGACGGCGTTAACCAATCTACCACGGCAGATGCATTACTGGTGGATACACGACCGCTAGCAGATACTGGCACATCAGGTCTCTCACTGCGACTCCTGCTGCCACTCGCCCCTAGTCTGCTGCGACCTCTGCCTGCAGAATCTTGGCCTCTGCCACTCCTCTTTGAACATCCTGGCACTTGTCTGCCTGACATTTTTATGTTTTTGAAATACTTAAAAAAATGTGTTTACTTTAAAAAGCAAAAGCTAAATAAAGTGAGATACTGCTTCTCTGCACCAGATACTATGAAAATTGGCAATATGGGATACCCTGCGGGCTGGTGTTTTTACAAGACGCAAAAAAACAATTAAAAATGCAATATATTAATGAAACAGAGCCTGTAGAAGCTGCTTTAGTATAACAGATAGGGTGAAATGTGCTGGTTTGGGATGCCCATGCAGCCTGGTGTTTTTACAGGACACACAAAACCAATTCAAAATGCAATATATTAATAAAACAGAGCCTTTAGAAGATGATTTAGTATAACAGATAGGGTGAAATGTGCTGGTTTGAGATGCCCATGCGGCCTGGTGTTTTTACAGGACGCACAAAACCAATTCAAAATGCAATATATTAATAAAACAGAGCCTTTAGAAGCTGATTTAGTATAGCAGATAGGGTCAAATGTGCTGAAATAGTATGCCCATGTGGGCTGGGGTTTTTACAGCATACAAAAAAAATTAAAACTAATCGAGTTATAAGAAATGCTTGTGTGTAACAGATAGGGTTAAATATGCCACTGCCAAGATGGGATGCACAGTGGCCAGGAATATTTACAGCACAAAAAAAAGCAATTTAAAACTGATCTGGCAAATTAAGTGAAAATAAAAAAAAAGTTTCCCTGTCACTTTCTCTGCTGTGCCTGCCTGGATCGTTACCGATTTTTCCCTATCTTTCCCTATCTTTCCTTGGCTCTCCCTGGCACTGTGTGGGTCTCCCTGATTCTCCCTGCCTGTCTGTTAGTCTCTCCCTGTCTGCAGCAACCTCCGTTCTGTCTGCAATGCAAGGCTGAAATGCGCACAAGCAAGATGGCCGCCGTTCATATAGCACTGTGATGTCACCGGGCTTCCTGGCTGCTGATAGGCTGCATGTGACCTTCCCATGATAACTTGCCCCAGGGGACATGTCCGGACATGTCCATCCACCATTTTACAATGGCTGTAATTGAAATAAATGGAGTTTATAGGAAAACTTTGATCGATCAAATCGCGGGGAAATTCGGATTCGTTCAGAATCAAATTTTTCCTGAAATTCAAAAAAAAGCAATTTAAAACTGATCTGGCAAATTAAGTGAAAATAAAAAAAAAGTTTCCCTGTCACTTTCTCTGCTGTGCCTGCCTGGATCGTTACCGATTTTTCCCTATCTTTCCCTATCTTTCCTTGGCTCTCCCTGGCACTGTGTGGGTCTCCCTGATTCTCCCTGCCTGTCTGTTAGTCTCTCCCTGTCTGCAGCAACCTCCGTTCTGTCTGCAATGCAAGGCTGAAATGCGCACAAGCAAGATGGCCGCCGTTCATATAGCACTGTGATGTCACCGGGCTTCCTGGCTGCTGATAGGCTGCATGTGACCTTCCCATGATAACTTGCCCCAGGGGACATGTCCGGACATGTCCATCCACCATTTTACAATGGCTGTAATTGAAATAAATGGAGTTTATAGGAAAACTTTGATCGATCAAATCGCGGGGAAATTCGGATTCGTTCAGAATCAAATTTTTCCTGAAATTCGGAACGAATTCGGGTTCGTCCGGATCGATTCGCTCATCCCTAGTTGGGACATGTGGTCCTACCATTGACACCATAAGGTGAGGAAAATCTGATAATTTATTGGGCTAGAGGTTGAGACAACCACAAATAATCCCACTAATGACATCATATAGGGAAGGAGAATTGATAAATAGTTGAGAGGGTTGAGACAACCACATTGGAACCCACTACTGACACAATATAGTGAAGATTTTCTGAACAGTAGACAATAGGGTTGAAACTAGGGTTGAGTGAACTGGTTTGTACAAATAGGAATTCAATCTGAATTTCAGGGAAAATATGATTCAACACTAATTCAAACTTCTTTTTAATTTGTGCAGATCGAATCTTTCCTGAAACCAAGTTTGATCCCACTACTGACACCACATAGAAAAGAAAATCTGATAAATAGTTGAGTGGGCTGAGACAACCACATATGATCTCAATAGTGATACCATATGGTACAGACAATATGATCTGTAGTTGGTTGAGTGGGTTGAGACAACCACATATGATCCCACTATTGACACCATATTGTGAAAGACATCTAACAGACCAACACTTTAAAATGGAGTTTTCCTCTCCCTGCCAGATTCCGCATATTTGACATCAAAATTATTTAGAGTGAAATATATTGAATCATTTAAATGTAGCTTAATCCCAGTACATTTTTGTCATACTGTAGGGATCTCAACACCCCCTGGGGAGAAATGTTCCCTGATCAGACACACTGTATTTAGTAATTCTGGTCCAAATTGTGGAGGCTCTACAAAAACGACTATCTAAATGTAAGCATAATAATGAGATCACTATGGTTTTGTTTGCCTTCATCAACAGCAGGACCCCTAAATCAGGAGCATGGGCTGCGATTGTGGTAATTTTGGCCAAGGGTTCAAGATTATTCAGGCAGAGCACGTGTATAGAAAGTTCTGATCCTGAATTAGAAATCAAACTGCAAAATAAAGAAGTTGATGCAATTCCCAGAGAAGATGTCCAGGCTAATTGGAGCCTTATTTAGTTTTCGCCTAGAGCTCCAAAAACTTCGGAAGGAAGGGATCAGAGTGAGGGGAAGGCGGGAAGAGATCTGCCAGGAGGTATTATTTGGTACAATACACACACACAACAAATATCATTTACATCTTGCAAGCGGCGAGAGGCTGGATTTACCGGGAAGCCGAGCAATTAGCATAATCAAGCAATGTAATTGCAGAAGAATCTTAATGAATGGGGCTCCTGGAGCGGCACAGCGAGCTGGGGGGGTCTAGAGTTTCACACACACCGCAAAAAAAAAAAACGATGAGCACCGAAATATAGTGTCTGCATCTCACCGCATCACAACACTATTAACCACACAAAAGAGCCTGCTGTCTGTGTGAGCTGGCATTGTAGCTGCATAAATACATATAGCCAGGTCTGTGGTATAAAAAGCAAAATCACGAAACGCGAAGCACTGCTGGTACAAAATGTGATATACTGCTTGTACAACATACCACATGTGATACACTGCTTGTACAAAACACAACATGTGATATACTGCTTGTACAACACGCCACATGTGATATACTGCTGGTACAACACACCACATGTGATACACTGCTGGTACAACACACCACATGTGATACACTACTTGTACAACACGCCACATGTGATATACTGCTTGTACAACACACCACATGTGATATACTGCTTGTACAACATGCCACGTGTGATAAACTGCTTGTATAATACTCTACATATAACACACTGCTTGTACAACACACCACACGTGATACACTGCTTGTACAACACACCACATGGGATACACTGCTTGTACAACATGACACATATGATATACTGATTGTACAACACACCACATGTGATGCACTGCTTGTACAGCACACCCCATGTGATGTACTGCTTGTACAACACACCACATGTGATACACTACTTGTACAGCATGCCACATAGGATATAATGCTTGTATAACACACCACATGTGATACACTGCTTGTACAGCACATCACATGTGATACACTGACTGTACAACACATCATATGTGATACACTGCTTGTGCAATACACCACATGTGATACACTGCTTGTACAACACACCACATGTGATACCCTGCTTGTACAACACACCGCGTGGAATATAGTGCTTGTTTAACATACCACATGTGATACACTGCTTGTACAATACACCACATGTGATACAATGCTTGTACAATACACCAAATGTGATACACTGCTTGTACAACACACAGCATGTGATACACTGTTTGTACAACACACCAAATGGAATATAGTGCCTGTATAACATACCACATGTGATACACTGCTTGTACAGCACATCACATGTGATACACTGCTTGTACAGCACATCACATGTGATACACTGCTTGTGCAACACACCACATGTGATACACTGCTTGTACAACACACCACATGTGATACACTGCTTGTACAACACACCACATGGAATATAGTGCTTGTTTAACATACCCCATGGGATACACTTCTTGTACAATACACCACGTGTGATACACTGCTTGTACAACACACCACATGTGATACCCTGCTTGTACAACACACCGCGTGGAATATAGTGCTTGTTTAACATACCACATGTGATACACTGCTTGTACAATACACCACATGTGATACAATGCTTGTACAATACACCAAATGTGATACACTGCTTGTACAACACACAGCATGTGATACACTGTTTGTACAACACACCACATGGAATATAGTGCCTGTATAACATACCACATGTGATACACTGCTTGTACAGCACATCACATGTGATACACTGATTGTACAACACATCACATGTGATACACTGCTTGTGCAACACACCACATGTGATACACTGCTTGTACAACACACCACATGTGATACACTGCTTGTACAACACACCACATGGAATATAGTGCTTGTTTAACATACCCCATGGGATACACTTCTTGTACAATACACCACGTGTGATACACTGCTTGTACAACACACAGCATGTGATACACTGTTTGTACAACACACCACATGGAATATAGTGCTTGTATAACATACCACATGTGATAGACTGCTTGTACAACACACGACATGTGATACACTGCTTGTACAACACACCACATGTGATACACTGCTTGTACAACACACCACATGTGATACACTGCTTGTATAATACACCACATGTGATACACTGCTTGTACAACACACCACATGTGATACACTGCTAGTACAACACACCACATGTGATACACTCCATGTACAACACACCACATGTAATACGCTGCTTGTACAACACACCACATGTGATACACTGCTTTTACAACATACCACATGAGATATACTGCTTGTACAACATACCACATGTGATACACTACTTGTACAACACGCCACATGGGATATAATACTTGTGCAACACACCACATGTAATACACTGCTTGTACAGCACACCACATGTGATACACTGCTTATGTAACACACCACATGGGATATACTGCTTGTATAACATACCACATGTGATACACTGCTTGTACAGCACACCACGTGTGATACACTGATTGTACAACATATCACATGTGATACACAGCTTGCATAACACGCCACATGGGATATAATGCTTGTGCAACACACCACATGTGATACACTGCTTGTACAACATACCACATGAGATATACTGCTTGTACAACATACCACATGTGATACACTACTTATACAACACGCCACATGGGATATAATACTTGTGCAACACACCACATGTAATACACTGCTTGTACAGCACACCACATGTGATACACTGCTTATGCAACACACCACATGGGATATACTGCTTGTATAACATACCACATGTGATACACTGCTTGTACAGCACACCTCGTGTGATACACTGATTGTACAACATATCACATGTGATACACAGCTTGCATAACACGCCACATGTGATACACTGCTTGTACAACACACCACATGTGATACACTGCTTGTACAACACACCACATGTGATACACTGCTTGCACAACACACCACATGTGATATACTGCTTGTACAGCACACCACATGTGATACACTGCTTGTACAACACATCACATATGATATACTGCTTGTACAACACACCACATGTGACATAATGGAAATATTGTGAATCACACTGCACGTGTTCTCCCATTGTTGCGCAGGGTCGTTGGCACCTGGCTGGTGGCAAATCCATAATGCGTTGTCGCTTTGCTGACTTATCATGTCAGATTTACATCCTGTTCCTGGCTTTGATAAGTGGAGATCTCAGTAAGGAGCCCAAGTATTTGCTTAATAATAAAGCGGCGTGTGCCCCCTATTCTTAACCCTTCCACTATCAGGTGGTTTTATGAGCAAATCACGTGATGTGCTGCAAATTTTTCTAATTAATTAAAGTGATGGGAAAGTTTGGCTTTGGTAAACTGTTTTTTACCTATCATGGCACGCACATGCAACTCCTGCCAAATCCACAGACATGGCAGACCCTGACTCATGAATCCTCGCCTCTTGTCTGATTATCCCGGCCTTTCCCCCTGTTCAGCCGTATCTCTCCTCAGGGTGACTCCATCAAATATTTAAAGTCAGCGTGCTGTCAGAGAAAGACTTTTACTGTGCGTTCCTCGGGCAGTCGATAATCCAGTAGAGGACGCAAATCAATTAAGACTATTTCTGGCTGCGCTCTGCTGCCGCCACCGCCACGTTTTATGGTGTTTTGGGTTTAAAGATAATAACAAAAAAAATCTGGAACCTTCTGGCAATGCTGGATAAGGGGATCTTTGAAGCTGCTGGCCACAGAGCGGATGTTGCTCGCTCGATTGGATCAACACGTGTTTGTGCTAACAATATTTATTCTTGAGTCTTTTGTAGTAGGCGGAGCCATGCAAATCATCTTTTTTGCCATTGTGATTTGGGATGCCCCGTTGTGTGTCCCTGAAAAACATGTCTCTTCCTGGTTCCCATATGGGACTCTCAGCCAATCAACGCAGCTTGTTCCATTAAAATTGCCTTTGCTGCACCTTCTAACATTTACACAGCCAACACTTACTACTTGTGAACACATGTTACTGCTGATGAGATTTACCCATTATTCTTAGCAGTAGGTGGAGCCATGCAAATCATCTCCTTTTGCTTTGTGATATCTTAAGTACCTAGAAGGTGCTGTCTGGACATGCAATCATTGCATAAACCTTTTAATATATCCATGATTCTTAGCAGTAGACGGAGCCATGCAAATCACTTCCTTTTGCCTTTGTGATATCCTAAGTGCCTAGGAGTCCGCTGGGTGTGCAATGCATGACTACACCTTCTAATATTTACACAATCATTACACATGTGATGAGATCTATCCACGATATTTATCAGTAGGTGGAGCCATGCAAATCATCTCCTTTTGCCTTTGTGATATCCTAAGTGCCTAGATGGTGCTGTATGGACATGCAATCATTGCATAAACCTTCAAATAATTACACAGATACGTGCTAATGCTTGTCCATGATTCTTAGCAGTAGGCGGAGCCATGCAAATCATCTTCTTTTGCCTTTGTGATATCTTAATCACCTAGTGGCGGCGCACTTACCTCCAGCCAGGTCCAGCGGCGCCCTCAGGCGGCTGGGACTCCTTCCGCCCGGCAGCCGCATCGCGCCAGGCGACAGCTCAAGCGTTGCCAGCTTGCATGGCGCCAAGCTCGGCCGCCTCCTCCCCTCGCCTTATAAAGGTTTTTTTTGCCCCCAAATCTGTTACTGCCCATGATAGTGTTTAGCTGGGTGTGCTGATCCTTAGTTCCTGTGTTGATAACTGTTGCCAACCTTGCAAGCCTGACTATCCTGACTGCCGCCTGTACCGACCTCCATCTGAGTTATGACCACAAATCCGTCTCATCCCTGGGGCCTTGAAGCTCTCTGATCTCTTGGTTTGACCATTGGCGGGACCTTTGATCTTGCCTGTTTTCTCCCTCAGAGTTCCCAGAACTGTATTACTGTACTAACCTCGGCTACCCAAGTTCGCCCAGTCTTACCTTCGGTTCATTCGTCTTCACCCCTGTGAACTTACATCCTTTGAGTCAAAAAGTCCTGGGGGCAACCTTGTCTGGCAAGGCGTATAAAGCGTTTCAGCAAACGGGGGCTTGGCTATAGGCGAAGCTAGCTGCAGAGATTGGGGGTTGTAGGCTCACAAAGAAGACGGGTGTCTCCGGGGTTTGACGCCTAGAAGGAGGTGCATGACTATACCTTCTAAAATGTACACGGTCATTACACATGTGATGAGATTTATCCACAATATCTAGCAGTAGGCGGAGCCATGCAAATCATCTAGTTTTGCCTTTATGATATCTTGAACACCTAAAAGGAGTCTGCTAATGTAGCTGTGCAGTTCTTGAGCATATGTTCTAATATTTAAACAGCCATCACTTCCTACTTGTAGACATGTTTGTGTTGACGAGGCTCACACCTTTCTGTTGCTTTAAGAGCAGGCGTTTTGTAAATATGCCAGAGTATCAAAATAAACACTGAGCATTTGATGTGTTAGAAATGTGTTTCTGTTACATTTTTTTTTTAAAAGAAAAACATTTTTCTTTTTCAGTTTTTCTATGGCAACGCAAATACAACGCGGGTACACTGCATTATACCCACATTGCACTTGCTCTGCTATAGACTTCTATTGACCAGCGCTATTACAACGTCATGCTGAAAAAAGTGTGTGCAATGTTTTTTTAATGCGTTGCGTAGTGCGGCACAGATATGTGAACTATCCTATCCAGAATAATGTACAATGTTTCCTCTGCGTTGTAACTGCTTTGCTACGCAGAGCAACAACGCAGAGAAAGCTAGGAGGTGTGAACAGCGCCTTACCCATGAATATTATCAGTGGGCGAAGCCATGCAAATAATCTCTTTTTGCCTTTGCGATATCTCATAAGCCTGCTCCCCTTTCTGTATGCCTGGCACTCTTACATACAGTGAATAGTGGAGACTCCATGCATGTGCCAAGGGAATGGCAGACAGGTAAGCTTTCAGCAAAATCTGGGGGATTATACACAGCCGAGCATTCCAAATCAAGATGCCTCAGGTAAACTAACCTATCACCTGGTGATAGGTCCACTTAAAAGAGTACCAATCACCCATAGGCCGATAAAGTACTACTTTAAACACCTTAGTTGCGGCATCAGGGGGTCCGGAGCTTGAGGATTGGTGATGTGTATTGCTTTATAATTGTTTTTTAAGACTCTGTGGCTATTATGTTGGCGTATGCACTATACTATCTATATTAGATAAAATTTGTTTCACTCACTTATTTTTTGTGCACTATTGATTTCAGCACTCATCATTAATTTTGGGTAGTTTTCTTCACTTTTCCATTTCACCTAGGCACTTGGCACCCTGACACTCTTAACTCATTTTATACACTCTGGTGCACCTATACTCTTTATCTTCATACGCCACCATATAACCATTTAAGGTCATTATAGATATTAACCTATTATCCATGTGATTGTTGATCATCATTAGCTCTTAAAGAGGACCTCCTATTCCCCCCAACTATTGTCTATATGTTTTTTAATCAAGTCTTGTTGTGTCTTTGTTTGTTCTAAGGAAGATTTAATAATAAATTTGTATATATATTTTTTACACTATGGTTGTGTGTAGTTTAATTGCATAGGGACTGTGTGGGCCAGTCTAGGGCCCAGTACCTTGGGGATGTGGTTAAACTGGACCAACAGCCTTGCGAAGTTGGAAAAGAAAGGTAGCGGCCATTTTGGAGCTTCCCCTCCCAATTGACAATGTACAGTAACAGGAAGCACAGCAGCATTTCCTGTTAGCAGGAGTTGAGGGATGTATCTGAGCGCTGTTTGTTAGCGTGGTCTGGTTTAAGTCATTTTTTACTTTTGGTCCGCTGTCCCCCAAAAAGGGGATGCCCCTATGCGCTTAATGAATGGAGAGCTCTAATCTTAGGTCCTCTTAAACCAGACCAACACCTATTTTTTCTTAAACAGATGTTGGTCCCGCAGACAGCAAATAAGAACAAGCTCGGGGGGCAGAATGCTGGAGCCCCCCCGAACATGACACTCCAGAACACCCCATCTCCTTACCCTCAAATTCGGGAAAGGAGTCCCGCGATTGACCAGGAGGAAAAGAAGTCACTTGGGCCATGGTCGTGTCCTTGGTGCCGGCCCCAGGAATCGCAGTAATCCTTTCCTGAAGTTGAAGGTAAGGAGCTTGGGCGTTCTGGGGGGTTATGAGGGACCATCTGCGGGGCCAACACCCATTGAAGAAAAAGCGAGTGTTGGTCCGGTTTAAACGTTGTATGATCCTGGAATTAAAAGTTGACACCGCCAGTGATGTCGATATACAGTGTCACGAAATTTCCGGAGGAGAGCCGTGGCTGTGCTGTGGGAGTACCGGCAAGGTATGCGCAGCAGGATACTCACGGGGTGTCACACAGTGGGGCAATCCCAAACCGGGGATGGATAGTGAAAACCCAAGGTTTCTGTAATCTGAGAAAAGCAGCAAGCCTTAAAGTGGACCAAAACTCAGGATTTTGACTATCCTGGGTTTTGATCCTTTCCCCCAGGGCACCCCGAACTCACTCACCTCTTCCTGGCGCATGTGCAGGCGCTCGTCCAATCAGCGCATTTGGAGCCGCTGACGTCACACCCTTTAAGACGGCGTCTAAGGCCAGCGGCTCCCAGTGCGCTGGCGGCCACATCCCCTGCTACCCTCTAACAGGGAGCGTGCCTGCGCTGGCCATCCACAAATGTTTGGTGTCGGCACGCGCCCTGCTAGAGGGATAGCAGGGATGCGGCCGCGGCTCGCGCATGCGCGTTGTACCGGGAAGAAAGATAAGTGAATGGGGCGATTTCACACAGCGGGGTACCCCCGATTTTGGATTTGGTGGGTTTTGGTCCACTTTAAGCGTCTGCTGCTCCCGCCTGAAGCCCTGAGGCTGCCTCTTGTAAATGCAGCAATAATAGAGCAATAGTAATATTTTACATATGTCTTGTATAGGCTTCATTTGGAGAGATCAATCTGGAGACAGCAGCCACTCCCTCTAGTTTAAAGGGACAGTCTAGTTTAAATAGCTCTTATGGTTCACAGGAGCAGCCAGGATGGCATCACCTGTGGCTGCTGCCCAATTGTCTTCTATTGGGATGTAAGAAATTTCTTCCCTCAATAGAAGTCAATGGGGCGGCAGGTGCAGGTAATCCCGGGCTACTCCCGTGAACCACAGAGATATGTAGACCGGCGTGTCCCTTTAATCACTTGCCTCCATGATTCTAGGGTGCATCCTTGTTTAGGGCTCGGATGGTCCCCGGCATCAGATTGCTGCATCAGGGCTTCTCCCTTTCTCTGCTCATTACTGAGCAAAGCAAAACGCTGACTTTCCAAATAAATAGAAGTCCTCTCCATTTTCCTGAAAGATCATTCATCAAAAAGTTCCCGCGGAGAGCTGCGCATCATTTACAGGATGCCGGGAGGGAGAGCTCATCCCATCCAACCCATCCAACATCTCCCCCCCCTTGCTGGAAGGAGCGCGCACACCCACCCCGAGCAGGGATCAAATACCTTGTCCAGAAAGAACAATAATAATGGGACCCATCACGGTTTCTCCCATAAACCGCTACAGTTATTTACACTGGACTGTCCCTTAAATATGTAGAAAAGAAGAGTAGGAAGGGTGAGGGGCAATATAAATATATAAAACAATTATAACAAAAGATTTGAACTATCCTGGATTTTGTTCTTCCTGATTCGGGATGCCCCACTCTGTGAACCCCCAAAGGAGGCCCATGATCAGTTACCAAGATCACAGGACCCGGAAGCATCCCTGCTGCTGAAGGTTTCCATATCTTGGGTTTTGTTCCTTCTGCCTGGGGTATTTGGGATGCCCCACTGTGTGTATCCCTCCTAAGCTCACCTTTTTCTTGTCCCCTGCACGCCTGACCATTCAGCCCTCATCCCTTTTTCTAGGTGTGCCTGGCGACCATTCAAAATGACCTGGTGTGGGTGCGTGCAGGGCTAAAGGCATAATGGGGATACAGCTGCAGCACCGAGCACCCAGCAGTTTGGGATGCACCATAAAGCGGGAGACTCCTTTAAAGTGGACCAAAACCCTGGATTTTGACTATCCTGGTTTTTGGTCCTTTCCCCCGGGACACCTCGATCGGGGATGCCCCGCTGTGTAAAACCCCCAGATCGCAGAAACCAACTCACCTCGCCTGTTCCTACGGCGCATGTGCAACTGCTTGTCTAATCAGCGCGCTGGTTGACACAATCCCCGCTTCCTTCTAACAGGGAGCGTGCCCGCGCCGGCCATTCACACACCCTGCTAGAGGGATAGTGCGTGCGCATGCGCCGTTGGACTGGGAAGCGAGGTAAGTGTACGAGGTGACCTGGGGGATTTCATTTGGATGCCCCGGGGGGAGGGAATCAATCGGCCTGGGAACCTTCCAGATTCCTGGGTCAATCACTCTGGGTTTTGGTCCACTTTAAAGCTTACCAGAAAAATTCTGGGGCCGACCCAAGTCTGGCACTTTCACGGTAAGGTGCAGAGCCGTAGGGTGAACCTGATCAGCTGCTAGCAGTCATGTGGGTGGCAGGTAATGCGAAAGACTCCATGGCTGGCCACTTGCTAACATCCTGATTTGGGATGCCCCACTGAGTGAAAACCCCAGAATTGCTCCCATAAGCTCTCGCAGCGTTTTCTCTTACCTTGGGTTTAGGTCTGCATTACTTTTTACTTTTATCCACACTCAGAACCCACCGCCGTGAATATTCATACCCGACAGTTCAGAACGGAATGATGATCTGGTGCCTTCTGGTGGCCGTTCCGCACCCTGCTGGCGGCAGGTTCATGCATCAGTTAGAGGAGTAACACCAGAATACCATCCATGAGCTGTAGGATTGATTCCAAAGTGGAGTATACAGGGGTTTCACTGTAGCAGCAGATAAGAAGAGGAAAGCATCAAGGCGAAGCGCGTAGGGCTCACTGCTGAATCTGCACAATGGCGGAGGCTCCTGGTGGAGCCAGAATCTGCCGACTATCGACTTCTCGCGTCTGCACCCAAGGGAAGCGGCCCCGGATTCCGCTGAGCTTTCATCTCCCTGCCCTCAAGAGTAACGATTCCCGAGACAAAAATGGGAGCTCTTGCACAAAGCTGTATAGAAAAAGGGTGGAAAAGGGTTACATTCTGGAATCAGCATCCAAATAAGATACCCCACTCTGCAGAAAGTTAGTAGTTAAGGGGGAACCCCTCATACACTGCATTGAATTAGTAATTAAGGGAGGACCCCTCTCACTCTGCATTTAATTATTAAGTGGGAACTCCTCTGACTTTTAATTAAATTAGTAATTAAGGGAGAACTCCTCTGACTCTTAATAAGGGGGTACTAAGGGGGAACCTCTTTCACGCCGCTCTGAATCAGTAATTAATGGAGAACCCCTCTCACTCTGCATTTAATTACTAATTAAGGGAGAACCCCTCTCACTCTGCATTTAATTAGTAATTAAGGGAGAACTCCTCTGACTCTTAATTAAAATAGTGATTAAGGGAGAACTCCTATCACTCTTAATAAAATTAGTGGTTAAGGGGGAACCCCTCTCACTCTGCAGTTAGTTAGTAGTTAAGGGGAAACCCCTCTCACTCTGCATTGAATTAGTCAATAAGGGAGATCCCCTCTCACTCTGCAGTAAGTTAGTATTTAAGGGGGAACCCGCAAACTTCATCTGACAACTTGCGGCCCCTGCGATTGAGGGGCAGCTGTCACATGGCCAGCAGCGGAAGCCCAAGCATAGGACATGTTACAGTCGCTGGCCAATTGCGGTGCTGCATTTCTCAGAGTGTCAGTTAATTTTTCGGGCTTTACAGCAATTGATTGGAGAGGGGGGACCCTGGCAATTGGACCAACAACCATGTTTTGTAAAATGTGTGTTGGTCCGTTTTAAGAAAAATAAAGCCAGTTGCCTTGATTTATTCCTACCAGTCAATAAAGGGAAGATCTTCAAGGAAACAATACAGCAAGTCCAGTTGCTATGATTTACATACTATCAGTGAATTACTAGCATAATGTCTGAAAAAAAACAGCAAGTCCAGTTGCCTTGATTTATTTTTACTAGTCAGATGACTAATTAGGTGAAAAATATAGTAAGTCCAGTTGCCCTGACTAATTACTGCAGCTATACTCTGATGAAAATGAATCAGACACAGTGAGGAGTGAGGCAGCACAGCAGTAGTTAAGCATTTGGCGGTTCAACAGTGTGGCAGCACAGCTCCCCTCTATAGACATGGCGGCTCCCCTCCCTTGGCCGTATGAGTTAATGTGACCTTTAGCAGCTGTCATCCCGCAGCAGTGCCGGCGCCTGTGATTGGGGAGAGGGTCAGAGCCAGGAAATCCTCGTGCAGTGACATTAGAGACGTAGGGGTGTGCAGCTACCAGAGCTGATAATCCCATCTTCCCTATGAGCAGAGGCAGTGAAGCTTCATCTTAACACAAGGCCAGTGAGGGGCTTGTGCTCTGCCCAGTTACGCCTGGGTGCCATGGGGAAGGCGTGCTGGAGGGGTGACGAGCATCCTTTTCGCTTCCTCAGACTTGTTACAATGTGTGGATAGCGACTCCACTCAGGAGAGTGAATGCCGGTGTTCTTCCTAAATCTGGGTGAAGCTGGAATGATATGAAACAATTCAATTCCCAAGCGGCACCATCAAAAATTCCCTGAATCCATATCCAAATACCTGGGGCCCCTTATTTTGCCATCATAAGACTTGCTCCTTTCCTATTGGTCAAGTAAAATCCACCACTTACCATTAACCATCAGAATCCATCCCTTTCTATTGGCTAGACGAATCCAACAATTGCCATTAATCATCGTTCTCCCGTCTTCCTATCAGCAAGAGGAAAACACCAATTGACATTATTCATCAGAATCCCTCCCTCCCTATTGACCAAATGAATCCAACAATTGCCATTGATCATTAGAATCCCTCCCTTCCCACTGGCCAGATGAATCTAACAATTGCCAAGAAGAAATAGCTAAGATATCAAGGTTACACTATCACCTTATGATTTATTTTCTAAAGTGAGTGTGGCCCTTGGAGCAGTGAATCTGCTTAATAATTAACATAATAGACAGGGTCTGTAAGAGCACGATATTGTGCTTCAAACACCCTGACTGTCCTCTTCATGTATATACATACCAGAAGAGTCCTTTCTAATCCACAGTCTGATGATCTGAATAGTGAAGGGAGGGTATTGTCATGTGATTGTTTCACCTAATGACATCCACAAGCACACAGGCAGCCACGGATGATTGAAATGTGGATGAGGGTGGAGGGCACAAGGAAAGGGGAGAAAGGCTGAGCTATAGACCTCACAGAGAGCACTATGATTGGTAGTCTATGGCAAAGGAATTCGGGGGAGGGGGGGGCACTACTTTTTGCCTTGTTTCTGCTTCTAGGAGCAGCTGTGTGATGACCACTAAGAGGATGACTGCCACTAAGAGGTGAGCTGCTAAATGATGGTTTATGCACTGCACTAGAGAGTCCCTTTAAAACCAAAAGTGTAATGCCCACCCAAGAGCCCCATTCCCCACAATCACACACCTGCAGCTACATTATGATATATAGTTAACAAACAAAAGCTCTGAGTGCAATACGAGGGTTAAAATAAGAAGATGCACAGTGCCTTGTAAAAGTACAAAAACAAAATACAAATTGACAAAAGGATATCTTCACCGGTAGCAGCAGGAGGGTGCGCTCACACCGATCCCATGCGTTCCATGGCTGAATGCACTCTTTCAGAGGAATATATATATATATATATATATATATATATATATATATATATATAATTTTTATATCTCTTTTATAATACAAGAACATCTTCATTGTTATGCTCGGATGTCTTTAAAACAATATACGAACCTACTTTCATTATTAGTCTTTTCTTGAACATATGTAAAACATTTGGTCTGCCTTGTGCAGTATTCAAATATTTGGTGTGGTTTGGGCACTAGCAAAACTATGTGCCAGCCATACTGTCCCAGGTGTGGTGGCCTCGGGGGCAACACCACCCTCTGTAGATGGTTAGCTCCTGCATCAATCCAGAACAAGTGTTCACTGAAGAAAGTTACGCAAACTTTCCTTGTTATCCAATATTTATCACCATTCACCATCTGCTGCAGCGCTCGTAGAGACAACAACGCACAAGCTGTATAAGCGAGGCTTGGCAGAGGCTAGAGCTTGTAAACTAAGTGTGAAGCAAGCCTTTGCTCGCACCTCAGCTAGCCGCGCCACTCGATGTTTTGTTTGACAATGCGACTCGTGAACGCCAGCTGTTCTCACATGACGCAACAAGGCAGATGTTTTTAAATGTCAGAACAGGAAAGATTCTTGTTTCTGTACCTTCTGCTCCCAATCCCTACAGATGGCAGTGTGATGCTCCCATAGACAGGATAGAATTCGTGGCGGGAGAGGTCACCAAGCTGACACTACCAGCTGTAAGGACCTGCAAGTTAGGCGTTCTCCATACACTTAGCCTAAAATTGTTCCCCAGTCTTCGAGTATACATCACAGATTCAGTCTCATCCTAACTAGAAGGTTCAAGGAGGTCTCCTAGAAGATCTCCAAATTCAGCCCTATACATCCTGGAAGGTGAGATTTCTCGATGCTGCTTAGGTTGGAATTGTCTCTAGCCCTTCAAGTCCAAATGAGAGACAGGGCTTGCTTCCCATATATAAGACAGAATTGTCAAATAAAGTTAGAGAATAGACAATATATAACTACTAGGAGGTCACCAACGGCAACCCTATGCATCCTGGAAGATGAGTTTTCTCTATGCCCTTAGGCATAGAGTTCAAGTCAATATGAGAAATTGGTTCTTTCCTTTAAACAGGACAGAATTCCTAGAAAGTCACCAAGGATGACCTTACCTATTGTAAAGAACAATAGGCTCGATTCAGAGAGACAAAAAAAACCTTCCGTTTTAGTTTCGATCAGTTTTTTTTTGGAAATGTTTCCGCTCTTGTATGAGTGTACGAGCGATTCTGTGCATGCATTGAAAACCTTCTGTAAAGTGTCCGTCCGTTCGTACGGCAGATTACGAATACGAGGATGTCATTTTCCATCCAGACTTTTCCGTTTCATTTTCACATGTTACAACGTAGGCTTTCGTTTTGCCCTTTTCCCATCGTATCCTCCAACGAAATCCTTACTATCTTGCGCCTGCGCACTACAAACTTAACTCATTAAAGTGCTCGCCTACATATTTGCCACCCTCACTTCTACTACAATCTTTAGCTAAATCACTTAGGTTCTTCTTCCATTTTAGCCCCCTAAAACGTACCCAAATCACTTTTTGGTCATGTGAATATTCATCTTTAAATATTTCTGGGCCCATTAGTTTTGTGTTAATGTATTTTGTAAATGAAATGACAATGTAACATTTTTTTTTAATTCCATCATAAAATATAAAATGTAAAAAAAATTGGAAATTTTTCAAATTTTTACAACTATAAAAAAATACATAGCAATGGCAGGCCGCAGAACATTTTTCTTCACCTGTGGTTCCCAACGAGTTGCGCAGCTCCTGCATCTCGCCCACCACCAACTGAAGGATCCTGACAGTTGTGCCACTCTGGCACGTGTGGTCCCTGTTAAAAAACATAAATTAAAATATTGGTATAACCTTTTGGGGTAATACTGCAGTGCCCCCCCCCCCCCCCCCCGTATGGTCCAAACACCTAAATCTGGACTTCAAAAGCCAGAGGGCCCTCACCACCACGTGCCGGGTTTTGCATAGTGCCCGATTAGAGAACCCCTGGCCCGCATTCTGCAGGCAAAGAACGGGCATCAGGAGCAAGGGCGAGTGGCACATCTTGCGGTTCCTGCAACCAAATATAAAATAATTACACAAAGCAAAGGTAACCAACTAAAACATTAACTCCTACAACAAATTAAGATTCAAGTTCAACAATCCAAATATAATTCACAAAGGACATAAGTCAAAAAATATAGCAATTATATGGATGTGTGGGAAAATAAATGTTTACATGCTAAGGACTAATTAAGGTCAGCATTAAAATGCATCTATAAGGCATACATGAAATGTATTGATTCAGGTATGCATTGCTATACAATTTATGGCCTCGGCCATGTTGATACATGCAATGCCTTGGTGCTAAAGGCGCGCAGACTCCTCCACATAGCCTCAAAACATGTTCAACAATAGCAATCCGAGCCCTCAAAGGTCCCGTAAGTGGATCGGAAATGAAACGGATTTATAGGGTGGTGGTCCGTCGGAAATCAGCTCTCTGAATCAGACGGAAACCATCCCAACAACGGAAGTTATCTGAACGAACAAAAAATTTCCGATTTTGTTTGGAAAATGATCCAAACTAATTCATTTTTGGCTTAACAGTGTGTTGGATCATAATACATTTTGTATATATTGAGTCTATGGGTAAAGGAATTCTACTGGATCTTCATCCAGTGCAGGGCCCATAAGTGGAATGAATGAAGGTGAGTTCAAATAAGTGTGAAAAACAAAGATTGAGATTTCATTCAAATGCTTCCCCAGGTCTCACTTGGAGAAGACCTGGGGGTAAGTCCATTCATTTTCAACAGACATCATTCATGACATTCCTCTCTTGAAATTCTCTATGTCACTGGAAGACTCTGCCCATTCCAGCCTGAAGATCTTGGTTTTCTAATGACCTCTATTCAACCCTGAACTTTTCCTAGCTAATAATTGCAAATACTCCATTTCTGACTGTATGTTGTATACTCATAATACATTTTGAAAATAACTAAGGCCCTTATTCATCAAGCGATAGCGCCAGGTAGTGTCTGACAAGCGCCAGGTAGCGGCAGCTAAAGGCGACTACCGACTCAAGTACGCCCGGCGGCGGTCACAATGACGCATTTATCAAGCAAAATGAGGCTAGCACCGGCGAGAGCGACGGCTAACGCGGCATTCATCATGAAGCCGCCTGGACCGAACAGCGCCGCTGCAAATTCCCTCACAGCGGCAGGTATGAGCTGTCGCTCCCTGGCGATGTCCAATGCATTTCAATGGAGCAATCTATAATTATTCCTAATTAATTGTTATTATTTTTTTTTTTTTTTTTTTTTAATGTCAAAAAATCGGAGACCACTTCTGCAATGTTAGGATTTATTTTTAAGTAAAAAAAAAATTAAAAAAAAATATGTGCAGAATTGATCTAACAGGTCTGAGATTAATGTATTCATATTACAAAATGATTCTAAAAACTTATATAATGTTACATTCAAAAAATATGGTTGTTTAGGGGTTAAAAACTAGTTAATACACATCGCCGCCAGCGCTCTGGGGTTTAAACAAGGAATGGACAGCGACAGCACATTCGGAGCGTGATTTGTTGATGAATATGAAGCTAGCCGTTCGCTCTGGCCATTCGTTGTCAGGCGCTCACATACAACGCTGGACCTGTGAAACAGCGACCCCCCAGCCCGTATTCAACATTACCGCACACCGACTGAGTCGCTGTCATCAAGCTAACGCCGGCCAAGCACAGCGAATACTGGCTGGCGCTGAAAAAATCACGCTACATTCGCTCATCTGTCGCTACCTGGCGCTATTAATGAATCGGCCTCCCCGTATATAAAAGAGTCTATGGGTGTAGGAACACTACTGGACATCCCTCCAGTACAGGACCCAACACATGGATGTAGGTGAGTCCTGTTGAGTTTGAAAAACAAAGTGTATCTTCTGAAGTAAAGGAAATCTGCTGGACCTCCCTACAACGCATGTAGGTCCTGTTGAATTTGAAATCAAAGGTTGATTTAACTGGTTCCTCATGTAAGATGGAGCCCTTGGAGAATACCTGACGGTAAGTTCATCTATCTTTTCCCATGCCCCTTAGACTCTTACAAGTTGAAGATCTAGTTTTGTAGGGAGTTAGGGGGAGTATACCTTGTCAGTGCAGTAGGTGGGGGCAGACATTTGCAGGACAACGGTCTCCTTGGCAGGCAGTTTTTGCTTGGTAAATAAAGAGCAAGGGAGGGGTGCAGGATTCATAAGGATGGAAGAGGGAGATGAGTGGAAAAGGAAGAGGTGACACAGCTCCCTCCCCCCCTGTGGAAACCATGTAAGACAAGAGAGGAACTGCTGCCCCTGCCCTACGGATTTCCAAGCTAAGCCCCTGCCAACCTGCTGATCCATCTGGGAAGGTTAGATCTAAGGCCTCATGAGGCCTCATCAGACTCCTCCCTGTTGCCTACTTCTGCCAGAGGAAGCAGTGACCAGACTTGCCAAAAACTCTCCTTATTTGGCCATCATCGCTGCTGAGGGACCGTTGGACTAACCTCCCTTCGGAACGCTTCTCCAGTTGAGCTGGCCCTACACTTCAGGCGTCTTCCTAACCCTGTTGGCTGTATACTCTAAAGAGTATACAAGAGTCCCCATCATTTGGGGTATTTCAACTTTAATCCTGCTTTCGAGATAAGATACTCCCCGTGCTCCCCTCAGAAGACCCTGAGGTGGCCCAGCTATTCTGCAGTTGTTGTAACTTTATTCTTGGATATTTACAGTAAAACTTGCTTCTAATTGCAAATGCTGTATTTGGATAAATAAACAATAAATGTAGTTAGGAGCAAATGGTTAATAAAAGTCTTGGAAATTCCCATAATGGGGGGGGGGGGGGGTGTCAAAAGAGCTGCCTATTACTGGCATGCTGCCTATCAATATATCAAAAGATAGAACAAAAACAACCGAACAAGAAAGCCAACATTACTGCATCAAAAAAGATGAATCAAAATGCACTTCAGATTAATTCAGTCCATGCCCCCTCTGGGCCATCGTCCATATTCCCACTCGCCATCCCTGTAGTCCACAGTAATATTGTTACGGCTGAGCAGAAGCTGGAGTGCGCCCCTGCAATACATCATAGCGTCCTCATCCTGGAAGCTTTTCGCTGTGTTCTGTGATCAGAGAAAAATGATGCAAAAAAGGAGGAAACATTGCTCTTCTCTTGTTCTATTGTTTTCGTCATATACCGCATTTTTCGCCCTGTAAGAGGCACCTGCCCATAAGACGCACCTAGGATTTGGGGGAAGAAAATAAGAAAAAAAATATTTTAAACCAAAAACGCACCATTACAGACAGCGTGGCATTCCCCTATCCAATTCCCATAGGCCGTGTGGGATGCCCCCATTCCATAGACAGTGTAGCATGCCCCCATCCCATTCCCCGTATACCCAGTGTGGCATCCCCCCCTCCCATTCCCCATATACCCATTGGCTGTGTGGCATCCCCCTCTCCCCCCATTAGTATAGGCTGTGTGGCATCCCTCTCCCCCCATTCCCATAGGCTGTGTGGCATCCACCTCTCCCCCCATTCCCAATGGCTGTGTGGCATCCCCCCTCCCCCCATTAGCATAGGCTGTGTGGCATCCCTCTCCCCCCATTCCCATATGCAGTGTGGCATCCCCCTTCCCCCATTAGCATAGGCTGTGTGGCATCCCCCTCCCCCCATTAGTATAGGCTGTGTGGCATCCCTCTCTCCCCATTCCCATAGGCTGTGTGGCATCCCCCTCTCCCCATTCCCATAGGCTGTGTGGCATCCCCCTCCCCCCATTCCCATAGGCTGTGTGGCATCCCCCCTCTCCCTATTCCCATAGGCTGTGTGGCATCCCCCTCCCCCCATTCCCATAGGCTGTGTGGCATCCACCTCTCCCCATTCCCATAGGCTGTGTGGCATCCCCCTTCCCCCATTAGCATAGGCTGTGTGGCATCCCCCTTCCCCCATTAGCATAGGCTGTGTGGCATCCCCCTCTCCCCATTCCCATAGGCTGTGTGGCATCCCCCTTCTCCCATTAGCATAGGCTGTGTGGCATCCCCCTCCCCCCATTAGTATAGGCTGTGTGGCATCCCTCTCTCCCCATTCCCATAGGCTGTGTGGCATCCCCCTCTCCCCATTCCCATAGGCTGTGTGGCATCCCCCTCCCCCCATTCCCATAGGCTGTGTGGCATCCCCCTCTCCCCATTCCCATAGGCTGTGTGGCATCCCCCTCCCCCCATTCCCATAGGCTGCGTGGCATCCCCCTCTCCCTATTCCCATAGGCTGTGTGGCATCCCCCCTCCCCCCATTCCCATAGGCTGTGTGGCATCCCCCTCTCCCCATTCCCATAGGCTGTGTGGCATCCCCCCTTCCCCCATTAGCATAGGCTGTGTGGCATCCCCCTCCCCCCATTAGTATAGGCTGTGTGGCATCCCTCTCTCCCCATTCCCGTAGGCTGTGTGGCATCCCCCTCTCCCCATTCCCATAGGCTGGGTGGCATCCCCCTCCCCCCATTCCCATAGGCTGTGTGGCATCCCCCTCTCCCTATTCCCATAGGCTGTGTGGCATCCCCCTCCCCCCTTTCCCATAGGCTGTGTGGCATCCACCTCTCCCCCCATTCCCATTGGCTGTGTGGCATCCACCTCTCCCCCCATTCCCATTGGCTGTGTGGCGTCCCCCCTCCCCCCATTAGTATAGGCTGTGTGGCATCCCTCTCTCCCCATTCCCATATGCAGTGTGGCATCCCCCTTCCCCCATTAGCATAGGCTGTGTGGCATCCCCCTCCCCCCATTAGTATAGGCTGTGTGGCATCCCTCTCTCCCCATTCCCATAGGCTGTGTGGCATCCCCCTCTCCCCATTCCCATAGGCTGTGTGGCATCCCCCTCCCCCATTCCCATAGGCTGTGTGGCATCCCCCTCTCCCCATTCCCATAGGCTGTGTGGCATTCCCCTCCCCCCATTCCCATAGGCTGTGTGGCATCCCCCTCCCCCCATTCCCATAGGCTGTGTGGCATCCACCTCTCCCCCCATTCCCATTGGCTGTGTGGCATCCACCTCTCCCCCCATTCCCATTGGCTGTGTGGCATCCCCCCTCCCTCCATTAGCATAGGCTGTGTGGCATCCCTCTCTCCCCATTCCCACCCCCTCCCCCCATTAGTATAGGCAGGCGCCATGTATATTTATAAAAAAAAGTTAAACTTACCTGTCCGCTGACACCGCTGCGCCGGGCGGCCGGCTCCGTGAATGGGGTGGGCGCGGCCTGCGCCGCAGCGTTAGCGCAGGCCATGCCCACCCCATTCACGAGCTGGCTCTGTCCCGGCCCCCCCCCCCCCGGGGCCAGAGACAGAGCCCCTGCCGCTCCTCCATCTGCTGCCTCTTCCGGGCTCAGAGCACACGCGCGCACGAAGGTCCGGGCATCGGGTGGGCGTGGCCTGCACTGGTGCAGGCCACGCCCACCCACTGCCCGGACCTTCGTGCTCACATGTGCCCAGGAACAGCAGATGGAGGAGCGGCAGGGGCTCTGTCTCTGGCCCCGCCGCTGTCATCGCTGCCTGAAAAGACAGCGATCGCAGCGGCGGGACCAGGGCAGAGCCCCCGCCGCTCCTCTGGCCTCTCGCAGTGTGGCAGACAACGCGGGAGCGCCGGGAACGGGTGATTTTTTTTTTTTTTTTTTACATTCGCCCGATAAGGCGCACAGACATTTTTCCCCCACTTTTGGGGAAAAATAAGTGCGTCTTATAGGGCGAAAAGTACGGTATCTCTTTTTTCTCTTGTTCTCTCTATCTCCTTTCCCTAGTTTTCTCAATCTCTCCCGATCTCTTTCTCTGGTATCTCCAGTCCAACCTTATAATTTCTTTCCAAGAATTCAGTCCACAGTATCTGTGTAGGCAGGAACCTGCAGAAACACATGGAAGCTGATTCATTACTAACACCAGGTATCGGCAGATGAGCGTCTGTATAGCAGCACTAAGAGCGACCGCTAGTAGACGCTGTAACAGAGCACCTCAGTCGCTGTAGTAACTTGGCTGGCATTGATGAATGTGATGTATGTGGGGCGCTGTAACACCAGTACAGCGCTGCAGGGAGCGAAAGGTAGCGCCAGCTCAGTGCAACCAACTCTCAGCGCTCCACACCATAGTTGCATTGTTTCCATCCATAAAAGGAATCAACAAGAGGAAATGAATTATACTACAGCAATTCCATGTAGAAGATGTCCAGAGATGAAATAACTGAAGTGTATAAAGTTCTAGTTAGCTTAAATTAACTGATGTATATATGTAGATATCATATGAGATTAATCCAAGAATCAATTGTAGAATGTGTTTAGATATTAAGCAATAGGAGTGGTTTAAATTAATTTAGATGTTTATATGCAAATATCATATGAAATCTAACACAATAATCAACTCTTCCTTCCCTATATAGAGTTCTAGTGTGTATATAATAGAACTGGTATCATTTTAGCAACGGTTTCTAATATCACAGTAAATTACAACATAACATGTCACTTATAGCTATATAGGTATTAGCATATGCTCTGCATAATGTTTTGTATTTAATTAAACGTTTTTGCCATGCCATTTGGACCCCTGCAGCTCGAACGCTGCCAGTCTGATAGACTGACAGGTTCACTTGAGCTGCCGGAGGTGCCGCGGGGCAGGCGGGGCGAGTATGATGTCACGGCATGTGTGCGCCTCCTACTGCAGGGGAGTGCGCGCACATGCCGGGCGCCTGCACGCGTGCCGGCCCTGCGTCACCTCCGGGTCATGCGTTCCAACCCCAAGGCAGGAAGCAGGTGCTGCGTAGCCCTTGCGAGGTCAATGACACGCGCGCGGCGGTGTGCGGGCGCACCCTCGGGAGGAATGGACGTCATCATACACCAGGGGTTCAAAAGGTGGGTGAGAGGGACACATATTCATCCTGATGAAGTGGTGAGGTAACCACCACGCAACGCGTTGTGGGTGTCTTATGTCAAGGACGGCTCTAACTATTTAGTGATGTATTAACGTTTACTTGCTTATTAGTTCCCAGTTTATTGGATCATCAATGCTTTTTTGAATAATGAATTGTTTTTGATTAATTGTATTAGGCACTGTGTTTTGAGCACTTTGTAGTATTAACTAACTTTAGCACTTGTCACTTTATTGCACTGGTCACGTTCTATGAGGATTCAATATAGAGAATATAAAGTTGTCTCTATAGCTGCACCTGGGATTTCTTTGTAAATAGATCATTTCATAGCACTGTCACTTTATATTTTCTGGTATTATAAAATTGTATGATTAACATTCTTTAGGAAACATACTATTATTAGAGATCTGCCCTACCCCAGATACTTGGGGTTTTTCTTTATGTTTTTTAAATGTGTGTATTATATGTGGGTTATGTAGAATTACGCCAAATAAACATTTATAATTGATATAGTATTCTCAGTGTGCGGCATATATTTTTCTTGGGCAGAAGTGGTTTTGTGGTTTGTCTGGAAACCCACAGATACAAATATTGATACATAGTTGAGGTATTCTGCCCTTGCCAGCAACTACCTACCTTTATATACTGAGTGGTACAGGGTCGCTCCTTTGTTTCTTTAGTGCCAGACCTGTAATGACAATTCTGCATAAAAATATAAAAAGTCAAAAAAGTTTCTAAAAGTGCTTGTTTGCAGCCAGGAGAGGTCACACAATGAATTGAGCAAAAACACGCTGTTTAAACAGAAGAAAAGGAACTGCCATTGAAATGTATGGGAGAGCGACACTGAGCGAAAGGTAATACCTGGCACTCTAGAAACTAGAGCGCCGGAGCTATACACTGAGCCGCCTGTAATAATACATCGGACACTACATAGCGCTGATAGAGGCATTCACCAGATTTGCTTTCAAAAATGTGGTTTTGCGTACAGCGTCCGGTGTTCACCAGACGCTGCCTGCCGCTACGAGGCACTACCTGGCACTATCCCTTCTTAAATAACCCCCATAGTCTGAGCGCAAACACTGTGGCTGCCTCACTGTTATCTGGATCCCTTTGTTGTGCTTGCCTTTTTCCAATTAGAAAATGTCCTTTTAAGCACAATCTGATCTGATCAGGCTCATACTCGAGGTGCCTGCGTAGCTGCTGAGATGTTAGAGTAGCCAGTGTTAGTGATGGATATTCTAATCTGTCCTCTCGCTGGGTGTTTCATACACAGGCATCTCGATAGCAGTATATTTCACACGGTAGGGTGGGTGAGGAAATGCTCAGATGCAGACTCTGACCCTAGGAACCCAGAAAATGCATCGCATTATGTCCCCAGTCATTCCACTATAAAGCATTTTTTTATTGCGTCATAACGCTCCACGCTCATTCATTTTACAATGAAACAATCGTTCTATCGCCGGGGCACGCGCTCGCTGTTTTTTGCTGTTCTTGCACATTCCGCTTAATGTAAAAGTTTCTAATTAGAGGGGAAAAATAGCTTAGCGAAGATCCATAAACTCAAGAGATTTCTCCGAATCGGCACTTAAGAGGGAGGCTGTCCTGGGGCGACTCTTAGGATCAGGATATCGAAGACCAATCCTAGGAAGCCTCTGATGAAGCCATTTATTTCTCCTGTCTGGGGCCACTGTGCTCCGTACCAATGTGGCAAATAAAAAGATACGCCTCCTTTTTTGTTGGTGTAAGAGCAAACAGGGAATGAGCCTCGCTACTTAGACCAGACAATTCTCGTTCGGCCATGATAACAATTCATCTCAATTTAATAGTTAAAGTGCACAGAAACCTGGGATTTTGGCTATCCTGGGATTTGGTCAGTGGCCAGGAGCATCCTGATTTTGGATGCCCTTGCTAGGTAAATGGCTAGTTACTTACCTCACTGGCGATGCCACAGCACATATTGAGCTCGCCTACAATCAGTGTTCTATGCTGTGCATAGAATGAATTAAGTGTATGGTTAGTAATGGGGAGACCTGTTTGGGTGATTCAGGCTGAAACCTTCTGAGATGACATGTGCTCTTTGTTTTACCAGAAATAGGAACAAATCCAGATGGCCGCTATATTGGTGGTGTGCCCAATAAGGTTTGCACACAGCTTGTGTCCTTTACCTTTGAGGCCCTGGAAATGATGGTATGCAGTAGGGAATCTGTGATGGGTAGGTACAGTGGCCAACACTACAGTTAGGAAAGATTAGAGCCCTGTCAGTGGGGTAGACCCTGATAGAGGTAGGAACTTTTATAAATAGTGGTTAAATGTGGGACTTAGGTGCCTTTGCATCATGAATCCACATGATGGCAGTATTGCCTAAGGAATAAGAGTAGTTAATATTAATTAGTCTAGCGTACCCCTAAAGTAGGTAAATAGAGACTCAGCCAAGTGGCACTGGCAACATCACCTGCCCTGTCATTGGTTGAGGTTTGCTACATAGTTGGAAGTGGCAACATTTCAGAGGTTATATAAGGGAGGACCCAACCCTTCTAGAGTGTTCTAGGTTCTGTCCTGTTCTAATGAAGAGGGGAATGACTGATAATGTAGTGAAGGGGCAGAGCAGTAGTGAGGGAAGATACTAGGAGTTGGTAACTGGAAGCTGTCTGATATAACTTTTAAGGAACATTGCCTGTACTGAATATGCTGATGTGATGGATGGAAGCCCTCAAATAAAGACCCTGTTGTTTGCTACAAGACGTGTCATCAATGGAGATCAGCGACGGCTGAATAAGTAAGTGCACCTCACCCCACACATACCACAACAACCTGAGTCGCCCTACCCTAGGTCCAAGAACCCCCCTCACCCGCTCCTCACAGCAAGTGCGATTGGCCAGGCACGTGCCTGCTACACATCTTCATTGTTGGGCCTTATTTTGGACCTTTTCACTAGAGTCACCTTTATATGCAAATATATATTTTGCAGATTCCAGAAAAAGGAAATCTCATCCTATATAAAAAAAAGTTTCTTTTTTTTTAAACTAAACTACGTAGTTTCTTTTTTTTCAGGTCACCTTTTTTTTAAATGGTCAATTTTTCAACACTATGGAGGAATGTCCTGCCGTGCGGGTTTAATGATATCTAATGGATCTCATCCTTGCGTGAAATGTGTGAGAGTGATTTGGTTCGGGTGCAGATAGTCTGAAGAAATGGATGTTATTGTGGTGTCTCTGCAGGTTTTCCTCCCACTCAACCACTTTCCCGAACGAAGGGAACAAAAGACGGTGCGTTCCATCAGCTTCCTGTGTTACAATAGCTTACGCGGGATGTAAATCAGCGAGGTTTGCAATGTCCTTAAAGTAAGGACAATCAGTCCTGCAGTAAAACTGGATTAGTATTGGTGTGATGGGGCACCTACTCTGGGCCCTGTGAGGCCAGGGAGCTCCCAACTGCAAACACCGCTATGACCGGAGGACATAACTCCACGTGTTTCGCTGTACACTGGGGTATCAGGTGATCATTGGTGGTGTAGCGCAGGGGGTAGACAAAGCAATGAATAAGCAAGAAACAGGAGACTAAGTGTGGACTTGGGCTAAAATAAGGCCTGGGACTTTTTGGACACACTGGCCCTTCTACATTGTGTCTGGGCCTAAATAATACCCCCCCCCAAAAAAAATAGACATTGTGCTGAATCCCCCTAATCACCCCATAACAAGCAGTGCGACAGAGCATCCCCCCAATCACCCCATAACAAGCAGTGCGGCAGAGCATCCCCCCAAATCACCCCATAACAAGCAGTGCAGCAGAGCATCCCCCCAATCACCCCATAACAAGCAGTGCGGCAGAGCATCCCCCCAATCACCCCATAACAAACAGTGCAGCAGAGCATCCCCCCAATCACCCCATAAAAAGCACTGCCGTAGAGCCTCCCCCCAATCACCTCATAACAAGCAGTGCAGATGAGCCTCCCCCCAATCACCCCATAACAAGCTGTGCAGCAGAGCATCCCCCCAATCACCCCATAACAAGCACTGCCGCAGAGCCTCCCCCCAATCAGCCCATAACAAGCACTGCCGCAGAGTCGGAGAGCATCCCCCCAATCACCCCATAACAAGCACTGCCGCAGAGCCTCCCCCCAATCACCCCATAACAAGCACTGCCGCAGAGTCGGAGAGCCTCCCCCCAATCACCCCATAACAAGCACTGCCGCAGAGCCTCCCCCCAATCACCCAATTACAAGCACTGCCGCAGAGCCTCCCCCCAATCCCCCTATAACAAGCACTGCCGCAGAGCCTCCCCTCAATCACCCAATTACAAGCACTGCCGCAGAGCCTCCCCCCAATCCCCCTATAACAAGCACTGCCGCAGAGCCTCCCCCCAATCACCCCATAACAAGCAGTGCAGCAGAGAATCCCCCAAATCACCCCATAACAAGCAGTGCCGCAGAGCCTCCCCCCAATCACCCCATAACAAGCACTGCCGCAGAGCCTCCCCCCAATCACCCCATAACAAGCAGTGCAGCAGAGCATCCCCCCAATCACCCCATAACAAGCACTGCAGCAGAGCATCCCCCCAATCACCCCATAACAAGCACTGCCGCAGAGCCTCCCCCCAATCACCCCATAACAAGCAGTGCAGCAGAGCATCCCCCCAATCACCCCATAACAAGCACTGCCGCAGAGCATCCCCCCAATCACCCCATAACAAGCACTGCTGCAGAGCTTCCCCCCAATCACCCCATAACATGCACTGCCGCAGAGCCTCCCCCCAATCACCCCATAACAAGCACTGCCGCAGAGCCTCCCCCCAATCACCCCATAACAAGCTGTGCAGCAGAGCATCCCCCCAATCACCCCATAACAAGCACTGCCGCAGAGCCTCCCCCCAATCACCCCATAACATGCACTGCCGCAGAGCCTCCCCCCAATCACCCCATAACAAGCACTTCCGCAGAGCCTCCCCCCAATCACCCCATAACAAGCTGTGCAGCAGAGCATCCCCCCAATCACCCCATAATAAGCACTGCCGCAGAGCCTCCCCCCAATCACCCCATAACAAGCACTGCCGCAGAGCCTCCCCCCAATCACCCCATAACAAGCAGTGCAACAGAGAATCCCCCAAATCACCCCATAACAAACAGTACAGCATAGAATCCTCCCAATCACCCCATAACAAGCACTGCCGCAGAGCCTCCGCCCAATCACCCCATAACAAGCTGTGCAGCAGAGCATCCCCCCAATCACCCCATAACAAGCACTGCCGCAGAGCTTCCCCCCAATCACCTCATAACAAGCAGTACTGCAGAGCCTCCCCCCAATCACCCCATAACAAGCAGTGGGGCAGAGCCTCCCCCCAATCACCCCATAACAAGCAGTGCAGCAGAGCATCCCCCCAATCACCCCATAACAAGCAGTGCAGCAGAGCTCCCCCCCCAATCACCGCATAACAAGCACTGCCGCAGAGCATCCCCCCAATCACCCCATAACATGCACTGCCGCAGAGCCTCCCCCCAATCACCTCATAACAAGCACTGCCGCAGAGCCTCCCCCCAATCACCCCATAACAAGCTGTGCAGCAGAGCATCCCCCCAATCACCCCATAACAAGCACTGCCGCAGAGCCTCCCCCCAATCACCTCATAACAAGCAGTGCCGCAGAGCCTCCCCCCAATCACCCCATAACAAGCAGTGGGGCAGAGCCTCCCCCCAATCACCCCATAAGAAGCAGTGCAGCAGAGCATCCCCCCAATCACCCCATAACAAGCAGTGCAGCAGAGCTCCCCCCCCCAATCACCGCATAACAAGCACTGCCGCAGAGCATCCCCCCAATCACCCCATAACAAGCACTGCCACAGAGCTTCCCCCCAATCACCCCATAACATGCACTGCCGCAGAGCCTCCCCCCAATCACCTCATAACAAGCACTGCCGCAGAGCCTCCCCCCAATCACCCCATAACAAGCTGTGCAGCAGAGCATCCCCCCAATCACCCCATAACAAGCACTGCCGCAGAGCCTCCCCCCAATCACCTCATAACAAGCAGTGCCGCAGAGCCTCCCCCCAATCACCCCATAACAAGCAGTGCAGCAGAGAATCCCCCAAATCACCCCATAACAAACAGTACAGCATAGAATCCCCCCAATCACCCCATAACAATCACTGCCGCAGAGCCTTCGCCCAATCACCCCAAAACAAGCAGTGCAGCAGAGAATCTCCCCTAATCACCCCATAACAAGCAGTGGGGCAGAGCCTCCCCCCAATCACCCCATAACAAGCAGTGGGGCAGAGCATCCCCCTCAATTCACCCTATTACAAGCAGCACAGCAGAGCACCCCCCCAATTCACCCCATAACAAGCAGTGCAGCAGAGCATCCCGAAATAACCCCATAACCAGCAGTAGGGAAAACCCCCCATGTGCAGGTACCTTTAGGTAGACATGAAAGATGTGGTCTCTCCATAACAAGCAGTGCAGCAGAGAATCCTCCAAATCACCCCATAACAAGCAGTGCCGCAGAGCATCCCCCCAATCACCCCATAACAAGCACTGCCGCAGAGCATCCCCCCAATCACCCCATAACAAGCAGTGCAGCAGAGCATCCCCCCAATCACCCCATAACAAGCACTGCCGCAGAGCTTCCCCCCAATCACCCCATAACATGCACTGCCGCAGAGCCTCCCCCCAATCACCCCATAACAAGCACTGCCGCAGAGCCTCCCCCCAATCACCCCATAACAAGCTGTGCAGCAGATCCTCCACCCAATCACCCCATAACAAGCACTGCTGCAGAGCCTCCCCCCAATCACCTTATAACAAGCACTGCCGCAGAGCCTCCCCCCAATCACCCCATAACAAGCACTGCCGCAGAGCCTCCCCCCAATCACCCCATAACAAGCAGTGCAGCAGAGAATCCCCCAAATCACCCCATAACAAACAGTACAGCATAGAATCCCCCAAATTACCCCATAACAAGCACTGCCACAGAGCCTCCCCCCAATCACCCCAAAACAAGCAGTGCAGCAGAGAATCTCCCCTAATCACCCCATAACAAGCAGTGGGGCAGAGCCTCCCCCAAATACCCCATAACAAGCAGTGGGGCAGAGCATCCCCCCCCAATTCACCCTATTACAAGCAGCACAGCAGAGCATCCCCCCAAATCACCCCATAACAAGCAGTGCAGCAGAGCATCCCGAAATAACCCCATAACCAGCAGTGGGGAAAAACCCCCATGTGCAGGTACCTTTAGGTAGACATGAAAGATATGGTCTCTGGGCAGGTCATCCTCCTCCTCTGCGTCTTGCTCATGGGGGCCCCAGTTGTAGCAGTACGTGCTGTGGAGGCTGTTCTGTCCCGGCAGTGCTCTATAAGTCTCCCACCCAGGCTGCCTTTCCTCCATCTTCTTGGCGGCTGTATCGCTGCAACTCGGCAACTAGGGTCACAATGAGGCGGCAGGCCGACACAAAGCTTAGCGTCAGCTATAAGCGGCCAAGGCGAGGGTGCCGGGCAATGCCGTTTCGCCAGCTGCCAGTTGGCTTTAGCCTGGTGGCCACTCCTATGTGTACTCGCCCCACCCTGGCCATCAAGCAGCCAGCCTGCACGTTCGCTGTGCTGTAACACCCAGCGCTGCAGACCCCCTCATCACCCACACCCCGTGTCAATGCTGCTGTCACAGCGAGTGAACGGCCATGCACCCCACATAGTCACCCAATCGCTGGCACCCCATGTAGTTTCCTGACCACTGGCCCCATGGCAGACAGCCAGTACAGGGGAGGTGCAGTCTATCGGAAATTCGCCCAATTTTCCATATGGAAGTCCGCCCCTGCTGGAAACCAGGGTGCAGAGGCCAAACTGCAGCTCCTGGCCCTGAAGTCTACCAGCCCACATAGCCCATAAGCTTTGACGATGCAGGCAATGGGGCGAGGGGTTATGGCTAGAGATGAGCGAACTTTTGAAAAATTCGATTCGACTGATTCGCCGAATTTTCCGACAAAAATCGTTTCGACCCGAATAAATTCGCGACGAATCGCTATTAAAAACGGCTATTTCTGAGCCTCCTAGAGCCTCAATAGGGTTGTAAACCATTCTGCCTTGCTGTAACACGCACAGGATGCGTGCTGGGTTAGTTAAATAATACTTTGAATAAGTATCACATGCAGATCAGAGGCATCGCTAATAGAATCGCAGAGCGGCACAATTGCAGAGAGTTGAAGTGGCATCACTATGAGGGGCAGAAGGAGCCCAAACATTGCTTTAAAGAGACACTGGAGTTGGCAGCAGCAGGAGCCCAAAAATTGGATGAATCACACCCTGGAGTTGGCAGGAGTTGACAGCAGCAGCAGCAGCAGGAGCCCAAATATTACATTAAAGAGACCCTGGGGTTGGCCTCAGGAGCCCAAAAATTGGATGAATCACACCCTGGAGTTGGCAGCAGCAGCAGCAGGAGCCCAAATATACACTGGAGTTGGCTTCAGGAGCCCAACAATTGGATGAATCACACCCTGGAGTTGGCAGGAGTTGACAGTAGCAGCAGCAGGAGCCCAAATATTACATTAAAGAGACCCTGGGGTTGGCCTCAGGAGCCCAAAAATTGGATGAATCACACCCTGGAGTTGGCAGCAGCAGCAGCAGGAGCCCAAATATACACTGGAGTTGGCTTCAGGAGCCCAAAAATTGGATGAATCACACCCTGGAGTTGGCAGGAGTTGGCAGCAGCAGCAGCAGGAGCCCAAATATACACTGGAGTTGGCTTCAGGAGCCCAAAAATTGGATGAATCACACCCTGGAGTTGGCAGGAGTTGACAGTAGCAGCAGCAGGAGCCCAAATATACACTGGAGTTGGCTTCAGGAGCCCAAAAATTGGATGAATCACACCCTGGAGTTGGCAGGAGTTGGCAGTAGCAGCAGCAGGAGCCCAAATATACACTGGAGTTGGCTTCAGGAGCCCAAAAATTGGATGAATCACACCCTGGAGTTGGCAGGAGTTGACAGTAGCAGCAGCAGGAGCCCAAATATACACTGGAGTTGGCTTCAGGAGCCCAAAAATTGGATGAATCACACCCTGCAGTTGGCAGGAGTTGACAGCAGCAGCAGCAGCAGGAGCCCAAATATACACTGGAGTTGGCTTCAGGAGCCCAAAAATTGGATGAATCACACCCTGGAGTTGGCAGCAGCAGCAGCAGGAGCCCAAATATACACTGGAGTTGGCTTCAGGAGCCCAAAAATTGGATGAATCACACCCTGCAGTTGGCAGGAGTTGACAGCAGCAGCAGCAGCAGGAGCCCAAATATACACTGGAGTTGGCTTCAGGAGCCCAAAAATTGGATGAATCACACCCTGGAGTTTGCAGAAGTTGGCAGCAGCAGCAGCAGCAGGAGCCCAAATATACACTGGAGTTGGCTTCAGGAGCCCAAAAATTGGATGAATCACACCCTGGAGTTGGCAGGAGTTGGCAGTAGCAGCAGCAGGAGCCCACATATACACTGGAGTTGGCTTCAGGAGCCCACAAATTGGATGAATCACACCCTGGAGTTGGCAGGAGTTGACAGCAGCAGCAGCAGCAGCAGGAGCCCAAATATTACATTAAAGAGACCCTGGGGTTGGCCTCAGGAGCCCAAAAATTGGATGAATCACACCCTGGAGTTGGCAGCAGCAGCAGCAGCAGGAGCCCAAATATACACTGGAGTTGGCTTCAGGAGCCCAACAATTGGATGAATCACACCCTGGAGTTGGCAGGAGTTGACAGTAGCAGCAGCAGGAGCCCAAATATTACATTAAAGAGACCCTGGGGTTGGCCTCAGGAGCCCAAAAATTGGATGAATCACACCCTGGAGTTGGCAGCAGCAGCAGCAGGAGCCCAAATATACACTGGAGTTGGCTTCAGGAGCCCAACAATTGGATGAATCACACCCTGGAGTTGGCAGGAGTTGACAGTAGCAGCAGCAGGAGCCCAAATATTACATTAAAGAGACCCTGGGGTTGGCCTCAGGAGCCCAAAAATTGGATGAATCACACCCTGGAGTTGGCAGCAGCAGCAGCAGGAGCCCAAAAAATGGCCTAAAGACATAAATATGTTTTGCACCATTTGGAAAGTGTAAAACGTGGCACCATGCTGAATCTAGTCGCATGCATCAGGCATTGGTGGGTGGAAATCCTGGCTGATCCATCCCTGATTCATTTTGACAAAGGTGAGTCTCTCCACATTTTTAGTTGACAGACGAGTTCTCCTCGCCGTAACTATGGCCCCCGCCGCACTAAACACCCGCTCAGATGGCACGCTACTTGCCGGGCAGGACAGCTTTTCCAGGGCAAACTCTGCTAGTTGCGGCCACAAATCAAGTTTGGCTGCCCAGAAGTCCAGCGGATCCTCAAGGTGTGTTGGCATGGTCATGTCAAAGTATGACATGACCTGCTGGTTGAGGTCCTGCTCCAGGTCTTCCTGCTGCTCATGAGTAGCCTCACTATGCGGGTGTAGAAAGCTACTCATTAGCGACTGAAGACTGAGGCTGCTGCTGCTGATGGAGCTGCTGCTGCTGCTCCTGCCAACCCCCCCAGCGGCCATGGCAGTGGAAGGTGAGCACAGAGGTCCCCTCGAGTCAGACCTGCGAGAGTATGGACCATGGCGCAGATAGGCATCGGCCAACTGCCTACGTAGAATGTCTTTGTAGTAGTTGAGTTTGTCCTCCCTCTCGGTGGGTTTAAAAAATGCCCCCATTTTGTGCCGGAAGCGAGGGTCCAATAAGGTGGACAGCCAGAAGTCATCCCGCCGACAGATGGAAACAATTCTGGGGTCACTACGCAAGCACGTGAGCATGCTTCGTGCCATTTGCGCAAGTGACTCGGATGGACTACCTGTCTCCATCTCCACTGCATACTGCCACGGTGTGCCCGGGTCCTCTGTCTCGCCTTCCTCAAAAACCTCTAGCTCCTCTGGCTGCTCCTGCTCCTCCTCTCCTGTCCGCTGACTAGATAAACCAGCCATTTCGCCAAGCCTAAACTGTGTTTCGCTGGGCAACTCCTCCTCCTCCTCTTCCTCCTCCTCCTCCAGTTCAGCTCCAACGGGGTTCATGTGGCCGTAAGATGTAAACGCCATGTCTCCAGTGCCCTGACCAGCCATGGTTTCCAACATGTGCTGTAGTACATGAAGCAGTGGAATCACGTCGTTCATCCCGTAATCCTGCCGACTGACAAATAAAGTGGCTTCCTCAAAGGGCCTGAGCAAACGGCAGGTGTCACGTATGAGCTGCCACTGGTTGACATTGAAGTTACACAGGGGAGTCCCCCTATCTGCTTGGATCATCAGGAAATCCGTGATGGCTTTTCTCTGTTCATATAATCGGTCCAACATGTGAAGGGTGGAATTCCAACGGGTGGAAACATCGCAAATCAGACTATGTTGGGGGATACCATTCTGACGCTGTAGCTCAAGAAGGGTGTGTTTGGCGGTGTAGGAGTGGCTGAAGTGCATGCAAAGTTTCCTTGAAGTTGTTAGGATGTCCTGCAGATGGGGGGAACACTTCAGAAACCGCTTGACAACCAGATTGAAGACGTGAGCCATGCAGGGGGCATGGGTCAGGCTTCCTTGGCGCAGCGCAGGCAAAATGTTCTTCCCATTGTCGGTAACCATGATTCCCATTTTAAGTTTTCTCGGAGTAAGCCATGTTTGGATTTCCTGATGAATACATTTAAGCAGTTCCTCCCCTGTGTGACTCCGTTCGCCAAGACAAACCATGTGAAGCACTGCGTGACACCTCCGTGCCCTGCACACATGGTAGACTGGAGGGGCACTGAGACTTGAGCCTACAGTGGAGGGTGAGGAGATGGCGGAGGATGAGGAGGCCAAGTCGCACGGTGTCACAGGCCCAATGGGCAGAGAGCGCGGAGGCCGAAGCGGCGTGACCTGTCCAAGTTGCTGCTGCAAAGGGACCACATTCACCCAGTGGGCCGTAAACGACATGTACTGCCCCTGACCGTAGTTACAGCTCCAGATGTCGGCGCTGCCATGTATTTTGCTACACACCGACAGGCTCAAGGACTGGCCCACCTTCTGTTCAACAAAAGTGTGCAGCGCTGGTACTGTCTTCTTGGCAAAGAAATGACGGCTTGGGACTCTCCACCTCGGCTCGGCACAAGCCATCAGTTCTCTGAAAGGTGCAGATTCCACCACCTGAAAAGGGAGCGACTGCAGCACCAGCAACTTGGACAGGAGCACATTCAGCTTCTGCGCCGTAGGATGAGTGGGCGCATACTGCTGTCTCTTGGACATGGCTTCGCTGATGGATTGCTGGCGGGATGCATGACTTGGAGGAGGAGGAGGAGGAGCAGGAGCGACAGAGGATGGGTATGACGCACAGCTGCCTTCGGCTGAGGTGCTGGAGCCTTGGCTGGCAGAAATTGGGAGCTCACTTGGTGAGGAAGCAGACTGGACCACCCCTTGGGAGCCTCGGTTCTCCCAGGTCGTTTTATGGTGACGCATCATATGTTGACGCAGGGCCGTGGTGCCAACATTTGGACCCTGGCCACGCTTCACCTTTTGCCTACATATCTTGCATGTGGCCATGTTACCCTCCTGCGGATGCCTCAGGAAAAACTGCCACACTGCCGAGTAGCTACTTTTCCCACCCCCTGGCCTCACTGATTCACTGCTGCTGTTGCCAACTCCAGGAACCCCTGCTCCACTACCTCCCGATAAGGTAGACTGCCGCACAGCAGGTGCTCTACCCCGGCCCCGGCCCCGGCCGGCTCCAGCCTTTGGAATTGTGCCCCCATGCTGACTGCTACCACCTTGCTGCCTCAGCTGCTGACTCCGGGGCAACCTGCGCCCCTCTTCTCCTGATGATGACGATGAAGCCCCTTCATCACCCGGCTCCCAAGTGCGATCGGCTTCATCGTCATCATCATCATCATCACCGAGTTGTGGCTGTACGTCACTGATGTTCGTGGATTCGTCAACAGTGTCTGGCGCAGGAGCTGGAACGCTCGCAGCACCCACGACACTGTCCACATCACTATTTGTCTGCCTAGCTAGAGAAGCCACCTCCATTTCTTGGCTGGGCAGTAGCTGCTGACTGTCCTCTATCTGATGGTCCTCCTCACTAAAGAGTGGAGCTGAACCCAAAGCATAGGATACGTCGCTGGGGGAGGGAACGGCGTAGGACAGAGGCAATGGGAGGACAGGGACTGCTCTCGGGGCATGCCAACTCAGGGTTGTGTCAGAGGAACCTACCGACCCTAGACTGGGGGTCTCAGACGTAAGTTGTGATGATGTTGTTGATGAGCGCGTCAACCAATCTACCACGGCAGATGCGTTACTGGTGGAGACCCGACCGCTAGCAGATACTGGCAGATTAGGTCTCTCAGCGTGACTCCTGCTGCTACTGGCCCCCAGTCTGATGCGAGCTCTGCCTGCGGAATCTTGGCCTCTGCCACTCCTCTTTTCACTTCCAGGCACTTGTCTGCCCGACATAGTCTAACTGGCATGGTAGTAGGTGATATTTTAAGATCCCCCGGGCAGCGGTGGGTCTATATGAAACAGAATATAATGCACACCAAAAGTGAGCAGTAACACTCAGCCTCCAACAGGCCTGCTTAGTGTAAATAAGAGAGCTGCTTAGTGTAAATAAAGAGGGGTATGCTATGTTACAGAATGGGATGCCTCAACAGAAGTGCACCTGGCAGGCAGCAGTAAGCCTATGCCCAGCAAAAGTGTCTTTATCAGGCCTAATTTCAAATATGATAAGAGCAAATGCTTATATGGTCTTAAACAGAGGCTGCTTTAGTCACAGAATGGGATGCCCCAAAAAAATATCCAGTAGTACTATGCCCAGCAAAAGTGTCTTTATCAGGCTAATTTCAAATATGATAAGAGCAAATGCTTATATGGTCTTAAACAGAGGCTGGTGTTGTCACAGAATGGGATGCCCCCAAAAAAGATCCAGTAGTACTATGCCCAGCAAAAGTGTCTTTATCAGGCTAATTTCAAATATGATAAGAGCAAATGCTTATATGGTCTTAAACAGAGGCTGCTTTAGTCACAGAATGGGATGCCCCCAAAAAATATCCAGTAGTACTATGCCCAGCAAAAGTGTCTTTATCAGGCCTGATTTCTATGAGAATAAGTGCAAATGGTTATTATGCTATTAAATAGAGGCTGGTGTTGTCACAGAATGGGATGCCCCCCAAAAAGATCCAGTAGTACTATGCCCAGCAAAAGTGTCTTTATCAGGCCTAATTTCTATGAGAATAAGTGCAAATGGTTATTATGCTATTAAATAGAGGCTGGTGTTGTCACAGAATGGGATGCCCCCAAAAAAGATCCAGTAGTACTATGCCCAGCAAAAGTGTCTTTATCAGGCCTAATTTCTATGAGAATAAGTGCAAATGGTTATTATGCTATTAAATAGAGGCTGGTGTTGTCACAGAATGGGATGCCCCCAAAAAAGATCCAGTAGTACTATGCCCAGCAAAAGTGTCTTTATCAGGCCTGATTTCTATGAGAATAAGTGCAAATGGTTATTATGCTATTAAATAGAGGCTGGTGTTGTCACAGAATGGGATGCCACAAAAACCAGAGAGCATGCACAGCAAAAGTGTCTTTATCAGGCCTGATTTCTATGAGAATAAGTGCAAATGGTTATTATGCTATTAAATAGAGGCTGGTGTAGTCACAGAATGGGATGCCTCACAGCAGACTTAAGATCAGTTCAGTATATATGCACTGTTAGTTAGTGTAAGCAGCCTGAAAACGCTAACAAAGCAGGCTGGATGAAAAAAAAAAAAAAAAACTGACAGCCTCCGATTTTCCCTTCCTTTCCCTGTTTTTCGCTTACTTTCTGTCTGTCTCCTGTCTGTCTCCTGCCTGTCTCCAGCCTGTCCCTCTCTGTCCCTGCCTGTCTAACTGTCTGTCTCTCCCTCAGCTACACAGCGTTCTGTCTGTCACGAATGCAATAGAGAAATGATGCTGGAAAGCAAGATGGCCGGCCTTAAATATCGCTGTGACGTCACCGGGCTTGCTGGCTGCTGATAGGCTGCATGTGACTGTCCCAGCTTGCACTGGCGCGGGGTTGATGTCTGGACATGTCCCGTCCGCCATCTTAGAATGCCTGTAATGTAAATGAATGGATGTTAAAGGAAAACTTCGAGCGATCGAATCGCGGGGAAATTCGGATTCGATCCGAATCGAATTTTTCCTGAAATTCGGATCGAATCCGGGTTCGTCCGGATCGATTCGCTCATCCCTAGTTATGGCAGTCACCCACTTGCTGGCAGGTCATTTGCCAGCCCCACCTGCCCTGTGATCTGTTAAAGGTCTCAATGACAACTTACTAGTTCACAAAGGGTTAAATGTAAAAAAATCTCACACCCCAAGAAAAACATTTTACTATCACCCCCCCCCCCCCCCCCCCGGAATGGGATCTGTTTCACTACCAGCATGTGAAAAGTCCTAGAAGTTATCTAGACTGCCTGCCAGTACAGGATCTTTTTTTTCTTTTTTTTTTCTTCTCCCCACTCAGTAAGCATCTCACTATGGCTATACTTACCTTTCAGGTATGTCTTTGGGTGCAGAACGAATATATATCATATGGTTATTGTATAAAACCTTCATTGGTAGGGTCTTCTCTTTATAGTTTGCTACCTACCCTAATTTGGTAGAGTCTTCTATTTATGGATTATTATCTACCCTAACCAGAGTAAAAAAGAATATGTAAAAAAGAAGAGTGACGACAGAAATATAGAGAGCGACATAGAATTATAATCTGTCATATAGAGGAATCTGGGGAGTCTGCATACCTGACCGCCAAACCTCCGTACAGACCCAGAATCAAGGCATACTCATATCTCCCTTTGCCATTTTTCCTGAGGAGCTGATCCAGCCGCCGAGTCAGGGGTAGGAAGCAGTGGTCACTCAAGCAAGGTGGAAGATGTAAAAGTAGAAGCAAGGCCAAGATCAGGGTCACGGGCAATTGAGTGGAACCAGGAAGTAGTCGAGGTGGGGGGGTCACAGGCGCAGTCTACAGTCCAGATGGAAGGCAGAGGTCATAAACAGGTAAGGATTTCAGGGGGTTATTCCAAGTAGCAATGTCTAGGCAGTCCAAGGTCATACTTGGGTAACATGTCCAAAGAATTATCCAGTAGAAAAGGTTTAAATCCAAGGTCATACACAAGTAAAGCAAGGTTCAAGGCTCACATGATCAAGACACAGCATGGGAGAATAGCCAAGGAATCTTCAGGCATCATACTGATGACAGACTTCCTTATAAAGGACCCAGAGATCTCTGATTGGTAGAGGCCGGCAGGTGATCAACTAGGTGCACCTGTACTAAGGCCATGCATGCGCTGTACTACTTTCCCACCTCAGAGAATACTAGAATTAACAGGTGCAGGGACTCATGCCCTGGATCATGCAACTTCCTAACATGCTCCTGGGCACTGGCCACTGACATATCCGGGAGTGTCAGACACTAAAGAGGAGGAGGAGCTCCTGCACTTACCAGACAATTCGATTCAAAGAAACATGTAACAGCTTTGATTTTGGTGCCGATCATCCTATTTTTCCCGTACGCTCGTGCGTTCGTATGAACTTGCGAGTGATTCTATAAGCAAATACGTTTCTATCCTAAAATGTACGTCCGTTCGTATGGCAGTTCGGGAATCAGACCTATGTCAGTTTCCATCCTGAATTTTCCGTTTCATTTCTCAGGTTGCAACATTGGTTTTGCCCTTTTTCCTTTTTTGTCTGGACGTAAATCCTTCTGATCTTGCGGCTGCGCACTACAAACTTACCTCATTAAAGTGCATTCTAAATATTTGGTCTTTTATTTTTCTTTATTTCATTCATTTTGTAGTAACCAACCATTAATGAATGCATTTGCATAAGTAAATCTTACTTTGTTTAATTTTTAGTTAACTTGCATTTTTTACTTGTGGATTTAATTTTAATATTTTGGATTCAAATGGTACAACTTAAAATTTTGTGTGTGGTTACCCACACCCTCTCCATACAGATTGCTCTCAAATATAAAAACCCCCAGCAACTTCTGCATGTTATGAGTCTAGAAACAGTCAAGATGGCGGGTCAGGTATTATCGGGCAGCCTGCAAACAGAAAGGGCCTTGTGACTGTGTTGCTCTGCATTCTTTGATTTCTGACCTTTCCGTGCCCCCAGCTCTGCTGTGTCTGTGCAAAATACAGCAGTAACCCACATCCTGCACTTTATCCCGCTCTCCTCTCCTCAGTAAGTGTGATGCATCTGACCAAAGATGAGCTAAAATAATTAAACAAAGCAAAGGTAAACAACTACACCAATAAATTCAATCTAAAAATATTATTCTAGTACATCAATTTAAAAATAAATAACAAAGGACATAAGTTTCTTTAATTAACGCAAATATATGGATGTATTGCAAAATAAAGGTTTACATGCAAAGGACTAATTGAGGTCCACATTAAAATGCTTTTATAAGGCATACATGAATCAGGTATGCATTGCTATACAATTTATGGCCTCGGCCATGCTGATACATGCAGTTCATTGGAGCTCAAGACGCGCAGACTCCTCCACATAGCCAAAAAACCTGTTCAAGAACAGCAATCCGACTGCTAAAAGGTGTCGGCAGTGGCTTTCTTTTAAAACGTATTTAGAGGTTTGAAAACTGTTCTCTGAATCACACCTAAACACATTCGATTATCCTAAGTTTTACGTTTTGATCCTAAGTTTTAGGATTTGATCCTAAGTTTTACGTTTTGATCCTAAAATTTAGGAACGAACTTCCGATGATCGTAAGAGCATATACGCATTCGTACGTAGGCTCGTGCGAGTTGGAAATGGCCAATAAAACATGAAAAAATGACTAACACCCACCCAAACTTACGATTCTCGATCCGAAATCAATTAACTTTTGCTCTTTGAATCGAGGGGAATATCCCTGAAATTAGAGAAGGGTTCCATGTTTATTCAGCACTTCCACAAGTCCCAGGGGTATAGATTCAAGATTGTCCTGAACAGATAACCCACCTGGGAAATTAGGGATGTCATTTAATGTTAATGTGGTGTTGGGGATAGAGCTGGATTCCTTATACTCCTATTTAAAGTTTCTTCAAGGAAACAAACGGTTGACCTTCTCTTCAAATTACACTTTGTTCTTTGTTTTGCTTTACCGATCACCGGAAGGAGCTGACATCAATCAGCAGACGAGTCTGCATGAGGTGCTATAAGAAGTATTATTGATGTCTGCTCCATTGGAAATAATATTGGCCTTAGGTTCTAACTAGAGAGGAGGAAACAGACTTTCAGCCTGATCCTGAATTTCTTAGGATTTGTGCTGATCAAATTTTCCCACTAAAATAGATTTAAAAAAGCTTAATTGCTGCCTTACTATCCAGCACCGGGTCTAACCTTAAATAGTGGATGCAAGAGTCCTGTCCCTCGACTGGTCTACACCTCATGCTTACTCACAGAAGTGATGATTGTCAGATGAAACACGTGTGTCCCACCAGATGACACTTGTCATGCCAAGCTCTGCTTATCAGGGCTCACATTGTGCTCCACCATCCTGTCCGAGACGCCGGCAGAGACCACTTGTCTGCCCATCGAGATGCCAGATTTCTGGATCTTGCCTGATAATCCATCCGCCTGCCCAGAAGCATCCAAAACTTGTCCACTCTCCAAGAAGCCATCAGGAGCCTGCTTGCCCGCCCTTTGAAAAGCCATCGGGAGCACATCAGCCCACCAAGATCTCGACCATCCAGATCTCGCCTACCCGCCCATTAGTCCACCAAAAAGCTGCTCAGAGTCCAGTGGCCCACCAGAGGCCCGACAGAGCTAACTCATTATGATGCCAACTAGCCAGATCCTGAGCCTGATTGCCAAGAAGCCAGCTGGAGCCTGCCTGCTCACCCTACTGCTCCCCCAGAAGCCAGCTGGAGTCCACCTGCTCACTCACCCGCCCCTAAAAGCTGCTTGAGGCTTCAGGTGAGCTAATTTCTCATCTCTTTCATTCCGGGGCCTGATCTGGGTGGCCGGGCTCCTAGGTGTCAGTGTGTGGTGCTTTTACTACTGCTGGCAGCCATGCTGTCAGAGCTCAGCTGCCGGTATTTGGGGGGGCAGCCTCCCCACAAGGGGGCATGGCCAATGCAGCCTGCCTATTGGAAGGGGGCGGGCCGGCCGCACCAGAGGCACAGATGTGGGGGCATGATCCCTGCTGCATCAGATTGTTGTTTGGGAGCACCTGCACTGCCTCCATGTTCTCCTGGGCTGAGGATAGAGCGTGGCTACTGCCCCAAGGTTCTCCTTGTTCAGGAAGAGCTCCCTCTGGTGGCAAATACGTTTGACTTGTACTGATTACTTTTGGAATCTGACATTTGTTCATGTTGTTAAAGGGTGGAGAGCTGGAAGCAGGGTCGGGCGACAAAAAGACGGTTACAGCTCTTCCCTTTTCGAGGGCTTGTCTTTTCGGTGCGCCTCTGGATGACCTGATAGGAAGGCCATGGGTGGGAAATCAGCTAGGCTTCCACAGCAATGGAAACTGAGGACCTCGTTTTGCAGGTCGACAGATTTTTGGAGGTTCAACAGACTTTTTCGGGTAAGTGAAGCAATGGGGGAAACCTAGACCCCAAGAGGCCAGCCAGCTCAAGCCCCCAGGCTAGCCTTCTCAGGGTTGTCGGGGCACCCTCATCCGATTAGGTGGGGGGATGGCTTTTACACTATGCGCTTGTGTGGAGGGAATGGATAGCAAAGCCTGGGTCCGGGAGGTTGTTTCTACTAGATACAAGATTGAGTTCTGGACCAGGCCTCCACAGAGGTATGTGGCGCCCAAGCCCTCCAGTGTGGTGGAAAGGGCGGTGGCTCGCAACCGCTTAAAGTGGACCTTCACTCTGAATAAGAGCCTATCTTATATGTTTCCCACACCCTGCACATACAGATTGCTCACATTAAAAATCATCCTACCTGCATCTACTGCATGTTATGAGCCTTTAAACATCCAAGATGGCGGTTTATGGAAGCCGCCATCTTATCAGGCAGCCTGCAAACAGGAAGTGCCTCCTGAGTGTGCTGCTCTGCATTCTGGGACTGCTGACCTTTACCTGACCCCAGCTCTGCTCTGTCTGAGCAAAGCACAGCTATAACCCGCCCCCCTGTACCTTATCCCACTCTCCTCAGTAAGTGTGATGCTTCTGAGTCAAGATGGCGGCGCCCATATCCTAAATTCCTGAACAGAGTTGCAGCCCAGTGGGGGAAAGAATAATAAGTTAGTGACTAAAAGTGCAAAATATATTAATTTTAGATGCTGGGGAACCGTTTTTTAAGAGTTTGGGCTTTTCATTAAATCACGCTGAAGGTCCGGTTTAATAAAGCCTTTGCTGGACCGCAGAGTTGCTGTACCATTGCCCCCCGCAGAGCAGGGCTATGGCTTCTACTCAATACTATTCATCATCCCCAAGAGGGACGAGTCCTTTTGGCCAATCCCGGATCTCCGGAATCTGAACAGTTACATTCCGGAGTTCTTCATCGGATTTCTAAGGTCAGTTGCTGCAACAGGGAGATTTTCTGGCCACAGTGGACATAAAGAATGCACATTTGCATGTCCCGATATTCCCTGATCACCAACAATACCTGTGCTTTGCGGTGGACGCTCAACATTTCCAATTTTTAGCTTTGCCGCTCGGATTGTCCGCTCGGATTGGGGATAAGAGGTCTGGTCGGTACAGCGGCGGTCTCCTTAACAAGGGTGATATTGTTTCTTTGTATTATAAGTTTCTCACTGTGCACGGCCTATTGGTCTGATTGGTTGTTGTTTGATCTCTCTTTTTCTTTGATTATGAAGTTTTGATCACTAGGTTCACTTTATTTGTATTTGTTTGCACAAACAGTTTAGAGATAAATATGCATTTTTTAGAGCTATATCAAATGGATTGTTTGTATGGTTTGCACATTTAAAGGGGACAGGACCACTGTAAAGTTTTTAACATGGTATGTTTTGTATGTCATGTGTTAAATATAGTATTGTGAATATATGTGTTTTAAATTTATTAAATAAATGAGGATAATGATTTGATTATATAGATTGATCGTTTTTTTTGTGCTGACCCAAATTGAATCTTGTGGTTACTGGAACCACTCTTTCTTGTTAGTATTGTCTGCAGCTTATGCATTGTTTTGAAATTCTTTTGGGCCGGGCACAGTAATACTGTTAGATTAAAGGTGGTGCGGGATTGAGCAGTATTTTTGACGGATTGTCCACTACCCCGCGAGTGTTCACAAAAATCTTGGCGGCGATGATGGCTCTCCTGCAATGGCAGGGTATGTACATCGCCCCATACCTGGCGACTTGCTCATCCAAGCTCCATCTCTGGCAGAGGCACTGCAGGATGTTCAGATGGTTCTGTCCATGCTGGGTGATCAACTACCTCAAGTCCCAGGTGGTTTGCTCCATGGTGGCGACCTATCTAGGTATGACATTGAATACTCAATGGGCACGGGTCCTTCTTTCGGTGCAGAGGTGCCTGGCTCTTCTGGAGGCAGTGACAGATGAACACGCAGGACATGCATCTCCTTGGCCTGATGATGTTCAACATCGAGGCAGTTCCATATGCACAGTTCCACTCCAGGCCTCTACAAATGCTGCCCCTATCAAAATGGCGCTGGACTGTGCAGACGTGGGCTGTCACTTTATCTTAATGGACAATGACCGCCGATCCCTGGATTGGTGGCTGGACCAGCAGTTGCTGGCAGTGGGACGGTCTTTCCTGCCAGTCTGGTGGGTCATCCTGACTACAGACACCAGACTGATGGGTTGGGGTGGTGTTCTGGACAACCAGACGGTTTATGGTCTCTGGAGCCAGTGGGAGCAGTCTTCCAATCAATGTGTTGGAACTGAGGGCGATTTTGGTGGTTCTCAGGCATTGGTCTGCCTAGTTCTGGAGCCTTTCAGTCAGGGTACAGTTGGACAATTAAATGGCTGTGGCCTACATAAACTATCAGGGGGGTACCAGGAGCTGGCAGGTGTTCCGGGAAGTCATATCATGAGGTGGGCGGAACTTCACGTTTCGGGCATCTCAGTGGTTCACATTCCAGGGGTGGAGAATCTGCAGGCCGATTATTTGAGCAGGGAAATGGTGGCCCGGATAGATGGTCCCTTCACCAGGACGTGTTTCAAGCCCTCTGCGACCGGTGGGGAATGCCAAAGGTGAATCTCTATGCATCTCAGCACAATCAGAAGGTTCAGAGGTTCATGTCCAGGGTACGAGACCCCCTGGCTGTGGCAGTCAAGCTCTGGCCATTCCCTGTTCAGGGTACAAATGGCTCTATGCATTCCCACCACTTCTGGGCAGATCTTCTGCAACAGGGCCCTCTGCGGCACCCCAATTCTGGGGTGTTTCGGAGCTGGCAGCACTTTGGATCAGATTAACCGTGCTGCATGAAGACAAAGCGGTGTTAAGAAGGAATTTTTGCCCAAGGTGGTCTCTCCCTTCCATCTTAATCAGGTGATAGTGCTACCCTCCTTGTGCCCACACCCCACTCACCATAAGGAGTGACTACTGCATTCCCTCGATGTGGTCAGGGTATTAATGTATTACTTGGCTGCTACTTGAGAGGTACATAACACAGATGTCTTGTTCATGATCCTAGAAGCACCAGGACTGGCAGCTGCCAGATCCACTCTTAGCAGCTGGATCAGGCAGACGGTTCATGCAAGCCTACTCCTGCAAAGGGAAGGAGGCATCCTTCCGGGTAACCACTCACTCCACCAGGGCTATTGCGCATCTTGGGCTTTCCAACACCAGGTTTTGGTGGAACAGGTCTGCAAGGCGGCGACCTGGTCGTCTCTCCACACCTTTACCAAGTTTTACAGACTTAATGTCCAGGCATCGGCTGATGCCGCTCTGGGGCGTAAGGTCCTGCAGATGGTGGTGAATAGGGATGAGCGAATCGATCCGGACGAACCCGGATTCGATCCGAATTTCAGGAAAAATTCGATTCGGATCGAATCCGAATTTCCCCGCGATTCGATCACTCGAAGCTTTCCTTTAACATCCATTCATTTACATTTACAGGCATTCTAAGATGGCGGACGGGACATGTCTGGACATGTATCCCGCGCCAGTGCAAGCTGGGGCAGTCACATGCAGCCTATCAGCAGCCAGCAAGCCCGGTGACGTCACACAGCGGTATTTAACGGCGGCCATCTTGCTTTTCCTCATTTCTCTATTGCATTCGTGACAGACAGACAGAACGCTGTGTAGCTGAGGCAGTTAGACAGGCTGGAGACAGGGACAGACAGGGACAGGCAGGAGACAGGCAGGAGACAGACAGGAGACAGACAGAAAGCCAGGGAAAGGTAGGAAAAACGGAGCTGGCTGACAGGGAGATTTTTTTTTTTTCATCCAGCCTTTGTTAGCGTTTTCAGGCTGCTTATAGTAACTAACTGTGCATATATACTGAACTGATCTTAAGTCTGCTGTGAGGCATCCCATTCTGTGACTAAAGCAGCCTCTGTTTAAGACCATATAAGCATTTGCTCTTATCATATTTGAAATTAGGCCTGATAAAGACACTTTTGCTGGCCAAAGCACTACTGGACCCTGCCAGGTCCATTCCTGCCCAGGGCATCCCATTCTGTGACTACAGCAGCCTCTGTTTAAGACCATATAAGCATTTGCTCTTATCATATTTGAAATTAGCCTGATAAAGACACTTTTGCTGGCCAAAGCACTACTGGACCCTGCCAGGTCCATTCCTGCCCAGGGCATCCCATTCTGTGACTAAAGCAGCCTCTGTTTAAGACCATATAAGCATTTGCTCTTATCATATTTGAAATTAGGCCTGATAAAGACACTTTTGCTGGCCAAAGCACTACTGGACCCTGCCAGGTCCATTCCTGCCCGGGGCATCCCATTCTGTGACTACAGCAGCCTCTGTTTAAGACCATATAAGCATTTGCTCTTATCATATTTGAAATTAGCCTGATAAAGACACTTTTGCTGGCCAAAGCACTACTGGACCCTGCCAGGTCCATTCCTGCCCAGGGCATCCCATTCTGTGACTAAAGCAGCCTCTGTTTAAGACCATATAAGCATTTGCTCTTATCATATTTGAAATTAGGCCTGATAAAGACACTTTTGCTGGCCAAAGCACTACTGGACCCTGCCAGGTCCATTCCTGCCCAGGGCATCCCATTCTGTGACTACAGCAGCCTCTGTTTAAGACCATATAAGCATTTGCTCTTATCATATTTGAAATTAGGCCTGATAAAGACACTTTTGCTGGCCAAAGCACTACTGGACCCTGCCAGGTCCATTCCTGCCCGGGGCATCCCATTCTGTGACTACAGCAGCCTCTGTTTAAGACCATATAAGCATTTGCTCTTATCATATTTGAAATTAGGCCTGATAAAGACACTTTTGCTGGCCAAAGCACTACTGGACCCTGCCAGGTCCATTCCTGCCCAGGGCATCCCATTCTGTGACTACAGCAGCCTCTGTTTAAGACCATATAAGCATTTGCTCTTATCATATTTGAAATTAGGCCTGATAAAGACACTTTTGCTGGCCAAAGCACTACTGGACCCTGCCAGGTCCATTCCTGCCCGGGGCATCCCATTCTGTGACTACAGCAGCCTCTGTTTAAGACCATATAAGCATTTGCTCTTATCATATTTGAAATTAGGCCTGATAAAGACACTTTTGCTGGCCAAAGCACTACTGGACCCTGCCAGGTCCATTCCTGCCCAGGGCATCCCATTCTGTGACTACAGCAGCCTCTGTTTAAGACCATATAAGCATTTGCTCTTATCATATTTGAAATTAGCCTGATAAAGACACTTTTGCTGGCCAAAGCACTACTGGACCCTGCCAGGTCCATTCCTGCCCAGGGCATCCCATTCTGTGACTAAAGCAGCCTCTGTTTAAGACCATATAAGCATTTGCTCTTATCATATTTGAAATTAGGCCTGATAAAGACACTTTTGCTGGCCAAAGCACTACTGGACCCTGCCAGGTCCATTCCTGCCCGGGGCATCCCATTCTGTGACTACAGCAGCCTCTGTTTAAGACCATATAAGCATTTGCTCTTATCATATTTGAAATTAGCCTGATAAAGACACTTTTGCTGGCCAAAGCACTACTGGACCCTGCCAGGTCCATTCCTGCCCAGGGCATCCCATTCTGTGACTAAAGCAGCCTCTGTTTAAGACCATATAAGCATTTGCTCTTATCATATTTGAAATTAGGCCTGATAAAGACACTTTTGCTGGCCAAAGCACTACTGGACCCTGCCAGGTCCATTCCTGCCCAGGGCATCCCATTCTGTGACTAAAGCAGCCTCTGTTTAAGACCATATAAGCATTTGCTCTTATCATATTTGAAATTAGGCCTGATAAAGACACTTTTGCTGGCCAAAGCACTACTGGACCCTGCCAGGTCCATTCCTGCCCGGGGCATCCCATTCTGTGACTACAGCAGCCTCTGTTTAAGACCATATAAGCATTTGCTCTTATCATATTTGAAATTAGCCTGATAAAGACACTTTTGCTGGCCAAAGCACTACTGGACCCTGCCAGGTCCATTCCTGCCCAGGGCATCCCATTCTGTGACTAAAGCAGCCTCTGTTTAAGACCATATAAGCATTTGCTCTTATCATATTTGAAATTAGGCCTGATAAAGACACTTTTGCTGGCCAAAGCACTACTGGACCCTGCCAGGTCCATTCCTGCCCGGGGCATCCCATTCTGTGACTACAGCAGCCTCTGTTTAAGACCATATAAGCATTTGCTCTTATCATATTTGAAATTAGCCTGATAAAGACACTTTTGCTGGCCAAAGCACTACTGGACCCTGCCAGGTCCATTCCTGCCCAGGGCATCCCATTCTGTGACTAAAGCAGCCTCTGTTTAAGACCATATAAGCATTTGCTCTTATCATATTTGAAATTAGGCCTGATAAAGACACTTTTGCTGGCCAAAGCACTACTGGACCCTGCCAGGTCCATTCCTGCCCAGGGCATCCCATTCTGTGACTAAAGCAGCCTCTGTTTAAGACCATATAAGCATTTGCTCTTATCATATTTGAAATTAGGCCTGATAAAGACACTTTTGCTGGCCAAAGCACTACTGGACCCTGCCAGGTCGATTCCTGTTGGGGCATCCCATTCTGTGACTACAGCAGCCTCTGTTTAAGACCATATAAGCATTTGCTCTTATCATATTTGAAATTAGCCTGATAAAGACACTTTTGCTGGCCAAAGCACTACTGGACCCTGCCAGGTCCATTCCTGCCCAGGGCATCCCATTCTGTGACTAAAGCAGCCTCTGTTTAAGACCATATAAGCATTTGCTCTTATCATATTTGAAATTAGGCCTGATAAAGACACTTTTGCTGGCCAAAGCACTACTGGACCCTGCCAGGTTCATTCCTGCCCGGGGCATCCCATTCTGTGACTACAGCAGCCTCTGTTTAAGACCATATAAGCATTTGCTCTTATCATATTTGAAATTAGCCTGATAAAGACACTTTTGCTGGCCAAAGCACTACTGGACCCTGCCAGGTCCATTCCTGCCCAGGGCATCCCATTCTGTGACTAAAGCAGCCTCTGTTTAAGACCATATAAGCATTTGCTCTTATCATATTTGAAATTAGGCCTGATAAAGACACTTTTGCTGGCCAAAGCACTACTGGACCCTGCCAGGTCCATTCCTGCCCGGGGCATCCCATTCTGTGACTACAGCAGCCTCTGTTTAAGACCATATAAGCATTTGCTCTTATCATATTTGAAATTAGCCTGATAAAGACACTTTTGCTGGCCAAAGCACTACTGGACCCTGCCAGGTCCATTCCTGCCCGGGGCATCCCATTCTGTGACTACAGCAGCCTCTGTTTAAGACCATATAAGCATTTGCTCTTATCATATTTGAAATTAGCCTGATAAAGACACTTTTGCTGGCCAAAGCACTACTGGACCCTGCCAGGTCCATTCCTGCCCAGGGCATCCCATTCTGTGACTAAAGCAGCCTCTGTTTAAGACCATATAAGCATTTGCTCTTATCATATTTGAAATTAGGCCTGATAAAGACACTTTTGCTGGCCAAAGCACTACTGGACCCTGCCAGGTCCATTCCTGCCCAGGGCATCCCATTCTGTGACTAAAGCAGCCTCTGTTTAAGACCATATAAGCATTTGCTCTTATCATATTTGAAATTAGGCCTGATAAAGACACTTTTGCTGGCCAAAGCACTACTGGACCCTGCCAGGTCGATTCCTGTTGGGGCATCCCATTCTGTGACTACAGCAGCCTCTGTTTAAGACCATATAAGCATTTGCTCTTATCATATTTGAAATTAGCCTGATAAAGACACTTTTGCTGGCCAAAGCACTACTGGACCCTGCCAGGTCCATTCCTGCCCAGGGCATCCCATTCTGTGACTAAAGCAGCCTCTGTTTAAGACCATATAAGCATTTGCTCTTATCATATTTGAAATTAGGCCTGATAAAGACACTTTTGCTGGCCAAAGCACTACTGGACCCTGCCAGGTCCATTCCTGCCCGGGGCATCCCATTCTGTGACTACAGCAGCCTCTGTTTAAGACCATATAAGCATTTGCTCTTATCATATTTGAAATTAGCCTGATAAAGACACTTTTGCTGGCCAAAGCACTACTGGACCCTGCCAGGTCCATTCCTGCCCAGGGCATCCCATTCTGTGACTAAAGCAGCCTCTGTTTAAGACCATATAAGCATTTGCTCTTATCATATTTGAAATTAGGCCTGATAAAGACACTTTTGCTGGCCAAAGCACTACTGGACCCTGCCAGGTCCATTCCTGCCCGGGGCATCCCATTCTGTGACTACAGCAGCCTCTGTTTAAGACCATATAAGCATTTGCTCTTATCATATTTGAAATTAGCCTGATAAAGACACTTTTGCTGGCCAAAGCACTACTGGACCCTGCCAGGTCCATTCCTGCCCAGGGCATCCCATTCTGTGACTAAAGCAGCCTCTGTTTAAGACCATATAAGCATTTGCTCTTATCATATTTGAAATTAGGCCTGATAAAGACACTTTTGCTGGCCAAAGCACTACTGGACCCTGCCAGGTCCATTCCTGCCCAGGGCATCCCATTCTGTGACTACAGCAGCCTCTGTTTAAGACCATATAAGCATTTGCTCTTATCATATTTGAAATTAGGCCTGATAAAGACACTTTTGCTGGCCAAAGCACTACTGGACCCTGCCAGGTCCATTCCTGCCCGGGGCATCCCATTCTGTGACTACAGCAGCCTCTGTTTAAGACCATATAAGCATTTGCTCTTATCATATTTGAAATTAGGCCTGATAAAGACACTTTTGCTGGCCAAAGCACTACTGGACCCTGCCAGGTCCATTCCTGCCCAGGGCATCCCATTCTGTGACTACAGCAGCCTCTGTTTAAGACCATATAAGCATTTGCTCTTATCATATTTGAAATTAGGCCTGATAAAGACACTTTTGCTGGCCAAAGCACTACTGGACCCTGCCAGGTCCATTCCTTCCCAGGGCATCCCATTCTGTGACTAAAGCAGCCTCTGTTTAAGACCATATAAGCATTTGCTCTTATCATATTTGAAATTAGGCCTGATAAAGACACTTTTGCTGGCCAAAGCACTACTGGACCCTGCCAGGTCCATTCCTGCCCAGGGCATCCCATTCTGTGACTAAAGCAGCCTCTGTTTAAGACCATATAAGCATTTGCTCTTATCATATTTGAAATTAGGCCTGATAAAGACACTTTTGCTGGCCAAAGCACTACTGGACCCTGCCAGGTCGATTCCTGTTGGGGCATCCCATTCTGTGACTACAGCAGCCTCTGTTTAAGACCATATAAGCATTTGCTCTTATCATATTTGAAATTAGCCTGATAAAGACACTTTTGCTGGCCAAAGCACTACTGGACCCTGCCAGGTCCATTCCTGCCCAGGGCATCCCATTCTGTGACTAAAGCAGCCTCTGTTTAAGACCATATAAGCATTTGCTCTTATCATATTTGAAATTAGGCCTGATAAAGACACTTTTGCTGGCCAAAGCACTACTGGACCCTGCCAGGTCCATTCCTGCCCGGGGCATCCCATTCTGTGACTACAGCAGCCTCTGTTTAAGACCATATAAGCATTTGCTCTTATCATATTTGAAATTAGCCTGATAAAGACACTTTTGCTGGCCAAAGCACTACTGGACCCTGCCAGGTCCATTCCTGCCCAGGGCATCCCATTCTGTGACTAAAGCAGCCTCTGTTTAAGACCATATAAGCATTTGCTCTTATCATATTTGAAATTAGGCCTGATAAAGACACTTTTGCTGGCCAAAGCACTACTGGACCCTGCCAGGTCCATTCCTGCCCGGGGCATCCCATTCTGTGACTACAGCAGCCTCTGTTTAAGACCATATAAGCATTTGCTCTTATCATATTTGAAATTAGCCTGATAAAGACACTTTTGCTGGCCAAAGCACTACTGGACCCTGCCAGGTCCATTCCTGCCCAGGGCATCCCATTCTGTGACTAAAGCAGCCTCTGTTTAAGACCATATAAGCATTTGCTCTTATCATATTTGAAATTAGGCCTGATAAAGACACTTTTGCTGGCCAAAGCACTACTGGACCCTGCCAGGTCCATTCCTGCCCAGGGCATCCCATTCTGTGACTACAGCAGCCTCTGTTTAAGACCATATAAGCATTTGCTCTTATCATATTTGAAATTAGGCCTGATAAAGACACTTTTGCTGGCCAAAGCACTACTGGACCCTGCCAGGTCCATTCCTGCCCGGGGCATCCCATTCTGTGACTACAGCAGCCTCTGTTTAAGACCATATAAGCATTTGCTCTTATCATATTTGAAATTAGGCCTGATAAAGACACTTTTGCTGGCCAAAGCACTACTGGACCCTGCCAGGTCCATTCCTGCCCAGGGCATCCCATTCTGTGACTACAGCAGCCTCTGTTTAAGACCATATAAGCATTTGCTCTTATCATATTTGAAATTAGGCCTGATAAAGACACTTTTGCTGGCCAAAGCACTACTGGACCCTGCCAGGTCCATTCCTGTTGGGGCATCCCATTCTGTGACTAAAGCAGCCTCTGTTTAAGACCATATAAGCATTTGCTCTTATCATATTTGAAATTAGGCCTGATAAAGACACTTTTGCTGGCCAAAGCACTACTGGACCCTGCCAGGTCCATTCCTGCCCAGGGCATCCCATTCTGTGACTACAGCAGCCTCTGTTTAAGACCATATAAGCATTTGCTCTTATCATATTTGAAATTAGGCCTGATAAAGACACTTTTGCTGGCCAAAGCACTACTGGACCCTGCCAGGTCGATTCCTGTTGGGGCATCCCATTCTGTGACTAAAGCAGCCTCTGTTTAAGACCATATAAGCATTTGCTCTTATCATATTTGAAATTAGGCCTGATAAAGACACTTTTTCTGGGCAAAGCACTACTGGACCCTGCCAGGTGCACTCCTATTTGGGGCATCCCATTCTGTGACTAAAGCAGCCTCTGTTTAAGACCATATAAGCATTTGCTCTTTTCATATTTGAAATTAGCCTGATAAAGACACTTTTGCTGGGCAAAGCACTACTGTACCCTGCCAGGTCCATTCCTGCCCAGGGCATCCCATTCTGTGACTAAAGCAGCCTCTGTTTAAGACCATATAAGCATTTGCTCTTATCATATTTGAAATTAGGCCTGATAAAGACACTTTTGCTGGCCAAAGCACTACTGGACCCTGCCAGGTCGATTCCTGTTGGGGCATCCCATTCTGTGACTACAGCAGCCTCTGTTTAAGACCATATAAGCATTTGCTCTTATCATATTTGAAATTAGCCTGATAAAGACACTTTTGCTGGCCAAAGCACTACTGGACCCTGCCAGGTCCATTCCTGCCCAGGGCATCCCATTCTGTGACTACAGCAGCCTCTGTTTAAGACCATATAAGCATTTGCTCTTATCATATTTGAAATTAGGCCTGATAAAGACACTTTTGCTGGCCAAAGCACTACTGGACCCTGCCAGGTCCATTCCTGCCCAGGGCATCCCATTCTGTGACTACAGCAGCCTCTGTTTAAGACCATATAAGCATTTGCTCTTATCATATTTGAAATTAGGCCTGATAAAGACACTTTTGCTGGCCAAAGCACTACTGGACCCTGCCAGGTCCATTCCTGCCCGGGGCATCCCATTCTGTGACTACAGCAGCCTCTGTTTAAGACCATATAAGCATTTGCTCTTATCATATTTGAAATTAGGCCTGATAAAGACACTTTTGCTGGCCAAAGCACTACTGGACCCTGCCAGGTCCATTCCTGCCCAGGGCATCCCATTCTGTGACTAAAGCAGCCTCTGTTTAAGACCATATAAGCATTTGCTCTTATCATATTTGAAATTAGGCCTGATAAAGACACTTTTGCTGGCCAAAGCACTACTGGACCCTGCCAGGTCCATTCCTGCCCAGGGCATCCCATTCTGTGACTAAAGCAGCCTCTGTTTAAGACCATATAAGCATTTGCTCTTATCATATTTGAAATTAGGCCTGATAAAGACACTTTTGCTGGCCAAAGCACTACTGGACCCTGCCAGGTCCATTCCTGCCCAGGGCATCCCATTCTGTGACTAAAGCAGCCTCTGTTTAAGACCATATAAGCATTTGCTCTTATCATATTTGAAATTAGGCCTGATAAAGACACTTTTGCTGGCCAAAGCACTACTGGACCCTGCCAGGTCGATTCCTGCCCGGGGCATCCCATTCTGTGACTACAGCAGCCTCTGTTTAAGACCATATAAGCATTTGCTCTTATCATATTTGAAATTAGCCTGATAAAGACACTTTTGCTGGCCAAAGCACTACTGGACCCTGCCAGGTCCATTCCTGCCCAGGGCATCCCATTCTGTGACTACAGCAGCCTCTGTTTAAGACCATATAAGCATTTGCTCTTATTATATTTATATTATAAGACACTTTTGCTGGGCATAGGCTTACTGCTGCCTGCCAGGTGCACTTCTGTTGAGGCATCCCATTCTGTAACATAGCATACCCCTCTTTATTTACACTAAGCAGCTCTCTTATTTACACTAAGCAGGCCTGTTGGAGGCTGAGTGTTACTGCTCACTTTTGGTGTGCATTATATTCTGTTTCATATAGACCCACCGCTGCCCGGGGTTTTTTTAAATATCACCTACTACCACGCCAGTTAGACTATGTCGGGCAGACAAGTGCCTGGAAGTGAAAAGAGGAGTGGCAGAGGCCAAGATTCCGCAGGCAGAGCTCGCATCAGACTGGGGGCCAGTAGCAGCAGGAGTCACGCTGAGAGACCTAATCTGCCAGTATCTGCTAGCGGTCGGGTCTCCACCAGTAACGCATCTGCCGTGGTAGATTGGTTGACGCGCTCATCAACAACATCATCACAACTTACGTCTGAGACCCCCAGTCTAGGGTCGGTAGGTTCCTCTGACACAACCCTGAGTTGGCATGCCCCGAGAGCAGTCCCTGTCCTCCCATTGCCTCTGGCCTACGCCGTTCCCTCCCCCAGCGACGTATCCTATGCTTTGGGTTCAGCTCCACTCTTTAGTGAGGAGGACCATCAGATAGAGGACAGTCAGCAGCTACTGCCCAGCCAAGAAATGGAGGTGGCTTCTTTAGCTAGGCAGACAAATAGTGATGTGGACAGTGTCGTGGGTGCTGCGAGCGTTCCAGCTCCTGCGCCAGACACTGTTGACGAATCCACGAACATCAGTGACGTACAGCCACAACTCGGTGATGATGATGATGATGACGATGAAGCCGATCGCACTTGGGAGCCGGGTGATGAAGGGGCTTCATCGTCATCATCAGGAGAAGAGGGGTGCAGGTTGCCCCGGAGTCAGCAGCTGAGGCAGCAAGGTGGTAGCAGTCAGCATGGGGGCACAATTCCAAAGGCTGGAGCCGGCCGGGGCCGGGGTAGAGCACCTGCTGTGCGGCAGTCTACCTTATCGGGAGGTAGTGGAGCAGGGGTTCCTGGAGTTGGCAACAGCAGCAGTGAATCAGTGAGGCCAGGGGGTGGGAAAAGTAGCTACTCGGCAGTGTGGCAGTTTTTCCTGAGGCATCCGCAGGAGGGTAACATGGCCACATGCAAGATATGTAGGCAAAAGGTGAAGCGTGGCCAGGGTCCAAATGTTGGCACCACGGCCCTGCGTCAACATATGATGCGTCACCATAAAACGACCTGGGAGAACCGAGGCTCCCAAGGGGTGGTCCAGTCTGCTTCCTCACCAAGTGAGCTCCCAATTTCTGCCAGCCAAGGCTCCAGCACCTCAGCCGAAGGCAGCTGTGCGTCATACCCATCCTCTGTCGCTCCTGCTCCTCCTCCTCCAAGTCATGCATCCCGCCAGCAATCCATCAGCGAAGCCATGTCCAAGAGACAGCAGTATGCGCCCACTCATCCTACGGCGCAGAAGCTGAATGTGCTCCTGTCCAAGTTGCTGGTGCTGCAGTCGCTCCCTTTTCAGGTGGTGGAATCTGCACCTTTCAGAGAACTGATGGCTTGTGCCGAGCCGAGGTGGAGAGTCCCAAGCCGTCATTTCTTTGCCAAGAAGGCAGTACCAGCGCTGCACACTTTTGTTGAACAGAAGGTGGGCCAGTCCTTGAGCCTGTCGGTGTGTAGCAAAATACATGGCAGCGCCGACATCTGGAGCTGTAACTACGGTCAGGGGCAGTACATGTCGTTTACGGCCCACTGGGTGAATGTGGTCCCTTTGCAGCAGCAACTTGGACAGGTCACGCCGCTTCGGCCTCCGCGCTCTCTGCCCATTGGGCCTGTGACACCGTGCGACTCGGCCTCCTCATCCTCCGCCATCTCCTCACCCTCCACTGTAGGCTCAAGTCTCAGTGCCCCTCCAGTCTACCATGTGTGCAGGGCACGGAGGTGTCACGCAGTGCTTCACATGGTTTGTCTTGGCGAACGGAGTCACACAGGGGAGGAACTGCTTAAATGTATTCATCAGGAAATCTAAACATGGCTTACTCCGAGAAAACTTAAAATGGGAATCATGGTTACCGACAATGGGAAGAACATTTTGTCTGCGCTGCGCCAAGGAAGCCTGACCCATGCCCCCTGCATGGCTCACGTCTTCAATCTGGTTGTCAAGCGGTTTCTGAAGTGTTCCCCCCATCTGCAGGACATCCTAACAACTTCACGGAAACTTTGCATGCACTTCAGCCACTCCTACACCGCCAAACACACCCTTCTTGAGCTACAGCGTCAGAATGGTATCCCCCAACATAGTCTGATTTGCGATGTTTCCACCCGTTGGAATTCCACCCTTCACATGTTGGACCGATTATATGAACAGAGAAAAGCCATCACGGATTTCCTGATGATCCAAGCAGATAGGGGGACTCCCCTGTGTAACTTCAATGTCAACCAGTGGCAGCTCATACGTGACACCTGCCGTTTGCTCAGGCCCTTTGAGGAAGCCACTTTATTTGTCAGTCGGCAGGATTACGGGATGAACGACGTGATTCCACTGCTTCATGTACTACAGCACATGTTGGAAACCATGGCTGGTCAGGGCACTGGAGACATGGCGTTTACATCTTACGGCCACATGAACCCCGTTGGAGCTGAACTGGAGGAGGAGGAGGAGGAAGAGGAGGAGGAGGAGTTGCCCAGCGAAACACAGTTTAGGCTTGGCGAAATGGCTGGTTTATCTAGTCAGCGGACAGGAGAGGAGGAGCAGGAGCAGCCAGAGGAGCTAGAGGTTTTTGAGGAAGGAGAGACAGAGGACCCGGGCACACCGTGGCAGTATGCAGTGGAGATGGAGACAGGTAGTCCATCCGAGTCACTTGCGCAAATGGCACGAAGCATGCTCACATGCTTGCGTAGTGACCCCAGAATTGTTTCCATCTGTCGGCGGGATGACTTCTGGCTGTCCACCTTATTGGACCCTCGCTTCCGGCACAAAATGGGGGCATTTTTTAAACCCACCGAGAGGGAGGACAAACTCAACTACTACAAAGACATTCTACGTAGGCAGTTGGCCGATGCCTATCTGCGCCATGGTCCATACTCTCGCAGGTCTGACTCGAGGGGACCTCTGCGCTCACCTTCCACTGCCATGGCCGCTGGGGGGGTTGGCAGCAGCAGCAGCAGAAGCTCCATCAGCAGCAGCAGCCTCAGTCTTCAGTCGCTAATGAGTAGCTTTCTACACCCGCATAGTGAGGCTACTCATGAGCAGCAGGAAGACCTGGAGCAGGACCTGAACCAGCAGGTCATGTCATACTTTGACATGACCATGCCAACACACCTTGAGGATCCGCTGGACTTCTGGGCAGCCAAACTTGATTTGTGGCCGCAACTAGCAGAGTTTGCCCTGGAAAAGCTGTCCTGCCCGGCAAGTAGCGTGCCATCTGAGCGGGTGTTTAGTGCGGCGGGGGCCATAGTTACGGCGAGGAGAACTCGTCTGTCAACTAAAAATGTGGAGAGACTCACCTTTGTCAAAATGAATCAGGGATGGATCAGCCAGGATTTCCACCCACCAATGCCTGATGCATGCGACTAGATTCAGCATGGTGCCACGTTTTACACTTTCCAAATGGTGCAAAACATATTTATGTCTTTAGGCCATTTTTTGGGCTCCTGCTGCTGCTGCTGCCAACTCCTGCCAACTCCAGGGTGTGATTCATCCAATTTTTGGGCTCCTGAGGCCAACTCCAGTGTATATTTGGGCTCCTGCTGCTGCTGCTGCCAACTTCTGCCAACTCCAGGGTGTGATTCATCCAATTTTTGGGCTCCTGAGGCCAACTCCAGTGTATATTTGGGCTCCTGCTGCTGCTGCTGCCAACTTCTGCCAACTCCAGGGTGTGATTCATCCAATTTTTGGGCTCCTGAAGCCAACTCCAGTGTATATTTGGGCTCCTGCTGCTGCTGGTGTCAACTCCTGCCAACTCCAGGGTGTGATTCATCCAATTTTTGGGCTCCTGAAGCCAACTCCAGTGTATATTTGGGCTCCTGCTGCTGCTGCTGCCAACTTCTGCCAACTCCAGGGTGTGATTCATCCAATTTTTGGGCTCCTGAGGCCAACTCCAGTGTATATTTGGGCTCCTGCTGCTGCTGCTGCCAACTTCTGCCAACTCCAGGGTGTGATTCATCCAATTTTTGGGCTCCTGAAGCCAACTCCAGTGTATATTTGGGCTCCTGCTGCTGCTGCTGCCAACTTCTGCCAACTCCAGGGTGTGATTCATCCAATTTTTGGGCTCCTGAGGCCAACTCCAGTGTATATTTGGGCTCCTGCTGCTGCTGCTGCCAACTTCTGCCAACTCCAGGGTGTGATTCATCCAATTTTTGGGCTCCTGAGGCCAACTCCAGTGTATATTTGGGCTCCTGCTGCTGCTACTGTCAACTCCTGCCAACTCCAGGGTGTGATTCATCCAATTTTTGGGCTCCTGAGGCCAACTCCAGTGTATATTTGGGCTCCTGCTGCTGCTGCTGCCAACTTCTGCCAACTCCAGGGTGTGATTCATCCAATTTTTGGGCTCCTGAGGCCAACTCCAGTGTATATTTGGGCTCCTGCTGCTGCTGCTGCCAACTTCTGCCAACTCCAGGGTGTGATTCATCCAATTTTTGGGCTCCTGAAGCCAACTCCAGTGTATATTTGGGCTCCTGCTGCTGCTGGTGTCAACTCCTGCCAACTCCAGGGTGTGATTCATCCAATTTTTGGGCTCCTGAAGCCAAATCCAGTGTATATTTGGGCTCCTGCTGCTGCTACTGTCAACTCCTGCCAACTCCAGGGTGTGATTCATCCAATTTTTGGGCTCCTGAGGCCAACTCCAGTGTATATTTGGGCTCCTGCTGCTGCTGCTGCCAACTTCTGCCAACTCCAGGGTGTGATTCATCCAATTTTTGGGCTCCTGAGGCCAACTCCAGTGTATATTTGGGCTCCTGCTGCTGCTGCTGCCAACTTCTGCCAACTCCAGGGTGTGATTCATCCAATTTTTGGGCTCCTGAAGCCAACTCCAGTGTATATTTGGGCTCCTGCTGCTGCTGGTGTCAACTCCTGCCAACTCCAGGGTGTGATTCATCCAATTTTTGGGCTCCTGAAGCCAACTCCAGTGTATATTTGGGCTCCTGCTGCTGCTGCTGCCAACTTCTGCCAACTCCAGGGTGTGATTCATCCAATTTTTGGGCTCCTGAGGCCAACTCCAGTGTATATTTGGGCTCCTGCTGCTGCTACTGTCAACTCCTGCCAACTCCAGGGTGTGATTCATCCAATTTTTGGGCTCCTGAGGCCAACTCCAGTGTATATTTGGGCTCCTGCTGCTGCTGCTGCCAACTTCTGCCAACTCCAGGGTGTGATTCATCCAATTTTTGGGCTCCTGAGGCCAACTCCAGTGTATATTTGGGCTCCTGCTGCTGCTGCTGCCAACTTCTGCCAATTCCAGGGTGTGATTCATCCAATTTTTGGGCTCCTGAGGCCAACTCCAGTGTATATTTGGGCTCCTGCTGCTGCTGCTGCCAACTTCTGCCAACTCCAGGGTGTGATTCATCCAATTTTTGGGCTCCTGAGGCCAACTCCAGTGTATATTTGGGCTCCTGCTGCTGCTGCTGCCAACTTCTGCCAACTCCAGGGTGTGATTCATCCAATTTTTGGGCTCCTGAAGCCAACTCCAGTGTATATTTGGGCTCCTGCTGCTGCTGGTGTCAACTCCTGCCAACTCCAGGGTGTGATTCATCCAATTTTTGGGCTCCTGAAGCCAACTCCAGTGTATATTTGGGCTCCTGCTGCTGCTGCTGCCAACTTCTGCCAACTCCAGGGTGTGATTCATCCAATTTTTGGGCTCCTGAGGCCAACTCCAGTGTATATTTGGGCTCCTGCTGCTGCTACTGTCAACTCCTGCCAACTCCAGGGTGTGATTCATCCAATTTTTGGGCTCCTGAGGCCAACTCCAGTGTATATTTGGGCTCCTGCTGCTGCTGCTGCCAACTTCTGCCAACTCCAGGGTGTGATTCATCCAATTTTTGGGCTCCTGAGGCCAACTCCAGTGTATATTTGGGCTCCTGCTGCTGCTGCTGCCAACTTCTGCCAACTCCAGGGTGTGATTCATCCAATTTTTGGGCTCCTGAGGCCAACTCCAGTGTATATTTGGGCTCCTGCTGCTGCTGCTGCCAACTTCTGCCAACTCCAGGGTGTGATTCATCCAATTTTTGGGCTCCTGAGGCCAACTCCAGTGTATATTTGGGCTCCTGCTGCTGCTGCTGCCAACTTCTGCCAACTCCAGGGTGTGATTCATCCAATTTTTGGGCTCCTGAAGCCAACTCCAGTGTATATTTGGGCTCCTGCTGCTGCTGGTGTCAACTCCTGCCAACTCCAGGGTGTGATTCATCCAATTTTTGGGCTCCTGAAGCCAACTCCAGTGTATATTTGGGCTCCTGCTGCTGCTGCTGCCAACTTCTGCCAACTCCAGGGTGTGATTCATCCAATTTTTGGGCTCCTGAGGCCAACTCCAGTGTATATTTGGGCTCCTGCTGCTGCTACTGTCAACTCCTGCCAACTCCAGGGTGTGATTCATCCAATTTTTGGGCTCCTGAGGCCAACTCCAGTGTATATTTGGGCTCCTGCTGCTGCTGCTGCCAACTTCTGCCAACTCCAGGGTGTGATTCATCCAATTTTTGGGCTCCTGAGGCCAACTCCAGTGTATATTTGGGCTCCTGCTGCTGCTGCTGCCAACTTCTGCCAACTCCAGGGTGTGATTCATCCAATTTTTGGGCTCCTGAAGCCAACTCCAGTGTATATTTGGGCTCCTGCTGCTGCTGGTGTCAACTCCTGCCAACTCCAGGGTGTGATTCATCCAATTTTTGGGCTCCTGAAGCCAACTCCAGTGTATATTTGGGCTCCTGCTGCTGCTGCTGCCAACTTCTGCCAACTCCAGGGTGTGATTCATCCAATTTTTGGGCTCCTGAGGCCAACTCCAGTGTATATTTGGGCTCCTTCTGCCCCTCATAGTGATGCCACTTCAACTCTCTGCAATTGTGCCGCTCTGCGATTCTATTAGCGATGCCTCTGATCTGCATGTGATATTTCTTCAAAGTATTATTTAACTAACCCAGCACGCATCCTGTGCGTGTTACAGCAAGGCTGAATGGTTTACAACCCTATTGAGGCTGTAGGAGGCTCAGAAATAGCCGTTTTTAATAGCGATTCGTCGCGAATTTATTCGGGTCGAAACGATTTTTGTCGGAAAATTCGGCGAATCAGTCGAATCGAATTTTTCAAAAGTTCGCTCATCTCTAGTGGTGAACCCCTCTTCGGGGGTCTAAGGTTGAAGTGTCAGTGCCATAGTTCTTTGTTATGTTGGCGCAGTCGGCTGTTGGCTGTGCTTGCAAGGTCCCATACTTATTGATGGTACTGCTTTGGAAAGTCCAACTTATTGCTGCTTGTGGTGAAAGAGATGAGAAAAGGGAAATTTGTGTACTCACCAGTAGATTTCCTTTCTCGTCCTCTTCCAATCCGGGGAACCACACCTGCACTTCTGCTGTGTTACAACTGCATCAGTGGCGTTTTCCCTTTTTTGACATTAACGTTCCATTAGAGATAAGCAATTTGTAAAATCCGATTCAGACGAAGCAGAATTGCTTGGGAGAAATTTTGTTGAATCATCCAAATCAAAGAAATTGGCTCTAGTTCTGACCAATATGCTCTATGGCCAATATGACTCCGTAGAGGTGGAGACCCCACCCCCACCCCAAGCTCTTCAATGCCTGATCACAGGCAGGATTTATAATAACTTGAATTTCAACCATTAAAACAAAAGAAAAAAGAAATCCACAAACAAAAATCTGTAACAAGTGCGCATCTGTCCTTTTCCTTTGTAAATAATAAAAGCTGCTTTCATCTTAATTGTACTGTAATTAGCCAGAACGTCACGCAGCCGCCATGGCGGAAGGTAACGCCGCTGTCAGACACATCAATTTGTTTCCTATCTTTGGCTTCAAATAAAAACAATTAAAAAAAAAGTGACTTTTCCTTTTTTGTTTTTTCTTTTGTCTCGTTGGGTGGAGATTAGGAATAGCGGAAGAGATCAAACGTTTGATGTAAGAGCAAATCTCTATCTCGCCCCTTTTTTTGTGCTTTCATCGGGAAAGATCTGCCTCAAATCGTCAAAATGCAGAAACTTAAAAAATAATTTTTTTTATTTCCGGAAATGCAAAAAAAAAAAAAAAGTGCCGCACTTCGGTGGCATTTCCTTTTGAAGAGAAGCAAGAGAACTTGAAAAAGTGAATATGTGTCGAGCTGATTGATGTCTGCTCCTCATGGTTATCAATAAAGCAAAGCTGCAGGAATGTAAAGACTGGAAAACTCTGCAATGTTACTAAAAGGGAATGTAAAATGGTAAACACGTCTTATTTACTATGGCCAGCGTTAGTTCCACATCAATAGAAACAAAGGAGGGGTGGCAGCCGTTCAGACCATTTTATAACTAACCTGGGAGGTGCACGTTAGCAGGGCAATTAGGATACAAAAGTCTTAAAGGAGCCACAGCACTCAAACCAGTTAGCTTGCTGACCAACCTACAATCTGTCTCTGAACTTGGCTAAAAATGGCTTGTACTTGAGGTTTAGGGCAACCTCAGGTAAGCCTGCTCCCAATTTATCTATTGCATTGTATGTCCCAAATGGGGCTCTCAGAGATTAGAGTTAGGACTGCACCTCACAGGGGCACCTTGGCGCTGGTGGTGCAGCTTAAGCATACTTCTGCAGATGTGTGTGGCGGGGCCCTCTGTTTTTACTCATGGTGGGGATTGAGCAGGGGGAGGCCAGTGCAGGGTGGAGGGTCTGTGCCCTCCATTCTGCAAGAAGGGCATATGGTGATGTCAGCATGTAGCTGAAAGAGGGAAGGGGAAAGTTCTTCCAGGTAGCCAGACCGACTCTGACCTCTCAGTGTGTCTCTTACCCCACCTATAAGGCTGTATGGATCCTTCCTCACTGCTTTCAGCACCCAGGCCTGTGTGAGCCTGCTTCCACTGGCATCCATCTGACTGACACCATTCCCCAGCCTTTCCTATCCATCAGATGAAGGACCAGGAGAACTGGCCCCTGGTATGTTTTAAATGGCATGTTTGTCTCATCATAATAAAATGTTTGATTAACTGAAAGTTGATATATGGTCGTACATTTAAAGGTGATTGTGGGGTAATTCAAAAGTTGATGAGAACTGGCCTCCGGGTCTTTGCCTACATCCTGGCCATGAAGCAATCTGCATTCAGCTGAAACCTTTCGTACCTATTAGCATCTGCTACTACCCAGCGTCTACATTTTGGGGATCTTTTTTTAGCTTTTACGCCCATTGTATGCTTGTGGACACATAGAAATGTTTCCTCTGCATTTAAGCCATCTGTGCAGAGAGACAATAACAAGCAGTGAGTGTGCATGTGCCCAGAGCAGTGGGCTGTCCTAGCAGCGGTGAGGAGGTACCTTACTCAAGAGCGCTTCAGTCATGTCCAGGCTGGAAATATGAACATGTCACTTTCTGATCACAGGAACGCTTCCTTAACCATTTGGCCATGACTACCCGTTACCCATACACTTTGTTTGCCTCCCCCATCTCCCTCTGCCTTCCATCCATCATCCTACTTCAGCTGCCTTGTCCCTCTGTCCTACTGGCCTGCTTCCGGCCCCTCAGGTGGCGTGAGATGTGAGTTTTTTTAGTTTGAATCTTCCCTCACTCAAACTCATCCCAACCGTAAATCAAAACACCAGTGACCTCTCTTTGAAAATGAATCTATTAAAAACTTAAAAACTTGTATTCTCACCATCTACTATTCTAAACCTGAAATTTGCTTTTCAGCGTGTGGCACTACCATAATGCCTAGACAGTTGCCCGCTGTCTAGGTTTCATGCTTGATACACCACAATTAGGCAGCACTTGCTGGAACTCTCATTCCATGCTACTATAGGTGCCAAGGTGGCCCCCCTCCAGTGGCCAGTCCGCCCCGTCCACCTTCCTATACTAACTAGGTACTTACACCCACTTACTATATATAACGTAGTGGTAAGAATACAAACCACAGGTACACCTTTAATTGACCTATTTTTCTATGCTGTTTACATGACTGTGCTAGCGTTCCAATATGCCCTGCGTCATACCGCTCCCATCCAAAATAACAGTCCGGACCACCATGTCGTTGGAAAGATTAAATTTAATCGGCCACAGCCCAACATAAAATAAACAAATGTACAAGCAGAATAGAGTCCCCCCTATTGTTCCGGGTCTGAGAAGCCTAGATGAAGGGAAGGGGAGGGAACAAAAATAACTTCTCAACCCCACCAAGCGGAAGCCAACATAAACTCGGCCGCAAAACCTCCTAGGCCAGGGAGCTTAATCGGGCTAACCGCCAGTGACCAAAAAAACATCCCCTTCCTTACTTGAACCCCCAAACCAACCAAAATCATTTAAACCAAATCGTCCTGGCCCGTTTCAACAGAAACAGCCGCATACCCTTAACCATGAAAAATGCTATCTCAGACCCGAAACCCGAGGGGAGACCCGCCCAACGGCTGTGACAAAACAATAAAAATACCCACAGAACAAGAAGACAAAATTATAACATTAATAACAATACATTAAAATATGTACAAAGTATGACACATTCACTTTACCTTACTTTTTTTTTTTTTTTATATATAACCTGGGTCAAAATACATAAATATGGAATGCTGCAGCACCCCCAACAGGTGCCAACAGACAGCACACCAAATACTTTTATATTTTTTTACTATAAATATAAATACAATAAATAACTATCAATACAAACTTTAACATATATTCAAAAACTACTAACCCCCCCAGGAATGTGGCCGAAAACCCAAACATAACCAAAGACAGGGCGGGCGGGACTGCTCGTCCATCAACGCCAGGTCAAAGAGGAAGGGGAAGGGGACGGACGTCCCCTTAAATAATCCCCCTCCCCCCTGAGGTCACTTCCCACAGTGACCACTTCCCCCCATGGCTGGTCTGCCTCCGGACAGGAACGCAGGCCAGTCATGTGGGCTGCCCTCCTTAAAGGGACGGCGCTTTCTCGTCAGTTACTAATTATCTGGAAACATACTGCTGTTCTAACCAGATATTTACTTCATTTACCTCCACTGAATAAGCCTGGCATATTTTGAATGAAATGCTTCGAGAGAGACATTTTCACACTCTGTGCTGACTTAAGAAGAACATCACAATTTACCCAGTCTATATTCAATTATGTTCTACGTAACAAATCATGATGTACCTAATAAAATTCATTATCTTTGATCCAGTAATAGCAACCCTCTCTGCCTTGGACCTTCTCCTGTCCTCTACCCTGGTCACTTACTCTCACTTTCACCTTCAGGACTTATCACATTCCTACTGAATGCCCTTCCCCACTTAACTAGACACCCCAACATCCCAAGCTTTAAAAATAATGCTCAAAATTCACTGCTTCAGACAAGCATATGACCTGGTTTAGATATCACTGATACAACATGGCACACGTCACCAAACTCAAAACTCACCACTTTCCTTTTTACCCCTCTGTCTCCACCCTTATCTCATAGACATGTAAGATGGTAAGTGCAGGGGTCTCTCTCCTATTGTACTCTTTCCATAGCACTCACTTCAATGTTTATTGCATCTTGTTTGTACTAGTCTGTGTACTGCATGGTTTACCCTGTCTGTAATTACTACTCTGTACAGTGATACAGATGAAGAAGGTGCTATATAAATAAACAATAATAGTAATTGTGTGCACAAGACACCTGCACTAAAGAACTCATTGTCACTTGTGGACATTAAACACACATCGATGAAGCTAGTCTGTTGGTCCAGTCTCTTCTTGTTAACCCCATAATTGTTGAACTCAATTCATTTGATGGGGCCATCTATTTCCAGGCAGATCCAACAGAACTTGCAGATTTGAAAGCTGGGTGTGGCTGAGTCACTTTAGATATACATTGTGGGGGAATAAGCTGCTTTGACTGGATCCTGTGGGGAGTGAGAGCCATTATCTCTACATGGAGTAGTACATGCAGGAAGAATGCACAAGTACAGTGCAATACAGCAAATACAAAACAGGTCAGTAATAAACTACACATTATTACAGGAAACAGCGCCATGTACTGTCTTATCAATAAACCGAAGTCCCTCCAGCACTATTATTATTATTATTGTTTATTTATATAGCGCCATCAACTTCCGTAGCGCTTTACAAGGTAAGAATACAAACAAGGTAAAACATATAGCACAGAGAACAATACAAAATTAGATGCCACAGGTTAAAACCAAGTGTTGTGAGCACAGGAGACAATAGGGAGGAGTGCCCTGCCCTTGCGAGCTTACAGTCTAAAGGATGGGGGAAGCAATACACATAATAATCTGAAGCTGTTATATCTCCAATATATATTTCCTTTTCTAGGCTTGGCGTTTGACAAATCTGTCATTCAATCCCTATATGCTCTCAATTCTCTACTTGCACCTCAAAAATATCTCCAGACTCCGCCCCCTTGGTTACTGTAGAAACAAAAACTCTTATTGTTGCTCTGATCCATGCTCATCTAGTTTAATGTAACTCAAAACTGGTCTCCCCCTCTTCAATCCATCCTAAATGCAGCAGCCCGGCTCATCTATCTATCTAATTGTTACTCTGATGTCTTCACCCTCTGCCAGTTATTACACTGGTGCCCATACAGTATAAAATGCAACTGTCCACCACACAGCTCTCAATGGTGCTGCACCCCCCTACATCCTCCCCTATCTAAATATTCATAACTAACAACCACTAATCGGAACCTCCCACTCCCGCTTACACGATTTCTCCCAAGCTGCACCAATTCTCAGGCGTGCCACACCCCCATCAATTAGATTAACTCACAACATCAGCATTTTAGACACTGTTTTAAAATGTTATCTTTTTATGGTAGCCTAAAATATCCCCCAATCTAACTCTACTGCTTTAACCCATCTTCAAGTTAAACCGGGCCAACAGCCTGGCACAGTTGGAAAAGAAAGGTAGCGGCCATTTTGAAGCTTCATCTCCCAACATGACTTCCTGTTTGCAGGTGGCCTGCAAGCCCATGAGCGGCCATCTTGTTTTTAAAATTTATCCCAGTAGTCTTTAGAAAGAGGTAAATTATTTTTTTACGTGCAGCAATCTAAATTGCCCTGGAGAGGACTGTTTGTTACGTTGGTCAGGTTTGATTCATTTCTGACTGTTGGTCCACTTTAATTGTTGTGATCCATCATCAAACACCATCCACCACGTCCTTGCCTATACAGCTTTTCTATTCTTGTAGTTTTCATTAAGATGACGGACCATGGTATGACACACTTTTTACCTTCTCCCACTCTCCTCTTAAATTGTATGCTTGTGATGAGCCGGAGCAGGGTATATCCGGTTCAGAAGCTCTCCAGCCCAATTGTCCCCAATATCCCGAACTCCGTGCTCCAGAATGCTGGATACAATAGCTCTGGCCACCACAACATGTGAGCTGGTCTAGCATCTGTCATCTTCTTCATGTCAGGGAGCAGCAGTTGAAGCCATTCCACTGGCATCTGTAGTAAGGGGCGACCTTGGCGACCTAAAAAGCTATTTTCTTGGGAAATCTTCCACCCCCTCCCATCCACATGCTGGGGATTCCACAAAGGCTCCACCTATATAAGCCGTTCAATTCAAGGCAGGGCTGACACTAGCTTGGCTGGCTTGCTAAAAGCTACCTTTACACTGTAAGGTCATAATTCACCCTGCTTGTTACAGGACTAAGAGAGGCAGCAGTACCAGTTTTAAATTCCCAGAAATTCCCGGTCATAGCAAGTAGGTGACTGCTATACCAGGTATCACAGCAGGTTAGTGCCCGTGTAACAATGTGTAGCAGTCACAAATCTGACTATTTGCAATATAACCCACAGTAGAGGGCTGGCTGGCTTTTTGCAATGTAAAACCATGACTCATTATTCTTGTTACATTTGCACATCAGAAATGATAGAGTCTGCAGCATCCATTTTAAATTTTCCAGTAACAGCAGGCTTGTGGCTGCTATACTATATATAAAAGTAGGGTAATGTCCTTGTAACAATGTGTAGCAGCCATATGCCTGACTGTTTACACTGTAACACACAATAAGGGAGCTGGCTGGCCTTTTACAATGTTGTGGACTCATACTGCTTGTTACATCACACAGAAGGAGGAAGAAAGGCAGTTTTTAAAAACTCTCAGTAACAGCAGGTTTGTAGCTGTTATACAATGTATCACAGCAAATCGTTTTTCTTGTGACTATGCTTAGCAGCCAAGTGCCTGTCTGTTTGCATTTTAACATTCATCAGAGACATGGCTGGCTTTTTACAATGTAAGACCATGTTACATCATACAACAGGCAGAAGGGACACAGTTTTATAACCCTCAGTAATAGCAGGATAGCACAATAGTACAGCATGGAACTGCTCTTATAAAAATGTATAGCAGCCACAGATCTGGCTATTTACAATGTAACACACAGCAGAGAACTGGATGGCTGGCTATAGCTCATACCTGCTTGTTACATTGTGCAATGACTCACAGCCTGAGTTGTATTACTTTCTGGGCTGCCGCCTCTGTAAACCACAGACAAAAATACACAGAACCTAAAGAAACAAAAAATTGACCAATATAATAATAGTGTTGACAGGGCCATTGGAAGTGGATCTACAGTACAAGACTAATGATGGGGAAGTCCCAAAGTGCCCTACAGGTGTATTCTAGAACTGCTACAATTAAGCTTTATACTGCTTTTTTGTGGTGTGCCTTTTCCTTTAAGTATATTTTTGGTGTATTCCAGAACCACCTGAATGTGAGAGACGCCTCCCAGTCTCATTCCTCCATGAAAAGGCATTACATGAAATACATTGCATTGGTAGGCTCAAAATTAATACTAAAATTATACCAGAGTTCCCCTAAATATATCAAAAATATCTCATCCAAGTTTTACACATCGTCACACTTGATGGGTTCTGGTCAGCCGCTGAATGAAATCTGCACTCCCATAAACAATCATAAAAACACAGCCTACGGGTCGGGATTGGATCTGGGTGCTTACACCTACCCGAGAGTAATAGGAAAGTGTATTGTCCATCATCTGATGAATGGGAGATCGGTGGGCCCTCCAGACATCGTTTTGTGTCAAAAGATATAAAGACTCCACTATAAAGCTTGTTTCATGATTGAGCTGCCGAATGGGAGTTTAGATGGTTTGGTCAACAGTAAAACCATTTTACTGCAAGATGATTTATGTCGGGTCGCTTTTCAATTATGTCGGCCCTTAGGCTAGTATTTTTATTGTAGCTTTCTCCTGGATATAAGAACCTTTGTACAAGTATTAAGTGATATAAATAATATAATACAGTATATATTCATTATCTTTATATTTGTCTTCCCCATCCTAAAATGTTTCCTCGTAAATCCATACCCCACATCTGTCTACATATTCCGGCATGTTAATACCACGTAAGTGAACTGTGTGACTGGCACATTTAAAGGACAACTATCCATTTAAAGGACAACTATTATTATAATTAGCTATATATAAAGCCCCTTCATAGATCATGGTGCTGTACAAGGTAGAAATTTCAGGGGGTAAGACCAGCATGTAACACCGCCTGGCACTGAATAGTGAGTGCAAAATTAGACTTTTTCTACAGTGTAGTCTTTTTTCACATTTAACCCTTTGTAAATTGGTAAGGGGACCCCTATACCAGTTCAAAGGACAGGAGGGCCAGTGTTACGAAAGGAGTCCAGCTATACATCACCCATCCTGACTGAATTGCTGTCTTGTCTAGGCCTTGACAAGTTGCTAGCAGATATATTTGGAGTGGAATTCACGTTTTGGAATATAATACTTTGAACTGACTTTGGCAGACTTTAGCTTTCACCCAATATGGTTCTCGGCCTGGGTTTGGTAAATCTTTCTAATTTGCCTCTTGATCTGGCTTTGGTTAAATACCTGAGTTTGCTCCAGCCGCAAAAATGGCAAAATATCCATTCTGGCTGTATACCCAGCTTTGGAAAGGCATTTGGCTACTGACTCAGCTTTGGCTAACTACCTGATTTTGCACTCAACCCAGCCACGACAGACTATCTAATCTAACTTCGAAAAGACTTTCCAAAATAGCTGCTGGCCCAGCATTGGTGGATTACCTAATTTTGCTCCTGCCCTTGCCCTTGGAGACTACCCAGTCTGGCTCTCAACCTGACTTTGGAAAGGTTTTGCGGTTTGGCAATTGACCCAGCCTTGGAAAGCCTTTTGGTTTTGGCTATTGACCCTGATTTAACCCAGCCCTAGAAGACTAACTAATATGGCTCTTGATCTAGCTTTGGCAAGACCTTCTGAGTTGGCTGCTGGCCCGGCATTGGTGGACCCCTGGATTTTGCTCCCACCCTGGCCCTGAGAGATGACCCAATCTGGGTTTTGACCCAGCGTTCTGAATTGGCAAATGACTTTATTTTGCACTTAACCCAGTCCTAAGAGACTATCCAATCTGGCCCTTGATTCAGCTTCGGCAAGACTTTCCAAGTTAGCTGTCAGCTATTAACCCCACCTTGGCGAATTTCTTGATTTAGCACGCACCACAGAATTACCAAATGCCAGATACTGGGGTCTCTCTGCTCCAGCTCATCACTACTTATGACACTCTACCAAACAGGAAAAAAGTTACGATTCAACAGTAGGGCTATAGAAATAAGCTAAAGCTAAAAAACATAAAAGTACTACAAAACCCAGGACAGCAGGTCCTGGCATCTAAAAGATTCCAGGACTGTCTGCTGGTCTTCCCTGGGGCATAGCAAATTGGGTTGCTCCACTGTGTGAAACCCCCCTGGGATGCTTCAAAACTCATCTTTTCCAGAAGCTCCCTCAGCGATGTAAACAAAACGAGAGTGACCGCATACCAAAATCTCTGGGCTGAGATGTGCCTTCTTCTGGGGGCATGAACGCGCACATGTCAGGAGATGCAGCCACTCTTGCTCCAGATTGCCAAGCACAGAGCTGTTTACCAAGCATTAATATGCACAGCAAACAGTTCTGATAGGATGAGAGCAGTGAAACCGGGATGCCCTGGGGGCAATGAACAAAATGCATGATATTCCAAATACCATGTCTTGTTTTGGTCGAAGTCAAGTTTAGCCACCATTCTTTGTTTTAACAGAGTTCCTCCTTAACATTTTGATATCCATGGCACAGCTGGCCTAGGGGCTCTGTTCCTCCACATAATGATGCCACGAAGGCATGTCCTGCTCCAGTTATTCTCATCTCTAGCAGAGAGTGCGGCTTTCCCGAGACCATTACTCGAGCAGCTCTCCACGTACTTCAGACCTGATTGGGGTTAATAGAGTGATTTCTGGAGAGAGCGAAAGGAGAGAGCAAAGGCGGGAGGGAAAAAAACATTAGACTGGAAGCTCGGCTTAGTGAATTAGAGGCAGAATCTCATTACGCGATTCCCTCTGAGTAAATAGCGGCTTGTGTCAGTCCACATCTCCTCGGCTCCCGCTGCTAATTATTGCTTTCATTGACTCTGACCTGAATTACTGCCACCGCCGTCTTTGTTCTTCTGCGAAACAACGAAAGCCATTAGAATACTGAGATCACTGAGGCACAAAGGCGCTCTCACTTTGCATTACCATAGACTGCCCTCCACCCACCAGACCAATGCTGCGCCAACAGAGCTCACCATAAATATCGCTGGACAGAACGGAGCTCAGTGACTGAGAAGGCTGATGGCATAGATGGAAACGACATGTGTATGCCTACTTTTCTTTTAACGATTATTTCATGAGCTAATGAATCCGCAGCTCAGGCTTGAAAGTCTTTCAAAACATGAAACTTCACTTCTGATGAACCCACTCTTTAAATTAAGAACATAGAAGTGGTGGAAATTTGCTCAGCTATGTGCTGCCCATTGTCTCTTTTTATCAAAATCATCAGCAGCACTTAAAAGTATTACAGATACTATAGATCCAGCAGAAATTAAAAGAACAACCTCTACTTCATGCTCAGTCTGATACACAAAGTGTTTCTCACGCCAGCTGATGAATAAGTAGCCAGGAAAGGCCTGACAAAACACACCCAACCACAATACTGTCACAAAATGACTGGCTTCTGCTTTACAATATCTTAATCATTTATGTCAATTAGAGAACATGGAGAATATGATGATGTAGGTCTAACATCTGCTCTTTTAACCACTGGCTTTGACAGCATCAGGTTGGTGCAGGCCATGCTTCACTACGAGGTCCAGCCAAACTTTCAACATGAGGCCCATATTTTTACCCAAAACGTATATGGAGAAGGAGCATGGAGGATCCAATAGCTAGGCTGTGTGGTGCCCAGAAAACTTGACTGGCTTCTACGTTGCATTAAGTTGAACATCTGTGTAATTTTGAGAAAATTGAGAATATGATAATTTAGGTCCATTAAGAATATGGAGAACCATTAGGTTGGTACAGGCCATGCTTCACTAGGGGGTCCACCCAGTCAAGGATCTTTCAGCATGGGGTCCATGTTTTCAACCAAAGTGTATATAGTAAAGGAGCACAGTGGCTCCAACATCTAGGTTATATGATGCCCAGAGAATTTTGGGGGCCACCCTGGTCTTTGCATAAAACAACATGCTTCACTGCTAATACTAGTTCCTAACAAAATTAGAAAGATCGGAAATTTCTGGGGCACGATGGAAGAGGCCTACATCACCGGCAGCAAACAGATTGTGCTGGGAGCGTGGGTGCCATTTGGTAGGTTCATATTAGTTGCGCAACAAGCTCATCTCGGCTTTAGACTCTGCACCAACAACAGGGATGCTCTCAGCCTGTAAAGCAACTCAGCCGCCCATATAATCCATCTGCATATTTTTTTTATTCTGGTCCCTCTCCGCCGGTGTGCACTGGAAGACTCGTTGTCTGCGCCCCATGAAAACACGAATAAATCTACTGGATTGGAGCAATGTATCACAGGTGTTCTTATTTTTCAGGAGCCCGACTCTTTACAAATAATGTATTGATTTCCGAGTGCAAGTTATGGTCATGCAGAATTCAATTTGTTAGAGTGCGAGGAGCTGAATTAGGCAATGCATCACAAATATAGCGAGCGCTGCATGACTCCGGGAGCAGGCAGAAGGGAAAAAAAAGCCTGGAGAAAAACAAAGTGCTCAACAATTATTTTCAAACTCTGTCCCCACTGGGGAAACTTATAGAGGAACTTCAAACAGATGAAGATGGGCCAAGGAACTACACACAGGTGAAGACGGGCCAACCAGGGGTTTTGGAGCCAGGTATGCAAAGTAGTATTTTTAGGGTTTTAACACGCAAGTCCACTCAATCCTATTTGGGATGTCAAGCTGCTCACACTATAACTGCATACTGGAGACCTGGTGAGAACTACTTGCCACTCCCGTTTTCCTTGGCAGCCGCCGACTAAGAACTACAGCGCATTCCAAATTATGATGCAAATTGGATATAAATGTTGTATACACCACTTTGGGTTTTGGGTGGTTCGACCAAATCAATCTCAAACACCTGTAATAATTAGGTTGCCAGGTGAACCCAATTAAGGGCAAACTACATTATTGAAAACTAAAAGGAAACTAAAAAAACTAATATAGGAAACTTAAAGGATCCCTCTGCTGCCAAAAGTATCAACTAATGCAATCTCACTGTACTACAGGAGATTCATGATGCTAAGGCCCTTATTTAACAAGGGATAGCGCCAGGTAGCGAATGGTGAGTGAACGGTAATGACGCTCACCGCCACGAGAACGCCGGCTCCCCTCCGCAATCACACATTTATCAAGCCGATCCTGCTTAGCGACTGACAGAGCGCCAGATATCATTCATCATTATTCCAGCCTCACCCCACAGCGCCAGCGAGCGACCTTGAACAGCGACAGGTATGACCTCTCGCTACCTGGCGCTCTCCAATGCATTTCAATGGAGCAATCTTTAAATATTCATAATTAATTGCTATTGTTTTTTTTTTTTTTTTTTTTTTTAAATGGCAAAAATTCTGTGACCACTTCTGCAATGTTAGATATTTTTTTTAAGGTACAAAAATAAAAATACAAAATGTGTGCAGAATTGATATTACAGGTCTGATATTAATGTATTCATATTACAAAATGTTTGTAAAAACATGTTTTTTTTTTTTTTCCAAAAATATGGTTGTTTGGGGGTTAAAAAACTACTTTTAACCCATCGCCGCCAGCGCTCTGGGGTTTAAACAAGCATTTCACAGCGCGAGAATTTTTTGAGCGTGATTTGTTAATGAATATGCTGGGAGCCGTTCGCTATGGCCATTCGCTGTCATGCGCTCCCATACAGCGCGGAACCTGTCAAGCAGCGACTCCTAACCCCGTATTCAACATTACCGAACACCGACTCAGTCGCTGTCAACAGCCAAACAACGGCCAAGCACAACGAATACTAGCGTGCGCTGTGAAAATAACACTACTGGCGCTCATCTGTCGCTACCTGCCGCTATTAATGAATCGGCCTCCCAGACTTTAGATCTTAGCATCATGACTTCATAACATCTGGCTAGCTCTTGCCGAAACGTCATGTGTGGTGGCCAACTATCAGGTGCAATGTTATCCCCTTTGTTGAAGCCTGTTCTGTATGTACTCGTAACAAGGGATACCATAATTCTCCAGCAGGATTATTTGTACCCCTGGAGGTTCCTGGGGAACCATGGACCCACATCTCTATGGATTTTATTGCTGATTTACCACGATCATCTCCTCCACCTGTCATTGTGCAAGATAACCCTGAATATGAGATTAATAAGATCCTCAACTCTCGTATTTTATATAATTCATTACAATATTTAATTGATTGGAAGGGATTTGGGCCTGAGGAGATATGTTGCCAAACAAACAAAAAGGGAGGCACACTCTAAATCAAAATGCCAGTATCAAATTTTATTCGATAAAGATCTACATGATATATTAAACAAAACATATTAAAACACTTAAAAACATATAACCGATAACATACCAGACAGACAAACATAAAGGATGCATAGATGGTGGGGGAGAAAATTCAATATTTCATCTATAATCAATAAATCCAATATTAGTATACTCCAAATGCATACAAACAAAAAGTTATAAAAAATACATAAATAAAAAACATTTTTGTGCAAAAGTGTGCAAAGGATTGTGCAAAAGTGCAATTTGCAAAGAATCACTATAGAAATATATACTGTGAAAATAAGCTATGCTGTCCGATCAAAGCACCATTTATATTAAACCACATATCACAACAGGTGTATCACTGCGCACACAGGGCCTTCTCAACATGACCCCTGACAGATACTCTGAAACCTTGCACTTTGTCCTCATGTCCTCAACCTTGTATATGGGAATCCAGAGCATTCCATTGCTCAAAATTCACAATCCTGCAATCAATTGGGCCACGGGTGCAGTGTCTTTATTCTTCACCTACTGCAAGAAATCTCGCCGTCTTGTCACTTCTGTGCTCACTAACCTTGCACTGGTTTCCAGTGTGGACACATCTTCCAATGCTGTAGGTGCAGTCTCAGCGTTGATCTCTATCCAGTCGCTTTCTTTTCCAGGAAGTCAACCCTTGCCAAACAAAACCCTGCTGAACAAAACTACTGTTGCGTCCTGCAACAGTGAAAACCAGGTCTGCAAGTTCCATACATCATGATGACAAAGATGTGGCTAGGACAGTAATGTCAATCAATAGGGACAGGTGAATCTACAGGGGTGGGACATCCAGCAGCAATTTTTTGGAAATAACAGAGGATTTCTGAGAAGAGAAACAGTGCAATATGGAAAAAGACATGCAGCTTAGGCCGGGGGAGGGGGGTCAAGACAGAGCATTGCTTAGTTGTTATGGGTTTTGTTCCTAAAAAAAACATACCCCCAAAAACACCTGCCTTTTTTCAGTATTATTAGACCTATAGTTATTTTCAGTAATTTATTTTCATTTGTGATGACGATGAAATTATGTTTTGTGAGGTCAAGTTTTGGATGTAGATACCATTTTAGGTGTTAATGTTTTGGAGGTTAGTATTAGTCATTGTGATAGTTGGAGTGAGAAGCAATTTGTAAAATATTACAAAAAAGCCCAAAACAAACTGCCTGGTGGTGTTTTATCACAACCAGTTCTGACTGTGGGGTACTGTGAATGTAAGAGCAGCCCCAGTCTTTACTCTGCACCCCCCCCTCCACATAAGTGAGGATAAGCTAGGATGCATAGGAAGCCCTAGCTTGAGCTACAGGTAATCGAGGGTCAGGATAGGCAACCATTGATTCCCTGGTGCTGACAGACTGGCAGGAGCAAGGTTAGATATGAGCAGAGGCTGTGGGCAGGTAACGTACAATAATCACATCCAAGCAAAGAGGTTGTGAGCTGGCAGCAGAAATTGTAATCGAAAGACGTGAGGGAAGATTGCAAGCAGGTGACAAGAGTCGTAATCTGAAATCCAAGCAAAGCTTTGCCATGAGAAAAATAGTCAATGAGTGAGGGGAAATGTGAAAGCAGATTTACAGCAGGAACAAAGTTCTCTCCAAAACAAGGACAAAGCCTCCTCAGCATTAGTTCTTATACATATCTTTAGGTGCAATTTTGACACCTCAACTTTTATTTAAAGGCCTTTGCATAAGATTTCTAGCAGCCACATGACATGGAGAGGCTGAGTTTACAATATGGGCGTTTCTGAATCCTTCATGGATAGATAAAACGTCGAGCAAGGCCCTGTGGGGGGGGGGGGGTGGACAAAGGTTACAAGTTGTTAAAATACTACAAACACATTGACAATTTATGGATTTCCACACTTGGTTTAGGTCAAGTTGCAGGTCACACATCTCCACTCATAACAGTCATAACTGACTGAGAAGTCAACATTTTCGACATCCTCCCGATCCTGACACTGAAATAAAAATCATCACTTAATGCTACCCTTGAATTTCCCCCAAATGTCCGAGGTGCTCATAAAAATACAATGCGCTACACAGTGAAGCTCTTGATGTATGTCATTTATATCCGCACCCGGTGTCTTCGTTTAACCGTAGAGAAAATATAGGAGGCAGCTCGGGGATACGATGATAAATAATTCAGGAGTATTGATTTTGAAATTGAATTACCCACAGCCGCAGCATTTCCTGTAGATTTTCTTCCAAATAAATTTACTTAGAGCTACACTTTGAAAACAGCCATGATGAGGATTTTCTCCGGCAGACGTCTGTTAACCAAGGAGATGGAGTATCGAAGGCAGACTAGGACATCTGGTATTTGTCCTGTTAGGGAGAAAAACATGGTACAGTGGCTCTAATTGGCATGCTCAGGGCCCAGTATAAGGAGCTTCTTATTGTCAAGATGGTGCCACAAGATATTCTTGGATCAGTCTTCCTGAGCCCCAGTCTGTATTCTACAGAACCTTTGAAACCTGGCCTCTTTGGATTACTCTTTACTGACCCTCATTTGTTTCTGGACTGCCTCCTTGATATGGATTATGAACTTGGACCAAGCTTTGTCATCTCCCAGTCCACAACCCTTGGTCTTGGCCCTTGGTCTTGACTCTTCCACTAGAGCCATAGCACTAACCTTCAACTTTATTAATAAAACCTAAAAATAGATACGCAGTGCCCAATAACATAAGAAATGGGGGTGCTGGACCCGTCTGTGCCCGTCTAAACAGCACGCAAACACAATTTGGGGGGGGCTCTGGAAACCCCCCACAGGCCCTCAGAAGGTCCGCACTCAACCCACAAAAGCATTCAAAAAACTATGTACTGGGATAAAATCTAATTTTATTTTGTACAAAAGACTCTTAAGGAGGATTAAACACAAATTGACAAAACAAGTAACATTTTAAAAATACATCAACACAATGACAAAGAAGGGGGATTTCCCACACAAAGGCTTAAATATATGTGTATAAATATATAAAACTATTTAAAATGGGCACTCCTAAAAATCAGTAATATAAATAATTAAATGATGCTATATGCCAGTGGGGATAGAGGGCAGGAAGGTATTGTTATATCGACCTGCCATTGATACACATACGGATAGAAAACACGTAACAAAGAAAAAAGTGCTCTGTGCAATATGCTCACAGAAAGGAAAAAGTTACTGTGCAAATATTCACTGTATCAAAAAACATGTACACATACAAAGACACTGTGTATGACTGTCTGCTCTGAGGCAGACCAAAAACCACTGGCAGAAAGATACAAAATAATCAATAAGTAAATAAGGAAGGTATTGCATCACCATTTTAACAAATAATCTGTAGCCTGGGGTCCCCCATATGCTCAGCCTGCCGACGCGTTGCGTGGATAGACCACTTCACCAGGGCGGAACTTTATTAATGACATTACTCTAAATCATTAAAATTAGGACTTGTAAACATACTGGGACACAACTCAACACCTACCTTGCTACAACTGAGAGGTGGCCCACGGTAGCCACTACAAATTCTGAAGCAGAGGCACCACCTGTCCCTCTCCCAACCTGCTAAAATACTGAACAATATTGTATATCCATAAACTTACCAGGACTGAGATAAGTATTTTCTACCACCTCACAATACTATCACCTATAACAACCCTAGCACTCACAATACCCACAATACCTCCTTACTTACCAGGTCCTCACAAACACAGCGGCTCCCCAACTCCATCCACTTGCCTCCCAGCATTTAATTCATTAGACATCTATTGTACATCTACAGTATAGTTATCAGGTATGATATATATATATTACTTTTAAAACATGTGGTCAGCATCCTAAAATGTACCACCACTAAAAGAACATTTATTTGTATATACAGAGTTCTTGAGAACAGAAGAAGCCAGTTAGGCGAAATGCGTCAGAAGCACTCGTTTTACTCATCTTTAAGTGATTGATAGGCATATATACATCTTTGTAAATACTAATAAATAGGTGCAGCCCAATATGCTCCCTTTTAACTCTAGATTACCTAATATGACTAGGCATGAGTGAACCAATTTGGTCGAATTGGAATTTGCTCAGAATTTAAGGGAAAAATTCGCATCGACCAAAGATTTTCAGAATTTCTTGCCAGTTTAAGGAAATGAAACTAATTTTCCCTGAAACCCCCCCCCCCCCAACAAAGAAAATCACCTACAGTACTTAGTTTTTCCAGCTCCAGGTAACGTCTTCATCGCCCAGCAGGTCTCTCTTTGGCTCCAGCTCCAGCGCTGGCTTCTGTGTCCTCTTCATAGCACCACCCTGTCCCCCTAATCCACAGAGGCAGGCTGGCAACCCTCCCTAGCCCATCAAAGGGATGAGGGTGTGCCCTAATGCTTAAGATTGGCCCCGACTTTACCCTATGACGGGCCATAGGCTAAAGAAGGGAGAACTTGGCCTCCATGTGTATTCATTTGTAGCAGCCTGTTATCTGATCAGCTGCTGACCACCAGCTGAAGATGACGTAAAGTACTGCACTGGTCAAGAAAGAAAAGCTGGCTCTGTGAATGAAGAGGAGGACACCAAAGCCGTCATTACCCCCATTGGAGCCAGGGGAAGACCGGGCAGTGAGGTCATTTTTTTGTAGTTAATTTTTGAAAATTCAATTTGGAACAAACAAAATTTCATGGGGAAATTCTGAGAATCATCCAAATCAATTTTCAATCATCTCTAGACCTGACCATTTTACTTTCTCTATTCTTCATCCTCAGCTAAGCCTGGTTTTGCGTCTGTGTGACACCTACCATCTAGTCCCAGGAACCACTACCTGTCTGTTCAGTCTCTTGACTCTTCAGGCAGGACCTTGGACCTCCCAAGTAGCAAACCAATCCTCCATTGCGAGGGGCTCTAGAGTAGTCCTGGATGGTCCTTAGATTCGGAGATGCAAGGGACGAGTTTTCAGTCCTGGACAGAAGGTACCATTCTTACCAGGCAGATAAACTTTGAGCAGTCCGCAATCATCAGCTTCGGACTTGGAGCATTCTACCATTTATACTCCTCGGCTATGCCCAGGGGCAAACTTAAGGAGGAGGGGTGAGTATGCCCCCCCAGAAGGACAGAGTGTTTGAACTTATTTAGTTGTAAAAAATGTTTTTGTTTTTTTTAATTTTTTTTTAAATATAATGTGTGTCATGCACTCCTCTGGTACAATAGTTTATTCAAGTTTCTGCATCCTGGTCTATATATATATATATATATATATATATATATATATATATATATTTACAGATGCACACCATAGACAAGAAAATATGTAAAACATAAATTGTATTTAGGCTTTATATGAAGAAACCGCCATTCAGATACATACAGAGGCGATCACTTTGAGAGATTATGGGGGTTATTTAAGAAGGGATAGCGCCAGGTAGTGCCTCGTAGCGGCAGGCAGCGTCTGGTGAATGCCGGGTGCTGTAGGCAAAACCACATTTAAGAAAGCAAATCTGCTGAGCGCCTCTAACAGCGCCATGTAGCGTCACATGTATTATTACAGGCGGCTCAGTGTATAGCGCCATATAGTACCTGTCGCTCAGTGTCGCTCTCCCATACATTTCAATGGGCTTTCATTAGTTGTGTATAAACAGCGTGTTTGCCAATTTATTTATTTATTTATTTTTGCTCAAATCATTGTGTGACCTCTCCTGGCTGCAAGCAAACACTTTTATAAACTTTTTGACTTTTAATATTTTTATGCAGAATTGTCATTACAGGTCTGGCACTAAAGTGTCACAGTGTTAAAACAATGTCATTCCATGTGTTTTCGCTTTGTTACTGGTGGATATGTGTTCTAAAACAGACTTTAGTCACACAGCGTCTGATGCTCTATGCTCTATACCAGATTTAGGGCGCTGATGCTGTGTGTGTGTCGTTTTTTGTTAAATATGGTGTTGAGCGCCGAGTACCGGACGCACTGAGCTGGCACTACCTCTTGCTCGCTGCAGTGCTGTACTACAAACCACAGCAGAAAAACTGCTTGTAAAAATGTATTTACAGCTGCACCATCTGACCCCACCAGGGTTAAAGTGGACCAACACCCAGGATTTTGACTATCCTGGGTCTTGGTCCACTTCCCGAGGCCACCCCCCCTCCTTGAACCCCCCGATCGCACGTAAAAACCCACCCGCTCCTACGGCGCATGTGCGGCCGCTCGTCCAATCAGCGAGCTTGGAGTCGCTGTGGTATGTGCGGCCAAGCGGCGTACAACCACAGTGGCTCCGAGCACGCTGGTGGCCACATCTCGTGCTTCCCTCTAACAGGGAGTGCGCCGGCCATTCACAAATTTTGGATGCCCCGCGTGGAGGGATCAGATCCGATCCAGCCGATCCTGGAGGGTGTTGGTCCACTTTAAAAAGGGGCTATATAAATACAGGGATACTACAATACTACATACATACATACTATTGCAAAGGGAGACTGCCTTTTCACATATCTATACATATACATTATCACCATCACTTACTATGCCCGATTAGGGGATGAGAATAAGGAATATGGTCTGAGATCTACTTTGTCATTAAGACACAATGCGGCCACACTCACCTAATTCCTTGATCCTGTACTGTTCAAATGTGGCCATGAGTAGCCGCATCCCTATTCCTCCATTATGTGTGTCCACCTGGCAGACCAGCACAGAGCAGAGACACCACTGCAGAGGAAAGCCCCTCTGAAGTTGCATTTCAACAGCAAAGGATTCCGAAATTAGATGGCCATGATTCTGACTGTTGGGGACAAATAGGGTTTTGGGCTGTGGGGCATCTCTAATCAAGATGCCACATAGGATGAATTCTAATGGACCCAGTCCTGTGATTCTGACTGTGGGGGGTACATGGGGTTTTGGGCTGTGGGGCATCTCTAGTCAAGATGCCCTCTGAGATGCATTCTAATGGACAGAATTCTGCAATTTTGACTATCCCTATCTGATTTAGAATGCCCTGCTGTGTGAACCCCCTGCCAGTTTCACCTACCCCCTACTGTGTTCTCTACCCTCTGCCACTGTCCTCTACCCCTGCCGCGGTCCTCTATCCCCTGCCACTGTCCTCTACCACTCACCTAACCCCTCCACCCCCTGATTCTGCCCTCTACCCCTTGCTGATCTCCTCCACCCCCTGCCGTTGTCCTCTACCACTCACCCAACTACTCCACCCTCTGCCGCTGTCCTTCAACACTCGCCTAACCCCTCCACCTCCTGCTGCCATCCTCTACTTCTAATTTAACCCCTCACCCCCTGCTGGGTGACTGACATAAGGATCTGGAAGTGGTGGTGAGTACTGAGAGGCTGACCCACAATACAGTGCAACACAGGCAACTGTAAATACACCTCGCCCAGCGTGCACCAATCCCAGGTCCCTGAAATAGGTAGGTCAGTTTACACTGCAGGGCTCACAGGTGGCAGATGAGGGAGGGTTAAAGAGGGACAATCACCAGGATTTTCACTATCTTTGAGAGTTTGTCTCTCTCTAGGCGGGGCATCCCAATATAATAATTCTTACCTGGTCAGTGATCCCATGGCACATGCACGCGCTCTCCTCCAATCAGTGGCTAGTGCTCCATTCAGCTTCACTAAGCCACTGTGACAGAGCTGATATAAGAGCGGCTTAGTAAAGCTCAATAGAGCCTGAGCAGCCTGCTGCTCCCCTTTGGCTGTGCACAGCCATGCCAATCATCCATTAATGCCTGGCGCAGGTATCAGGGATGGAAGCCAGAGATGGCAGCGCAGCCGCACATGCATTGTGGGAATCTTGTTGAGGTGAGTGTACCAAGCAATCTAGAGTATTTTACATGGGGCATCCCAATTTGGGATAGGAAATCAGCAGTCCCTTGAGTCTTTAAGCGCCCCTCCCTCCCTCAGGTCTTGGCCTATAGAAGCCTAAAATGCACCTAACTTGCCCCCCTTGTGCCATTTGTGAGCCTGACATTAGGTAGATACTTACCTTTTCCTTTCATGAGCTGTCTACAAGTGGGGTGTGCCATGGTTTCAGTCATGGCTGGGAATTGAACTTGCAACCCTCTGGTCACAAGGCTGCTACTTTGCAACTGTTTAGTAAAGGGTCCTGGAGCCTGCTCTGCAGAGGGGAATAACCTATTAGATCTTATTAGGGGAAAACAGGAGCTGTGATCCCTAAAAGCAGGGTTGAGACCAGGTGGAGAGTGAGGGTGGGGAGTGTGGAGACTTTTTATAGCCGCTGTAAACATGGGTTGAGTTAGCATCTCTGCTGCCTGAGGCAAACTATAGTAAGGTGGGCACCAGCCATTGCCTTTTCAAATAGCAGACTACCTGTATATCAAATATGAATGGTGCACAGTATCAGGTTGTTTTTTAATACATTTATTCATTGGTGGCCCTGCCTCTGTGTATAAAACGCCTAAAGGTATTTAAAAGAACAACATAATGGCAAAATAGGTCCAGTGATTGCTGCCCCAACCTTCCTCTAGATCAGGGGTACTCAACTACTTCTTGTAAAGGTCCATTTAAAGGCATCCAGTGAAAGGTGAAGGTCCGGTGGAGGGTAGTTTCGGGGGGTGGGTAGTTAGAATCTGTAAGGAAGAGGGATGTATAAATAGAACAAGGGCAGGGAGTGGTGGATAGAGAGCTGATAGCAGGGATGGATGGGCAGAGCTGGGGGGGGGGGGGGGGTAGATGACCATAGCTGGAAGATAGGGATGGGTGATGGATGGGGCAAAGCTGGGTGGACAAAAATGAAAAGGACTGAGCTGGAGGGATGGGATGGTGGAACAGGGAAAGATGGAGCTGAGTTGGGATGGGGGGGGAAAGATCGGATGGGGCAAATAGAGAAACAAAGTTTGGGTGTACCTTGCAATGTCACTTCCCGCCCGTGCAGTACTTGATATTGCAATGCTAGGTGCCAGGGAGCCATTACACTGGCATGGAGACTAAGCACTACATTGCCAATCAAGGGGGCAGCTCTGAGCATGGCAACACAGAGTGCAGGGCTGTCAAGGCAGGGGTCCAGAAATCTGGCGCAGAGGTCCGTATTCGGACCCCGGTCCGCCAGTTGAGTATCTCTGTTCTAGATGGTGCTGCCTGAGGCGGCCGCCTCATCTGGCCTCGTTACAGGTGCGCCCTGTAAACATCAACATGAAAGTAACACATTGTAATATTTTTTGTCTGGAGTTCCCCCTTAAATTTAGTTCACATTGAAAGTTTGATTAAATCTGCACATACTTTTGGGTTCCCCATGAATCAGTGATGAACAATCCTCTCCTGAGTGCCTGGCATTATAAATCCAGAGATAAAGAGGGAAAATTGCCAGCTCAGCCCTTCGCCGCTGCCTCACCATCCCTTCCCGGGTCCGATTTGTGTTCGCGGCTCCATACATTAAGGGCTCCCACCGGAGTGCATGACACACTGAATGTTATTTTACTGCGCTCTTTTGGATTTGAAAGTCCTTTTAAATATTTGATAGTATTATTCCTCCTCCTGTAACAATAGCCTTGCAGCCGGCAGCCCTCCTGAACCGCTGCCCCCACGTTTCGGCTCTTTTACATTTCAAAAGCGCTGAGCACCTCTGGGAGGTTTCAGCGTCAGGCAGCCTTTCAGAATAAAAAAAGGGGCAAAGGCGTCCTGCTGAATACAAATCCAGAACCCCCCCCCCCCACGAGGGATGACGTGACCTCACAACTTTCATCAGTGTGCTGCTTTATCTTCTAATAGTGTGATAATGCACCACAGCAATTTATTATGGGTGGCTACTGTATTACGAGTCCCTAATTTATTATGGGTGGCTACTGTATTACAAGTCCCTTATTTATTATGGGTGGCTACTGTATTACGAGTCCCTTATTTATTATGGGTGGCTATTTTATTATGAGTGGCTCATTTATTATTGGTGGCTACTGTATTATGAGTGTCTACTTTATTATGGGTCGCTACTTTATTATGAGTGGCTCATTTATTACGGGTGGCTACTGTATTACAAGTCCCTACATTATTATGGGTGGCTATTTTATTATGAGTGGCTCATTTATTACGGGTGGCTACTGTATTACAAGTCCCTACATTATTATGGGTGGCTATTTTATTATGAGTGATGCTAATTTATTATGAGTGGCTCATTTATTACGGGTGGCTACTGTATTACAAGACCCTACATTATTATGGGTGGCTAATTTATTATGAGTGAGGCTAATATATTATGAGTGGCTCATTTATTACGGGTGGCTACTGTATTACAAGTCCCTACATTATTATGGTTGACTATTTTATTATGAGTGGCTCATTTATTACTGGTGGCTACTGTATTACAAGTCCCTACATTATTATGGGTGGCTATTTTATTATGAGTGGGGCTAATTTATTATGAGTGGCTCATTTATTACGGGTGACTACTGTATTACAAGTCCCTACATTATTATGGGTGGCTATTTTATTATGAGTGGGGCTAATTTATTATGAGTGGCTCATTTATTACGGGTGACTACTGTATTACAAGTCCCTACATTATTATGGGTGGCTATTTTATTATGAGTGAGGCTAATATATTATGAGTGGCTCATATATTACGGGTGGCTACTGTATTACAAGTCCCTACATTATTATGGTTGGCTATTTTATTATGAGTGTCTCATTTATTACGGGTGGCTACTGTATTACAAGTCCCTACATTATTATGGGTGGCTATTTTATTATGAGTGAGGCTAATATATTATGAGTGGCTCATATATTACGGGTGGCTACTGTATTACAAGTCCCTACATTATTATGGGTGGCTATTTTATTATGAGTGGCTCATTTATTACGGGTGGCTACTGTATTACAAGTCCCTACATTATTATGGGTGGCTATTTTATTATGAGTGAGGCTAATTTATAATGAGTGGCTCATTTATTATGGGTGACTACTGTATTACAAGTCCCTACATTATTATGGGTGGCTAATTTATTATCAGTGAGGCTAATTTATCATGAGTGAGGCTAATTTATTATGAGTGAGACTAATTTAGCTTATAGTAATTTATGTGCATAAAGTGTGCATTTATATGTTTGTAATGTGTTTAAAAAAATATACCAATATTAAAAACCAAAAAAAAGGGCATCCAATACTGTTGATCGAACAAAATCTTTTATCTATGATCATCATGGGTAATGGCCAGGCTAAAACATTTTTTCCCCTCTCCCCCATTATTTCCTTGTTTTAATCAAATGTTGTGAATATGGCCGGCTAGCCATGCAATAGTTACTGTGCCTAATATCTTTCAAGTCCTGGCACTCAAGGGTAACTGGAAATGTGGGTTTACAACCATGTACTTACACTTAGAAGATATCCGGATGTTGGGCTTTTCTTTTTATGAGAGGCTATTTTAATATGGGTGGCTACTTTATTGTTGGTGGCTATTTTATTTTGGGTGGCTCCTTTTTTATGGTTGGCTAATTTATCATGGGTGGTTGATTTATTATGGTTGTCTATATTTATTTTTCTCTTTCTCTCTCTCTTTCCTGCTTTCTATCTCTCTTCATTCATTCTATTTTTCTTTCACTCTTTCTTTCTCTCATTCTTTCATTGTCTCTCTCTTTCCCTCTTTCTTTCTATAGCTCTTTCTTTCATTGCCTCACTTAATTCTTTCTTTCTTTCTTTCTTTCTTTCTTTCTTTCTTTCTTTCTTTCTTTCTATTGTATAGTAATCAAATTTTTATTGGTTTTCAAAAAAGTAATGTAGGGTACAGAAAGGAAAAAAGGGGGGAGGGAACAAGGAGGGGTACAGAACATGAGAGCATGAAAAATGTATACTGCGATATAAACAGAGCACTATTTCATTGCCACGTTGTGATCCTCCTTTCTTTCTTTCTTTCTTTCTTTCTTTCTTTCTTTCTTTCTTTCTTTCTTTCTTTCTCTCTCTCTCTCTCTTTCCTTCTATCTCTCCTTCTTTTATCTTTTATCTTTATTTTATTCTCTTTTCTTTCTAACGTTATTTCTTTCACTCTTATCTCTCTTTCTTTCATTGTCTCTCTTTATTTCATTTTCTCTCTCTCGTGTTCTTTCTTTTTATCTTTCTTTCTTTTTCTTTTCTTCTTTCTTGCAATCCTATTCACCTTTTTAACCGCATTTTGCCTCCCCCTTTCCCCTCTTTCTTTTTTTCTTTCTCTCTTTCTCTCTTGCTTTCTCTATTTCTCTCTTTCCTGTGTTTCCACTCTCCTTTTTGTGTGTGTCTCAGGGGGATGTCATCCTGAAATCTTGCATTAGGTAATACTTAACCTAAGGCCGGCCCTGCATGCCAGCAATTGATTTTTTTGCCTCCCAACCCTTTAAAATAGACCTCCAAGCAAAAAATCAAATAGTAAATTGCTCCCCTAAAGCCCCTCTGTGGCAATCGATGACAGGTATTAACCTGAGAGGTATTAACACCATGCAGATGTTTGGAATAGCAGGCAGATTCTACACTCAGGCATGGCAGCGGCCATCTTGCCACATACATGAAAAAGCTGAAACTGAAAAGAAGTGGAGGCTGATTCATTACTAACGCCAGGTGAGCGTCTGTATAGCGACGCTTAGAGCGACCGCTAGTAGACGCTGTAAGCAGGTATCGGGCGCTGTAACAGAGCGCCTCAGTCGCTGTAGTAACTTGGCCGGCATTGATGAATGTGATGTGTGTTGGGCGCACTAACACCAGAACAGCGCTGCAGGGAGCAAAAGCTCATTGCGACTCTCAGCGACTCATCCCATACTTATCAAGAAAGGACACACACACAGCGGTAGGCTCTCTAAAGCTGGGCGCTGTAGCATAGAGCGCCAGACGCTGTGTGATTAAAGTCCGTTTTTGAACACTTATCCACCAGTAACAAAGCGAAAACACATGGAATGACATTGTTATAACACTGGGAAAATAACACTTTAGTGCCAGATCTGTAATGACAATTCTGCATAAAAATATAAAAAGTCAAAAACGTTTCTAAAAGTGTTTGTTTGCAGCCAGGAGACGTCACACGATGATTGGAGCAAATAAAAAAAAAAAATAGTCAAACACGCTATTTATACACAAGCAAATAAACAGCCATTGAAATGTATGGAAGAGCGACACCGAGTGCAAGGTAATACCTGTCGCTCTGGAATATAGAGCGCCGGCGCTATACACTGAGCCGCCTCTAGTGATACATGTGACGCTACGTGGCGCTGTTGGAGGCGCTCACCAGATTTCAGATTCAAATGTGGTTTTGCGTACAGCGCCCCGCGTTCACCAGATGCTGCCTGCCGCTTCGAGGCACTACCTGCCGCTATCCCTTCTTAAAGTGGACCAACACCCAGGATTTTTACCATCCTGGGTTTTGGTCTACTCCTCCGGGGCACCCCGACCAGCGGTGCCCTGCTATGTGAAACCTCCCAGATCTTCCACATAAACTCACCTCACCGCGGTCCTACTGCGCAGGCGCGGCCGCTCGTCCAATCAGTGCGCTCAGAGCCACTGAGCTATGCCCGTCTAAGAGAGGTCTTAGCTCAGCGGATCCGAGCACGCTGGCGGCCACATCTCGCGCTTCCTTCTAACATGGAGAGCGCCCGCACCGGCCATTCACAATTGGTTGGCGCGGGCATGCGCCCTGCTAGAGGGATAGCGGGGATGCTGCTGCGGCCCGCGCATGTGCCGTTGGACTGGGATTAAGGTAAGTGTAGCTGGCGACCTGGGGGGGTTTCACACAGCGGAGCATTCTGTTTGGATGCCCCAGGGGGAGGGAATGGATCTTATAGATTCCCAGGCCGATCCAGCTGGTTTTTGGTCCACTTTAAAGTGGACCAACACCCTGACGTTTTTTTTTTCCCTTCAAATAATAATCCATGCCATGCCCCAGGACCCGTTAACGATAACAATAAAAAAAAAAAAAACTTACCTTCGATGATCCTGCGCGGCATCGCGTCCATTTTTTTTCGCGTCGCCATCTTTGAATTTCATGTTAGAGGAAGAGATTGTTTGACCTCTTCATCTTGTAAATCTCGTGCATGCGCAGTAGCGCCGCGTTAGGTAAAGTGAAGCGCAGCTCGCTCCCGGCGCTTTACTTTACCTAAGCGGCGCTACTGCGCATGTGCGTTTTTTTTTTCCTTTACGTGAGCGCGCGAGCGCGCTCTGCAGAGCAGGGGGAAGGGTGAACGGCGGAGGGAGTGAAAGGCGGGGATATGCCTGTGATAGGTGAGTCATTGATTTATTTATTTCTTATATTTTTTACTTATGTCATGTTTTTGTTTCAGGAAATAGACCAGGGAGACGTGCACGCTCCCGAGAGAGGACAGAGGCCACGCCCCCCAATGACGTTGAGAAGAGCAGAAGAGAAAGTGAAATCGCGCGAGTGAGGAGAACAGCTTATCCACGGACAAGGAAGAGGGACAGCATGCTAATGGACGGACAAGCAAGAAGGACAGCATGCTAATAAACGGACAAGAGCTGGAGGGCGGGACTTACGGCCGAGATTTTTGAAGAATACAGGTGCTGCGAGAGACAGAAGGCTGCAAAAGTCATCAAAAGGTAAGTGTCTTTTTATGTTTAACTGTTCAGAGACTTATTGTTTTGGAGGGTGTTGGTCCACTTTAAACACTACTTACATACCTACACCACCTCTGCAGTATGTACGCCCCCACACCATAATACATAGGCCCTTATTTAACAAGGGATAGCGACAGGTAGCGACTGGTGAGCGGCCGGTAATGACGGGCCCCGCCACGAGAACGCCAGCTCCCCACCACAATCACACATTTATCAAGCCAATCCTGCTTAGCGACTGAGATAGCGCCATATAGCGACTTATTCATCATTATTCCAGCCTCAGCCCACAGCGCCAGCGTCCGACCTTGAACAGCGACAGGTATGACCTCTCGCTACCTGGCGCTCTCCAATGCATTTCAATGGAACAATCTTTAAATATTCAAATTAATTGTTATGAATTTTTTTTTTTTTTTTTTTTTTAAACGTGAAAAATTCTGTGACCACTTCTGCCATTTTAGATAATTTTTTTAAGGTAAAAAAAAAAAATGTACAGAATTGATATTACAGGTCTGATATTGTATTCATATTACAAAATTATTTAAAAAACTTGTTTTTTTTTGGTTTCCAAAAATATGGTTGTTTGGGGGTTAAAAAACTACTTTTAACCCATTGCCGCCAGCGCTCTGGGGTTTAAACATGCATTTTACAGCGCGAGAATTTTTTGAGCGTGATTTGTTAATGAATATGGTGGGAGCCGGTCGCTAGGGCCAGTCGCTATCATGCGCTCCCATACAGCGCGGAACCTGTCAAATAGCGACTCCTCACCCAATATTCAACATTACGGCAAACCGACTGAGTCGCTATCAACTACCGAACAACAGCCAAGCACAGCGACTACTAGCGGGCGCTCTGAAAATGCCGCTACAGTCGCTCAACTGTCGCTACCTGCCGCTATTAATGAATCGGCCTCTTAGCGTCTGCACTGCCTCTATGGTATGTACGCCCCTGGTCAGGGGATACCATGTATACAATTTTATTCAATGATGAGTGCCACACGCTGTCCTGCGCTGCCTCCATCGGTGATGTGGGCCTTCCATGCCTCCCACATTGACCTGTGCACGCTGGCGCTGCCAAGCGCGCATTGCAAACAGTTCCCCACCTGCATCGGTGAGTATTCGCGGAGGGGGGTGATCGGTGCTAATGTGGCCCGTGAATATGGGGTCTCAACCGCGCTACACTATTGCCCCCGACTGAGTGTTCTTGCCATAGGGATACATTGTCACATCTCCCCTCACACCGATTGCTTTTGCTTTATTAGCTGTTTGCATGTGTGAAAAATGACAGGCAAGGTTCTTTCTGAGGCATGTATTGCTCTCAATTTGGTGTGAATTACTGCTGGCACAGCCCCCCTAATTCTCATGTGTAAGCAGGACTATCAAGTGTGTGGCAAGATGGCCACCCCCATGTAATTCAAGAGTGATTAATCTTTATGCCATTCCACAACATCTGCATGGGGTTAGGCCCTTTCATACTGCTCATGCCACTGATTATTTACTAAACTTTCTTTTTTTGACTGGAGGTCAAATAGTCCTAATATTAATAATAATCTGTAGGTATCTATAGGTATCTAGCGCCAACATTTTCTGGGGTGCTTCATAATCAGAGGGTCATGTATATAAATGACATAGCAACCAATTGGTCAGCTTGAAAGAAAAAGGAAGGAATGCCTTGCCCGCAAGAGCTTACATTCTAAAATGAGGAACATGGGAGCTGGAAGGGTAATACAACTTACAGTTCCCAACTTTTATGGGTGGCTAATGGATTATAGTTGACCTCTGTATTATAGGAGTGTTGGAATAGCTTTAAAGTGGACCAATAGTCAGAAATGACTTAAACCAGACCAACACAGCAAACAGTGCTCCTATGCATCCTTCCTCGGGGCAATTTAGATTACTGTACACAAACATTCATTTTCCTTTTTCTAACTCCTGATGTAGTAAGTTTTAGAAACAAGATGGCGTCTCGTGCATTTGCTGGCCATGAGCAAACAGGAAGTGCTGCTGGGTTTCCTGTTACTGTGCAGCAGGCAGTAGCATGGCTGAGATGCTGGGAGAGGAAGCTTCAAAATTGCGGCTACCCTTCTTTTCCAACTGTGCCAGGCTGTTGGTCCGGTTTAATACAACAACTAAAAGACATCCTGTCTGCGACAGCTTGTTATGCTGTTGATAAAGTTAATTTAAAAGAAAACCAGGAAGTCTTAGAATGACCATGTGACTGTATCAAAGTGTGTTTTACCTGCTAACAGAGAGGAACTCACGTTTCCTGGTTGTTGTTCATACCTTCCAACTTTTCAGTGTGAGAAAGAAGGACAATTGTTAAATTAAGCCACGTCCCCTCATTGATTGATGGATAGAAAATAGGATGTAACAGTTACAACAATATAAACACTTTGAATAGGAAAATGAATCATTTATTGATGTAGATCTGCATGTTACACCTCAAAGAAGGACAGAGAAGAACAACAAGAGACACAGAGATATGGACTCAAAAGGGAGACAGTCCCTCCACATCAGGGCCAGTTAGGAGGTATGGATGGTGAATAAACTGCTGTTGTTCCTGCACACTGGAAGAGTGTTGTGTACAAAATCAAGGGAGGCTACTTGAATGTGGGTGGCTACTTTTTTTATGAGCAGGTACTTTATTATGGGTGGCCTTTTTATTATGGTTGACTACTTTATTATGGGTGGCTGATATATCATGGTTGGCTACTTTATTATGAGCAGGTACTGTATTATGGGTGGCTGATATATCATGGTTGGCTACTTTATAATGGGAAACTACTTTATTATGAGCAGGTACTGAATTATGGGTGGCTCATATATCATGGTTGGCTACTTTATAATGGGAAGTTACTTTATTATGGGCAGGGACTGTATTATGGGTGGCTCATATATCATGGTTGGCTACTTTATAATGGGAAGCTACTTTATTATGAGCAGGTACTGTATTATGGGTGGCTGATATATCATGGTTGGCTACTTTATAATGGGAAGCTACTTTATTATGGGCAGGTACTGTATTATGGGTGGCTGATATATCATGATTGGCTACTTTATAATGGGAAGCTACTTTATTATAAGCAGGTACTGTATTATGGGTGGCTGAAATTTCATGGTTGGCTACTTTATAATGGGTGGCTACTTTATCATAGAGGGTACTTTAGTAGTTTAGGGTGGCATTAGGAACATTAGGCACAATGGCACGTAAAAGCGAGCATGTTAGTGACTTTACTCCCTTCTTATGATGCCTTACAGTGGCAGCATAGGGCATCCCAAATCAGGATGCCCTGCTGTGTGGTGCCACCTGGCAAGCATGATACCAACACAAAAATACCATTACCTCAAGTTATTGATGGCATGCCCAACTGAAGGGTCACTGCCTTCCACCTAGAAATAGCAGATGGGCTTGTCATCGTTATGCATTGGCGCGCACCCCCGATTATTCTGATTGGTCAGTGGCAGCCCAATGGGTAGCAGAGTGTTTAATAGGGGAGATTCTCAATGCCGGTAGTCAGAACCAGGAGCCCAGGCTTACTATGCTGCCAGTGTAGTCACCTGTTTCTCTTTGACTGTCATTTTTTATGGTCATTAGTGGTTCAGTGGAGATCGAGGGTGATGCTCACTGTCATGTTTTGCTGTCAATCATTGGTGCCTCAGTGGCTGGGGTATTGCCCCCTAGCCACCTCCTGCAGCAAGTCGGATCCCCTCCCATAATTGAGTGCCATGTCCTGGAGGGGGTACCAGATTCGGGATGCGGGAAACCCAACAATCGCCCCCAACATAATCACCTTTTCCTGGGCTCCCATAGTGTTTTCACTGCCCGTGGCCACATCCCAGCTTCCCTGTAGCTGCATGCGCTTCACTGAGGCCGGGTGCCGGCATAAGCCTCAGACTAGTGAGAAGCCGAGGATGCTGCCAGAGGGCTAGTAAAATCTGCCGGTTTGGCAAGGCTACTGTGGCAAAAACAAGTCACCAAGCCCAACACATCTCCCCAGGTACTCGTGTGGGGGGCAATTTAGAGGGTTTTGGTCTGCTATAATGATGCAATACAAACACAATGTACTCACTAGAACCATAAGCTCTGGTTCTGCTATTAGGACATTACAAAGTGTAAAATAAATATGTGCCAAAGAGGGGGCAATGAAAGCCCTCTGGTCAGATAGTCCCCAGAATTCGGCAGAAGGTACCTCCGAATGAGAGTGATATGGCAGGAGATGAGGTGAGTAAGGTAAAGATGGCAGCAGTTCAGCTTGGTGTACAGATCATCTGCAACCTCACCGAGTTCCACTGGACAGGATCTCAAATACCACCTGTAACCATATCCAGGGCCGGCCTTGGGCTAAGTGTCACTGTGCAGGATTTCAGGATGGCGTCCCCTTGAAACACACACAAAATGGAGAGAGAAACACGGAAAAGAGGGATATAGAGAAAGAGAAAGAAGCGGAAGAGTTGAATAGGATTGCATAAAAAAAGAAAGAAGGAAAGAGAGACAGAGAATGAAATAACGAGAGACAATGACAAAAAGAAATATAGAAAAAAGAGAGAGCAAACAAAGGAAGGAAAGAAAAGAGAGAGAGAATGTAAGAAAGAAAGAAAGAAAGAAAGAGAGAGAATAAAAAGAGAGAGAATGAAGTAAAGAGTGACAATAAAAGCTAGATAGAAAAAAGAGAAAGAGCCAAAGAAATATAAAATGAAATAAAAAGCGACAGAAAGCAAGAAAGACAGAAAGTGAGAGAAAGTAATAAAGAAACTGGAAAAGAGAGATGGTAAAAATTGGAGAAAATGTGAAGAAACTGATATGAGAGGCAGAAATGTGCAAAAAATAATGGAGAGGGATGGAGCTATTTAAAAAAAAGAGAGGCCTGCTGTAGCAGTTTAGAGCTCCTGGCGCCCCCTTATTGGGAGGTTGGGATGGCGCCCTGTGTGAACGCACACCTTGCATCACCCAAAGGCCAGCCATGTCCGTAGCAATGGGTGGCACCCCTGGCTCTAAAGCATAACCCACAAATGCCAAATCTTTTAGCATAACTTTATGGCCTTACACAGTTTAGAACTGGTGGGGTTAGGTGGCAGGTAGAAGCATGGCTTAATTCCTTCCAGCACTGTCTCTCAGCCCTGGTCATGTCACGGGGGGGGGGGGGGGGCGGATAACTTTTCTTGCGCCCCCCTCATTGCTCCGTTGTAGCAGTGACACTTTACCAATTTAGGTCATGTGAATGTAGCCACTTGGCCTCCGGTGCCGTACTTCTTGGAGGTGGTCCCTTTCTTTTTGGATAGCGGGCCTGTATTTCTGAGGTTGGTGGGGCGGTTCTGTGCATTGGAACCTCAGCCAATCAGCAGGGAGACAGTGCTGGAAGGACTCAAACCACGCCTCCACCTGACGCCTAACCCCACAGGAGGATCTTCCCATACCCACAGGGGCAGGTGTAGGCAAGGAGGGAGGACGGGTAGATGAGCAACTTTTGAGCGATTCATATAAATGTTATTTGGTATTAATTTGATTATGCACTGTGGAACAACCCACAAATTACACAATTTGAAACACGTGACTCATATGGATAAGGGAAATTCATAAAGATTTAGTTTGGACTATTTGCCAAATTTGCCAAAGTTTTATGAATTGCTGAAACGTTTCTCGCTTGCTGTCCTTGTTCTTTGAGATTATGTCGCTGCTCCATGTCCTTGGATGTCCACATTGGACCATGTAGTCCATCTGGGTCTGGGGGAGGTCCTCTGGTGGCGCTAGGTGACGGGTGGAAGTATGGTTTGAGTCCTCTCAGTGCTATCTCACTGCCCTGGTGATGTCATCAGGGGGACTGTGTGGTGGAACAGGCCAGATCACGTCTCTCACACCCCCTCATGGCTCTGCAGCAATTTTCAATGGGGTCAGTGTGACTGTAGCCCCTTGGCCTCCAGTGATGCACTATGGGGGTCAGGGCTGGATTATGAGAAGGGCGCAAGTGGCACGTGCCCCAAGGTCTCCACCACTTGCCCTGCAGACTCCTCTGGTCCAGGAGTTTGGCCTGAAGGTCCGTGGGGCCAGCAACAAAACTATCGGCGGCAATGGGCTCCCCCACGTCTGGACAAGCCTTTTTTGTTTTTGCAAACCTGCAGCCAAAGCCACCACAGGGCAGGATGGAGAGTCTAGAGCAGCAAAGCCACCGCCAGCAACGCTACAGTGATGGATGTGTGCAGAGCTGTCACTGCACATAAGCCACCAAGCACAGCCGCTGGCAGCTCAATGCAGGGAACTGTTTTCTGCTGGACCAGCTGGGCGACTACACTACCCCCCACCCAGAATGGCGAAGCAGGAGTTCCTGAGCAGCACGCACCCGCACAAGGGTGGCACAAGGAACTCGATCTGACGTTCCAGTATGTGGGCGGGTGCTAGACAATCACCAATCAGTTACTTGGCTGGACTATTATTTTAAAGGGAAAAATACTGTATCTGGGGCCTCCACCGGATTTTGTGCCCATGGGCCTCCACCACACTTAATGCGGCCCTGATGGGGGTGCCAGTGGGACAGTCTCTGTACATCTGAACCTCGGACAACCTGCAGGGGGACGACGATGGAAGAACTGTGCCTTTACCCACCACTTATCACAAGCGGAGGACCTCCCCTGGACCCAAACAGACTACAGGATGATCTCTATGCTGATGACACCTAACACTATCCCACCCCATGATCTCACCCTGACCGTACTTTAGACTGTCTGTCTGGTGTCTTTAACTTCATGTCCTGTCTTTGACTGAAATGTAATCTTTCAAAAACAGAGCTACTCATGTCGCTTGGCAAATGGTGGCAATATTCAAAAAGGGATCTAGGGGGGAACCGGGGAACTACAGACCGGTAAGCTTAACATCTGTGGTGGGCAAGCTGTTTGAAGGTTTCTTAAGGGATACCAATCCTGAGAATGCTTGGATTGGGTGAAAACGTGTGCAGATGGGTGGGAAATTGGCTTAATGATCGGAAGCAGAGGGTGGTTATCAATGGTACACACTCAGATTGGGTCACTGTTACTAATGGAGTACCACAAGGGTCAGTTCTGGGATCAGTTCTCTTCAATATATATTATTATAACAATGGAAAAGGACCTAGGGGTTTTAGTTGACAATAAGCTCAACTGTAGTAATCAATGCCAGGCAGCTGCTGCCAAAGCAAATAGGATCATGGGGTGCATCAGGAGGGGCATAGGTGCTCATGACCAGAGCATCATTTTACCCCTGTACATTGGTCAGACCCCATATGGAGAACTGTGTACAGTTCTGGGCACCTGTGCTTAAGAAGGACATATCAGAACTGAAGCGCGTTCAAAGAAGGGCAACAAAGTTAATAAAAGGAGTGCAGGGGCTAGAGTACGCTGAAAGATTGTCCAAGTTAGGTTTATTTAGTCTAGAAAAAGACGATTGAGGGGTGATCTAATAACTATGTATAAATATATTCGGGGTCAATAAAAAGATCTGTCACACAATCTGTTTATATCCCGGAGTGTAACCATAACCCGAGGGCATCCACTAAGGTTAGAGGAAAGGGGCTTTCTCCACCGACATAGGAGGGGATTCTTCTCTGTAAGAGCAGTGAGACTATCGAACTAGCTGCTAGAGGAGGTAGTAATTAGAGATGAGCGAACTTTTGAAAAGTTCGATTCGGCCGATTCGAACTTTTACGAAGTTCCCCATCAAAAATGCGGGCCGGCCGGTCCCGCTGACAGCGGAGCCGGCCGGCGGGCCGGTAAAGCCGGCCGGCCCGCTCCCACCATGCCGGCATTTAAAAAACAAACAAAAAAAAAAAAACATTGTTGCCGGCATGGTGGCAGCGGGCCGGCCGGCTCCGCTGTCAGCGGAACCGGCCGGCCCGCTCCCACCATGCCGGCATTTTAAAAAAAAGCAAACACTTACCTGCAGGTCCGGAGCGTGGAGGCCGGCGCCGCTCTCAGCTGTCATCTGATGACGCGCCCTCAGATGACAGCTGAGAGCGGCGCCGGCCTCCACGCTCCGGACCTGCAGGTAAGTGTTTGCTTATTTTTAAAATGCCGGCATGGTGGGAGCGGGCCGGCCGGTTCCGCTGACAGCGGTGCCGGCCTGCCGGTTCCGCTGACAGCGGAGCCGGCCGGCCCGCTCCCACAATGCCGGCAAAAATGCTTTTTTTTTTTTTTTTTTTTTAAATGCCGGCATGGTGGGAGCAGGCCGGCCGGCTTTACCGGCAGCCGGCCGGCTCCGCTCCTACCATGCCGGCTTTTTTTTTTTTTTTTTAATGTCAGGAAAAATTCGATCGGCACGAACCACAAAATATTCGGGTTCGTGCCGAATCGAATATTTCCTGAAATTCGGAGCGAATTCCGGTTCGTCCGAACCGGTTCGCTCATCTCTAGTAGTAATGATGGATACAGTAAAAACATTCAAAAGTGGCCTTGATGCCTTCCTGGCATGTAATAACATTACCAGCTATGGCTACTAGACCACTGGAAGGAGTTAAGCAGGCTGAACTGGATGGACTAAAGTCTTTATTCAGCCTTACATACTATATTACTATGTTACTATCACCATCTACTAACCTACCTAGACCTGACATCTCCCTCCCTCAGTGTGTGGCACTACTGTAAACTCAAGGCAGCTTGTACGCTGTCAAGGTGTCATGCCTAACACCCCACAATTCAGCAACACTCACTACAACCCTTCTCCCAGGCAACCAAAGAAACATGGAGGGGGTCATATTCTGCTAGCCAAGGTAACCCCTATCCTTTGACCACAACTCCTCTCACCCACACACATTTCTGGATTTCTGGTGTGTATATATATATATATATATATATATATATATATAGTTTTTTTACCCCATCCCTATACTAACTAGGTTCTAACACTCCCCCACGTACATTTACAGCTGTAGTGGATTAAAAGCACAGGTACCCATTTATTTGACCTATTTATCTATGCCGTATTCACTTAGCTCTCTGCATACAGACTGCTGTTTGTTTTACCCAGACATTTACTTCAGTTAACTCTCCTGTAAAAGCCCGGTATAATTTGAGTGAAACCCATAGAGGGAAAGAGAATTTTTACACTCTGTGCCATCCCAAGGCAGCCACTGTTGCTGACTTAAACTTATCCTAAAGGTAACATCCAATTGTGATCTTATGCTTGTTGCACTGTCCCAAACGTCAATCCATTTTCAAAAAGACCCTGTAGTTGTTATTGTGTAGTTATTAGTCAAAGTTTTAGAGCATTGAAGATGCAGAGTAAAAATGAGGAGAAACAATGGGGTTGTCAACAGCGAGCTGATGTAAGCACACTGTGTGCTTTACATATATCATAGTAAAAAAAAAAGGTTCATTGATGTGCCTCTAGTTATTACTCCCAGCACATAGTGTGATCAGAAAAAGGGGGTGAGAGATACTGCAGGCTAAGAGCATCTCCAGCCTCCCAGCACATAGCATGACCAGAGAGGAGGATGGAGTTTCATAGCTGCAGAGAGAGGCAGCCAATCAGGACGACTGTGGAGGGAGTGGCGGGTGTTTCCGTTCTTGGTCCACTGAAGGTTGATTGATGGACCAGGTCAGTGGGTGGGGAACGAAGGCTGAACGGGAAAGTGATTTCCTCACAAAAGAGACAGACAGAGGAGGAATCACAGTACCCCAGCCACTCAATGTAAGGTAAGCTACTGATATTTTGTTTTTAACTTTTGACTTGCCAATCACTTTAAGCCATGAGCAGATAGTACATATTAGTACATATTACAATATATTACTAGTTTGGGTAAGTCATGATGACTCAAACTAGTAATATATTGTAATATGTACTATGATATATATTCTAAGGGAATTCATCTCTGATCCAGCTGACCCAGAAATACTACAGAGAACCAGCGTGGACCTCCAAGGACATGGACCAGTGATGACACCTCAAGGAGCAAGGACAGTTAGGTGAGTTTTTTTTATTTAAAAGATTTCAGGGAGAATTTTGATAAGTAATTGAATTCGGATTTGTGGCGAATCGTTTTCGCCCTGAAATTTGGAGCAAACTACGATTGGGACAATTCAGTTTCATCATCTCTAGTGACTTTTGGTCATTTTTGTACTAATTTATTTTTCTTGTATATGTAGATTCTTTCCCCCCATTTTTATCGCACACAGAACACGGAAGATAGATGAAAGCAATTATCCTGTCCAGGGCAGTGCGAAATAATAGGATGTACTCAGGGCAGACTTGTTTTATCTCAAGTGCTTTTAAAGAAAAAAAAAGTCTCTACATCATTTCTCTTCTTCCGCTAACTATACAAGTCTGGGGAAAGGACATCTCAATCTATATTTTATACGAACAATTCAGAAATATCTCTCTTTGAGACTTTGAGCGCATCACCGGCACTAATGGAACTTTAAAGATTTAAATAAAAATGTACAGTCGGACTTCATAACAATAGACCGATTTTAACGATGAAGACATTTTTGGGAAGTGGTCTCCGAAGAAGTTTTTATACTTCCTTCAAGGTTACGAAGAAAAAAATAAAAAAAAAAAGTAGAATTACGGTGCAATAAAGCTGTCACTGGGTTCCTACATCGCGCAAATGTTTCAGAGATTCAGACGGTGGAAGCAGAATGACAGTATCATTGGCAGTCTGGGAAAACGAGCGAGAGATTATCACACGGCGGCCCTCGTGAAATACATCTCCAGATGCGATTTAAGTAAAAAAAAAAAAAAGGTATTATAGATAAAAATCTATTAAATGTGAAAAGGTATAATTTGCTGCATCAATCACTCGACATAAAAAGAGCGCCGGAAATATTAGGAAAATGTGCCGTAATGAAACAGCTTTTATTATTTTCCCCGTTTTTAGTAATTTTCCAATTTGCTCCACAACGAGTTTTCTTTCGTTTTTTTTTCAATTTTGAAACAAATCTAAATCGGATTTGTAATGAGTTACAGAAGGCGGCTGTTTTATTCCGTGTCAGGCCCAACAAGCAACAAAGAATAAATTAATAAGCATTAATGCCTGTTGAATAGAATTAACGCCATCCTTCCTCGGAATTTACAAGTGTCATGTACAGTCCATCTATTGCACAACTGAAATGTTAAATTCCAAGTTCGAGGTAAGCAGCAATATTAAAACACATACCTGTGTAACTTTTTTTCATTAAAATAAAACCATAGTAGATATTATATAGATATTTACATATTTTAAACAATTAAATGAATGACTAAAATAAATACATTAAATAATAAACAAAGAAACGGGCCAAATTATTTGACACCCAATGCAAGGTTAACTACAAAATATATACTCAACAACACCATGTAGCGTCACATGTATTATTACAGGCGGCTCAGTGTATAGCGCCGGCGCTCTAGCTTCCAAAGCGTCAGGTATTACCTTTTCGCTCTCCCATACATTTCAATGGCCGCTCATTTGCTTGTGTTTAAACAGCGTGTTTGACAATTTTTTTTTTCTCAAATCATTGTGTGACCTCTCCTGGCTGCAAACAAACACTTTTAGAAACTTTTTTGATTTTTTTATATTTTTATGCAGAATTGTCATAGGTCTGGCATTAAACTGTTATTGTCACAGTGTTATAACAATGTCATTCCATGTGTTTTCGCTTTGTTACTGGTGGATATGTTTTCAAAAACAGACTTTAATTAGAAGGAGTCTAGCGCTCTATGCTATAACATTAAAAATCTGAGAAGAAACAGAAAAGCCTCATCCATAGAGAGGACACACGGGAACTAAGGGGAGATGTTCCTTCACATTTTTATCCAATTATTAGATTGACGGGCAGGCTGATTCATCATTAGCGGCAGGTAGCGACAGATGAGCGTCTGTAGCAGGCATTTTCAGAGCGCCCACTAGTAGTCGCAATGCTCGGCCGTAAGTCGCTACTTTATAGCGACTCAGTCGCTGTTCGGTAATGTTGAATACATTGTGAGGAGTCGCTATATGACCAGTATAGCACTGTATGGGAGCGCATGTTAGCGACTGCTCATAGCGACCATATTCAGCAAAAAAACAGCCTCACAAATCTCTGGCGCTGAAAAATTTTTGTTTGAAGCCCAGAGCGCAGGAGGCGGCGTGTTTAAAGTGTGTTTTCAAGCATCTATCAACTAGTAACAAAGCGAAAACATATGGAATTACATTGTAACAACATTGTGACATGAACACTTTAATGCCAGACCTGTAATGTCATTTCTGAGGAAATATATAAAAAATGAAATAATTATGAAAAAACTGCTATTTCAATGCCAGAAGAGGTCACAGAATTATTTGTGATTTTTTTGAAAAAAAAAAAAAAAAACCTGTTTAAAGAGAAGAAAAGGATCGCCCATTGAAATGTATGGGAGAGCGTCAGGTAGCGAGAGGTCATACCAGGCACTGTGCAAGGCTGAACGCTGGCGCTGTTCGCTGAGGCTGTGAAAATGATGAATCAGACGCTACATGGCGCTATCCCAGTCGCTAAACAGATTCTGCTTGATAAATGTGTAATTGCGTGCCGTGTCCGGCGTTGACCAGCCGCTATCTGTCGCTACCTCTCATTAACCAGGTGCTACCTGACGCTATCCCTTCTTAAATAAGGGCCTAAATTAGATTGACTAAAATTATTTAGTAGGAAGAGTTCAGTAGAATTGAATTAGTAGTGGACCAAGGTTATAGCAACTGTTATAGGGCTTCTGGTAAAGATGTTTTGCGGATCTTCCCACAGATACAAATGTGAAGCAGCAGAGCTATAGAGGGGGCTATTAAGAGACACCCACAACATGACCTGTTGGCGGGTCTTGAGTAGAAAGGTGGGGGTACACTGCTCTAGTTCACTCTAATGCTTTTTAAGAAAAAGATCATTACTGGGCAATGGTAGGCCAAAAAAAAACTGTGAATATTAGCAGATTTAGATTAGTGATGAGCCAGAGCAGGGACAATCCACATCAAATGATGAATATAATAACTCCGGCTCCCACTATCCTGTGAACATGTGAAGGGTTCCTTTGGACCCCTTACCAATTCACAAACTATTGAAAAAGTACTCACCTTGCGGCATTCATTGGATCAGGGGCTCTTTCTTGTCCAGTGGGCGCTGGTTATCTGATGCTAGGTAGTGGCTATTGCAGTGACTCCGACACCATTTGTAGTGGGCGGGGCAGGTCCCCCCTCCTCCTTCTTAGCATCCCACCCAGCTAATGCTGAGCTGCCAGGGAAGGAACCTTTTATAATCCAGAGGGCTAATGACATCACTGGTAGGAAGAGACTTAAAAAAAAATTCCCAGGAATCTCTCTCCATGTCCCCGCCCCTTCAGTGAGGTAGTGTAGTTTGTAGGCCTCTTGGCATCCTCCAAGACCAATTTTCTCTTTGTCTTTTCAGTTTTAGAGGTGCGTCCAGTTCTTGGTAACGTCGTTGCAGTGTCAAATTGTATCCACATCCTGATGAGCTTCTTCACTCTGTTCCGTGGTGTTTCTAATGCCTTGGAAATGAGAGGTGGGTGACAGATGAATCAAGCAGAAGAACATCAAGTTTTTTATTTTTATTTTAAAAATTATTTTTTCTCTTTTAAATATTCGGGAACTGGTAAGAGATCCAGTGTGACCTCTATACCAGTTCCCAGGGTAGTCACGGTGGGCTAGCATTGGCAGGTGGCATGCCAGGATATATGAGATGGAAATAACCGCAATCAGCAAGATCCAAATTGATCTAGCTTCGGTCTTGATTAGTGAAGTGATTGGTCCTCTTTAAAGTGTTCCTCCTTGATTAGGGTCTGGGGTGTGAGAAACTGAAACAGCCATCGGCCAAGTGGTTAAGTCCTCTTAAAACCAGCTGAGAGAAGAACAGACTGGGAACAGACAAGAGACATACAGACATAACCAGTTAGCACAATTCCAGAGGCAAAAGATCAAATACCTGGGACACAAAGAGGTCAGGTACATTTTGGTGGGTATATTACAGTCCCTCGTCTTCAAACTAGCTCCTGGTGGTGGGGGTGCAGAAGCCATAGGGGTTCACACACTTTTGGAAAGGGGAACTGAAGACTGACAAGAAAAAGGAAAAAAAGGCCCCGACTACCATGGACTTACATCTAACGTAGGAATAAAAAACAAAAGGAAACAGGAAGCCTAGCCCCTAACGCAGATAATAGAAGGCTTAAGGGCCATTACAAAGAACAAAAGGCATAAAGCCCAATACCAAGAGAGGGTCTGGATGTGCTCCTCCTTTATAGATCGGTAGGTTAGATTTAGCGGTGGTAGAATGATTACCCCTGGATAGGGCCAAGTTGGGAGAGGAGTTCTTCCAAGGACTAGGGGCAGGGTAGCTGTGTTAACCACTTATAACAAATAAGGACACCCAGTGCAGTATGCTTTAGGGGAGGCTTGGAGGAAACCTTAGGGCAAGGCAAAGCTTGGGACTTGTCCTAGGCTAGGGTAAAGACTCGCAAGGTACTCACTCCTGGGAAGAGGGAAGCCAGTAGAAGGCCCCCCAATGACTTCAAACTGGGTTTTAAACTCAACAAAAGGTTGAGGTTCATTAGCCCAGTCTTTTGCACAACAAATCGCAACAGACCCTCATGGCATACATGGCCTCACATTAACCGCGTTGGCACACACCTGGTTAAGGTTTGGTATTCTCCCTTTAAGGTGCCTGGGGAACGCACATCACTGACCTTTTCCTCTCCCTGTTCCAGAAGGAGTATTACCCACTCTCCAGGACTTTGGCTTTCCACGCTGTTCTGCCATCAGGACCAGAGGAGGTAATTCTCTAGCCCTCCAGTCCAAAATGTCTCTAGGATGTTAGTCGAGTGTGATTCTTCAATTCCTCAAGCTGAATCCATGCTCTAAGGCAACAGGGAGCCCAAACATTGGCCCTCCTCCATGTTTTTCTGACAGAAGGGGATGCTGCTGAAGAAACCTTTATACTTTCTCCTTGCTCTCTTATTCTTCCTTCTCTCTCAATTTGGATGTTCCAGCCTTCTACATAAAGGTTTTGCACTGGATTCCCCTGTTCTGGGCCCAACCCCTTAGAAAAGGTGACATCTAGTGTTCTCCTCCCCTTACTGCAGCCCATTTTTCTCTCACCTTCTGGAAAATGCCCCAATAAAGTTGACGGTGGTGACAATGATTATTCCATCATCCTGGTACACTGCACTGAAGTACATTGGCACTTAGGGGACACACACACACTCTAATATCCTCTCAACACCCAAACTGTTATTACACATTTATATAGCACTGACATATATCACGGCACTGTACAGAGTACATAGAAGCCATCACATGACTCCCTGGCCCTCAGAGCTCACACTCTAATGTCCCCTCAACCCTCAAACTGTTATTATACATGTATATAGTGCTGACATATACCACAACGCTGTACAGAGCACATAGAAGCAGTCACATGATTTCCTGCCCCTCAGAGCTCACACTCTGTCTCCTCCACACTCACACACTGTTATACATTTATATAGCACTGACATATACCACAGCGCTGTACAGAGCACATAGAAGCAGTCACATGACTCCCTGTCCCTCAGAGCTCACACTCTAATGTCCTCCCCATACTTACACACTGTTATACATTTATATAGTGCTTACATATACCACAGTGCTGTACAGAGCACAAAGAAGCAGTCACATGACTCCCTGTCCCTCAGAGCTCACACTCTAATGTCTCCTCCACACTCACACACTGTTATACATTTATATAGCGCTGACATATATCACAGTGCTGTACAGAGCACATTCTTCTTCCTGTTTAGTCCGCATTGTGGGGTGTTGTTTGGGTGCGCTTATGGTTAGTGCGAGAAAATAAAGGGTGTGAATGTTTTATCAGACATAAAAATAGCTTGTGAACTTTAGGTGCGCCAGAATCCAGGACATTAGAAGGAAGTGTTACATTTAATTATGTATATTAGGTGCGACTGGCTCTTCAATGTTCTCTTATAATTCATCTATTTAATAAATAAAGCCCAACTCTAGCCAAACATTTTAGATGGAGGGTTAAGGTTGGCCTTAGAGCAGAGTTGGTATTGAGTTTGTGATCCTAAGATGGGAGTGTTTTTTCCGACCAAAAGTAAAAAGTACTGACTACATATCCCAGAATCCTTTCACTGTAACTGCGTAGGTGACTACGTTAGTCAAGCAGCAGCACTAGTAACCCATTAGCTGCTGGAAGACAAGATTGTGACCCTTCCTCTATCCAAGCTAGAGTGAGGAAGTCTATGATCTGTACATCTAAAGCACCAGTTGATATACATTGCTAAGGTAAACACATTGTTGCTGGGGAAAACGTTTTTCTTTGCAAACAAATAAAAAATAACAGATATGCTTACCACATTGAAGATGTCATTTTGGCACACAATAATGGAAACTTTAAAAAAAGCCATCAAAAGTGGAATTAACCTTAAAAGCAGGGTTGGGGTTGTTGTTAGAACTAGTGCAGGGTCTACATTCAAGCAAGGTTAGGGTTGAGCATGGATAGGTTTGATGTTTGAGCATGGTTAGAATTATTGTTAAAGCAGGTAAATGGAAAAGTTCATCCATTAAATTCCTGGGAGTGGAGGCCATCAGATCTTTCAAAACTGTTTGCCCTAACTTCTAAAAACTCAAATCTAAAACAATATGAGATCTCCTTACTTATGACAAGAGAACGTTCTCCTGGTTCAGGAGAATAAATATCCTGAAGATTGAAATTCCATACTTCTGCTAAGGCACTTCTTTAAGTCACACCAAACAGCCTTCACCAATTTTATTTGGGGCTCCAGCAAACCCCGCAGTAGATTCAATGTCCTGACCAGACCAAAGAAGATGGGGGGGGGGCAGCGACCCTGAAAAGTTACCACGCAGCTGCCATTCCTACGAGAATAACCGACTGGGTGCACAGAGACAAAGACAAACAATGGGTGATATATGAGCAGGATATCTCGCCCCAGACTTTGCCCCTGGAAAGGATTGCACGTAGTTCCTGATATGATGTTTATCAGACAAAATCAGACTACACAATGTCATCATTAGGGATGGGAGAATCCCTTCACTTGCTGAGCTGAAGACCCGTGCCCTAGCTGCTTCACAGGCAACGTATAACATTCCTTCAAACAGGGGACTTAGCAGCTAAAAACCTTACTACCACTGACGCCTTTTGAGGTCAACAAATCACTCAGGCCAATCCACCAGTCCACGTTATTGCCCTATTTTACATCTTGAACTAAACCTTTTATGACTCGTCTCTCAACAATTTAACCAAGTGGGAGTCTGATTTAGGTATTGAAGATACACATTTTTTTTTTTACATTACCACATACGCTCTCGATGGCCAATACAGCCCAGGAGAAGAACTATAAATTACTTATCAGATGGTATATATGCCCCATGGACATTAAAATCTTCAATCCCACAGAAACGGGTAACTATTGGAGGTGGGGCATAGGGAATGGGACCCTGCTTCACATATGGTGGGAGTGTCCCCTGATCCACAGGTTCTGCAAGAGGATCTTGGAGATCTACGTGAGGGCTGAGGGCGTTCTGGTTACCAATTCTCTCTTGTCACTCCTACCAGGCCCCATATCAAAAGCCAAAAAAGGGACCCTCAAAAATTAACTTACCACTAGAGTGGTGATAGCTAGACACTGGTGGTCCCAGCAGCACTCTACAATCGCAGAATGGATTTTAGAAATAGACTACATCAATAGGATGGAAGAGCTGATCTCCGCTACAATAGGCACCACAGAGAAATTTTTGGAAACCTTGACCAGCTATGTTGTATAGAGACTTTCCAGCATTGAAAGCACAGCTTCAGCAAGAGGTAACCTGAGGAGCATTGGTCATGTGACCCCCTGTCCCTCCCGGTACAATACTAGGATATATCTTCCCTCCACCCCTGCCCATGGCTCCAACAACCGCCCCTTCTCCTCATCCTACTCCCACCCTTTTTTCCCTCTTCTTTTTTCTCTTCTTCTCCCTTTTCTTCCCCATTTCTTCTCTTATTTATTTGTATTTAAGTATCCCTATTGAACCCTCCCTCCCCATCTCTTCTTTTCTCTTTTTCTCAAATTCTTCACGCTTGCCTCTGGTCTTCCCCTTCTGCCTCATATAACCTTTCTTATGTGTGTTTGCTGCAAACCACTGTAGAGACAACACAAGCCACTAGTAGTTATATGTTTCAAGGGTAGATACCTAATTACAAGGTGAAATGCTGAGAGTGACTGTTGGGTCTGTTGGAACCCCTGCCCCACGGAACGGGGTGACGGGGAGGACTGGTGGTTGCATGGGACACACAAATCTTCTATTTTTTTCTATATTTTCTCATGTATCTTTGCTCAAGACCGTGGGGGGTCCCGGGATTCAGTCGTCCTTTTCAAGGCAGTTGGGAGCACCCAGTTATCACTCAATCATCATGTAGTAATGGATTTCCAAATCTTCAATCTAACCATCTCTAAATATCTACGGTTTGTTTAAGCTTGTTTAAGCATTTTTCTGCTTTTGCTCATATTATGTATTTCACAACATTTCTAATAAAAGCTGATTAAACTAAATTATATGTTTCCACTGCTGCCGTTAAACGTTGATTTTCTTCTTGTTTTCCTCTTAATCCTCTTACAGTTTACCTTTGCTGTCACCAGTTCCAGGTTTATATGCTCAGCGATTGACACACGAGTAGAGCTTTGTTAACAATCAGAGAATAAAGACTCCAAGGGTGGCAGACATCTCCGGACTTGATGTTAACCCTTAATGCTTCAGAGTTTGCAAACACACTCTCTCCTCCGCCAGCAAGATCCAACATTGAATATCGATAATGCAAAGTGGGTCATTAAATTCTACAGTCAGCAGGAGAAGAAGATTTTGGAGGATGGTTTTAAAAACAGGTCAATAGTAATGAGGTTTTTTTAACATTATGGAAAATTGACGTTTTGCACAAATTGAGAGCATGAACGTTAAGTTGCTTTTTATCATCTTTTCCTCTTTAATTGAGTTTTTGAAGCAATACAAGTTCTCGAAAACCTGCAAGGCCTCTTACTATAGAGCCAGGGGTCCATGTTCTTGTTAGTCTTCATCCTTTTTTGCACAGTTGTCTCATCCACTTAAGAAGAACCCAACTACTGATGACAATCAGCGGCCAACTTGGAGGTGACAAAAATGGAACGAGAATGTGTTCATTCTCTATTGGAATAAACATTATATATGAGGTCTACCTGAGCAGGTAGGTCCTGGTTATAGGGATCCCTTTCGTCTCTTAACTAGTCTAGATTTACCAACCCTATCTTGGCCTGCTACCTTCTGCATTTAATTGACCTACTGCCTTGTCACTTCCTAGGACTGACCCTCTAACACCTCCATAGCTAGGACTCCTCCATGTGGCATTGCAGAATGTAGTAGTTCCTGGTTCTGGTGAGCCTTCTTGTTTGTTAAACTTTGTTGTGTACCCCTTCTGGCCTTCAACCCTAAATTTATCTACACTATCTTGGCTTATTGGCAATATAGATTATAAACACAGCGCACAATCAGATCTTAGTATATAAAGAGATTTCAGTTTCTCTCAGTACAACAAATTAAGAACGCTCCCACGTGCTGAACTCTTTATCCCAAAGAAAGTTCAAATAGCAATAAAACAGCACAGAGCGTAGGCACAACTTCTTCAAGTTGCCATCAATTAGAGGTATCCCAAGGTGCATGCGCCGGGATTCCACTGATTGAATATAGTAACTGACCCTGTGTGATGGGAGGGTCTCCGGAGTACTATAAGTCTCAGCCGTTTAGCCCAGCCGTCACCTTTGATAAAGCTGCATAGGCAGCGAAACGTGTTAGGCGGGCAGCGGCGAGAGACTTTTTCACCTTATTTGGATCAACAGTTGATTGCAGATTAACAGCGCCTTTTTTCCATTAACGGCCGAAGTGGAAGGATCAGAGGTGGAACGTTTCTCTGCGTTTATTGTTCGCTTTGGTTTTACTCTGAACATGTAAGTGTAAAACTTTCTTTTATTAAATGAGCTGTCTGGAATAATACACTAGATTGTATTGTTCTCTCTTGCATGTATGTGTTCTGAAATTACAATACCACTGCTGAGAGTTGGATGTGGAAATCTGAAAGAACCAGCTATCTAACTGGAGCCAATGAAATGTGATTGTCCAAGAAGTGGCATATAATCATTATATGAGAAATCTATATCTGCATTAGCAGCTGGTAAGCAGACATCCGAAGGTGGTGGGCACCTCTAATTGATGGCAACTTGAAGAAGTTGTGCCTACGTTCTGTGCTGTTTTATTGCTATCTTGGCCTACTACCTTCCTTGCTTCCTAGGACTGACACTAACACCTCCATAAATAAGACTTTTGCATGGGGCACCTTGTTTAGGCTGCCTAGGGAAGTAGCTCCTGGTTCTGGGGATCCCTCTAATCTCTAACACTTTATTGTGTACCCTGTCTGTGGCTGTCACGGGTAAATGGAAGAATGTATTCAAGAAAATTCCATGACGCCGCCTGTATCAAAGCTAAATCTGAAAAGAAGACGGCTTCTACAAATATATATATATATATATATATATATATATATATATATATATATATATATATTCTTGTTACATTTGGTCAAACACAAAGGCTTGCATATCTTGGGGTTGGGATTTTCCTATGCCCAACTACTTTCTTGTCTTTTATGAATGACTTCTTCAAATCAATAAAGGTCCTAAACAAAGCTCAAAATACACAACAAACAACCTCAAATGGCACAAGCTGAAGGTGTTAGCCTGGTCCTCATAGCCCCCTGATCGGAACATCATTAAAAATCAAAGACCAGCCAGGATCCTCACAGAACTGGGGCAAGCAAAACTGGATCCAATTATTAAAACTGAAGATTCTTGGTTGGCTACAAAAAGTATTACCCTTTTTTTATAAAAAATGTTAAAGATTAAACAAATAATATATAATTAAAGTAAAATACAAAGGGGATGTGCGATCTTTAACTTTATGCTTTTGGAGACCATTTCATCTTCAAATAGCTTTACTGTTCACAGTTCCAGTCATTCTGAACAAAAATGCTTACATATATATATATATTAAATGCGTTGGACTGATGTTTCTGGGGCCCACCAGAAAAACCGACTCTGGGGACAACCTTACAGTTACATGCAAATATTACCAGCTGATTTTCAGGCTTCATGCACACAGACATTAAACCTAACTGCAAGTTCATGAGTTGATAACCTGTGCTTACTTGCCACAGGATAGTGAGATCCATCATTACCTACAGCTAGTATTTGCTTTCACATAGTGCATGACATTTGGGGCCCATCAGTTCTGTGGCCCACCAGTGGATTCCATGGAGACTTGGTGGGCGAGTCCGAGCCTGTATTTTAATATCTTATCCTGATCCCATTTACTTTGCCATAAAAGAAGTACCTGCTCGTAAGATGTCCCTAGGAGTTGAAGGAGAAAAAAAAAATATTCTGTGCCTGTCTCCTAATTACAGGCAGTGTGGCATCCCCCCCATCCCATTCCCCATATAGGTAGTGTGGCATCCCCCCATCCCATTTCCCATATAGGTAGTGTGACATCCCCCCATCCCATTCCCCATTTAGGCAGTGTGCCATCCCCCCATCCCATTCCCCATATAGGCAGTGTGGCATCCCCCCATCCCATTCCCCATATAGGCAGTGTGGCATCCCCCTATCCCATTCCCCATATAGGTAGTGTGGAATCCCCCCCCCATCCCATTCCCCATATAGACAGTGTGGCATTCCCCCTCCCATTCCCCATTTAGGCAGTGTGCCATCCCCCCATCCCATTCCCCATATAGGCAGTGTGGCATTCCCCCTCCCATTCCCCATTTAGGCAGTGTGCCATCCCCCCATCCCATTCCCCATATAGGTAATGTGACATCCCCCCATCCTATTCCTCATATAGGTAGTGTGGCATTACCCTATCCCATTCCCCATATAGGTAGTGTGACATCCCCCCCATCCCATTCCCCATATAGGCAGTGTGGCATCCCCCCATCCCATTCCCCATATAGGCAGTGTGCCCCCATCCCATTCCCCATATAGGCAGTGTGGCATCCCCCATCCCATTCCCCATATAGGTAGTGTGGCATCCCCCAATCCCATTCCCCATATAGGTAGTGTGACATCCCCCCATCCCATTCCCCATAATGGCAGTGTGCCATCCCCCCATCCCATTCCCCATATAGGCAGTGTGCCATCCCCCATTCCATTCCCCATATAGGCAGTGTGCCATCCCCCCATCCCATTCCCCATATAGGCAATTTGCCATCCCCCCATCCCATTCCCCATATAGGTAGTGTGACATCCCCCCATCGCATTCCCCATGTAGGCAATTTGCCATCCCCCCATCCCATTCCCCATATAGGTAATCTGACATCCCCCCATCCCATTCCCCATATAGGCAATGTGCCATCTCCCCATCCAATTCCCCATATAGGTAGTGTGGCATACCCCATCCCATTCCTCATATAGGTAGTGTGACATCCCCCCATCCCATTCCCCATATAGGCAGTGTGGTATTTCCCCCCTCCCATTCCCCATATAGGCAATGTGCCATCCCATTGCCCATATAGGTAGTGCGCCACCCCCCCATCCCATTCCCCATATAGGTAGTGCGCCACCCCCCCATCCCATTCCCCATATAGGCAGTGTGCCATCCCCCATCCCATTCCCCATATAGGCAGTGTGCCATCCCCCATCCCATTCCCCATATAGGCAGTGTGGCATTCCCCCCTCCCATTCCCCATATAGGCAGTGTGCCATCCCCCATCCCATTCCCCATATAGGCAGTGTGCCATCCCCCATCCCATTCCCCATATAGGCAGTGTGGCATTCCCCCCTCCCATTCCCCATATAGGCAGTGTGCCATCCCCCCTCCCATTCCCCATATAGGCAGTGTGCCATCCTTCATCCCATTCCCCATATAGGCAGTGTGCCATCCTTCATCCCATTCCCCATATAGGCAGTGTGCCATCCTTCATCCCATTCCCCATATAGGCAGTGTGCCATCCCCCCATCCCATTCCCCATATAGGTAGTGTGACATCCCCCCATCCTATTCCCCATATAGGTAGTGTGACATCACCCCATCCTATTCCCCATATAGGCAGTGTGGCAGAATCATCCCGCCCCCCTCCTTCTATCACCAGCGCTGGACCAAGGAAATGTGCGTCTTACAGACCAAAAATATGGAATTTATATAATATATATATATATATATATATATATGTATAATTGATTCAAGAAATTTGCCTTCTTGTATAAGTTTAACCCTGCTTGGTAGTAAGCGCACCTGATCGTGTCTCTTCCTAGCTGCAGCCAGTGTTCCCTTCAAAGAGGAACAATACACCCACATTTGAGTAGTATGGTGGAGTGTTGTTCCTCTATGTGACGACATCCTCAATTGGTATACGCCGTTGTGTGTATCCTCCCCTCAGGTCGCCTCATACACTCACCTTCGTGTTGCTCCCACGGCGCAGACTCGGGCAAGAACCAGTGCGCTGATTGGCTGAGCGGCCTGCTTTCACTGGGCTCCCTTTGGCTCACCTGACGTCTAGCCTGTCTCGAGTGGGGCCAAAGAGAGCCGAGTGCACCACCAGCCACATCATCCGCTCACCTTCTAGCCATGACGTGCCCATGCCACCCATTCAGGAAGGCCGGGAACGGGTGTGTGCACAGCTAAAGGCTAGCGTACCATACTGTGTGAAACCCCCTGGGATCGCTGGCTATGTAAGTAATTCCACCCCTGAGTTTTGATCTGCTTTACAGGGAAACCTCAATTTGGGATGCCCCTGTCTTTGAAAGAATCCCCCGAGGTTTGGTCGTTAACTCAAATTGGCGATCCCACAGTGCATTCACCAGTTCCAGGAAAGTAATGAACAAAGGGGGGGGGGGTCACACACAGGAGCATCCAAAATCAGGAGGATCTAGATTCATTTAGACTCCGAGGTCAGGTTTGAATGGGTTTGGTGCGCTTCAAAGTAGACCAAAACTAGAGTTTTGGTCCAAATAGCATGATCCTCAGGGGGCATCCAGATTTGGGACGTCCCTTGGTGATGTGATGTGACTCTTCACCACAAAGTGGCCCACTGGGACCAAGCAGCCCAAGGGCCCACATAAACCTGGAGCCGGCCCTGCCCTGGGGTCTTGGGTTTTGGTTCTCTTTAAAGTGGACATCCAGCCAATTTGAGTCTGTGATCGAGTTTCAGCCAATTAAAGTGACCCGACAGTCAAACAAGACTGGAAAGGCAGCGATCATCATTTGACTTCAACCGGACCTTCAGCATCATTTAATGTAAAGCCCAAAACCTTAAAATTTCCCAGCATCTAAAATTATTATATTTTAAGTTTTTAGTCGCCTACTTTTTATTCTTTCCTAAACTGGGCTGAAACTCTGTTCAGGACTCTAGGATACGGGCGCTGCCATCTTTGTCTGTGCTGGGGTCAGGAAAAGGACAGCAATCCCAGAATGCAGAGCAGCACAGTCAGAAGACACTTCCTGTCTGCAGGCTGCCTGATGCTCCATGAGCCACCATCTTGGATGTTTAAAGACTCAGAATGCGCACAAGGTGCCGGTAAGATGATTTTTATTGTGGGCAATATGTATGAACAGAGTGGCAGAAACATACAACATAAGCTTTGATTCAGGGTGAAGGTCCGCTTTAACTTATGTTTCGGTCCACTTTACTGGGGGATTCATAATTGGGAAAACCCCCAGAATCACTGGTTTTCTTAGCTTCCTCTACACTCCCACAGCCCATGCCCGGGTCCTCCTCAAATAAGGATAGATAGTCACCTGGCAATCTATTCTTTTGAATCTGGGGGTCTCCTGCTGTTTGCTCTTCATGCCCACATTGCCAATCAAATAACTGTCTTGCCCAGCTCCTTTGGTGCTCGGCACATCTGCTGCTAAGGCTTTAAGGGAACATTTGCTGCGGCGCATAGAACATTGCCTCTCTTTTTTATCCTGAGCTTTTATCACATTTAAATCTGTTCAACAAGCAGGATCTGAACATGGCGTTTGTCGGCCTGTCACGCTGTCCACCACCGTTTGAAGAGCCCGATCGCACATCGGCATGGAGAATGGAACTGCCGCCAAAGTTTCTTTTTTGTGACGTTCTCCCAAATAAACATCAACAGTCACAAAACATAAAAGCGATTGTGTGCAAGTCATGAGCGCTTGTCAGCTGGCAGCTCTCCAGAGTGTGGGCGGTAGAAACTGTCGCCTTTAATAACTCATGACAGCTGCCGATCAGGAGAGAGACGCTAAATATGTTAAAATAATTTTTGTTTTTCTGTTTTTTTCAATTGCCCTGTCTTATATGATTGCAATTGTTCCAGCGTCCCCCAGAGCCCCATTAATGTTGCAGACTGTGAGTGCCAGGTGCAGCAGAGTCATAATCCAGAGAGTCATTATTGCCATAACAGGAACTGGCTTTACTGAAACATGAATGCAGTAAGAGAAGGTCATCTTACATGGTGCATAACACAGGCAGGAAAAAAGGAAGTACCATAGAGCAACTGTATGCACAGGAAATACAACACAGCAGAACAATTGCCTAAATATTTGCAGCATGAATTGTTAACATGGACCAAAAAACAGGAATTGGCTTTACTGAAACATGAATGCAGTAAGAGAAGGTCATCTTACATGATGCATAACACAGGCAGGAAAAAAGGAAGTACCATAGAGCAACTGTATGCACAGGAAATACAACACAGCAGAACAATTGCCTAAATATTTGCAGCATGAATTGTTAACATGAACCAAAAAACAGGAACTGGCTTTACTGAAACATGAATGCAGTAAGAGAAGGTCATCTTACATGGTACATAACACAGACAAGAAAAAGGTAGTACCATAGAGCAAGTGTATGCACAGGAAATACAACACATCAGAAAAATTGCCTGAATGTTGGCAGCATGAATTGTTAAAATTGACCAAAAACAGGGACTGGCTTTACTGGAACATGAATGCAGTAAGAGAAGGTCATCTACATGGTGCATAACACAGACAGGAAAAACTGAAGTACCATAGAGCAACTGTAGGCACAGGAAATACAACACAACAGAAAAATACTGAGAGACTACATTTAAGCATTGGTCACAGCGCCACTTAGTGTCATAACTTGTCATAGCTGTAAACTGCAGTAAATCTACTAACAGTCACTCCAGCATAGACTAAGCTAGAAGTATGTTGTATCTCCAACACCCCTTCTCAACAGCCGAGGCTTAATCTAAGAAACCCATCTTCTTTGTAAGTCTTGAGTGTCTTTCAGCGGTCAGGGGCTTAGTAAGGATATCTGCTGTCATATTCTTAGTAGGGCAATAAAGTAACTCAAGAAGTCCCTGTTCGAAATGTTGATTCAGGGTTTGCAGTGTTTCTGCTTCATCCCCTTCTTGCACAAAACAAATCAGGATATCATCCATGTAAATGAGCACATAGATCCATCTGTTTGCCAACTTCAGGGGACTGCTTTACTCCTCTAAAAGTCCTCAAAGTCCTCATGTGTAAGCACTTCATTTATTTTCATATTCTGTGCTCTGGTGGCTTGCTTTAGACCATATATACTCCTCTGAGGTTTGCATACTAGGTCTGGTCTTGTTTATCTTTGAACCCTTGTGGTTGTTCCATGTAGATGTCTCCTGTTAGCTCACCATGTAGAAACACTGTTTTCACATCAACGTGTTTCATTTGCATTTTCCTTGTGGTGGCTACTGTCAGCAAAATCCTTATTGTAGCATGCTCAACTAATGGAGCAAAAGTCTCATCATAGTTCTCTCCATATTTTTGAGAATATCCCTTGGCTACGAGTCTTGCTTTCTATTGCTCCACTGTGCCATCTGCATTGTACTTCACATTAAAAATCCATTTACAACCTATGGCTTTCCTTTCAGGTAGTAGTTCTGTAAGTGTCCATGTCTTAGTGTCATGCATGGATTTTGTCTCTTCCTTTGCAGCCTTTATCTATTTACCAGCTTCCCCATCTGCTGAGATAGGTCTTTCCAGGTTACAGGTTCATTGGTACTGGCAGTGCTTGCCTTGTATTAAAGACGTACAGGTGTTTTTTCTCTGTTTTCTCTCATTGAGCTTTCTTGTGTCCGGTCTTCAGTACTGGTAGGTTCTGTGCTTACTTCAACTGTTTGTTCAGAAGTTTTCTTGCTTTCTCAGTTGTCATCACATTGTCTCTCAGATCTTCAACAAAATGTATGCTTTTACTAATGGTAACCTTGTCTGTGTTGGGATTTCGGATTCTGTAACATTTAACATTGTCACTGCATCCAACAAATATTCCTTCAAATGCTCTCTTTTGGAGTTTGGAGCATTTCTCCTATGGAATGTAGATGAATGCTCTGCATCCAAAAACTCTTGTGTCTGGTGTTTTATTATCTTATTGTGCCACAGTTCATATGTAGTTTTCTCCACTGTTCTAGAAAAGAGTATGCAAATATGTAATTGTCATTGCTGCCTCGCCCCAGTGTTTTTGTGGTAGTCCAGAGTCTGTCAGCATACATCTGGTCATTTCAGTCAGAGTTCTGTTTTTTCCTTCAGCTACCCTATTTTGCTCTGGTGTATATGGGACTGTCTTTTGATGCTCTATTCCATTCGGCTTTATGTGCTCTTGTACTTTGTGTCCTGTGAATTCACCTCCATTATCACTTTAAAGTATGAGAGGTTTCCTTGTTACTTGTCTTTGCTACATAGTCCTGTAATTTGTAATTTTACTTTTATGTTGCATTAGGTAAGTGACTGTGTATCTTGAATAGTCATCTATGGAAGTCACTATGTACCTGTTGTTGTCTCCAGGTGTAGGTAGGTTTGGGGGACCACATACATCACTGTGAACTAGGTCAATTGTTCTTGAAGCTCTGTTCTGACTGACTTTAGGAAGTGTTGCACTTGTGGTTTTGGATTTGATGCAACATTCACACTTAAAAATAACTGGACAGGTCATGGCTTGGAGCTGCTCGAGGAGGGCCACTTGGCAGCTCTGGCAGCTAACCTCACCAGGATGAGGCAGGACACCTGCGGGCACACAGAGTTAGACGGGCTCACTGATGGGACGAAATTTGCCCAAGATTTTCCAGACGCAAGACGGGGAGGACAGGCAGACACAGAGAAGCAAGATGAAGACTCAGACGAGGAAGAGAACTCAGAGTTCCAGAGATTGAACTCCTAGTTTACCTCAAACTTCTACCAACGAGGGATGAGCTCTCTTCAATTTTTCAGAATGTCAAGGACTCAATTGTGGATGCAACGCCAGACATAAGGAAAAACATCCAATGCCTGACATGCAGGCTGGACAATATGAAGTGCAACAACACTACCTGCAGCAGAGCAATCATGCAGCTCCAGAGTGCTTCTCAAATTCACAACCTCACATCTCATGAATGTGGAATGCCATATGGAGGACCTGGACCACAGAGGTAGGAAATGCAATCTCCGGGTCAGGGGGGTACCAGAGATCAGATTTAATCGGCCCTACAGTCCATTTTTAATGTGTTTCTAGACAGACCTGAGGCAACGTCTGTGAAATTTGTGCGAGCGCACAAAGCCCTTAGACCAAGGTCTGAGAGTGATACCCTGCCTAGATATATAGCGTGCTGTTTGGGCAATATCCAGCTCAAAGAAGAAATATTGTGGAAGGCAAAAGAGAGAGATTCTTCTTAATAAACCCAATAAGATTGAGCTGTATCAGGACTTATCCGCCATCACCTTGCAACAGAGGAGGGCATTGCACCCATTGTTACAATTCCTGAGGGAGAGGAACATCCAATATAGGTGGTGCTTTCCCTTTTGCCTCATGGCCGCACATAATGGACACACTGCGTCTCTGAGAACCTCCGATGAGCTGAGAGATTTTTGTCATCATCTGCGCATACCGGAAGTTGAGCTACCAGTTTGATACCGGTACCATTTAATCCTAACAAGCAACAATGAAGCGGATCCATGAAACGAGTTATGGTACAGGGCGCTTGGCAGTTATGATACCCCATACAGCAAACGCAGGGAACACCACAGTGACTTTGAGCACTCTCCAGCATGTCGCCACATAGGTGAAGATGAGAGAGCTGCACTGGATGAATGAGTTAAAGGAACCTCGTCCGCACTTGCAGGAGTGTATTTCCTGGAATATTTTGCAGAGACTTTTGGGGGAATTACTCCCTTCCCCTACCCTGGTACAGTAATTGTGGTAGTCAGTACCCTCATCAATTTATTTACTTAATTTAATGCTCCCCTTCTTCTTATAAGCACAGTTTATTGGGACATGTTAGGGTGGCTGGCGTTATTAGTTACTGAAAAGTTTTTGATGGTTTGAAATGTTATAGTTAACTGAAGTTTTATACGTTTGTACTCCCCATTACCAAGTTGTTTTAGGGGCTGAAGCTCCAAGGGGTTAAATCTGAGGCGTGCAGCATGACTGTGACTTGGTTTTGATCTGGCAGCAGGTCTTGGGGACGAGTGAAGTAAAACCCTGAGATCATATATCTGTACAAAACAAGCTGAAACATGTGGAAGGGGGGAACTGACGCTGGTGAAACTGTGGTCGGGGGGGTGGTCACCAGACATCATACTTGCCCACTTGCTAGGTCGGATGTTGCCCCCCCATAAATGGCCTATGTCATTGACGCATTATGATATAGTTGATGCACTGAGAAATCTGCCAGTCTGCCCGAGATAGAACATGCATATACATTCATCTAGCAACAAAAAGTGTGGGCCTGACAGAGTACATCAGCGATATGAAAAGTAGTTTGAGTGTCCCACGGGCAGCAGAACAGCAGGGGCTCACTTGCAGTCAATAAAGACTGAAGGGGCCCCTCGAGGTACTTCATAATGTGCATTTATGGGAGTTTATGCTGGCTAAAATTGTAGTTAGGCGTTGTGGAGGTGGACTAAGTTGCTGTACAGGTGGAGAGGCCCTGTTTTGTAGAGAAGCCCAACAACAGTACAGTGCAGCAGTACTCTTCCTGCCTTTATTAAATAGCCATTTTTCATTCCCTCTCCCATGCTGGTTGGGTATATAGGTGAGAGTGGCTCCCCAATGGGGCAGAGCTGAGACACATTCCCAAAGGTTAGGTTCATCAGGAGTCCTCTTGGTCTAATCGTAAGGACCTTGGGTGTTGCGATTTCTTGAAAGAGGACCAAACAGAGGGATGCTCCTTTATAGTGCAGCATCATGCTCCATCTAAACAGAAAAACTCTAAGGGAGTGTAAGGTAGACAATTCCTTTGACACTAGACCAAACACTGAAGGCAGGTATATCTTTATTAAGGGTCATGTGTATAATGCTCCACTCACAATTGCTAAAATCTACATCACCGACGTGAAACACCACTAATTCATTTGTTCAGTTCTAGATAAACTGGCAAAATTTACCAACGGGTTACCTATTCTGGGAGGATATCTGAATTGTGCACTTAACCCACTTCTGGACACACCCAATTCACATTCATCTTTGCCTTTTTCTGGCTACATAAGGTTAAAAAGAAACATCCCCAACTGACTCTTATTGACTCTTGGCGTTTTGCGAACCCAGAAGGCAGAGGCTATAGTTTTTATCCACCACAAGTACTCAAGAATTGATTATATATATATCTCCCAACCTGACTTACAAAAAATAGTGGGTACAGTTATAGGAAAAATATCATTCTCTGATTACGCCCCCATGTTCCTGACAACTGCTACCCTCATTTAAATCCTGAAACTGGAGATTGAATCCATCTATTTTGAAGGATAAGAAAGTAGTGGCCCAGGTGACTGAAAAAAATATTTTAAAAACAGTATCTTGATATTATTATTATTATTATTATTAATAATAAAAATTAGCAAATGTGGTGCCAATATTCAAAAAGGGATCTAGGGGGGAACCTGGGAACTACAGACCGGTAAGCTTAACATCTGTGGTGGACAAGCTGTTTGAAGGTTTCTTAAGGGATACTATCCTGGAGCACCTTGGGGAAAATGACCTTATTACTCCATATCAGCATGGATTTATGAGGAATCGCTCCTGCCAGACAAACCTGATCAGCTTTTATGAGGAGGTAAGTTCAAGATTGGATCAGGGGGAGTCATTGGATATCATATATCTTGACTTTTCTAAAGCATTTGATACTGTGCCACATAAAAGGCTGGTACAAAAGATGAAAATGCTTGGACTGGGGGAAAACGTGTGCAGATGGGTGGGAAATCGGCTTAGTGATCGGAAGCAGAGGGTGGTTATCAATGGTACACACTCAGATTGGGTCACTGTTACTAGTGGAGTACCACAAGGGTCAGTTCTGGGACCAATTCTCTTCAATATATATATATAAATGACATTGGGTATGGATTAAACAGTAAAGTCTCAATCTTTGCAGATGATACTAAGCTGAGTAAAGTAATTAAAACAAAGGAGGACAACAGGCAACTACAAACAGATTTAGATAAATTGGAAGCATGGGCAGTTAAATGGCAAATGAAGTTTAACACAGATAAATGTAAGGTTATGCACATGGGAAGGAGAAATCTGTGTCATGATTACACACTAAATAAAGAAACACTTGGTAAAACAACAATGGAAAAGGACCTAGGGGTTTTAGTTGACAATAAGCTCAACTGTAGTAATCAATGCCAGGCAGCTGCTGCCAATGCAAACAGGATCATGGGGTGCATCAGGAGGGGCATGGGTGCTCATGACCAGAGCATCATTTTACCCCTGTACAAGTCACTGGTCAGACCCCATATGGAATACTGTGTACAGTTCTGGGCACCTGTGCTTAAGAAGGACATATCAGAACTGGAGCACGTTCAAAGAAGGGCAACAAAGTTAATAAAAGGAGTGCGGGGGCTAGAGTACCCGGAAAGATTGTCCAAGTTAGGCTTATTTAGTCTAGAAAAAAGACGATTGAGGGGTGATCTAATAACTATGTATAAATATATTCGGGGTCAATACAAGGATCTGTCCCACAATCTATTTATACCCCGGAGTGTAACCATAACCCAGGGGCATCCACTAAGGTTAGAGGAAAGGTGCTTTCTCCACCGACATAGGAGGGGATTCTTCTCTGTAAGAGCAGTGAGACTATGGAACTCGCTGCCAGAGGAGGTAGTAATGAGGGATACATTAAAAATGTTCAAAAGTGGCCTTGATGCCTTCCTGGCATGTAATAACATTTCCGGCTATGGCTACTAGACCACTGGAAGGAGTTAAACAGGCTGAACTGGATGGACTAAAGTCTTTATTCAGCCTTACATACTATGTTACTATGTTACTATGTTACTAGAATGTTGACCTAAACTGTAGAGAGGAGATGAGCCCCATAATGATTTGGGAGGCACACAAAAGCACACTGAGAGGGGAGTTTATTAGTTTGGGGACAAAATTGACAGATAGACAGACAGGCCACACATAATCAGCTTACTGAAAAAGTTGCCAGTTTGGAGCAATTGCACAAACAATAACTAGCGGATGCACATTAGAAGGCTGTAAAGACCTCATGGAGCATCTTAATTACAAAGTAAGGAGATCATTCACATCTAGGAATGGGTTGTATTATGAGGGTGGAACCAGGAGCAGCGCTCTCCTCGCTATAGCTTTGAAGGAGGATAAGGCTCTAACCAGTGTGAATTGTGTTAAGGACAGTAGGGGACGCTCGTGTGTTTCACCTCAGGTTATAGCAAATCCATTTTGTTCCTATAATGAAGTACTGTACAATCTGCCTTCCTCGGGGGATTCCAACAAATTGAATGTTTAGAAGCCCCAATTTTGGGTGCTGAATTTATTGAAGCAGTTAGGCCAGACCTTCACTCTGAATAAGAGCCTATCTTGTATGTTTCCCCCACCCTGTACATACAGATTGCCCACATTAAAAATTGGCAGCACATGGAGTCTCACTCTGCCTGCAGACAGGAAGTGTCTTCTGACTGTGGCACTCTGCATTCTTGGATTGCTGTCCTTTTCCGGGCCCCATCTCTGCTCTGTCTGTGCAAAGCACAGCTTTAACCCTGCCCCCCCTGTACTTTTGACTCCCTCTCCTCTCTTCAATATGTGATGCTTCTGAGGCAAGATGGCGACGACCGTATCCCAAAGTCCTGAACAGAGTTGCAGCCCAGCAGGGGAAAGAATTTAAAAAGTCACTAATGATGTAAAAATATAAAATATATTAAATTTAGATGCTAGGGAAAAGTTTTTTTAAGTATTTGAGCTTTTCATTAAATGATGCTGAAGGTCCAGTTTAAGAAAATAAAAACTGGCAAAGCTCCCGGGCCGGATGGCTTCTCTACACAATATTTTAAGACTTTTGCAACCCTCCTCAATACCCATTTTATTAATGCATCCCAGTATTTGGATTCGGAGGGTAAATTACCAGTCCAGCTTTTAGCAGTGCATATCACTGTCATTCCATAGGAGGAGAAAGACTCAGAGAAGTGTCAGCGCTATAGACCAATCTCATTGGTCAATGTTGACATTAAAATATAGGCAAATATATTGACGAGTTGTTTGCTTCCTTTCACAGCAAATCTAATATCTAAGGATTAGGTCATAGGTTTATCCCTATCCTTCTGAAGGAGTTCAAGCTTTTTGGTAAATACTCCAACTTAATCATTCCAAATCAATTGCTCTCAATTTATCACTACTACAAGATATTGTGGCATGGCTGGAAAGCTTGCTTCCCTTCACTTGGCATCCAAAGCATAACAAATACCTGGGAATACTGGTCCCAGCTAAACTGGAGGCGATTTACAATCTAAACTACCCCCCTTGATCCAAAAGCTCAAATCTGATCTCAGCAAATGTGGCAAACTGAAGTTTACATGGTTTGGGAGGATTGCGATTTTGAAGATGAATATATTGCCTAGGATATAAGGATTTTATATGGGCACAGAAATCGCCAAGACAGGTCCATAGGATCCTGACATTACCCAGGGTGAGGGGTGGCACAAGTGCGCCCAACATTAGACAGTACTATAAAGCTTGTATCTTAACCAGACTTGTAGACTGGAACATTAATTCACAAAATAAGGATGAGGGGTGGGGGAAATTACCACAGTACTGAGCCCACCAACCCCTCTTAGGCTGAACACTGATTTTATCCCGGGTAATTCCTTCAACTTCCTACCTAATTGGACGGTCTCCCACACTTCACTTATCTGTCAGTTTATATCCAACAGAGTGGTGATGTCCAACTGCAGGATAAACATGGTGTGGAGATCTCATTCTGGGCTTGGCTGCAAATATGTAATTTATCTTACCGCATCAAAAAATAATCATTTGCTTCAGAGGGATCACACTAGGTTAGAGTCTGCTTGTCTAGGGAAGGGGCCTAAAGAACACATCCTCTCTTGGCTATACAAGCTATTGCATAATATGAGAGAGACTTACTGCCTGGAAGTTAGGAGGAGTAAGTAGAAGCAAGACTTTCATTTGGTGGACATGTCCCAGAATTCAGCTATATTGGAAAAGGGTTCACAAGATACATTTTGTCAATGTGGCTAAGACATTGATCCCAACACTGTGGCTGTTGATGGAGATTCCCAAGATTAAAAATTGGCTGAAGCAAGTGGAGTTTGTGGCGGACATGGAGGATATTGTCACATAAAATAGGACAGTATGCCTAAATATATAAAGGTCTGGTATCTGTGGCTGGCCATTAAATTTTCTGATGACTTCACATGACTAGGGTCTGAGTAGAGCTGAGCCCTAGGGCCTACCTGGACCTGCTCCCTCGCATACCCAAGCTGAACCACTCAGGGCTCCTTAATGGAGGCTCTGAAAGTAATGTCTTTCCCAAGAGCCCCCATGAACGGTTAACGAGTCTGGACCTTCTGCTCACTGGGTTGAGTTTCTCTCACATTTTCCCTCCTCACCCCTCCTTTTTCTCTTCTCTTTTTTTCTTTTCTTTTTTCTTTTTCTTCTCTCTTTTTTCCCTACTTATCTTCCTCTTTTAGTCAATAGTCTGGATTGTCATTGTATGGCAACATTGAAGTGGTTCTAAACCATTTTACCATAGGTAGATTAATGCGTCTGTGACAATGCTTGTGCCAAATGTGTATACAGTCATTGTGTTTATAGATTAATGGCCTCACCTTTTCCTTCACTGTGTTGAGGTGATACAGATAATCGTCCAGTTTGGCACTTGCTGTCGTCTGCTTGCCATCCAGGATGAAACACTTGTTACCTTGAAATTAAAAAGTGAGTCCTCTGGCTGTCAGATGCTTGACAAATAAGAGTCCTCCTTTAGGATCATAAACATAAAGCACATCCTTCACTGGTATGGCTAAATTGTGTCTCACATTATTGGGGCATGAAAAGGTTCCATGCCCATATCCCCCTGCATGTATTTTACTTCAATCTGCAAAGTAAATAGTCTCTTTGTTATTCCGATTAATTTCTGTGATCACTTGTCATGTGACTGGTTGCTCCCAAGTCCATGCACCAGTCACTTTAAATGTGGTCTTCCAGTTCCCTTTACATGGATCAGAGAAAGCACTAAAAAGACAAATGGTTAGGTGTGGCACTGGCACAAGGAGACAAGCGGCTACAATTGATGCCAGAACGAACATTGTAGTTTATTAGATATATTGCACATGGCCACTGGCACTTCATTAAACAGGGTACAAAAACCCCAAGACATAAAGGATAAAACACAACATTGTGGATGCTAAAGTAAATGGGGGCCCTGCACCAGGAGCCAGCACATGAGATAGGGGGAGTGGTCTGGCTGCCAATCCGCCAACGTGTGTTTCGGCCCACCGGATCAGATATTAGGCTTTTGGCTTTCTGCTTAGTGTAAGAGGCACACTGTCCCATTTGCTCTGCTTTCCATATAGTACAGTCTCTCTATATGTGTCCCTATTTGTTGCATCTGAAACACACTCTGGTTTCCTTCTTCTGTATCTTTATGTCTGTAGCTTTAAGAGCTGTTCTGGTGTTGGTATCTGTGACGTCATGCGCAAGCTTCTTTCTTTGCTGATATTCATCTATGAGAATGGTCAGATGCTAGTGTCAGATCTGTTTCAGGCCTTGCCTACAGTGCATTTATCAGTGCAGTGTATGTATCAGGTAAGCTGCACAACAACATTGCAACATTGACTGATGTGACTGTTATATTCTCACCATCTGATCTGATTTGTGCGATCACTTCCAGCATGGCATTTTTATGTCCCTTCATGTCCTGCTTTCTGCTAAGCCTCATTTTGTCAATTTGTTTTGTTCAGTAGAAACAACTTGCTGTTGAAACTGAATCTCTCATGGTGGCCCGTACCTGTCTGTTTTTCCTGTCCCAGTCCTGATAATTATCGTGTGGCCTCTCTGTAGTGATAACCCCCCACAAGTCATCTCTGGTTTATAGCATTTCCCCCTTTAAACATCCAAAGCTCATAATTGTCATTGTTCAGCTTGGCCACTGAGAGTTTAATCTCTGAGCTGCTGGTCATTCTCCCTCCTTTATATATAAGAACAGTCTTACTTGTATACAGGAGATGTCTCAGTGGAAGCTTTTTTATGTCCTTCTCCGCATCGGCCATGCTGTCTCTCGTTATGGGCTTTGCTCTGCCTAGGCCGTTTCTAGTCACTGGACTTTATCCATTCGATGTGGCTTTGTTCATTCACTGGGACTTCATTCGGTCACTGGGCCCATAACCTGTTGCAGAGTGTGAGTGCTGGGTGAGTCGTAACCCAGATAGACATTAGTGGTGTAACAGGAACCGGCTTTACTGGTACAAGAATGCAGTAAGAGAATGTCACCTTACATGGTGGATAACACAGACAGGAAAAAGAAGGAAATACCATAGAGCAACTGCATGCACAGAAAATACAACACATCAGAAAAATGCAGAGAAACTACAGTTAAGCATTGGTCACAGTTGCTCCATCTAGTGTCATAACTTGTCATAGCAGTAAATCTAGTAAAAGTCACTCTAGAATAGACTAAGCTAGAAGTCTGTTGTATCTCCAACATTTAAGGCAGGCCTTGTGTCGTCTGTTGGGCTCTGCCAGCCTCAAACAGCATTTATCACCAAATAGGGATTCATCAATTCACTAACCAGGTGTCATGCACACCTCACCGATCAGCAGCGTGCACCTCGCCGATAGGAAGGAAGAGTTGCTTGTCATTTATGCACACACACTAAAGAAATTGAGAAAATAAAAGGCAACTGAAATGAATTAAAGGAGAGCTAAGAAAATATGCTTACATTACAAAATCACATCAGATGTGTGAGGGGAAGGGTCATAAACGTGACATGATAAAAATCCAGCCAAGATTTCTGTGTAACATCTGCTCTGTGTCACTCCCCCACCACATTTCATGTGCCCATGGGCTGCTTCCTGGACATTGCTCACATTGTGCTTGCCATCCACGTTTCAGTCTCTAGGCATGACTCCATTTCAGTGGCGTTACTAAATGTGACGGGGCCCTGATGCAAACTGTAAATGGGGCCCTTTCACAGCTCATACAGTAAACTTTTTACGCAAATGGATGCAGCTGAACAACTAAAGACTGACAGCAGAGTAGGGAAAAATGGTTCTAACTTTCTCTAAATGCTGCCAAGTGAGTAAAAATAAAATAAATAAAGTAGAGGAGCAACAATGATGGGGTCCCCCTGACCTTCGGGGCCCCAGTGGGGTGGAATGGTGCATCCCCTCAAATTATACCCCAACTATATTTTGTCAGTCATATCTCTTATCTCCAGTTGTTCTATCTGCTCGCCTGCAGAATCAACCATGAGTCCAGCATGATGTCTGTGCATCCGCAGACTGCCAAGTATAGCTCTCTGTTCTACAATTTCCCGGCATATTACTAACCCTGACCTCAGCATATTTTATGACTAACCTGCCTCAACGCCAGCCCCAATGTAATCTCTGTTCAACGACTATGATTATTGCACCTCGCAGGTTAGTTTGGTTTGAGCGGCTGCCACCCCTCCTTTGTTTCTTTTTAATTTGTGCAAGCACATGGGGTGTGGGGTCTAGGCTGTATTGCAAGGTCTTTGACCCTTCCACCCCATGGCTTGCACTTGAGGTTTAGGGCAACCTCAGGTAAGCCTGCTCCCTATTTATCTATTGCATTGTATGTCCCAAATGGGGCTCTCAGAGATTAGAGTTAGGACTGCTCCTCACAGGGGCACCTTGGCGCTGGTGGTGCAGCTTAAGCATACTTCTGCAGATGTGTGTGCCCGAGCCCTCTGTTTTTAGTTTTTCAAGTTTAGAGACAGATTGTAGGTTGGTCAGCAAGCTAACTGGTTTGAGTGCTGTGGCTCCTTTAAGACTTATGATTATTGCATAGTCATCCACAAGTCCCATTGTCTGGGCTTCCATCCAGCTACTCCTGTCTGCTAAGCATAAGTCAATCTCTTTTCTATGACTATGCTTCCTAATTGCAAGCCCTGACCTCCGCTGGTTCTATGGAGCTATGCTCCATCCATGCTAGACCCGACATCATCTTCATTCTAGAACTATGTCTCTTCTTTGGCAGCCCTGACATCAGCAGCCCTGACATCAGCTATGTTCTATGACTATGCTCCTTCCAGAGTCATCCACAAGTCCAGCCTATGGTCTGCACTTCCATCCAGCCACTCCAGCCACTCTTCTAGTCTCCCAAGCATATTTTTTCTGCAACTATTCTCCTTTGTTTCCAGCCTCAACATCATCTCTGCGCTATGACTACGTTCCTTCATTGACAGCCATGACTTCTGCTCATTCTACCACTATGCTCCCTTCATGCTAGACCCAACATCATATTCATTCTAGGACTATGCTCCTTTATTTCCAGCCCTGACCTCAGCTATGTTCTAAGAGTATGCTCCTTCAATAGCCATCCACAAGTCTAGCCTGTTGTCTGTGCTTCTGTCCAGCCACTCCTACAGTATATCCAGACTTCTAAGCATAAGTCAATCTCTTTTCTATGTTACTTTATTGCCAGCCCTGACCTCAGTTTGTTCTACGACTATGCTCGCTCGATGCTAACCCCAACATCATCTTTATTCAAGGACTATGTTTCTTCATTGCCAGCCCTGACCTCAGCTATGTTCTATGACTATGCTCCCCCAATAGTCATCCACAAGTCCAGCCTGTTGTCTGTGCTTCCATCCAGCCACTCCTGTATCCAGTCTGCTAAGCATAAGTCAATCTCTTTTCTACGCTATTTCGTTGCCAGCCCTGGCCTCCATCTATGATTACAATCTTTTACCACTAGCTTCAACATCATCTGTGTTCTACGACTATTTTCTTTATGTTAACTTGCCAGCCATGACAGCCAGCTATGTTCTATGACTATGCTCCCTCCATAGTCATCCACAAATCCATCCTTTGGTCTGTGCTTCCATCCAGCTCTCTTCTAGTCTCCCAAGCATAGGTCATCTTTGTTTCACAAAGAAAGTTTGCAGGTGCGCACCGCGTAAATAATACGCAAAAATAGGGGCACACACAAATGTTTAAGTATTCAATGTCAGGGTCCCAGGTAGGTCCCAATGTAGCCCCTATATAGACGTGCTGCACACTTAGTAAAAGTAGTCTATGCTTAATTTTAATGAAAAATCAAAAAACAATACAAACATGCAATAGTTCCCATAAACAAAACATATTTACACAAACACAATAGACCAAACTATTTAAAAACACCCCCCCCCCCCCCGATAAATATAGTTCAATATCACAAATGTACAAATTTAATCAAACCTAATAGATGTGCATAAACTTCAGGATGATCTTTAAATATCCACAACAATATACAAACAATGGCCTTGAATCACTAAGAGTTGAAAGAGTCTTGATTCACTAAGAGTTGAAAAAATTCTCATGGTAGTAAAAAATCCAATACATGAGAAATAATTAGAGATGAGCGAACATTTGAAAAATTCGATTCGACTGATTCGCCGAATTTTCCGACAAAAATCGTTTCGACCCGAATAAATTCGCGACGAATCGCTATTAAAAACAGCTATTTCTGAGCCTCCTAGAGCCTCAATAGGGTTGTAAACCATTCTGCCTTGCTGTAACACGCACAGGATGCGTGCTGGGTTAGTTAAATAATACTTTGAAGAAATATCACATGCAGATCAGAGGCATCGCTAATAGAATCGCAGAGCGGCACAATTGCAGAGAGTTGAAGTGGCATCACTATGAGGGGCAGAAGGAGCCCAAACATTGCTTTAAAGAGACACTGGAGTTGGCAGCAGCAGGAGCCCAAAAATTGGATGAATCACACCCTGGAGTTGGCAGGAGTTGACAGCAGCAGCAGCAGCAGGAGCCCAAATATTACTTTAAAGAGACCCTGGGGTTGGCCTCAGGAGCCCAAAAATTGGATGAATCACACCCTGGAGTTGGCAGCAGCAGCAGCAGGAGCCCAAATATACACTGGAGTTGGCTTCAGGAGCCCAAAAATTGGATGAATCACACCCTGGAGTTGGCAGGAGTTGACAGCAGCAGCAGCAGCAGGAGCCCAAATATTACATTAAAGAGACCCTGGGCTTGGCCTCAGGAGCCCAAAAATTGGATGAATCACACCCTGGAGTTGGCAGCAGCAGCAGCAGGAGCCCAAATATACACTGGAGTTGGCTTCAGGAGCCCAAAAATTGGATGAATCACACCCTGGAGTTGGCAGAAGTTGGCAGCAGCAGCAGCAGGAGCCCAAATATACACTGGAGTTGGCTTCAGGAGCCCAAAAATTGGATGAATCACACCCTGGAGTTGGCAGGAGTTGACAGCAGCAGCAGCAGCAGGAGCCCAAATATTACATTAAAGAGACGCTGGGGTTGGCCTCAGGAGCCCAAAAATTGGATGAATCACACCCTGGAGTTGGCAGCAGCAGCAGCAGGAGCCCAAATATACACTGGAGTTGGCTTCAGGAGCCCAAAAATTGGATGAATCACACCCTGGAGTTGGCAGGAGTTGACAGTAGCAGCAGCAGGAGCCCAAATATTACATTAAAGAGACCCTGGGGTTGGCCTCAGGAGCCCAAAAATTGGATGAATCACACCCTGGAGTTGGCAGCAGCAGCAGGAGCCCAAATATACACTGGAGTTGGCTTCAGGAGCCCAAAAATTGGATGAATCACACCCTGGAGTTGGCAGAAGTTGGCAGCAGCAGCAGCAGGAGCCCAAATATACACTGGAGTTGGCTTCAGGAGCCCAAAAATTGGATGAATCACACCCTGGAGTTGGCAGGAGTTGACAGCAGCAGCAGCAGCAGGAGCCCAAATATTACATTAAAGAGACCCTGGGGTTGGCCTCAGGAGCCCAAAAATTGGATGAATCACACCCTGGAGTTGGCAGCAGCAGCAGCAGGAGCCCAAATATACACTGGAGTTGGCTTCAGGAGCCCAAAAATTGGATGAATCACACCCTGGAGTTGGCAGAAGTTGGCAGCAGCAGCAGCAGGAGCCCAAATATACACTGGAGTTGGCTTCAGGAGCCCAAAAATTGGATGAATCACAGCCTGGAGTTGGCAGGAGTTGACAGTAGCAGCAGCAGGAGCCCAAATATACACTGGAGTTGGCTTCAGGAGCCCAAAAATTGGATGAATCACACCCTGGAGTTGGCAGCAGCAGCAGCAGGAGCCCAAATATACACTGGAGTTGGCTTCAGGAGCCCAAAAATTGGATGAATCACACCCTGGAGTTGGCAGAAGTTGGCAGCAGCAGCAGCAGGAGCCCAAAAATTGGATGAATCACACCCTGGAGTTGGCAGAAGTTGGCAGCAGCAGGAGCCCAAATATACACTGGAGTTGGCCTCAGGAGCCCAAAAATTGGATGAATCACACCCTGGAGTTGGCAGGAGTTGGCAGCAGCAGCAGCAGGAGCCCAAATATACACTGGAGTTGGCTTCAGGAGCCCAAAAATTGGATGAATCACACCCTGGAGTTGGCAGGAGTTGACAGTAGCAGCAGCAGGAGCCCAAATATACACTGGAGTTGGCTTCAGGAGCCCAAAAATTGGATGAATCACACCCTGGAGTTGGCAGGAGTTGACAGCAGCAGCAGCAGCAGGAGCCCAAATATTACATTAAAGAGACCCTGGGGTTGGCCTCAGGAGCCCAAAAATTGGATGAATCACACCCTGGAGTTGGCAGGAGTTGACAGTAGCAGCAGCAGGAGCCCAAATATACACTGGAGTTGGCTTCAGGAGCCCAAAAATTGGATGAATCACACCCTGGAGTTGGCAGGAGTTGACAGCAGCAGCAGCAGCAGCAGGAGCCCAAATATTACTTTAAAGAGACCCTGGGGTTGGCCTCAGGAGCCCAAAAATTGGATGAATCACACCCTGGAGTTGGCAGCAGCAGCAGCAGGAGCCCAAATATACACTGGAGTTGGCTTCAGGAGCCCAAAAATTGGATGAATCACACCCTGGAGTTGGCAGAAGTTGGCAGCAGCAGCAGCAGGAGCCCAAATATACACTGGAGTTGGCTTCAGGAGCCCAAAAATTGGATGAATCACACCCTGGAGTTGGCAGAAGTTGGCAGCAGCAGCAGCAGGAGCCCAAATATACACTGGAGTTGGCTTCAGGAGCCCAAAAATTAGGTGAATCACACCCTGGAGTTGGCAGGAGTTGACAGTAGCAGCAGCAGGAGCCCAAATATACACTGGAGTTGGCTTCAGGAGCCCAAAAATTGGATGAATCACACCCTGGAGTTGGCAGGAGTTGACAGCAGCAGCAGCAGCAGGAGCCCAAATATTACATTAAAGAGACCCTGGGGTTGGCCTCAGGAGCCCAAAAATTGGATGAATCACACCCTGGAGTTGGCAGCAGCAGCAGCAGGAGCCCAAATATACACTGGAGTTGGCTTCAGGAGCCCAAAAATTGGATGAATCACACCCTGGAGTTGGCAGAAGTTGGCAGCAGCAGCAGCAGGAGCCCAAATATACACTGGAGTTGGCTTCAGGAGCCCAAAAATTGGATGAATCACACCCTGGAGTTGGCAGAAGTTGGCAGCAGCAGCAGCAGGAGCCCAAATATACACTGGAGTTGGCTTCAGGAGCCCAAAAATTGGATGAATTACACCCTGGAGTTGGCAGGAGTTGACAGTAGCAGCAGCAGGAGCCCAAATATACACTGGAGTTGGCTTCAGGAGCCCAAAAATTGGATGAATCACATCCTGGAGTTGGCAGCAGCAGCAGCAGGAGCCCAAATATACACTGGAGTTGGCTTCAGGAGCCCAAAAATTGGATGAATCACACCCTGGAGTTGGCAGGAGTTGGCAGCAGCAGCAGCAGGAGCCCAAATATACACTGGAGTTGGCTTCAGGAGCCCAAAAATTGGATGAATCACACCCTGGAGTTGGCAGAAGTTGGCAGCAGCAGCAGCAGGAGCCCAAATATACACTGGAGTTGGCTTCAGGAGCCCAAAAATTGGATGAATCACACCCTTGAGTTGGCAGAAGTTGGCAGCAGCAGCAGCAGGAGCCCAAATATACACTGGAGTTGGCTTCAGGAGCCCAAAAATTGGATGAATCACACCCTGGAGTTGGCAGGAGTTGACAGTAGCAGCAGCAGGAGCCCAAATATTACATTAAAGAGACCCTGGGGTTGGCCTCAGGAGCCCAAAAATTGGATGAATCACACCCTGGAGTTGGCAGCAGCAGCAGCAGGAGCCCAAAAAATGGCCTAAAGACATAAATATGTTTTGCACCATTTGGAAAGTGTAAAACGTGGCACCATGCTGAATCTAGTCGCATGCATCAGGCATTGGTGGGTGGAAATCCTGGCTGATCCATCCCTGATTCATTTTGACAAAGGTGAGTCTCTCCACATTTTTAGTTGACAGACGAGTTCTCCTCGCCGTAACTATGGCCCCCGCCGCACTAAACACCCGCTCAGATGGCACGCTACTTGCCGGGCAGGACAGCTTTTCCAGGGCAAACTCTGCTAGTTGCGGCCACAAATCAAGTTTGGCTGCCCAGAAGTCCAGCGGATCCTCAAGGTGTGTTGGCATGGTCATGTCAAAGTATGACATGACCTGCTGGTTGAGGTCCTGCTCCAGGTCTTCCTGCTGCTCATGAGTAGCCTCACTATGCGGGTGTAGAAAGCTACTCATTAGCGACTGAAGGCTGAGGCTGCTGCTGCTGATGGAGCTGCTGCTGCTGCTCCTGCCAACCCCCCCAGCGGCCATGGCAGTGGAAGGTGAGCGCAGAGGTCCCCTCGAGTCAGACCTGCGAGAGTATGGACCATGGCGCAGATAGGCATCGGCCAACTGCCTACGTAGAATGTCTTTGTAGTAGTTGAGTTTGTCCTCCCTCGAGGGTCCAATAAGGTGGACAGCCAGAAGTCATCCCGCCGACAGATGGAAACAATTCTGGGGTCACTACGCAAGCACGTGAGCATGCTTCGTGCCATTTGCGCAAGTGACTCGGATGGACTACCTGTCTCCATCTCCACTGCATACTGCCACGGTGTGCCCGGGTCCTCTGTCTCGCCTTCCTCAAAAACCTCTAGCTCCTCTGGCTGCTCCTGCTCCTCCTCTCCTGTCCGCTGACTAGATAAACCAGCCATTTCGCCAAGCCTAAACTGTGTTTCGCTGGGCAACTCCTCCTCCTCCTCTTCCTCCTCCTCCTCCAGTTCAGCTCCAACGGGGTTCATGTGGCCGTAAGATGTAAACGCCATGTCTCCAGTGCCCTGACCAGCCATGGTTTCCAACATGTGCTGTAGTACATGAAGCAGTGGAATCACGTCGTTCATCCCGTAATCCTGCCGACTGACAAATAAAGTGGCTTCCTCAAAGGGCCTGAGCAAACGGCAGGTGTCACTTATGAGCTGCCACTGGTTGACATTGAAGTTACACAGGGGAGTCCCCCTATCTGCTTGGATCATCAGGAAATCCGTGATGGCTTTTCTCTGTTCATATAATCGGTCCAACATGTGAAGGGTGGAATTCCAACGGGTGGAAACATCGCAAATCAGACTATGTTGGGGGATACCATTCTGACGCTGTAGCTCAAGAAGGGTGTGTTTGGCGGTGTAGGAGTGGCTGAAGTGCATGCAAAGTTTCCTTGAAGTTGTTAGGATGTCCTGCAGATGGGGGGAACACTTCAGAAACCGCTTGACAACCAGATTGAAGACGTGAGCCATGCAGGGGGCATGGGTCAGGCTTCCTTGGCGCAGCGCAGACAAAATGTTCTTCCCATTGTCGGTAACCATGATTCCCATTTTAAGTTTTCTCGGAGTAAGCCATGTTTGGATTTCCTGATGAATACATTTAAGCAGTTCCTCCCCTGTGTGACTCCGTTCGCCAAGACAAACCATGTGAAGCACTGCGTGACACCTCCGTGCCCTGCACACATGGTAGACTGGAGGGGCACTGAGACTTGAGCCTACAGTGGAGGGTGAGGAGATGGCGGAGGATGAGGAGGCCGAGTCGCACGGTGTCACAGGCCCAATGGGCAGAGAGCGCAGAGGCCGAAGCGGCGTGACCTGTCCAAGTTGCTGCTGCAAAGGGACCACATTCACCCAGTGGGCCGTAAACGACATGTACTGCCCCTGACCGTAGTTACAGCTCCAGATGTCGGCGCTGCCATGTATTTTGCTACACACCGACAGGCTCAAGGACTGGCCCACCTTCTGTTCAACAAAGTGTGCAGCGCTGGTACTGCCTTCTTGGCAAAGAAATGACGGCTTGGGACTCTCCACCTCAGCTCGGCACAAGCTATCAGTTCTCTGAAAGGTGCAGATTCCACCACCTGAAAAGGGAGCGACTGCAGCACCAGCAACTTGGACAGGAGCACATTCAGCTTCTGCGCCGTAGGATGAGTGGGCGCATACTGCTGTCTCTTGGACATGGCTTCGCTGATGGATTGCTGGCGGGATGCATGACTTGGAGGAGGAGGAGCAGGAGCGACAGAGGATGGGTATGACGCACAGCTGCCTTCGGCTGAGGTGCTGGAGCCTTGGCTGGCAGAAATTGGGAGCTCACTTGGTGAGGAAGCAGACTGGACCACCCCTTGGGAGCCTCGGTTCTCCCAGGTCGTTTTATGGTGACGCATCATATGTTGACGCAGGGCCGTGGTGCCAACATTTGGACCCTGGCCACGCTTCACCTTTTGCCTACATATCTTGCATGTGGCCATGTTACCCTCCTGCGGATGCCTCAGGAAAAACTGCCACACTGCCGAGTAGCTACTTTTCCCACCCCCTGGCCTCACTGATTCACTGCTGCTGTTGCCAACTCCAGGAACCCCTGCTCCACTACCTCCCGATAAGGTAGACTGCCGCACAGCAGGTGCTCTACCCCGGCCCCGGCCCCGGCCGGCTCCAGCCTTTGGAATTGTGCCCCCATGCTGACTGCTACCACCTTGCTGCCTCAGCTGCTGACTCCGGGGCAACCTGCGCCCCTCTTCTCCTGATGATGACGATGAAGCCCCTTCGTCACCCGGCTCCCAAGTGCGATCGGCTTCATCGTCATCATCATCATCATCACCGAGTTGTGGCTGTACGTCACTGATGTTCGTGGATTCGTCAACAGTGTCTGGCGCAGGAGCTGGAACGCTCGCAGCACCCACGACACTGTCCACATCACTATTTGTCTGCCTAGCTAAAGAAGCCACCTCCATTTCTTGGCTGGGCAGTAGCTGCTGACTGTCCTCCTGTATCTGATCGTCCTCCTCACTAAAGAGTGGAGCTGAACCCAAAGCATAGGATACGTCGCAGGGGGAGGGAACGGCGTAGGACAGAGGCAATGGGAGGACAGGGACTGCTCTCGGGGCATGCCAACTCAGGGTTGTGTCAGAGGAACCTACCGACCCTAGACTGGGGGTCTCAGACGTAAGTTGTGATGATGTTGTTGATGAGCGCGTCAACCAATCTACCACGGCAGATGCGTTACTGGTGGAGACCCGACCGCTAGCAGATACTGGCAGATTAGGTCTCTCAGCGTGACTCCTGCTGCCACTGGCCCCCAGTCTGATGCGAGCTCTGCCTGCGGAATCTTGGCCTCTGCCACTCCTCTTTTCACTTCCAGGCACTTGTCTGCCCGACATAGTCTAACTGGCGTGGTAGTAGGTGATATTTTAAGATCCCCCGGCAGCGGTGGGTCTATATGAAACAGAATATAATGCACACCAAAAGTGAGCAGTAACACTCAGCCTCCAACAGGCCTGCTTAGTGTAAATAAGAGAGCTGCTTAGTGTAAATAAAGAGGGGTATGCTATGTTACAGAATGGGATGCCTCAACAAAAGTGCACCTGGCAGGCAGCAGTAAGCCTATGCCCAGCAAAAGTGTCTTAAAATATAAAAATAATAAGAGCAAATGGTTATATGGTCTTAAACAGAGGCTGCTTTAGTCACAGAATGGGATGCCCCCAAAAAAGATCCAGTAGTACTATGCCCAGCAAAAGTGTCTTTATCAGGCTAATTTCAAATATGATAAGAGCAAATGCTTATATGGTCTTAAACAGAGGCTGCTTTAGTCACAGAATGGGATGCCCTGGCAGGGACAAGTAGTACTATGCCCAGCAAAAGTGTCTTTATCAGGCTAATTTCAAATATGATAAGAGCAAATGCTTATATGGTCTTAAACCGAGGCTGCTTTAGTCACAGAATGGGATGCCCCCAAAAAAGATCCAGTAGTACTATGCCCAGCAAAAGTGTCTTTATCAGGCTAATTTCAAATATGATAAGAGCAAATGCTTATGTGGTCTTAAACAGAGGCTGCTTTAGTCACAGAATGGGATGCCCTGGCAGGGACAAGTAGTGCTATGCCCAGCAAAAGTGTCTTTATCAGGCTAATTTCAAATATGATAAGAGCAAATGCTTATATGGTCTTAAACAGAGGCTGCTTTAGTCACAGAATGGGATGCCCTGGCAGGGACAAGTAGTGCTATGCCCAGCAAAAGTGTCTTTATCAGGCTAATTTCAAATATGATAAGAGCAAATGCTTATATGGTCTTAAACAGAGGCTGCTTTAGTCACAGAATGGGATGCCCCCAAAAAAGATCCAGTAGTACTATGCCCAGCAAAAGTGTCTTTATCAGGCTAATTTCAAATATGATAAGAGCAAATGCTTATATGGTCTTAAACAGAGGCTGCTTTAGTCACAGAATGGGATGCCCTGGCAGGGACAAGTAGTGCTATGCCCAGCAAAAGTGTCTTTATCAGGCTAATTTCAAATATGATAAGAGCAAATGCTTATATGGTCTTAAACAGAGGCTGCTTTAGTCACAGAATGGGATGCCCTGGCAGGGACAAGTAGTGCTATGCCCAGCAAAAGTGTCTTTATCAGGCTAATTTCAAATATGATAAGAGCAAATGCTTATATGGTCTTAAACAGAGGCTGCTTTAGTCACAGAATGGGATGCCCTGGCAGGGACAAGTAGTGCTATGCCCAGCAAAAGTGTCTTTATCAGGCTAATTTCAAATATGATAAGAGCAAATGCTTATATGGTCTTAAACAGAGGCTGCTTTAGTCACAGAATGGGATGCCCCCAAAAAAGATCCAGTAGTACTATGCCCAGCAAAAGTGTCTTTATCAGGCTAATTTCAAATATGATAAGAGCAAATGCTTATATGGTCTTAAACAGAGGCTGCTTTAGTCACAGAATGGGATGCCCTGGCAGGGAAAAGTAGTGCTATGCCCAGCAAAAGTGTCTTTATCAGGCTAATTTCAAATATGATAAGAGCAAATGCTTATATGGTCTTAAACAGAGGCTGCTTTAGTCACAGAATGGGATGCCCCCCAAAAAGATCCAGTAGTACTATGCCCAGCAAAAGTGTCTTTATCAGGCTAATTTCAAATATGATAAGAGCAAATGCTTATATGGTCTTAAACAGAGGCTGCTTTAGTCACAGAATGGGATGCCCTGGCAGGGACAAGTAGTGCTATGCCCAGCAAAAGTGTCTTTATCAGGCTAATTTCAAATATGATAAGAGCAAATGCTTATATGGTCTTAAACAGAGGCTGCTTTAGTCACAGAATGGGATGCCCTGGCAGGGACAAGTAGTGCTATGCCCAGCAAAAGTGTCTTTATCAGGCTAATTTCAAATATGATAAGAGCAAATGCTTATATGGTCTTAAACAGAGGCTGCTTTAGTCACAGAATGGGATGCCCTGGCAGGGACAAGTAGTGCTATGCCCAGCAAAAGTGTCTTTATCAGGCTAATTTCAAATATGATAAGAGCAAATGCTTATATGGTCTTAAACAGAGGCTGCTTTAGTCACAGAATGGGATGCCCCCAAAAAAGATCCAGTAGTACTATGCCCAGCAAAAGTGTCTTTATCAGGCTAATTTCAAATATGATAAGAGCAAATGCTTATATGGTCTTAAACAGAGGCTGCTTTAGTCACAGAATGGGATGCCCCCAAAAAAGATCCAGTAGTACTATGCCCAGCAAAAGTGTCTTTATCAGGCTAATTTCAAATATGATAAGAGCAAATGCTTATATGGTCTTAAACAGAGGCTGCTTTAGTCACAGAATGGGATGCCCTGGCAGGGACAAGTAGTGCTATGCCCAGCAAAAGTGTCTTTATCAGGCTAATTTCAAATATGATAAGAGCAAATGCTTATATGGTCTTAAACAGAGGCTGCTTTAGTCACAGAATGGGATGCCCCCAAAAAAGATCCAGTAGTACTATGCCCAGCAAAAGTGTCTTTATCAGGCTAATTTCAAATATGATAAGAGCAAATGCTTATATGGTCTTAAACAGAGGCTGCTTTAGTCACAGAATGGGATGCCCCCAAAAAAGATCCAGTAGTACTATGCCCAGCAAAAGTGTCTTTATCAGGCTAATTTCAAATATGATAAGAGCAAATGCTTATATGGTCTTAAACAGAGGCTGCTTTAGTCACAGAATGGGATGCCCCCAAAAAAGATCCAGTAGTACTATGCCCAGCAAAAGTGTCTTTATCAGGCTAATTTCAAATATGATAAGAGCAAATGCTTATATGGTCTTAAACAGAGGCTGCTTTAGTCACAGAATGGGATGCCCTGGCAGGGACAAGTAGTGCTATGCCCAGCAAAAGTGTCTTTATCAGGCTAATTTCAAATATGATAAGAGCAAATGCTTATATGGTCTTAAACAGAGGCTGCTTTAGTCACAGAATGGGATGCCCCCAAAAAAGATCCAGTAGTACTATGCCCAGCAAAAGTGTCTTTATCAGGCTAATTTCAAATATGATAAGAGCAAATGCTTATATGGTCTTAAACAGAGGCTGCTTTAGTCACAGAATGGGATGCCCTGGCAGGGACAAGTAGTGCTATGCCCAGCAAAAGTGTCTTTATCAGGCTAATTTCAAATATGATAAGAGCAAATGCTTATATGGTCTTAAACAGAGGCTGCTTTAGTCACAGAATGGGATGCCTCACAGCAGACTTAAGATCAGTTCAGTATATATGCACAGTTAGTTAGTATAAGCAGCCTGAAAACGCTAACAAAGCCTGGCTGTCAGGCTGGATGAAAAAAAAAAAAAAACTGACAGCCTCCGATTTTCCATTCCTTTCCCTGTTTTCCGCTGACTTTCTGTCTGTCTCCTGTCTGTCTCCTGCCTGTCTCCAGCCTGTCCCTGTCTGTCCCTGCCTGTCTAATTGTCTAACTGTCTCTCCCTCAGCTACACAGCGTTCTGTCTCTCACGAATGCAATAGAGAAATGAGGCTGGAAAGCAAGATGGCCGGCCTTAAATACAGCTGTGACGTCACCGGGCTTGCTGGCTGCTGATAGGCTGCATGTGACTGTCCCAGCATACACTGCCCCAGCTTACATGTCTGGACATGTCCCGTCCGCCATCTTAGAATGCCTGTAATGTAAATGAATGGATGTTAAAGGAAAACTTCGAGCGATCGAATCGCGGGGAAATTCGGATTCGATCCGAATCGAATTTTTCCTGAAATTCGGATCGAATCCGGGTTCGTCCGGATCGATTCGCTCATCCCTAGAAATAATGGTAAGGTAATTGCACTTTTTACTTCAGAGTAAAAAGGAGTAAAAAGTGTCATTGTCTTTATATCTCGTGATTCAGTAACAGTGAAATTCTCAGGCTTTTTTTCCTATGAATTCCAAGGTTAAGGTAATACCATTTATTGGCTAACTCAATAAGATTGAAAATGCAAGCTTTCAAAGCTGTTCAAGCTTCTTCTTCAGGCATAATACAGATCTGTAACTTAGACACACATTTATACAAAACACTACAAAGGGGCGACAATTGTTTTTACACTGACACACATGAAAAATTGCTAAGTCGTAAAATCGTATACTGTGAGATAAGAATCAGGGGGATTATAACAATTAATAGTGGGCTGATAAGAATGAGAGGGGGAGAGAAAGTGTGTGGAATTTTTATTGCTCTCACACCACACACACACCACACGTCTGTTTAATATCAGACCTTGTCACGAGTCTTGTCTATTCAATCCATGTCATAATGACACATAAAATTATTGTCCCTGTTTAGCCCACAGTCCATCGATTTAAAGATTTGGATGCAGAATCGATGGACTGTGGGCTAAACAGGGACAATAATTTTATGTGTCATTATGACATGGATTGAATAGACAAGACTCATGACAAGGTCTGATATTAAACAGACTGTCTGGCCTGGTGTGAGAGCAATAAAAATTCCACACACTTTCTCTCCCCCTCTCATTCTTATCAGTCCACCATTAATTGTTATAATCCCCCTGATTCTTATCTCACAGTATACGATTTTACGACTTAGCTATTTTTCATGTGTGTCAGTGTAAAAACAATTGTCACTCCTTTGTAGTGTTTTGTATAAATGTGTGTCTAAGTTACAGATCTGTATTATGCCTGAAGAAGAAGCTTGAACAGCTTCGAAAGCTTGCATTTTCAATCTTATTGAGTTAGCCAATAAATGGCATTACCTTAACCTTGGATTTCCTGCTTACATCGATGGCTAACACGGTACAACAACCTACTGACATTCTTATGAATTGAATTTTTTGCTTCAACTCGTGAATCAAGGCCATTGCCTAATAAATCAAACCCCAAGCAAATCAGTGAAAACATATTCATAAAATTATATACAAAAATTGATAAATACTCTAATCCTGTCTAACCAGATAAATGTTACTGTGCAGTAGCTATAAGGTGCAAGTGCAAAACAAAATATCTAAGTGCAATCCAGCTCAATCCTCAGGTAAAGGATAGCATATCACTTAATATATAAACTGGGCCAAAAATGAGCCATCAATTAAATCACTGGCAGCTGCCAGCCAATGAGGAGGCATTGATGCAGAAACAGCGAGGAGCGTTATCTTCTCAGCATTTATGCAACTGAACCAGACTGTGAAAAAGGCAAGATAAAAAAACGGTACAGAAGGAATTGCCAGCGCTGTCAACGGAGCCCTCCAAATTAAAGATGCTCATTTTGTTCTTCTTATTAAAATCCGCATCCAGATCCAAAAATACCCATCAGATTGGCGGCAGTGCGGAAAAGCTGATCTGATAGGTATTTTTGGATTTAAATGTGTATTTTTAATAAGAAATAAACAAGGGCTTTCGATTTCTACACAACCCAGTGCTGAGTGCTGCAATACATACAGGGCCAATGGGATCAGTGAGGGGGCATGCGGACCGAGGACGGCCTTTAGGTTGTGCGGTTGCACATCATTTAGATACCCCTTAATAAAGAAGCTCTCAGTGGTCCTCTCTTTTCCCTATCACCCCATTTCCCACCTCTTTTTTGAATATTTCTCTATTATTCTTTCATAGTTTCCCTAGCTTAGGCCTTGCCTTTCTCTGTCTCAATCTCTCTCTTTCTCTCATTTTTCTATCTTGCTTTTTACCCACTTTTCATTTCTTTTCCTAATTCACCCTGATTCATCTCACTCTCAATTCCTCATTCCTTCCATCTTCATCTTTTTTCACCTTTTGTATTTTTCCTCTCTTTTTCCCGTCTTTGGCTTCCTTTCTTTCCATTTTTTGTTCCCATTTTATCTTTCCCAGCCCTTTTCTTTGCCTTTTAATCTCTTGGTCTCACTCTTTTCTGTTTCTTTGTCTCTCTCTTTACCCGATGTTCAATCCATCTCTCTTTTCACCTTCTCTATCACTTCCTTTCTTTTTTACCTTTCTTCTCTCTATTTTCACATGCCTTATTTCTCTCTCTTCTTGTTTTTCTCTTCATATTCCCCCTGTGGAACATAAAAAAAACATGGGAAACTTAAAATCATGGGTTTGGTCCCGCTTTAAGGACTTAAGATCCATAGACACATCTTGATAACCCAAGGTTCATAGACACATCTTGATGACCTGAGGCCCATAGACAAACCTTGGTAACCTGAGGTCTATAGACACACCTTGATGACCCGAGACCCATAGACATTTTTTGATGACCTGAGGCCCATAGACACACCTTGATAACCTGAGGTCTATAGACACACCTTGATGACCTGAGGCCCATAGACATATCTTGATGACCTGAGGTTCATAGACACACCTTGATAACCTAAAGTCTATAGACTAAGGTCCTTAGACACATTTTGCTGTCCTTAGGTCCATGGAAACACCTTGGTGACCTGAATTCTGTAGGCACAGCTTGCTGACCAAATACTGACGATTTCCATGAGTGCTTGTGCATGCATGCCCATGATAACATGATGCGCCATGACGCTGTTGTGTGTGTACATGGGTTTGCACAAGTGCAAGCTCACTGCAGGTCTAAGCGACTTTTTTTCTCAATGACTACTGGGCGTCACAGAAGGACATGCCTGAATAAGAAGTCACTAGGTAATCCCTGACCTTTTGTATAATGGCAGTTATGGAATAAAGTAGAGTCTTTTGGTCATCAAAATGTGCATTTGAGGAGCAAATATCTGCAGCATTCTACAGTTCTCCTAAGTGGGTGTAGCCTGCAGTTAGGTCCATAAATATTTGTGCACTGACACAAATGTTGATTATTTATCTATTTACTGAAACAAATTCAAGTTATAATTATATAATGGATATAATAGCAGCCCAAGACATTAGACCCAGTTTACTACAAAGAGAATACTCCAAAAATATCCTCAAGAGAGCCAATAACACACAGGACCACATTACATTACTTAACTGACAAAAATACACAAAAAATTGGGACCCATCTGCTCTCCCCATCATCACCAAATATTATGCCCAACATGAGAGCATTAAAGACACTATAAAAAAACACTGGCACATCCTACAACTAGACCCTGACATAGGACCTTTTTACCCCACCTAGGCCACAAATCATTTACTGCAGAATTAAATTGTTAAAGGACCAACTAGCAACCCAGGTTGTAAGACTCCAGGGACATACAAATGTATGAGTCGCAATACTTGCCAATACATAGAGCAAAGGAAGACGTATACATTCCCAAATCATCAACAATATACCCTAAAACACTTTGTTAACTGCAACACAAAACATGTAATCTACCCGCTAACATGTCCATGTAACAATTTTTTACGTTGGGAAGACAGAAAACTAAAACATGAATATATAACCATACAAAGGATATAATATATGCTGTCCTATTGCAAGGCATTTCGCATCCAAACACAACAGCAACCCAAAAAGGCCTTTATTAGCATACATGACAACCCAAGAGGGGGAGACGTTTCATTTCATTAAAAGCCACCAGGCCACCAGGTTTAAATTACGCAGTAATCTTTGTCCCTTTCCTTAAGTCCCACTATTAACCTCTATAGATCTATCCTCACTCTCTAAATATATACACCACTCTCCAAGATAAGTACCAAGAATGCATCAACTATGTACCAATATTCATAGTTCCAGCACTAATCTACGATCACCATGTATGTTGATTCTACAGTAACTACCACATATACCCCATACAGAACACATACCATTGAAAAATAAATAAATAAATAAACATATAAATAATGTATTTAATAATATCAAAGTTTGGTGAACATATGTTGTACCCTAAGTATGTAAATGTATGTACCTCTGGTGATTCACATGTGGGGTGGGTAAACTCCACAACATGCGGCTGAAAGCCCCTCAACATTTATCTACATGCACTCACCACACTACAACAGAGAAATGGCAGATTGGAGGATTTGCTATAGGCTGGTGGGTATTTGAGTGCCAGGGTATTCTCTTGCCCTCACTAAGGTAATTGTTTTCTTTACTATTTAAGCCCTAAGTGTGTTTCTTATGAGTTGTATGATTAAGTGTCCCTGTGGCCCGAAACGCGTAACAGGGTTCTGGTGGCAGGACTCGCTGGCTTCTGGGTCCCTGCTTTATTTTCACTCATCTTGGCATTCTTCTATGGTTGGCTATTTTTTAAAAATGACGTTTTACTTGGAGGCTGGATAAACACTGATGTTTTGCTGTAATTTGGGAGGACTGCTGAGTGGATTCCCTCTTCCGTGCCTTTATGTGGATGTGGTGAGCTGGCTACTTTACTTGCTTCTTATATTCTCTTGCCAGCCCAGTGTGCAATGCCCAACACTTGTGATCAACTTTGTCATAATTTGTAATTTGACACTGTATCAGTATATAGTTGTATATTAGCACTCATTTGCATGTATCTCCGTAAGTTAATATAGGCATAGCACTATACTGACCCACATGGGCCAAGGGAAAGAAGGCAACCCAAGGGAAAGATGCAGTAAGATTCCCCATCTTTTTACCCACAGTCTTTTGCCCAGACCCAGAGCTATATTACTCTTGAAATCTAAAATTACATAACTTGGGCCAAGTCCACAGTAAATCCCTTTTCTTTTCATTTGTGAGTATTCACATTGAAATTGGATTAAGGGTTTAGGAGTTTCAGCTCCTTAACATCTGCCACTCTGTTTTACGGGGAACCAAAAGTAATTGGACAAATGACTCAAAGGCTGTTTCTTGGGCAGGTGTTGGCAATTCCTTTGTTCCTTCTCAATGTAGCAGATAAAAGTCCTAGAGTTGATTTGGGGTGTGGTGCTTGCATTTGGAAGATTTTGCTGTGAAGAAAACATGTGGTGAAAGGAGCTCGTCCGTGCAGGCCACCCTTAAGCTAAGAAAAAAAAAACACATCTGGGAAATTGTTACAATATTAGGAGTGGCAAAATCTACAGTTTGGTACATCATGAGAAAGAAAGAAAACACTGGTGAACTCATCAATGCAAAAACACCTGGACGGCCATGGAAGACAAGTAGTGGATGCTCACAGAATAATTTCCATGAGGATGAAAAACCCCTTCACAACAGCCAACCAAGTGAATAACACTCTCCTGGATGTAGGCGTATCAATATCCAAATCTACCATAAAGAGAAGACTACATGAAATACAGAGGGGTCACTGCACGGTGCAAGACACTCATAAGCCTCAATAAAAGCCTCAATAAATCTTCTAGATTGGACTTTGCTCAAAAAAATCTAAAAAAGCCAGCACAGTTCTGGAAAAATGTTCTTTGGACAGATGAAACCAAGATAAACCTCTACTAGAATGATGGAATGAAAAAAGTATGGCTAGGATGTTGGCGCAGCTTATGATCCAAAGCAGAGCACATCATCTGTAAAACACAGCAGAGGCAGTGTGATGGCTTGGCCATGCATGGCTGCCAGTGGAAGTGCAGTGGGTCACTAGTATTTGCTGATGATGTGACACAGGACAGAAGCAGCCAGATGAATTTTGAACAATTCAGAGACATAATGTGTGCTCAAATCCAGCCAAGTGCAGCCAAACGGATTGGTCAGTGTTTCATAACACAGATGGACAATGACCCAAAACATAAAGCCAAAGCTACCCAGAAGTTTAAGGAAAGGAGTAGAATATTCCTGACTGGCCAAGTCAGTCACCTGATCTCAACCCTATTGAGCTGCATTTCACTTGTTAAAGACTAAACTTCAGACAGGAAGACCCACAAACGACAACTGAAAATCGCTGCAATAAAGGCCTGGCAGAGCATTAAAAAGGAGGAAACACAGCAATGTCTGGTGATGTCCACTCAAAACTTCAGGCAGTCATTGCCAACAAAGGGTTTTCAACCAAGTATTAAAAATTAACATTTTATTTACAATCTTTCCCCATATCAGAATAATGGAACATTTATAGGTCCCCATAGTTTTTGGGTGGCGAAAGTGAGACAAATGCCTCATGTTGAGGCTGTCCTACTGAAAGGTCAGTTTACCAATGTACCTTCAAAGCTGAGCCATCATTTTCCCAGCAATCATTGTTGTGCATTCTCACCTTACGTTAAATCGTTTTATGTGGCAACATTTTGGGGAAATTGATATTCCACCTGCCTATCATTTAAGTAACGTACAACCATGTCTCTCGCCAGGAACAGAGGAAATTGGAAACCTAGGTGTAATCTTTCTCTCGCCGTTCAGAGTTATGTTGGGTCATTACAATAAACACGTACAGTTCGTTATATGGCGCTGTCACAAATTTTCCATGGCAGCGGCAGATCTATGGCCTACCCTGGGAGAATGTTTTAGTTACAAGGAAACAAGAGGTTATTTTCATATCACTTTTACAGCTGCCCTATAAAATCTGAATATCATTATCTGCTAGACTTAAATAGTCATTTCCAGCTCTGAAAACATCTCCCCAATGGCATTGTCTGGGGGGGGGGGGGGTAGAGTCACTCAGAGTGCAAACAATCTTTCCACTTTTGGAATTTCAATCAGCACATACATCATATAGTATGGTCCAAAAAGTGAAAAGATTTGGGCCAGGTGTGTTTTCTGAAATGTATTATGGCGGTACAAAGGCAAAACTATTGTCAAGAGCCACAGGGGATCCTTGATGCATGCCAACAATAGTTATAGGGGCTAACCAGCAGTAATCAAGGTCAACTTTATTTGCAATTCCAAATATGTCACAGTGTAAACTTATCTCAAGCAAAGTACAGGTTTGGTAGCTGAGGGTAAGGGTTAATGGGACCGCAGCATGGGGAGCTGACAAAATGGTATAACAACAGACACTCACTGCAAGCAGGTAGAGCAAAAGAAGGTATAAATGCACACTGGTCCAGCTGATAGTAAAGGGGTGCACGACCAGGGGCAGTTCCACAGCCCTACAATACAGTAAAGGTAAGGGATAGAGGGGTCAGCACTCCTAAAAAGTTCAATCTTTTATTGTATATCCTATATAAATCATCTCCAAGGTAGAAAAACAGCCATAAAAAACAGAAACCAGTTACCAGACCCTGGCAGGTTAAAGTTAGCCAAGCATTCTTACACGTCTTGCGTCCTTATTCATAGACTGCAAGCAGTATAAATGAAAGAAACCTCTTATTTTATTGTTGCAGTGTCATAAAAAGAAAGGTTTGATACTTTACTTCATGTCACGGTCAAATACACAGTTCACAGGCCAAGTGAACTTGCATCGCTTTGTTAAAAAAACAACACAGGCACAGTTGCTTTATTAGGGTGTTTCAGTGTAAGGGTTACATAGTCTTGCGCCATTCAGGATTAGAACACTTGCTTTGCTTTTCAGCATAGGGTTAAACAGGCAAGTTAAGCATCCTTAAGGGCAACTCTGAGTTATAATTCTGAGAGTCTGAATAAAATGTTGTTTTCACTTGTGGTATTATACTCCCATCTATTGACCAAAGCGGGAATAGCAATTCCATTTTCACATTAATGGCTAATTCCCACATTAAGCATAAAAATGTGTGAGCGCAATTTTTTTATACTAGCACACAATCACATTTTTAACAGATCACAAAAACATTTCCGGTGCCAGGCTACGTCCAGATAATCTGGTGGGTCCCCGACCTTGCTTCAGTGGCGGCTCTGGCATCCTCCTCTTCATTTAGCGAACCAGCTCCTTTTTTTTGGCAAGATCTGTCCTCTGGCACTCAGCGCTGTGTTCGATTGTCTTCAGCTGGTAGCCAGCAGCTTAGTAGCTGCCAGGCTGTCGCAAAAACACATGAAGACAGCGGTATACCTGAGCACGGATTCATCATCACCATTGCCATGTGGTGGGCTGGGGGGAAATAGAAGGAAGACCTCTGTCTCCATGTGTGTAAATTGGCTGCAGCCTGCTAATCAGCTGATATTTACCAGCCAATGTTGATCGACGACTGCGCTGGATAATAGAGACATTATCTGGCTCTGGAAAGAGGAAGGAACTACGTTTTTTTTTTTCGTTTCAGGGAATAATGAAACTGTGGATTTGGGACAAATTGATTTTTCAAATTCCAGTTCTGCCAGATTGATTTGCTCATCCCTGGTCTACTCCATACCCTAGTTCTTCCCACACCTGGGCAAGCATATTGAGTGGACCACATCACCTATCCATTGCTTTAATTGCTGTAAGTCTTTGTTGAAGTAGTAAGCATTAGGTCATGTGACCTGGGGAGCCAGAACATGAATTGCATATCATTGCACCCAGAAATCCAAGTTCTGGAGGATGCTGGTTGGGGTAACGCTGTATGTGTCTATGCCAATGTAGCAGGACTGTCTTGCTGCACAGTCGGGTCTCTTTTCTTCAACTGTGGTAACAACCACTCGGACGGCATGTCAAGGTCATTGAATAGCTTAAAAGTAAAAAGAAAGGCCCAAACACACTGTGGTTACTTATAAACGCTTATCTTCTATGAATTATGTTTATGTTCCAGAATGACACGTAGATTTTCCATGCGCACAAAGCTCAAATTATGCCTGTTCCCTTTACCACGTAAGTAAAACCATGTGATGGTGACGAGGAGCTTCTTTAGCAAATTTGGTCCAGAGTAGCGGTTATCAAAGACGTTTTTGTGCATTCTAGTACAGAACTAAAAGAGATGAGCCGGAGGGGAGGACATTCTGGTTCAGGGGCCCTCCTGCCAGATAGTCCCCAGCATCTGGCATTTGGTACTCCCAAATTCTGGATACAATATCTCCATCCAACAAAAAGTGTGGACCGCTTCTTTATCTGTCCTTACTTGTCTGACGGGCTGTGATCTTGATGCCGAGGAGCTGCTAATTATGTCACTGGGGTGGAGGGACAACAAGGGGGAATCTTTCTCCATGTCCCTTCCACCAGTGATGTCATTAGTCACATTGGTTACATGTATTCCTTGATACAACAATGGTAGAAGGAGCCACTTCTCTCAGAGGAACCTTTGAATCTCCACTGGATGATTTTTTTGCATCATTTGGTAAATGGTCAAAATGCAGAAGATGCAATTTTATGCGTCTAAATGTAAAATCGTGCACTTGGGCAAATGAATCCCTAAACTCCTGGAATAATAAGAACATTACCAATTTTTGGGGTTTATGGCAAAAAGAACTGCAAAGTTTTAGAATTCTTTGGATCTCGTATATCGTGCCAGAACATGCCAGAATAATATTATTTTTTGTAATCTAACCAGCTCATTGCTACAGCAAGTCTAACTACGTCCATTAATCTCCCGATAGAAAACTCTCAGCACTGCTTCATCTCCACATGCCGAAACACTGGCAGCCATAAATCTCAATGTTTCACCTCTTCATTTCCCATCCTGTTTGATGTGATCTGACAAGCTTCCGAGCAGAACATTTGCAGTGTTTAATGAAAGTGAAACGACCATCAGCCTCCTCTTAATTGCACAATATCAAAAGGATTTTCATGGATTATATAGGATGAGGCCAGGAGATGGCTGATCGGGGCCCTAATCTTTGTGATGAAGAGATCTTCAAGGTGTCAGAAAAGATTCATCAAAATTTATGTCTGCCTGTCAAATAAAAACTCAGTCTGTGTTATTAGACGTGTCATGTAAAGGTTTCAGCTCACGACCATAATCATTTCACAATCTGGATGTATGTTCTTCATAAAATTCACATTTTATTAAACAGTATTGTTAATGTGCTATTGGTTTTAATTTATGCCATCATATCCCCATACCATGGCTCAGTATGACATCACATGTCCAATCACATCTAGCAAGACCTGCAAAATGGTCAAAGATACATCATGTTATGCCTAAAGAATTCCATTACTCAGTCTGAGTTACAACTTATTATGTCCATACTATGACTAAGTACAGTGTTCCCCAAACCTCTCCTTAGGAGCGACCAAAAGGACATGTTTTGCAGATCTCCACACAGATGCAAAGGTGAATTAATTATTGCCTGAGACAGAGCTATAGATACAGCTATGTGGAGATCCACAAAATATGACCTGTTGTTGGAGGGGGCTCGCTAATAGTAATGTCTAGATCTTCGCTGTGGCTCAATATGTTCAAGTTGTGTCTGGATATGTCTTATCGCACCTTGACAGACTCACAGCTTGGCTTAATATGTCAAAGATACATTTTGTTATGCCAATACAATTCTATGTCATGCATAGATATGACCATACCATGGCTCAGTAATCTGAAATCAGGCCTAGATATAACCATACCATGGCTGAGCATGCACAAAGCTTGCTTTGATATTCCCATACCATGGATCAGTAATCCCAAGTCATGTTTAGATATGACCTTACCATGACTTAGTTTGTCCATGCTCTGATATTCCTAAACTGTGGCTTGATGGTCAGGAATCATGCATAGATACCTTGGCTCCATTAAAGAGAAAGACTTAGACAAGGTGTCTTTGCACATGTTAGATTTAAAATGGATGCACTTTATTTAGCACTTGCACTTTTTGGAATGTTTTAGATATTTGTATAAAAAGATAGGATTAATTTGTCTTACAAGACACTAGTATATGCACTTATGAGAGAGACAGCTCCCCCTAGAGGTAAAAAACGCTTATGGCATTGATTTTGTATTTAATGGGTTTTAACATGATTACAATAAAAACTATTGCTTTGATACTAAAAACTGAGTGCAATTGTTAGACCCTGTGGTCTCTGTTGTTGAGGTTGTAAGAGGTAACCCCTGAATTGTTTGAAACCCCTGAATTAAGTAAGAAAGATTAGAACCATTTCAGTGGAGTAGGCCCTGGGAGAGACTTCAGTTAATTTTGGTTAGTTAATCCCCATAGACTATAATAGAAGAAATCTAGTTGTAGTGATAGAATCTAGACACTAGATTGCAGCAGAGATAGAGGACTCTCATAAGAAATAACAGGGCCAAAAGACTAATACACAAAGTGGGGGGAGAGGTCATTTTTGACTTTTGTGGAGAAAGCTGTGAACAAGTTCCAGTCACAACCTATTTTATGTTATCCAGGTGCTCTAAGGCATGCTTAGCATGTGGATTGCTCCACATGAGACAAATGACTGGGAGTGGTTATAAGAAGCCCTGGGAGTAGAAGTAGATACTTTAATTAATATAAAAGTAGTTGGTTCTAAGATTGTGATCCATCTGAGAAAATAGACTGTATTAATGATAGCAAAGAATCATGGAAGCCAGCAGAGAACAGGAGAGATAGCTTATACTAGCAAGAGCTCAGAGGAGACAGGTCGTATGAGGGAAGGTAACCTTGAACAGGGCCTTAATACCTTAAAGCAGATGGAAACCCGCACAGCCGGGCCCTGCAATCTAAAATATTCCTGGTCCTGCTGCTAGCTAACGCCTGGTTATTAAACCCCCCGGGGTGCCGGTGATCTTACCTGATCCCGGCGGGTCCCGCGATGCAATCTCCACTGGCACCACATCCCTGGCTTCTCTGTGGCAGCACGGGGCCCAGACACTGAACGGTGGACCCAAAATTCGGGTTTCCATCTACTTTAAGGAAAGGCAGCAAGACCAGCAGAAACTTGAAGGTCTCATGTGGAGTTAAAGTGCTGAGGAATGCCGTAACAGGGCCCATGTAAGGTTTAGGAAGGCTTCCACTTTTTTTTTAGATGCTTCTAGCAAAGGGTCACATATGGTTCTCCCGGTGCCCACCTCCACTGATTGGAGTTTTCATCTTCCACTTACAATGGGTCCGGCTCCTTAAAGTTCCTCAAGATATAACGTTTTCACGGGTGTCTCTCCACCCACTCCCCAAGAGATCTACCAGTGCTACTTCTCTGGACACTGGTCTCCAACCTTCCATCCCATCACTCAGCATCAGCTATTTTCTAGCTTCACAATTAACCAGCAACCACCAAAAACACTTCCTAGGTCTGTCTTATATACAGACTTAGGAACCAAGCTTGGGTGGGCAGTTCCCCAACCTTCTGTCTAAACTAAACCCCATGCTGTAGTCCCTAAAGCTAAAGCCTTTCTAACTACCCTACCAAAAATCTATCTTAAAAAGAGTGGCGGCTAGTCCACCACCCTGTTACAGTTTTATATCATTGTATATAGGGCTGGGCTCCAGGTTTATGCGGCTTATGTGGGCCCTTGGGCGATAGAGTCTCAATAAGGGATTGATGGAACGAAATAAAGAAAAAGACTAGAAGGAAATAGTAAAAAATGGCCTGATGCAGAGCCTACCCCGATCTGAGCTAATTTTGTTCCGTTTTTCCTATGGTCCGTTTTGCTTACATTTGTCCCGGGGTTAAAATGTGATGCAGAGCCGCCATCGGGGAACCTCCGTTAGTGCTCCGTTTCGGTGTCTTCAATCGTGAATGTTTTTTCCCCCGCATGCTATTTAGTCGTGGCTTCCGTTCCCGTTCACACAGACCATCCGTTTTTGCCTCCTTTTTAATGGGTTTCCAAACGTACCTTCTTGGCATCCGTTTCCGTTTTCACCCCTATTTTGATGTTTTGGACAAGTATACTTACATTTTTCTTGTTCTTCCTTGTCTTTAATGCTTACCTGAATCTCTTTTTCTTGTTCTTCCTTGTCTTTAATGCTTACCTGAATCTCTTTTTCTTCTTCTTCCTTGTCTTTAATGCTTACCTGAATCTCTTTTTCTTCTTCTTCCTTGTCTTTAATGCTTACCCGAATCTCTTTTTCTTCTTCTTCTTTGTCTTTAATGCTTACCTGAATCTCTTTTTCTTCTTCTTCCTTGTCTTTAATGCTTACCTGAATCTCTTTTTCTTCTTCTTCCTTGTCTTTAATGCTTACCTGAATCTCTTTTTCTTCTTTTTATTCTTCTCCTTCTTCTTCCTATTCCTTGTCCCATATACTTACCTTTTGGGACATGTAACTGTATGTTTATGTTGTGAGAACGTACAGTGCCAGGAAAGAGAACACACCACAACATTTTTAGTTTTTTTGTTTTTTAATGTAATTGTTTTTGTTAAAATTCTAAAAACTTTTGTAAAAAATAAAATTTTTGGGAACATCACAGGAGGCTCTTGTTTTCTTTATTGTTGGCCTTTTCTTTGATCTGTGAATGAAAAACATCAATTTTGGCTTGTAATTATGTTGTGCTTATCTAGGCTTTTTTTTTTTTGGTCCAATAAATTTCTTTGGCTCATTTTTTAACTTTATTTTTTTGGGACCATTTTTTAATTTTGGACATGAGTTGCAAATACATTTTTTAGATAGATCATAAACTTACAAGGCTTGTGGCCAACATGGCGTCTGGGGCGCAGTCTCCTCCCTTCTTCCCCCATCTGTTGCTGCTGTGAAGCTGTTGGGATCAAAAACACAAGTATATTATTGACTGTGGCTGATGAATGTCAGATTAGGTTAGGCTTCTATGCATCAAATCACTCACCTTCCCCAGGCAACTCTTCTGCTTGGCTTCCTGGACCCCTTGGGATGTGCCTGCGACGTCAGAATCTAAAAAGAACAATAGTGCACATGAGTATATGTCTTTCTTGTATGTATCAGGACATATGTAACTTTGAGAGTCTTACCGGAGTCAGTTTGCTGCTCGGTGATGCTCGACTCCCTGCCGTGCGATTCCCCCCCCCCCCCGCATACTGAGATCAAGAGGTTCCTCATACTCACTGGCTGAGGGGGGGTGGGCGTTGGCACTGGCGGTGGACCACCTATCCCTTCACCAGATTCGTCCAACACTGGGCTGCGGGCTCTTCTCCGGGTGGGGCGGAACCGCATATTCCATTCATGCGCTGAAATATAAACACAATCATAAAAACACGCCCAGGCGAGGGCAGTGTGATTATTGCATGTCAAGTATCCCGACTTACCTGGAAAGTGTTTGGCAAAGTACCGCCTCACCCGGGGCCTATGCCTCCTCTTTAAATCAGACCAGTGTTGGGCGATCTGTGTGAAGGTATAGGTGGTTCCCGAAATGCGGCCTATCGCGTCCACCACCGTCAGCGCCAATGTCCTCTTCTCATAATCGCACGGCAGGAAATCGTAGCGATTCCTCAGCATCATCTGTTTTTAAAAAACACAATGGTACACCATTAGTCACACAAATACATGTCAAAGTCTCATGCCCTACCTAAAGTCACTTTCTGCCCCTCATTGCTACTTACATGGGCCTAGTTCTACAATCTGCATGTAGGCTAGTTTGATGTTGCGCACATGTTTAAAAGTAAGGTGGTCTAGTAGTTTACTTTAACAAGTCAGTTGATCCTCATTAATCTTGCCCTGCCATAGCTATTTTTTTAAGCGGCTTGTGCGCGCACATAAACGCACGCTCGCCTACTCACATCCATGATAATGTCGTCCTGCTCCGCAGTATAAATGGCTGGGGACATCTTGTTAGCAGTTCCGGGTATGGCTATGACGTTCCCCCGCGGTGACGTGCGTGCGCGCAGACAGCAGGCACACACGCTGCCGAACACGCCCACACGGTAAAAATATTTAAAGGCCAATGCACTCAGCTCTGTGTTGGATATCATATCACTATGGCCAGACCAAAAGGGAGCCGTAAGACCCACAAAAGCCCAGAGGCACATACTAGCCGCTCAGATCCAGCACACAAAAAACAACACAAGAGCAGGCACAAGAGCCAGGATGGACATGCACCTACTAAAAGGGTGGATAAGCCACACACACAGGCAGCTCACCCAAAACGCAGGAGCAAGGAGCCCTTGCCACATTCGCCTGCTAAATCAGCCAGGCCTCACAAGGGTCGAAAATCTGTTAAAAGCCTGCAGCCTGCACCTCCTCCACACACAAAGCATGCCCAAAAAACAAGACACACCACCAAGGGGAAGCGTAGGTCCAAAACCTCCACCCCACCCAGGCCACCCACCCCTCCTCCGCAACACTCTGTGTCACTACCACAGATTCACTAGAGAGCTCAACAGGTGAAAGCTCCACAGGCACCCAGCCATTAACACAGAGCAGCACCCACACTCCATCACACTCACCCATAAGCCCAAGAACCCAACACGACTCCCCAGACAGCCAGCCATCTATTTCATCTGATGCAGGGGACACCACACCCATGTGGCCGTCAGCTACGCCGTGGCTCACTTACAGCCCGTTTTTGTGATGCCCAAAGCATGGCTGTAGCCACTGGTGTATGTGAGCACTATGATGCCCTATTTGGCCCTTATTCAAAATCCACCCCAAAGCAGGCAAAGCAGGAGATCTGGGCTAATATTTGCAGGCAAGTTAATAGTGTTGGCTCTGTCAGGAGAGATCTTGAGCAAATTAAGCGCAAATTTGGTGATCTTAAATATTATGGGAAAAAAAAATGGACATGCGCCGCCAGCAGAGGTAAAGTCCATTTAGAGTGTAAATACATGTCTAGCCTGCTTTGTAACAGGATGTAACACTTAATAGGTGTGTTTTAACCTACCCCAGCCAGCAGACAGGGGGTGGTCTCCCGACTAAAATCACACTAATCCCAGCAGAAGAACATGTCAACACATATATTCACCCTGCAACCCTTCAGGGCCTGCCAGAGGGCCTAGACACAGACAGGAATGTCAGGTTGAAAGGTGAGTTTGTTTTTACAGGGAGACTTTTCAATGGGGACACAAAAACTTTGCTAACCCTTAATACACACTGTGGTTGTATTTTAATGTTAATTGGTTAAAAATAACATTACATTCTCTCTTCCAAGAACAAACTCAACACACGTCACAAGGCCAAGCAACCCCTGGCTTGTCTCAGAGGACCATGCAACACCAGGTTTCTTCCCACACAAACCAAATTGAGTGTTTGGATGAGGTAAGTCAATGGTCCACTGTGTAGACTTTGGAAATTGCACTTGCATCCATTTTTGGTAAAATAGTGAACTCAATAAATGCTACATTTCTTTACAGAACATACAAAGTCCCTCAATTATTGAAAACATTCGAGATTTAGAGGAGGACACAATTCAGATGCTGCAAATGCCTACAGAACCAGTGTGCGAACATCAGAACCAACAAGCACAGCAACTTCATCACCTGGTGTCCACTACCACAACCTCTGTGCCAGCAACCACTTCTGCCGTCCGCACAACACACTCTGTGGCAACCCAACCACCAGCACCAACTCAATCTGGTGCAGAACCACCCACCCGTGCCAGTGCAAGAACACAGCCAAGGCGACATATAAGCCAGAGGAGACAGCTTCAGATTATGGAGGAAGCCTGGCACCAGGAGAATATAGCATTTTCAAAAACCACACAACAATTTAATGACACGGCGTGCGCCAAAATAACATCGATGAATAACCAATTAGAGGTTTTAAACACAAATGTGTCTGGCCTACTGGCAGAAACAAGAAGCCTAAACAGGCATATGGGTGAAATGGTCCAACAATGGCAGCACATTAACCAAAGCCTTGCACATATTGCTGCACACATTCACCCACACCAACCATCAACTGCAACATCATACTCTACCTACCACTAAATGGTTGTGTTAATGTATATGACCCCACGTTTAAGTTACAAAAAAAAAATAAATAAATAAACACAATGAGTGAAAAGAAATTTTTGTGGATTCACAAATAAATTTAAACCAAATACATTTCCAAGGCTTGTGTTTTATGCAAAAACATTGTCCACTAGTTGAGCACGTATTGCCTGTGCTGTGCCACTTTGTGATGTATGGAGGGGTGTGATCTTCAGAAGTCTCTAAAGTGTCCTCAGGCAGGTCAGTGTATCTGGATATCCGTCCTAGAATGGCAAGGTTGTGCAGGACACCACAAGCAATAATGATTTGGATGACCTTGGCAGGCTGATACTGTAGTGCACCCCCAGTCTGATCCAGACATCGGAAGCGCATCTTGAGCAAGCCAAAGGCATGTTCCACCACTGAGCGAGTCCTCCTATGGGCAGTGTTATACCGCTCCTGGGCCTGGGAAGATGGGTGCAGGATGGGTGTGAGTAGCCATGGTAGCAAAGGATAGCCAGAATCACCTGCAAAAAAAACAAACCAAAAATAAGCACTAACAATAACACAAACACACATGACAAATGTGCCTATTGGAAACATATGTAGTGTCTGGCACCATAACTAGTCAACACATAACTATAAGGCCAACAAAAAATAAAAAATAACTCTAAATATAATAAATAAACAATATCCACAAGTACCTTACATGCATTAAACAAAAATGGCATGTTATGTAACTTGAAAACCCTAACAACATGGAACAACAGACAGAGCCCTAAGGGGAATAACATCAATAATGTTTAGGTGTGCATTAAAGCATTATTGAACAGGGACAAATAGGTGAGCTGTGCAGTGTCAGAGCAAAGCACAGTTCTGATGAGCCAACATGCACATCCAACCAGTACACTCCTATACAATGACTGTGGTATGCTACATAGCTAAGAGGGCCAGGACAGGACGCAATAGTGGAGAATACATACAAGAATTAAGATGATCAAATAGTGGTAAGTAAGTGATTGCAAACTTGTACTGTTTCATTGCTATCTATCACAGATTAGTGGGGTACAGGCACCAAAAAAATTAAAAAAATTTGGACAGCAACAACAAGTTTGAGACACATACCCAGTAGCCAACCGCCAGACAGATCTCCAGATTGAAAACGTTCAAAGAGGCAGGAGTTCCTCAAAATGTGGAATCATGCGTGGAACCAGGGAAGGCTGCAAATAAACTAAAAAATTGCAGATCAGGGCCGGACACTGCCTGGACATTAATCGAATGGCCCATCTTCCTGTTCCTGCACAAACCAAATATAACTGTAATTAGTGTGACCATAAGTGTCAAGATGCACAAAAATATTCTTAAACATCAACAACATTACTAAACAATGGATGTTAGTGATACACACGGTGTAGGTCTGCTTGAACCCCCCCCCCCAAAAAAAAAAGCTGACCTAAACCACATACCTGAACAGATATTCCTGGTCAGCAGGCGGAATTATCGATACGTGGGTACAACACCCATGACGTTGGGCATGTCGGCTATGTTATAAAAGCCCAGCTTAACCGCATTCCAGGCTTCCCCTGTGTCTGGGAAAAATATAAATTTTGAGGCCAGGGTAGCCATGCCATCCAAAAACTTGGTTAGGCTGCGGCTCAGCGTAGACTGGGACATCCCCACGGAGAAGGCTCTAGAACGAGCCGTTCGCCAAAAACTGCAGGCAGCCAACCAATTTGGTCATACCTGCAATTGCATGCCCCTTTCTTGTGGTGGGGGCTAACCATGGCCGCAGCTGGCTATACAAGTCCTGGAGAGAAACACGGTTAAGGCGGGTGAGCTCGAATAGCTCAACGTCATGCATGCCATCGATGTCCAAACGTGTTCAGTGCAGCCTGGTTTCTGCCATGCTCAAAAGTACAAGACCGTGTAGCTGACGCCTTTGATGCTCGCGCACAGAGGATATCATGATACGGAGCTCAAATACGGGTGCTAATAGTGGCCGTAAGTGAAGCGTCGAGACCCTTGTTAAAAGGGGCTGGTTTCAATCGGAAATCAAGGCTCTGAATCAATTAAAAAAATGGATCAATGAACGACATTTCCGTTTTCCCGGATTTCAGCTTCTTGCGAGCCGTCAAGCGGAAAGGCGGCTGAGTAAACACCTGAGCGCATACACGCACAAAAAAAAGCGTAGCACCCTTTCCTGACCCGATCACAGGCCAAAAACCATGGGAAAACGCACGGGATAGCTGAACGAGGAGGCTCTGCATCAGGGCAATAGTATGTAAGGCTGAGAAAAGACTTTAGTCCGCAAAGTTCAGCCTGTTTGTTAGTGGTTCAGTAGCCATAACTGGTAATGTTATTACATGCTAGGAAGGCATCCAGACCACCTTTGAACTGTTTTAGTGTATTCTTCAAGGCTATCTCCTTTGGCAGAGAGTTCCATAGTCTCACTGCTCTTACAATAAATAATCCCCTTCTATGCTGGTGTAGAAAATGTCCTTCCTCTAACCTAAGTGGATGCCCCCAAGTTTTACTTACAGTCCTGGCTTTAAATAGATTGTGGGGCAGATCTTTGTATTGACCCTGGATATATTTATACTAAAACGTCTCTTTTCCAAACGAAATAAACCTAACGTCGACAATCTTTCAAGGTACTGTAATTCTCTCTTAATTTAGTGGCTCGCCTTTGAACAGACTCAACTTCCGATAAGTCTTTCTTACGCACTGGTGCCCAGAACTGTACACAGTGTTCCACATCGGGTCTGACCAGTGACTTATACAGGGGTAAAATAAGGCTCTGGGCACCTATGACCCTCTTGACGCACCCCATAATCCTGTTTCCTTTTGTTTCCTACCGTTAAGCCAAATACTCATTCAATGTGCACATGTTTTCCCCCAGTCCAAGCATTTTCATTTTTTGTACCAGTCTTTTATGTGGCACAGTCTCAAATGCTTTAGAAAAGTCAAGATATATGATATCCAATGACTCCCCCTGATCCAATCTTGAACTTACTCACTTACTTACTTTAAGCTGATGAGTTTTGTCTGGCAGAAGCGATTCCTCAAAAATTCATGCTGAGATACTTCACAAAAGCATCTCTTAGAAAGCGTTTAAAAAGCTTGCCCACCACAGATGTGACACGTACCAGTCTGTAGTTCCAAGGTTCCCCTTTAGACCTCTTTTTGAATATTGGCACCACATTTGCTATCCTGTGGAACAGTCCCCGACATGGAATCTTAAAATATTAAAAATAGTGGCTTGTCTATAACTGTATATAATCCACTTAACCAGGGGAGAATGGGGTTAATAAACGGCCCGGAACTTTTTGGTCACACCGGCTCTTCTGCAGTGTCTGGGCCAATATCATACACTCCCCCTCCCCCGATAATAAGCAGTGTGCAGAATCCCCCCAATCAACCCTTAACAAGAAATGCGCCAGAAAATCCCCCTAAATCAAGCCATAACAAACAGTGCAGTAGAGAATCCCCCCAAATCACCCCATTATTACCCCCCCCCCCCCCCCCATTTTTATCATACACAAGTTTACAAATACAGTTTTTTTTTGTCTTCAATGGAACAAAAAAAAATGTTTCCAGAAGTGGACCAAAACCTGGGATTTTCCCTATTGGGATAGTGGTCCACCCCCCCCCCCCCCGGGGCATCCCAACAAGGGGTACTGTGTAAAAACCCATCATGGCCAACCATGGAATCTAACTGATTTCATAGCTAGCCACTAGCCAGGGCATCCCAGAATACATAGAAAGCATTGGCAAGGCTGTTTTGCTGGCACAAGAAAACCTCTCTCTCATGGAGTCCGCTGCTGTCTTTCTCTCCATGTGGCTGATGACAAGAGAAGGTGCAAAAGCTGCCTTTAAAGTAGAGACGAGTGGATGGCGGCACACCTGCGACTGGGAGCGAGCACGTGTGCAACCCTGTGTTGCCCCCTGTGTACAGTGGCTACGGTTGCCATCTTTCCCAGCAAAAACAACTGACTAACTTGGGCATGGCTATGTGGGGGAGCGCATCTAGGAATTTTGATGCCCTGTACAGCCACAATGTCTGAAGCCCTTAGAAAAAAAGAAGAGAAAGCAAAAGAGAAATAGACAAAAAGAAAAAAAAGAATACTGATAGAAGGAGAGAAAATAGAGGGAGACTGCCAGGAGAGAGAAAAAGGGAGAAGTAAATAGAGACAATGATAGAAAGTTGAAAGTGAGGAGGAATGGAACAAAGGAAGGGGGAAGTGAAAAGCAAGATGAAAACAGAAAGTGAGAAAGAGAGGTAAGAGCAAAAGAGGGAAGTGCATGAAACAAAGAGAAGAGGTAATGAAGAAAGAAAGAAAGAAAGAAAGAAAGAAAGAGAAGAAAAGTGAGAGGAAAGCTGGGAGAAACAGAAGGTGTGAAAAGGGGAGGTAAAGAAAGTGTAATAGGGAGTGAAAGAAAGAAGAAAGAGGGAAGGAAGACATTTAGGAGTAAAGGGAAAGAGAAAGCTAATAAGAAAGACATTTAAAAAAACGGAAAAGTGAGAAGAAAAGAAAAAGATGAGAGAGGAAGTAAAGAGAAAGACTCTGGTCACCAAATAGGACAGCAGGCAGGTGCACAGAAGCTCAGCATGTCCGATCTCTAACCTGTATAGAGGGGATAGGACAGGCTCCTTCTTCGGCTGATGATGATATGGAGCAGAGCCTGGAGAATGGGGCACATAGAGGAGGGAGGTCACGGACTGCAGGTACCACACGGCTTTAACTGGCCAGGACACGACCCCATTCCCCCGAACTTGCCAGAAAGAAACAGGAGGGGGGAGGGCACGGCTGACGTCACAGCAAGAGCAAATGAGAGTAAATCAGCCGACACAGCATTGACAAATAAATATACAGACCGCTTCCCCAGTGCTCTGCAATAGCAGACTAGCCAGGACTGCGGTCCTTATTTCCAGGCAGCACACTTTCCGATTTGCTGCCATCGGGCCGCCTGCTCTCTGCTGTCCCCCTGCACTGGCCACCTGCTGGCCTTGAACTATAATGCCGGCTTTCCAGCAAAGCTTCTTGTGGCGGGCCGGGTGAATGGGAGCTGCTGTGGGCTGCCGGATGGCCTGTGGTGGCTCCCATTCACCCAGCCCACTGCAAGAAGCTTTGCTGGAGTCTATAAACTACCGGATCGGCAGGCGGCCAGTGAAGGGTAGGTGGCGGCCTACTGGGTATTTGCCCGGTAAGCCCTATGGCCAGTCCGCCCCTGCACTTAACACATGGGGATGAATGCCATCTGGTCCCGGTGATTTGTCTATTTTAATCTGTATAAGCCAGTGCCGCACTTCTTTCTTGGTCAGACAAGTGACATTTAATGGGGAGTTTGGGTTTTTGCACCGCATTTCACATGCTGAATCATGTTTCTCTGTGAATATGGAAGCAAAGAAAAGGTTTAGTTCATTGGCTTTTTCTGCAGTCCCTTCCAGAGTTGCCCCCTCCTTGCCTTTCGGGGGGGGGGGGGGGGCACACAGGTTTCTATCTTTTACTGTTTACATTTTGGGGTTAGTTTCACTCTCTTTGGCTTCCCGTCTCCAGCTTTGCCGCCCTTTTCTGCTGTTTAGATGGAATTTTGTAATGCTTCCACAGTGCCTTCTTCCTTTAAATGTTTAAAAAGTCCACTTTTTATAAAATGTTTGAAAGGTTATATTTTTGTGTTTCAAAATGATGTCTTAAAGGTGCTGAGCTGATCTAGCATTTTTTTTATTTGGTGTATGTTGCCAATAGCAACAGATTGTAGATAGTCACACAGGACACTGCTGCTGGGCATGTGTAAGGGTGAGTGAGCTCCCTCACCTCAGCTGTGACCATAGCAGCAGTGTTCTGTGTGTACAGGGATCACTCCTCTCTATTTGGTGTGCAGACTTGCCAATGGCAACAGATTGCAGGTAGTGAAAACTGCTTCCATAAAACACACATTTGCTAATGTTAAAAAATACTAGATCAGCTTGGCACCTTGAGCACATCCTTTTGACACAAAAAATATATAAAATTCCATCGAAAGTGGACCTGTTTTTGCTATTTACTGCCCCTGAACCCTTTAGATTTGCCATATAAGTTTACGCTTGTTTCTACCCTTTTCTTTCCTGTAAGGTATATCTATCACATTACATATTAAAAATGTCTTTAAATGTATCCCATTTGGCGTCCATGCTTTTGTTTTTCAGGACATTTTCCAACTCAGTGAGGATTAGGGCATCGCTTAGCTGGTCAGATTTGGCCTTTCTGAAGTTCTGTTTTGTGGCTCCTTGATAAGTAATCCTAGTGATAGTTAAGTAGAAATAATAATATTGTGATCACTGTTTCCAAGGTGCCGCCCGACCTGTACCTGTGTAAGTTTGTCTGGTTAGTATTAAGTCCAATATGGCCCTCTGAATAATTTGAGCATGCACATGTTGGGAAAGGTAGCCGTCTTGAATTATAGAAAACTTTTAGATTTCTGGGATAGAATAAAAGAATAGATGAAAGGATAGAGAGAAAGAAAAGCTCTCCCAATGGCCAATCTGCCTCTGGCTGACAAGTCCTTAGTCCTTGTTACTGCACAGCCCTGTATTCCTGAGAAGTTCTTATACTTATGTTTGGATCTTCTGATTATTAAAGAAGTGGATTTCTGCCTGCCGGCCACTTTCACAGCCGTTTAGTTCTGGATAAGCTGGCGTCTCGCCGAATGTGTAAATGTTTCCTTTGTCACTTCCATTAACACGACATAAAGCGGTATCACTGATGTAGATAACAAGCTGTGTGACATCACACGTCACCGACATGTTATACTACCGGCGCCGTGACAGGTGATAACTATGTGGGGATGCGAAAGTTTATCCAGTGGTGACCCCGTTTTACAGAAATAAATACATAGTAATGTTTCTCACAGTTTTTGCAAACAGACTTAGAAGAAGAACACAAATCGGGGGCTCTCTTAAACCTTTGACCTCCTTTAATTATTGATAGTTGAATATTGTGCTGCTCCTCAGTTGGCCATATTGCTCCTTGACCTGGAGTAGGTGTGCACGTCAGTGGCTCGCAAAGCTAAGTTTGCCCCTTGCCCTCCTGAACAATCCCAGAAGACCCCTGAGTTCTCTGTACTAGTTTAAAAAGTTGACTTTTGTATTTCTCCTCAGCCTGTGATATTGCTCCTTGACCTAGAGTAGGTATCCACCTACTGGTTGGGCAAATTGCGGCACGAGGCTCCTCTGCTCACTATACATGCAGCCCCTTCCAAATCATGCTTTAGAAGACCAGGCATCTTGAGGATCTTGACACATGAGCCTGGATTTCCATCCTCAAGGTAGGTGTGTGTGTGGAGTATGATCCCAGACAATTCTTCTCAATGGATAGACAATCCTAATCAAGCCCAGAAAACTCCTGGGTCTTCTAGATTCAGAAGGCAGTGGGTGGCAAGCAACCTGTCCACCATGGTAGGCAGTTTGCATGACAATGCCTCCTACTGATTACTCACAGCCCCCTTCTGGCTTACTAAGAGCTTTTTTTTTTCTGTCATAGCTGCAGACCAATGTTAGTAGGCTGGTAGGCCAGCATGTCCAGAGGCTGTGCTGTGCGATTGTGCTTCTATGCGACTATGCAGCTTTGCAGCTTAGGGGTCATGGGGATCACAGTCCTCCGGTGGTCCAGATAATAATCATCTAGACAATCCCGCCCTTCCTTGTTGTCAACTTTTGGGCAGGTGCTAGTGGGAGCTGTTGGTGGCTTTTAAGATTGTCCACATGCCAGGTGTGACGCTCCACCTGATGAGGAGATGCTTCTTCACCATTCAGGCACACCACATGATCTTCCAAGTAGAGACATTTCTATTCTTGGGAAATGTTGGAATGGGGCCAAAAATCAGCCTAGGATTTTCCATATCCCCAACCGTCCCGGGACAATCCCGAGCATGCACTTGTCCCGCGTCGTCACAACTCTGTCTTGTGCTATCGCCGCTATGTCTCCCACATCTTTGCCTGAAGGGTTGCCGCGGCCTCTCAGATGGCCGCTGCCGCTGGCCCCGAGTGTAAGCACTCAGCGGGTGTCTGAGAGGCCGCGGCAGGTGGAAGTCTGGTAGGCAGGCTTTTTTTTCTCTTCGTTAATTTCATTGGTGGTTCAGTGGGTGGGGGTGGGACTGCAAGAAGGAGCTTCGCTGGAGATCGAGAAGGAGGGGATGTCTGTCTGTGTGTCTATGTGTGTGTTTGTGTCTGTGTAGGTGTGTGTGTGTGTCTGTGTGTGTATCTGTGTGTGTGCCTGTGTGTCTATGTGTGTCTGTGTATCTGTGTGTCTATGTGTGTGTTTGTGTCTGTGTATGTGTGTATATGTGTGTGTGTTTGTGCCTGTCTCTGTGTGTCTGTGTGTTTGTGTGTGTCTGTGTTGCCCCTAACTGGCTGTAACGAAGGATGCCCCTAACTGGCTGCAATGAGGGATGCCCCTAACTGGCTGCAATGAGGGATGCCCCTAATTAGCTGCAATGAGGGATGCCCCTAACTAGCTGCAATGAGGGATGCCTCTAACTGGTTGCACTGAGGGATGATTTTACTATACCTAGCCTGCCCATCTCTGCTGCTTCCTAGCCAGTCAACCAGTGTGCTCCAGGACTGAGGCTATATCATTAGGGTGAGGGCATAGGCTGGGGTTGCTTGGGTGAGGGGATAGAGTGGTTAAGGGGAAGGGGGGCTGTGGTTGGAGTAAATGTAGCAGCCCAGACTGTCCCAAATCAGTGTACTCCACCAGGCATTTGCCCAGGTCTCCCTATGGCCAGCCCCCCTTTTCTTGGCTGAAGCTTGTGATTGCTGGGGTGTTGGGTCCTGTGCGGTTATGGGCCCAAATACAGGTGAAGCAGGAAAAAAGCTGAGCCCAGAAGTATACTGCAATGTGTTGCCTGGTTACAATAGGACAGGTCCGGGGGGGGGGGGGTGGATTGCCCTGCACACAAGCTACTGAAAAACATGGCAGGTAAGGTAAGCGTCACCAAGCTGCTATTTATTCTGCTGAAAAGGAAGGAAATTGACGGGTAATTTTCTCTTTCAGCGTAACACAAAATAAAGCGGCGCCTGAAGTTTTGGAAAAACAGCCCATACATGAAGGATTATTATCTGGTAAATACTGCACGCTGTGCTGTGGGGGATCAGCAGTGGCTTCTACTACTGAGGAGGTCACCCAGAAAGGGGCACCCTGCCAGAGAAGGAGTGCGTCCCCCTCCCCTGAACCGGTTATTTCTCGCTCAAGTGGAGAAGCTAAAAAAGTCCCCAGCTCCTCACTTCAAGGTAAAAGAAACACATTTTCAGTAACATTTGTCCACAAAATATGGGCCATGCCTTCCTGAACCCACGCATATCATGTAGCACAGATGCCAGGCACCCAATTTTCAGCGTTGAAACTACAAGCTAGTTTCAGGCAGGTGAGTGGCTGTGGGTTTAGCTGTGATTAAAGAGAAACAACACCCAAGAAAATATGTAGCGGGTGCGTGCCTGGCCATTGGCACGCGCTCTGAGGAGCGAGGAGGGTTCTTGGACCTAGGGCAGGGTGACTCAGGTTGGTGTGGCATGTGTGGGGTGGAGGTGCATTTACTGGTTCAGTCGTCGCTGATCTCCAATTATAACATGTCTTGATGCAAACAACAGGGTCTTTATTTGAAGGCTTCCATTCATGTAAAATGTCATAGTCCAGTTACAGGCAATATCCATAGGTAACAGCAATCAGTTACAATCCACAAGCTTCTTCCATGGCTGTTACTCAGCTCCTCCACTACATTAACACTTCCCCTCATGAGCTTGGAACTTAGACTTAAGAATTATCTAGAAGGGTTGGGTTCTCCCTTATATAACCTCTGAAATGTTGCCTTACCCAACTTATGCCCTTATTCATCAAGCGATAGCGCCAGGTAGTGTCTGACGAGCGCCAGGTCCCGCCAGCTAACGGCGGCTACCGACTCAAGTACGCCCGGCGTCGGCCACAATGACGCATTTATCAAGCTAAATGAGGCTAGCGCCGGCGAGAGCGACAGCTACCGCGGGATTCATCATGTAGCCGACTGCAACGAACAGCGCCGCTGCTAATCCCATCACAGCGCCAGGTATGACCTGTCGCTCCCTGGCGATGTCCAATGCATTTCAATGGAGCAATCTTTAATTAATCATAATTAATTGCTATTAATGTTTTTTTTTTTTTTTTAATGTCAAAAATTCTGTGACCACTTCTGCAATGTTAGGATTTTTTTTTAAGGTTAAAAAAAAAAAAATGATTTTGTGCAGAATTGATATTACAGGTCTGATATTAATGTATTCATATTACAAAATGTTTATAAAAACTTGTATAATTTTACAATCAAAAAATATGGTTGTTTGGGGGTTAAAAACTATTTTAAATCCATCGCCGCCAGCGGTCTGGGGTTTAAACAAGGAATTCACAGCGCTAAAAAATTCGGAGCGTGATTTGTTAATGAATCTGCAGCAAGCCGTTCGCTCTGGCCATTCGTTGTCAGGCGCACCCATACAACGCTGAACCTGTGAAACAGCGACCCCTAAGCCCGTATTCAACATTACCGCACACCGACTGAGTCGCTGTCAACAAGCAAACCCCGGCCAAGCACAGCGAATACTAGCTGGCGCTGTGAAAATCACGCTACTGGCGCTCATCTGTCGCTACCTGGCGCTATTAATGAATCGGCCTCCCCGTTAGTCTACTACTAGTGGGACTCCAGGGCTAGCCCACTCCTAGGTCCACATAAATGGCTGTTCCTCCCCACTTGGGTTTTTATGTATGTGTTTTTTAAGTCATGTATGTAGTGTTTTGTATGCAATATATGTTATATATTTGCTAATCTTCAATAAATTGTATTAAGTTAAATTCAGTGTGCAGCCATTTATGTGGACCTAGAACTGGTCTAGCCCAGGAGTCCCACTAGTAGTAGACTGTCATTGTGATTTGGTCCCTGAGGCTGGCACCTAGGATTATTTTATGATTGTAAGGTTAGGCAGTGCATATCCAGTCTGGTAGGATAGTGAGCTTACCCAACTATGTTGCTAGGCTCAACCAATGGCAGGGCAGGTAATGTTGCCAATGCCACCTGACTAAGTCTCTATTTATCTATTTTTAGGGTTACGCTAGACTAATTAATATTTATTTCTGTTTTTCCTTGGGCAATACTGCCATCATGTGGATTCATGATGCAATGGCACCTAAGTTCTGTATTTAACCATTATTATTGAAGTTTCTATCACTATCAGGGTCTACCCCACTGACAGGGCTCTAATGTTTCCTAAGTGTAGTGTTGACCACCGTTCCACCCATCACAAATGATTGGGTGTTGTTGCTGTTTGGTGGGGTATCCCAATTCGGGTTTATGCTTATCCCCACCCAAAAACTCACCTCTCCTTGGTTCCCACATAAGCTGCTCAGCCAATCAGATTCAGATTTCCCTTGCCTCACCAACGTCAGTCAGTGAATGGCCCCACTGAGCTCAGAGAGACAAGAAAATGTAAATGGCACGAACGCCACTGGACCCATCCCCGCTCACCTCTATCTGTAGCCATTCAGAAATGCCTGACATGGAGTGCGCGCCCAGCCAGAGGTATAGCGCGAATGCTGCTGCAGCACACAGAGTTGCAGTAAGGGCTTGGGGAACAGATAAGTAATTGGGGCGACCCCTGGGGTTTCACACAGCAGGGAATCCCGAATTGGGATACTCCTCACAGTCTTATAGACTCGGGTCGGGGGAGGGGTGTTGCTCTTTAGGCAATCTAATCTTTTTGAATGTGGAAGATATAAGATTTTTCCACTTTTTCCGCTGTGAGGGTGCTGTTGCCTGCTGGCGCTGCCACTAAATGACAGTCTGGGGAGGAGGAACATCCAGAATGCTGGAGTCCCCCCACATGCATAACCCCCAAGACACACATAAACCTTACTTTAAGCTCACTCTCCTGTGGGCCGCGGGGGCCGCAACGTCACTGTCCATGTGAGCGCTGGGAAGCCAATCACAGCGCTGGATTTCAGGTGGGGAAGTGAGGTTAAGATAAGGTTCATGGGCATCCTGGGGGGTTATGTGTTGAGTCATATAGTCGTGGCACCGGCGGCCAACAGCAACCTCGCCGTGGAGGGTGTTGATCTGCTTTAACTACATCCAACTTCGCTACATCCCGAATTGGGATGCCCCACTGTGTGAAGCCCCTAGGTCACGCAGTACAACTCACCTCGATCTCTCTAATCCAATCAGAGTTGTTTGCTGCGATTCGGCAAACGGCTCTGATAGGATTCAACATGAAGTGAGAGCGGCTGCATCCTGACGAAGCCTAACTAAATGGCTGTGATGGGAGTGCACACACAGTCTGAAAACGCAGGAGTTTTGGCCGCTCTCACTCCCCATTGTAAACAATCAGAGCCACATAGGCATGCCCCAGGGGAAAAACCAGCGGCTGGCCCTGGAATCTTTTAGCTTCCTGGGCTGGCTGTCCTGGGTTTTGTTCCACTTTAAAGCTTGTGTTTGGAGGGGGGCCATCCTGATTAGTGATGGGGAACATCAATTGCAACTCCTAAACCCAGGCCCCAAAAACTCTCTCTTCCAGGGCTGGATAAGCCAGCTACCAGTCCCCGACCTACATGTCTGCTGATGCTCAATTGTGATTGCCCAGCAGGAACAGCAATTGGCCTCCAGGGGCCACGTGGGGCTGTAGCCAGGAAAAGGAACGCAGGAGAGGTGTTTTGGGGATGACCCTCACCCGACATCAGCAGTGGCAGTTTGTTAAAGGGAATCTTTAGTCTTACGAGAAAGTGTTATAAAAGAGTTAAAGTATTAAAGTATTAGCAGCCTCTATGACCTTCAGCGAGGGTGAGGTGCCCCTCCATGGATGCAAACAGGCCCGCGCCAAAGGACTGGCAGTTGCTTCCTGGACGCAGCAAATGGGACTTTTTGCGGCTGCTTTCCCCTTCCCCCTGCTGCACGGGAGACGTACAAAAGGGGCCACAGGAGAGCTACTGTAAGAATTTTTGTTGTGTAGTTTTAAAAACTGCAGTAGTTTGAAAACAGCAGGGGTTGAATATAAAACACATAGTGGTGAGTACAGCATTTACTTTTTAGCCATCCCTATTCTTAGTTTCTAAAATGTCTGGTTTGGTGCAGTGTAACTCTTGCCTGGTCGTTGTGTTTCGTAGTACTGGAACTTGCGATGCTGTCCAATTTGTATGCAGATGAAGGGGTTGCATGACAAGATTTCAAGATTACAGTTAGAGATGAGCGAACTTTTGAAAAATTCGATTCGACTGATTCGCCGAATTTTCCGACAAAAATCGTTTCGACGAATCGCTATTAAAAACCGCTATTTCTGAGCCTCCTAGAGCCTCAATAGTGTTGTAAACCATTCTGCCTTGCTGTAACACGCATAGGATGCGTGCTGGGTTAGTGAAATAATACTGTAAATAATTAGGACATGCAGATCAGAGGCATCGCTATTAGAATCACAGAGCGGCACAATTGCAGAGAGTTGAGGTGGCATTACTATGAGGGGCCCCTATATTGCCTGAAAAACACACCCTGGAGCTGGCAGTAGCAGGAGCCCAAATATTGGCTGAAAGACATCCTGGAGTTGGTAGCAAGAGGAGCAGGAGCCCAAAAATTGGCTGAATGACACCCTGGAGTTGCAAGCAGTAGCAGCAGCAGGAGCCCAAACATAGCTTGAAAGAGACACTGGAGTTGGCAGCAGGAGCCCAAAAATTGGATGAATGACACCCTGGAGTTGCAAGCAGCAGCAGCAGCCCAAACATAGCTTGAAAGAGACACTGGAGTTGGCAGCAGGAGCCCAAAAATTGGATGAATCACACCCTGGAGTTGCAAGCAGCAGCAGGAGCCCAAACATTGCTTTAAAGAGACACTGGAGTTGGCAGCAGGAGCCCAAAAATTGGATGAATCACACCCTGGAGTTCGAAGCAGCAGCAGCCCAAACATAGCTTGAAAGAGACACTGGAGTTGGCAGCAGGAGCCCAAAAATTGGATGAATCACACCCTGGAGTTGCAAGCAGCAGCAGGAGCCCAAACATTGCTTTAAAGAGACACTGGAGTTGGCAGCAGGAGCCCAAAAATTGGATGAATCACACCCTGGAGTTCGAAGCAGCCCAAACATAGCTTGAAAGAGACACTGGAGTTGGCAGCAGGAGCCCAAAAATTGGATGAATCACACCCTGGAGTTGCAAGCAGCAGCAGGAGCCCAAACATTGCTTTAAAGAGACACTGGAGTTGGCAGCAGGGGCCCAAAAATTGGATGAATCACACCCTGGATTTGCCACCAGCAGCAGGAGCCCAAACATTACTTTAAAGAGACACTGGAGTTGGCAGCAGGAGCCCAAAAAATGGCTGAATCACACCCTGGAGTTGCAAGCAGCAGCAGGAGCCCAAACATTACTTTAAAGAGACACTGGAGTTGGCTTCAGGAGCCCAAAAATTGGATGAATCACACCCTGGAGTTGCAAGCAGCAGCAGGAGCCCAAACATTGGCTGAAAGAAACACTGGAGTTGGCAGCAGGAGCCCAAAAATTGGACGAATCACACCCTGGAGTTGCAAGCAGCAGGAGCCCAAACATAGCTTTAAAGAGACACTGGAGTTGGCAGCAGGAGCCCAAAAATTGGATGAATCACACCCTGGAGTTGCAAGCAGCAGCAGGAGCCCAAACATTGCTTTAAAGAGACACTGGAGTTGGCAGCAGGAGCCTAAAATTGGATGAATCACACCCTGGAGTTCCAAGCAGCAGCAGCAGCCCAAACATTACTTTAAAGAGTCACTGGAGTTGGCAGCAGGAGCCCAAAAATTGGATGAATGACACCCTGGAGTTGCAAGCAGCAACAGCAGCAGCCCGGGATGCCCGTGTGGCCTGGTGTATTTTAAGCTGAACAGAAAATATTAACACTAATCCAATTATGAGAAATGCTTTTGTTTAACAGATAGGGTTAAAATAGCGTTCAGGGATAAATAGCAGAAAGGGTTAAATAGCATGTGCATGGCATGCACAGTGTGCAGCTGTATTTAAACCAAACCAAATATATTAACAGTAACCCAGTAATTATGAAATATGAATCATAGGCAGCACTAGGCACCCTGTCACTGTGACTTGTATGCTGCTGGATTGTTCCGGTTTTAAATCTATCTTTCCCTAGCTCTGTCTACCACTCTAAATCTCCCTAACTATCTGTCTCTCTCTTTACCTATCTGTAACTGTCTCTACTCTCTAGCTATCGCTAATTCTCACCTAACTATGACTGTCTGTCTCTCCCTGCAGCTAGCTCCGTTCTGTCTGCAATGCAAGTCTGAACTGCGCAATTATATAGCACGGTGACGTCACCAGGCTTCCTGGCTGCTGATAGGCTACATGTGACTGTCCCATCGTCACTTGCCCCTGGGGACATGTCTGAACATGTCCGTCCACCATCTTAGAATGCCTGTCATTGAGTTTTAAGGAAAACTTCGATCGATCGAATCGCCGGGAAATTCGGATTCGTTCAGAATCGAATTTTTCATGAAATTCGGAACGAATCCGGGTTCGTCCGGATCGATTCGCTCATCCCTAATTACAGTCTTTAGTTTCTACTCTTCAGTCTGAAGTTGTGAAGCTATCCCAGCCAGTAAAGCAGATTTAGATACAGCCACCACTCCCACAAACACTTCACAAGAGAGGGGCAATGTGGAAAACTGTTGGCTCTGGAAGATTGCGCAATATAGAACAAAAACACGCACATTTTGGACTAAGCCAATATAACCCATTTGCCGTTCTTTCTGAGCTTGATGTGGATGTATCTGCTAATGTAAGCAATGCTCAGTTTGGGCAGGATTTGGAAAGATCAAAGGAAGTGGACTTAAAAAGGGCACCAAATAAAATGATTGCAAAAGTGCAGCAAGGAGCAGTTACTAAGCCAACCAATATGAGAAGGCATATTCTGATTGGTAATTCAACAATTAGAGGTGTGGACTTTGGACAGGATAATAATGAGCTAAAGAAGGTGAGATGTCTCCCAGGTGCCACTGTTAAGAGGCATAAGAAGCGTATTCTAAATATTGTCCCCTACCACTTAGGATGAAGCAGGACATTGGCACTTTAGGAAACCTGGTCAGTGGTAGGGAAGATGTGGAAAAGATCAAGGACACACTAGAATGCAATACCAACAACATCCACGTGATGTGTACCAATGCTCACAGCTTGGCCAACAAGCTCTGTGAATTAATGGCTACCATATCCAGAGATGAATTGGATCTTGTTGCAATAACAGAGACTTGGTTCAAGGATCACAATGACTAGGAGATAGCCATACCCAGTTACACATTGTACAGAAAAGACAGATTAGATAGAAAGGGCGGTGGAGTAGCCATTTTTGTCAAGACTACCCTTCAATCAACAATAATTCAGCATACACATAATGAACTAGAAACTCTCTGGGTTACCATGCAGACTAAGGAGGGAGCTGTGGTCAGAATTGGTGTGATATATAGGCCCCCTGGACAATCTGAGGATCTAGATAACCTGTTAATAGATGAAATCAGTGGAATGGCAGAGAAGGGGGACATTGTAATTACAGGTGACTTCAACATGCCTGATGTGGACTGGAATATCCCAAGTGCATCGACATGCAAGAGCAGGAATATATTAGAGGCACTTAATGGAGCGTCTCTAAAACAACCTGTGACATTGCCAACTAGAGGAGATAACATTCTGGACTTAGTTCTGACTAATGGGGATCTGGTGTCCGAGGTCAGGGTTGAAAAAAACCTGGGATCCAGTGACCATCATTGCTTATGGTTCAGAATAAAAACAGACAATGTGCAATCACACACCAGAACCAAAGTGTTAGACATTAGGAAGACTAACTTCAAGGAAATGGCGGACTATGTAGAAAGAGAATTAGGTGAGTCAAACAGAGTAGCAGAAGTGAGTGCCCAGTGGTCACTATTAAAAATGGCCATCTTAAAGGCAACTAAGCAATATGTGAAACAAACTAGCAAGAATAAAAGGAAGAAGAAGCCACTATGGTTTACTAGGGAAGTCAGCACGATCATAAAGGAAAAGAAGTCTGCCTATAAGAAGTATAAAGAAAGTGGAAGTGTAGCTGACAGAAAGGCGTATAAAATTAAACAGAGGGAAGTAAGACTGATTATAAGGACTGCTAAAGGGTGAAAGGAGGAAGAAATGGCCAAATCTATGAAGAGGGGATATAAAACCTTTTTAGCTACTTTTGTTCGGTATTTTCAGATAGTAGCAGGCATGGCCATAGCACAGCATCCAGCTGGGAGGGCACAGCTCCGGAGTTTTTGGAGGCTGATGTCTTAGCCGAGCTGGCACATCTAAAGGTAAGTAAGGCGATGGGTCCAGATGGAATCCACCCCAGAGTTCGAAGGGAACATAGATTTCTGATTGCAGCCCCTCTGTCTGATTTACATAACCATTCCCTTTCAACTGGTGAGGTTCCAGATGATTGGAGAATGGCCAATGTCATACCAATCCATAAGAAGTGGAGTAGAGAAGACGCCAGTAATTACAGGCCAGTTAGTGTAGCATCTATAGTGGTTAAATTAATGGAAAAGCTCCTAAAAAAACAGATAATTTCCCATCTAAAAATGAACGACCTGTTGGGCCCAAAACAGCATGGCTTTACTGAGGGCAGATCATGTCAGTCCAATCTTATTCATCTAAAGTGTTAGATGAAGGTGGTGCTGTGGATATCGCCTATCTGGATTTTAGCAAAGTCTTTGACACTGTACCACACAAAGAGCTCATAGATAAGTTATTTACGGTTGAACTCAATCCCTGGATAGTTCAGTGGATTTCCAGTTGGCTGAAGGATCGGTATCAGAAGGTTGTTGTTAATGGTGTGCAATCTGAACAAAGGCGAGCTACAAGTGGTGTGCCACAAGGCTCTGTCCTGGGCCCCATTCTTTTTAATATATCTGTAAGTGACATAGGAGAAGGCTTGGTAGTAAAAGTTTGTCTGTTTGCTGATGATACAAAGGTTAGTATTAGGGTGGATATTCCGGGAGGTGTCTGCAACATGGAAAATGATTTCGCTTTACTGTATAGATTATCAAAACTGTGGAAACTAAAGTTAAATGTCTCTAAATGTAAAATTCTGCACTTGGGTAGAAGGAATCCCTGCTTTGGGTACCGTATGGGCAGCACTGTGTTATCCAGGACCTCGGAGGAGAGAGATTTAGGGATACTGATTACCAATAGCTGCAAGATGATTGGACAGTGTAGCCAGGCAGTGGGAAAAGCAAGCAAGATGCTCGGCTGCATAGCTCGAGGCATCACCAGTAGGAAGAGGGAGGTTGTGATGCCGCTGTATAGAGCCCTGGTGAGGTCACAGCTAGAATACTGTGTGCAGTTCTGGAGACCTTACCTGCAAAAAACATTATTCAAATAGAACGTGTCCAAAGGCGGGCAACAAAAATGGTGGAAGGACTTAAACTTAAAACTTATCAGGAAAGACTTAAAGAACTAAATCTGTACAGTCTGGAGAAAAGAAGGGAGAGGGGGGACATGATTGAGACCTTTAAATATGTGAAAGGATTCAATAAGGTTCAGGAGGGAAGTGTTTTTAAAAAGAAACTTAATGATAGAACAAGGGGCACAACCTGAAGCTAGTCGGAGGGAAGATCAGGAGCAATGTTAGAAAATATTATTTTACAGAAAGAGTAGTAGATGCTTGGAACAAACTTCCAGCAGAGGTAGTTGAAAAATCAACAGTCACTGAATTTAAACATGCCTGAGATAAGCACACATCTATCCTAAGATAAAGAGAACATACAGTTACATAAGGGCAGACTAGATGGACCGTATGCAGGGCTGTATTTTCCATTAGGCAACCCTAGGCACGTGCCTAGGGTGGCAACCTGGAAGGGGGGAGGGCGCTGCCCTTACTACTGTAGTAAAGAAAAGAAATTACAACTCTCATATTCAGAACATTAATGCCTGCTAACAAGCACCCCCCAAGCCACAGAAGGAAGCAGAGTGTATTTGTGTTAGGGGGGGAGGGGGTGCAAAGGGTTGAACATAGAATCAGAGCATCTCCCTTACACTGCTTTGATCATGTGACTCCTGTATATCTTGCAATACAAGATGGAACATTCTTGTCTGCTTCTCTGCATTTCCCCCCTTTGTCTCCTCTCCCTCCTCCACACACATACTCTGCATCTAGTCCATTGCATGGCTCCCAACATTTCAGGGTGGGAAAGAGGGACACTTTGTAAATTAGGGCACACCCCCTCATTGAGGGGCGGATGAAGCCATGACCCCTCATTGAGGGATGGATTGGAGATACATTGTAACAGTTACAACAATAGAAACACTTTGAATAGGCAAATGAATTATTTATTGCTGCAGACCTGCATGTTACACCTCAAAGAGGGACAAATGAGAACAACGAGGGACAGGGGGACATGGACTCAAGAGAGGCACAGTCCCTCTGAATCAGGGACAATTGGGAGTTATGCCATTGCACCCTTACACATTTTTTTTTAATATGGACCGTGACCTAACTTAAAAAAGGGGGCGCAAACAATTAAAGTGCCTAGGGCACAATGAACACCAAATACGGCCCTGACCGTATGGCCTCCTTCTGCCGTCAACTTTCTATGTTTCTATGTTTCCAGTACTGCTGAGTTTGCCATGATCACAAGGACTACTGCAGAACCACTCCGGAGTTAAACATAAGATCTAACACATTTTTTTGTTTAATAAAAAATACTGCGCTACGGAAATCTGTTTAATACATAAATAGAATGGAGGGGAGCAGAGGACTGTGTATAAGCGCTGTGTATGACACTTATAATTACCATAATAATACGTGATGAATTCCAGGCCAGGGATTAATTTGCATACATTTGCATCCCAGGGGAACATTCTGTATAACAATTCTGACTCCTCTAGTAAAATCAATGTGAATTTTTCATTTACCATTGTTTCAGAAATTTTATTGGTGACCTCCAGGAACTCCGGGACGTGTTTTAGCCGCGTGCCTGCCATTGTTTCACAATTTGGAAAAACATAATTACACTTAACGGTGATCTCATAATGACACAGGTGAGAGCTGATTTCTCTGCCTAGAAAGGACAGGAAATAGAAGAGTAATCATTTTTTAGCTCCACCCTTCAATCTTCAAAGTACTTCTCTGAGGGTAACATCTCTAATAATTTAACTATACATTATTATCCCTGCCGCTTAACCCTTTCGCTGCCAGCCTACCTGCAGCATTTGCCACTCCCTGTTGCCAGACTGAGTTTGACTGTTTTGCGCTACACATGTTCAACTGTCATTTTCGAAGGGATTTCCAGGGATTTCCCAGGAAAATTATATATTGTTTTTTTTCAACAGAGTCTGGGCTTTAACATGAAATGTCTTGTTTGTGTTTTTTAGGTGTATTCTCAACATTTTTGGGTGAAATGTGTGAAAAAAAATAAAAAAAATATATTTTTTTACAATTTGTAGAGTTTTTTTGTAATAAAAAATGTAAGTTTGTCAATAAAATCTTATTGCGTGAGAAACCCCAATTTCTCCCGCTTACAGCGATACCACATATGTATAGGTAGACACCCTTTCCTGCCCAGAAGTCTTTTATAGCTGCTGGATGACAAATGGTTAATTAAAAAAAAAAATGACATAGGGTCCCCCTTCCCGGGGAGGGGGACCCCATTTTTTTTTGGATTTTTAAGGGTTAAAAACCCTTAAAAATCCAAAAAAAAAAATGACGTGGGGTCCCCCTTACCCAAAGTAACCAGCCCGGGACCAGCTATGGGGGCTTGTAGGCACAGAGTGGGGGGGCCAGCTTTGGTGGCCCCCCCACCCTGCAGCCTACGAGCCCACATAGCCTATGTGGGCCCGGGCTCTTCTGCCCCCCCCTGGCCTTTGGGGAGGCAGGTAATGGGGGTGCGGGGGTTAATGGCAATGCCACCCCCCCAGCCATGTGAACTGGTATAAGGGGTCTCATGGACCCCTTACCAGCTCACAAAGGGTTAACTGTAAAAAAAAAAAACACCACACAATAAAAAAAAGTATTTTATTAAAAAAAAATAATTTTTTTTTACTGTACTTACCTTCGATTGCAAGCTCTTGTCCCTCGCCGCTCAGCTGACAGATGCCTGTGATCGGCATCCAGAGAAGGAGAAGGCAGGAGATCAGAGGATCTCCTGTCACCTCCTTCCAGGGCACCGATCACCGGCATCTGAGAAGCTGAGAAAGCTGAAGCCGGTGATCGGGACCGGGATGACGTCATAAGGGGCTTAGAGGCAAGATGGCGGTCGCCATCTTGAAGAAGAGAGGAGAGAGCCTCCCAGGCTCCCTCCTGAAGATCGGTAAGTCCTGGGGGGGGATCGGAGGCCCCCCAGGTGAAGAGGAGGGACAGCGGGAGCCAGCGCACATGGAGGTAAGTGAATGTCATTTTTATTTATTTTTTTTTTTTACAGTTAGCAGCTGCTGCTGCAGAAGCGGGGGGGGGGGCGGCCTATTCCGGGGGCTCTCCTGGAGCCATCCGACCCCCCACGGGGGATCGGATGGCACCAAATTAAAGAGGAGACCCGGCCGGATCCAACAAGGGGTCAGGTGAGTATTTTTTATTTTTATTTTTTAAACTAGAAGCGATCAAAGTCAAGCACGTAACACCTACGGGCTTGGCACTTAAGGCCCAGCCAAGCCAGCACGTAGGTGTTACGTGCTTGGCAACAAAAGGGTTAAGTGGACCAAAACCCAAGATTTTGACGATTATTGGGTTTTGGTCATTTCCCCCAGTGCACCCTGATCAGGAATGCCCCGCCATGTGAAACCCCCCAGGTAGCCTAATCTAACTCACCTTTCCTGGGCCTACAGCGCATGCATGGCCTCTTGTCCAATAAGCGAGGTCAAATCCGCTACCGCCCCTTTGTCTATGGGAATGGACCTGAGTGTGCATGGTGGCTGCAACCCCCCGATGCCCTCTCACAGGGAGCGTGCCCACACCAGCCATTCACAAATGCCTGGCGCGTGTGTGCGCCCTGCTAAAGGGATAGCGGGGAGAAGATGAGTATGCTGGGTGACCTGGGGGTTTCACACAGCGGGATGCCTCCGGGGGAGGGAATCAAGCGTCCCCGGTATCTTATAGATTCCATGGCCGTTAGGCCATGGGATTAGGTCAAATTTAACTTCCACCAGTTATTGGGGGTGGGGGGGAGGATGCTGTGTAGTGCCAGCACAGGGAGCCATGGCCATGGTCAGCGCCAGCACAGGGCAAACCTGGGCAATTGCCATCTTCAGGGGCCCACTCAGGCTCACACTTGTCCAATGTTGAACCACCGAACGACAGGTGCTGTGTGCAGACCTACTCATGGCTGGCCTCAGCAACAGGAGATAATCAGCAATGATGGAGTCTTTAGTGGTAGTGAAGCAAGCAGTAAGGGCTGACAAGGTTGGTAATTGGTTCCAAAAAATTTTGGTTTGCACACGAAAAATGGCTTTAGTAAGCGAAAAGTGTGGGACAATCTGACCCGGGGCAAAGCTAGATCTGGGTCCTATTATCTTGCATGGTGGTCATCACTACCCTGTCATCTGGTAAAAGTTTCCCTTGGACCCATTACCAGTTTCCTAATAGAATTGTAAATTTTAAAATAAAAAAAAATCTGCGTCTCCCTTCATCTGTCCCCTGCTAGGTGGCGTCCTTTTGTGGTGAAAAAAACATGCCCCACGCCTTTTTTCATTAAAGGGGGGTTTATTTGGGAACAAGGGGGGCAGGAGAGGTAAGGCACAGGGAGGAATAGGTTAACGGGTTCCACTAGGGTCTTATCTTCTGATGGGAAGGGTAAAGGGATGCAGATGCCTGTCAGGGGAAAATAAGGGATCTAGCATAGGGGCATCCCCAAAAACATGAGATTCACTTACCAGGTAGGTGCAGGAAGGTTCATGTGTGCCCAAATTGGGATACATATGGGTGCTCCGGACAGCAGTATGAGTCTTCCTGCAGGGACTGTGCCATCCTATGGCATCCCAGGTGCATCCAGCCAGGACCTCTACAGAAGAGAATAGAAAGGGTTAGTACACGAGGGCACAGAGGGTTTCCTAGAAGGGGAAAGCAAAAATGGGGGTGATGTTCCTGGTTGGGTCAAGAGGAGGTGGCTGGTTGCCCCTCAGTGCTGCGGGGATGCCATGGGGACCGCTGGTGCGGATTGGCCGCCCTGGTGGCATGAAGTTGCAGGAGCCTTGGGTTGTCTGGCGTAGCAGAGACACCCTCTGGGGGTGTGGTCTCTTCTAGTGGAGGCAGGTGGCTTTACATAGCAACCGCCTTCCCGTCTCTGCTAATGTCCTTCATTAAGATGGAGCATGAGAGGGCAGGGGGAGGAGTCACTTTATAATAAGAGAAAAATGGGGGCGAAGTTGTCTTATAACAGGTAGGGATGGAGTTAAGCCTGAGAGAACTGGGCGAAGTTAGGCCCTTAGCTACATGTAGTGCGTGGAGTCGCCTCATATACAAGGAGTATGGTGGGTGGAGTTCATGGTAGATCATTGTGGGGGTCATCCCAACAAACATCACCAAATCAGAGCATGGCAGGAACAGCAAGCACAATGCAGAAGGAGATACTGCTTTGGCATGCAAGGGTTTCGGTACTCCTGGAGAGGACCCTGTAGGAAGAGAGAGAATCCATGAGGGTGCCTTTGGCATGGAATCAATAGAGAAGGAGCCAGGGGCTGACATGAGTGTGCGAGGCAGAGAGATGAGCCTGGCCTCCGGTAAGTTGCGGCTGCCACTGTTGTAAACCCTTAATCCCCAGGGAACTGTAGAACTCGGACATTCGCTAATTGGTGCTCATAGTAGTCGGACCACTGGAATCTTTGACCAATAGGCGGAGAGGCTATCCCTTATCAACTATTGCCCTGTGTGATTCCCTGCCTAAGTTCCTAAGAGCTAGTGTTCACATCAAAGGTGGGTGGAGTAGGCCCTATGTTACCATGATTAACTGTGAACTGAGTATACTGGATTTGTGGTGAGATACGTTGATATTGGAAATGGGCAGCTTTAGCCTGTGGATGTGCTGTGAGTGGCACCGTGCTATGCTGTTTAAGCCAGAGCTGTGTGTGAGTTTATCAGCAGACCATGAAATACACCTGTTGGATTACAAGTGCTGTGACTGTGAAACCTATCTGTGAATTACTATTGCCATGACTGTGACCGGGCTTTGAATTTCAAATAGGGGTGACTGTGACTACCACTGTCACCTAGGTAGTTCCCTGCACAACCCCAACCCAATCCAACCCTTATGGATATCTCTAATGTTTCATGTGGCCTGCTGTATATTTTTCTACTCAGTGAATTTACTGTTTTGCTATACCCTGAGGCAAACTGGCTACAGGGCGTACAGGGAAAATTCCCAATGGGCCACAATGCTTTGGGGCCAAACGGGCTTGCATCTCAACCAGAACCATTGCTGGAATTCATCCAATGCTCTTATTCCTCCCCCCTCAACCCCTTGCATCCCAAGAATCCCTCTAACCCCTACCCCAATCACTGACCCCATTGTACCCCCCAGCTTAAGACCCCCAGCCCTTGTTGAGCCCTACAGTTCTATAGCCTCAGTATCTTGTCTTTGTGGGGGAGAAGAGCAAACACACCCCTGACAGAGTATCTCCCCTCAAATAATTATCAGCCATGAATGACTAACACTCATGTCAACTGGCTGAAAAGCACCCTAGGGATGGGGCTCAACAGCTTGTGGTCTGGTCAGGGTCAGGAAAGCCCTGGGTATATTTTTGGCCTCAGTCCACCCCTGGTTATACTTTCTGGTCCAGCAAGTGCTAGTATGAAGCTGGTGGGGAGCCACTATTGTAGTCACCCCACTGACATCTGTAGTGAGGGCGGACATAGGACCCCTTCCTCCTTCCATGGTGTCCCACCAAGATAATGCTGGGCCACCGTAGAAAGAGGCTTTTGGGATGCCAGGAGAAGAAGGCTTTTATTGATAGGATTCCTGGGGAATCTCCCTCCATGTTTCTTCCCTCCAGTGACATCATTAGTCATATGTGGGGGTATAAAGGTGTCCCAGTCCAGATGGACAGGGATTAGCTTGGAATGACACCAATGAAGCATGAGTGAGGACCTGTGTCCCCCCTCACTACAGATGCCAGTAGGGTGGCAGCAATAGCAGCTTCCTGGCATCAAGACAATCACATCCTGCTAGACAGAAGAGAGCTTCTGATCTGGTAGACCAGCAGAGAGGACACCACCTGGTGGGGGACATATGAAGGAAGAAGCAGCAATGGTAATATTTTTTTAAATCTTGAAACAGCTTTTTTTCTTTTTTAGCTGTTTGTGAACTGGTAAGAGGTTGAATCTAACTTCATCCAGGATCTGAAGCCCATCATTAGTTCAAATCCCTGACCAGGGGTCATCTAAATACAAGGCCATGGTGCACAAGGCTTCAGCAGTTACATGACATCTTATTAGAGACCTGACCTCGCATTTGTCCCGTAGGTTTAATCTCTGCCGTTTGCCAAAGCGGCACGTAAAGGCAAAGTAAACTGTAGAATATAAAAAATGCATCAAAGAGAATCAATAAAATTGTCTTATTTACGTTGGTTAGCTTCGGCGGCAAAGCTGAACGGAATCAAACTTTGATAAATGCCTTTGGTTGACTCCCAAAAAAACTATCCCATCGATTTACCCTTTTTAATAATTGTATTACGGAAAAATGTATTCCTTTTCAATGGCCTATAAGATGCATTAATGACATTATGGACAAACCTGTCGCGGGTTGGCGAAAATATTTCATCCATCGATTAGCATTATCGCCTTTAAAACTGACCTCAGAGTCCTTCGGAGCAGAGGCGTTTGTGCAGAGCTTCAGGGGGACATTGATTCATCTGATGTATTATTGATTGTTGGTTTTTTAGCGTCCTGCATTGTTATGGCAGCTGCTCCTCACGAGTTCTCATTGAGCCGTTTCCTTAAGTGGCTCATTATGATTTTTTAATTGAGCCAGTTACCGGACAAGTGCTCAGTCAATGTGATAGCGCCTTTACCAATCACAGCTCTTTTTTTTTTTAATTTCAATTGGTCTTTTTATTGGAGTATTAGATGGTGGGTCGGCAAAGGTTACACTTGAACCAAGCTTTATAGCAAAGCGAAAGACTTGTTTCAATCACATTTTTCATATTTGTTGTGTGTATCTAGCCGCTCTGCCACCTGAGGCGAACTATGGAATGCCGCTCCCCTCCACTGCATGCGCATCTTATCAAGTTGTAAAATACTAGCATATCAAATGAAGTGAAAAATAGAATTTTATTTAGTTCAAATGTACACTTTAACACAGCCCCATCATCTGAATATGCAGTTTTGGTCCACTTAAACACCCCCTACACTGCTTCCCTGTATAAATAACAAGACCTACCCAGACCACAGTAAATGACTGGGTGGACACTTGTACTCCACGCCTTCACCTGCATAATCTTCTTCAATGCTGCTCTGGCTCCTGACTGACGCTGCTGAGGCTGGAACCCAGAAGATGAAGATGTGCTCTTCTCATTGTGTGAGTGTGAGGTGCTGACGTCATTCCCGCCAAGTGCTCCTCCTTGCTTTGCTGTGCTGCCGGGCGGGTCCATTCCTCTGGGAAGTTTGGTGCCCTTAACTTGTTTGCTGGGACTGCTGGGCGTGCGACGGCGGCAGTGGTGGCGGTGGCGGCACTCCAAATATCAGAGAAAAATAGATTTGGCAAGGCGTGAGCTGCAGTGAAATGCGATCACACCCTCTGTCACACATAGTGACATCAGAGGAAACTTTGGCTACGTTGATTGTTCCTTTGTGTGGCTATACCTTTTGACCAGGGAACCACTGCTTGTCTACCCAGGTCCCCAATTCCCAGGGCTTACCAAACAGCAAAACAAAACCGACCTTGCAGGGGGCTTTAGTGATCACCTGGCCTGCCCTTAGATTCCAGGCAACCAAGCCTTGGGTTCTTGGCAGTAATCTTCATGACTTCCTTGTTGGAACCCTGGTTCCACCAATATTCGTACTCCATCTCAGATTGTGAAAATGAGTTATGTGCTGTGCCTGGGCTGTGGTCCTTGTCCTCAACCATGGCTTTCTGTTTCTGACCTTACTTACCCACTGGCTTAAATTGCTAGATGACTTTAGTTATTTTGCAGGCTAACCAATCCCCACCATCAGGGGCTTTAAGGGTGAAGTAGCCTCAGACCCTGCGCTTGTCTCCCATGGTCCATGTTACACATCTAGAGCTCTTTAGTGCTTTAGACATGTGCTGCCTGTCTCCAGCTGTCATGCACATGAGGTTGAGCACTGGTTACAAAGGGACCAGGCTCCTACTGCAACAGATGGAATGCCCTGAGACCAAATGGCAAGAACTTAAGACTCTCCTAGATCTCAAGATATAAGGGCCTCCCTGATTTCCTCTAGAGCTCCTCACAGGGGAGATAGGTTTGCTGCTTGGGAGAAAGCAAGTGCTGTTATTATAGTGTTATTCTAGATGAGAAGGAAGTGTAGTAATGGAAGCTGATGTCAGAGGTCAAAGCTATGGTTCATGCACTGGCCTATGATGCCAGCCCCCGCTTATTTTTTCTTGACCATGGTTTTTGGTCCTTCTTACCCACTGGTGCCAGTTGTCTACATCCAAACCCAGATCCACCATCAGAGGTTTGAAGGATGAAGATTAGATTGCAGTCTTGGACCCTGTAGTTGTGTGATTTCTTATCTCCCACTGTCCATGCTCCACATTTATAGCTCCTTACAGAACTTACAGACATGTGCTACCTGTCTCCAACCTGGGCCTGTTTCTCCTTGACCATGGAATCCTGCTACTGGGCCTTCTTACCCACTGGGGCCAAATTGCTAGATTATGTGAATAGTCTACAGCTAAACCAATCTCCACTATCAGGGCCTTAAAGGGTGAAGATTATATTGCAGCCTCATTGATAAAAGGCAGGTTATTTATATTGTCTCATAACATAGTTGCAATATCACTTCCATCAGTCGAAAGGTACACTTCATAGCTGTAATCCACAATGCAATCCAAATTTGTAATCCACAGCACCTCCAATTTTGTGGAAGAAAATAAGAAAAAAAAATATTCTGAACCAAATGTTGTGCTAAAACACTGCCCCCAAGAACTAAATAATAGGCAAGGTGCAGAATACCCCGTTACAGGCAAAGTGGCATCCCCCCCTATTCCCCAATTATAGGCATTCCCCATTACAGACAGTGTGGCATTCTCTCTCCTCCCATTCACTGTTACAGGCAGTGTGGCATACCCCCTTCCTAATCTTTATAGGTAGTGTGGCATTCCCCCCCACTCCCCATAAACAGTGTAGCATTCTCCCCTCCCAATCGCCATAGTCAGTAGATTTAATATATTATTCATTCATGTATTTATATAGATTTAATACTTTTACAATATTTTAAAAAAGTTTCCTACTTAACTTCCTTTGCTGGATAGGGGATACAGACAAAGGTAGGCTTTAGCCTACAGTCCGGTGACACTTCTCTGTTACATGGAACAGATTCATTGCAGAATGAAGCTTAATCTTCACCACCATCAATGTCACATTAACCAAAAGAAAGCTTCCCCACTCCATCAAACACTGAAATGCAGGCTGTAGCTCATGATATCGCTTATTGCAGCACTTGTTGGGATAAGCGAGAGGTGGTGGCTACAGCCTGCTGTGCGGTATAATCCAGGCACCCGGTCGCCCCCCCCCCCATCTCTCTACTTCGGTGCCGCAATCACATCAGCTCGTTACTGAACATAAAAGGACAGCATCCAGCCCCGCACCGCCAAAGAAAGTGTCTACAGTTCAGCGTTCTGTAACGCAGCGCGCTGGCGTCTCCGCTCTCCGGGGAGGAGGCCGCCTCCGTCTCACTTGCGCTAGACTCTTTCTCTAGCACGAATACTGCAGTTTTGTAGTGAAAACGTGATGAAAGGTGCCTGTAAATACGAGGTGATTCTCGTTTTCAGCAAGCATTTTTAGGCTTGTACAAGATCATACCTTGTTGGTGGCCATTCTGAGAGCTTTCTGATCCTTGCTAGATTATTTCCCAAACAATCTAGAGGTACAGTATAGGCGTATATAGGGTTAATTTAGCTGCTTTCTTTCCTGACTGTCAGGAGCGGCATCTTTTATTCAGCCTGCTTGCATAGATCTGCACATGCATAGATCTCTATTGGGGACTGTGAATTCAAACAGGGGATCCTGGATATTGAGTCAGGAGTCAGGAGAACGGCTGAAGAGGAGTGTCTCTGGAAAGCTCTAGGAACATGATGTCCAAGTCTGACTATATAGAGAAATAGACTTATAAAGTATAAGACTAGCTCTGTGAGCACTGAGGTACAAAGTCTTTATTTTACAAGCTGTATAATTCTATATATGTAGTCAGCTATAACATAAAAAGCTTTTCAGCAACACTCATTTTCTTACAGATACAACATGTGAAAACAGAGCCTGTGTGTACAGCTGGCCTAAAAGGCTCTGTGCTGTAGAGGAGCGGCGTCGCTGGGAAGCTTTTTGTAGGTTATACCTCCAACCAGTGGCAGACTAGGGCCAACAATCAGCCCTGGATTTTACAAGCCCCTGGCCGGCCTGAGACATCCTTGCTAAGGCCCCCAACCATGATGGCAGGTCTATAGCATTAGCAATTAGCTGGAGCTGGGTACTGGGGGTTTAGAGGGAGACTAAGGGGGAGGGATTTAATGAGGGTGTTAAAAGCAGCTGCCAAACTGGCCCCAAAGCAGTGCGGCCGACCAAGCATTGTCCTGGGTCACCCTATGGCCAGTCCACCCCTGCCTCCAACCTCCACCATAGTAGCCAGCACCACACCTCAAGCCAGTGGACCGACCAAACCTAATCCTTTTTATGCAGTTCTCTTGGACCTCTCACCAGTTCACAAACAATTAAAACATAAAAAAAAACAATTTTGCAATAAAAACTCACAATCACCTTGTATTCCTCCATCTGTCCATCTCTTAGTGGCCTCCTCTGTGCAGGTCTGCTGGGTTTGCAGGCTTCCTCCTGGTCCGGCAGCACTGGTCTGCTATTGCAGCCACTCCACCAGCATCTGTTGTGAAGGGGAACAACAGCTCCTACCTCCTCCTTCCTTCGAGTCCCACCAAGGCATGAAATTCCCCTCTATGCCCCCCAGTGACATTGTGGGGCTCCTTCTTTGTGGTATAAAAGCCTCCCCACCCAGAGGCCAAGGATTAGTATGGCGGCCTCCAAGGCAGGAGAGTGGACCTGTGTCCCCCTTTAACTACAGATGCAGGTGACTGCAATAGCAGCTCTCAGGGCCTGCTTCAGGTTTATGCAGGCTCTTGGGTGACTTAGTCTCAGCAGGGCCCCTTGTCGTGACAAACATGGCGTTAAAACTGCAGGTGTAGTGGATTTTGCCCGTGTTGCAGCTTCCCCCTTATAGAGGAACATCGGACCAAAAATTAAAAAGGGGCCAATCCCCCCCCATCGGCCCCTTCTTACCTTCTGGATGTTTGGGCGGCTCCAATGCATCCCATTCATGGGCACTGCACAGGCGCGAGATCCGAGGCCGCGCACAGTGCCTGATGCAAGATGGTGTCACCTGTCGGAAGGTTGCCTGGAAATCCCAGGGACCTAAAAGATGGATCCCTTGGCGAGGTAAGTAAAGAATGCCCTAAGGTAAAACCAGAGGGGGGGGGCAGCAGATCAGTAAAGCTTGGGGAGGCTTTGACTTCCCCCACAGTTCCTCTTTAAAGGGAACATTGGACTTTCAAAGACCTCAAAGCAGATAGTGGCATCAGACCCGAGACAACCCACTTTCCTGCCACTAGGGGTGGGATTCAGGCAGTTCGCACTGGGTTGCGGGAACAACCAGTTAAAATGTCAGCAAATGTCAGCAGGATCAGCCATGTTCATGGTCAATATAGGAAGAGTTGTGGCTTTAATCACAACTGCAAATTGTGCCTTAAAGGTGACATAAACCCTAAATACACCTGGACAACATTTGACACTGTGTTTTGCCTGCACTGTGCCTTGTTGCATTAATTAATTAGCTAATTAATTAATTAATTAATTTGGGATTTTGCTTGCTACATTGCAGTGGAAGTCCAGGCTGCCTAATGGCTGTACTGTAATTTTTTTTTTCTATAGTTTTCAATTTTGCCTAGAGCTTCACTTGGTCTGAAACCAGCCCTGTCGAGTTCAATAGTCAGGAAGGGGTCATTGAGCATTGCACCCATTGAACTTCCTAAGCTATGAATGGCTGATGGGTGGCCCACCAGCCCTAGAGGATGCTGCTTTGCATGGGCACCACATCCCAGCCTGACTTGATGAGTGACTGACTCCATTACTGCCTGCACTACTTAGAGGGCATCTGCTCAATGCTTCAGCTGGTAGTGCCCATCCTGCCCCTCCTCTGCTATTACAGATGGCAATGCCCACACAGAGCCATTCTGGCACCCCTGCCCACTCCTCTGCCATTTCTGCAGGGGATAACTTTGTGTGCCAATACTGTAGATTGTAACTTTCTGCGAAATGGCAGTGCCCACAAAGAACCTTTGTTGCCCCGCTAAAAAGGTGTGTGCATAGACCACTAAACATCTCTGTTTAAGCAGCTGCAAAAAATGAAGGAATTAATATAATACATGAAAAGAAAGAAAGAAAGAAAATGGATGACAAAGGAAGAAAAAAGAATAGAAAAAATTACAAAGAAAGAAAAGAATGAATGACAAAGAAAAAAAGAAAGGAAAGAAGGAATGACAAATATAGAAGGAAAGAAAGAAAAGAATAAATGGCATAGAAAGAAAATGATGGAAGAATGAAAAGAATGACAAACAACGAAAGAAAGGGATGAAAAAGAGAAGGTATGACAAAGAAAAAAATAAAGGAGGTATGTCCCTGGCACCTGCCTTGCTATGGCCAGTGCTGATGCTGGCCCTGGGGGCTCCCCACCAGCAGCAGACCTGCAGAGAGGATGCCGCCCCTTGAGGGACAGATAAAGGAAGATGTGGCAATAATGAGTCCTTTTATTTTAAAAATGTATTTTGTTAGCTGTTGTTCAATAGACCCCTGTACCCCATCATACATTATGATGGCCAAAGCTATTGTACATTTGGGAATACCAAACGCCAGATATTGGAGACTATTCGGCCGGAGGGTTTCAGAACCAGATTGACTCTGCTCTGGCTCATCACTAATGTAAAGTACAGAAACATAAATCAATGCACTTTGAGGAAGGCTGGAAAGTGTGTCGGCATACTCACCATCATCCTCACAACTTTTGTTCCCCCTCATTGTTATCCCAGACAGGCGACACAGGCGACACATGATAGCTTATGTCACAAATAGTGATGAGCGAACTGATTCTAAGGAATCGGAATTTGCTCCGAATTTCAGAGAAATTTTGATTTGCCACAAATTTCTTGGGGTTTGTGCCGACTGAATTCTCCATGAAATTCTTACATTTCCCCATCACTCGTTTTGAGTATCCCATGCCACTTTGCAACTGGATCTGTGTACTCACCCACTGGGCTCCTGCCACCTCACTCCCCTCCATAAGTGAGAAGTGAAGTGGCTAGGAAAGCCTTTCAACCCCCCTCCCCCCTTGTCGGAATTGGCTCCAGGTCTATGTATCCCCTTGGGTGATTAGAGTCTTAATGGGGCCCTTGTGGTGTATGGACACGCCATACAAGGTGATAAAGTTGCTTGTATGTTGAATACTGCTAAAGAATAGAAAGAAAAAATAATAAAAAGAATGGCAGAAAAAAAGTAGAAGAAAAGTAGATGGAAAGAAATATCCAAATATAAAACAGAAAGAAAGAACAAAAGTGTTGCCCACATGCCACTAACAGGACTGGGTGATGTGATGGCGTTGTCTTTGTTGGAATTCTAAGGGGACCTGGGCATGGGGCTGTAGAGTGAGTACACTCTCTGTTCAACGGTCTCTTTCTGCAACTTTATTCCACACAACAACTTCCCCAAAGTACTCTCAATTCCATATTCTCTCTCTCTAGTTGCTTCACCAAGCCTCATACTCGCGCTGTCTGGTTAGGCTGACTCACGTGCAGTGTACTATAACTCTGGTGCAAAGTTATCCAGGTGTACCTTTTTCATGTAGGTTTCTGAATAAAACACAGCTACCTGGTGTCAGTTCTGCTCCATGACATTTTATATCATAATGTGGTACTCTTGTCCTTCAGTGATAACTTTTGAAGAAATTTTGTAAGCGTTCTTTCCATGCACGAAAATATTCAGGATAAGTTCTGTAAGTCTCTGAGCTGGAGTATATGATATCAATTAGTATCTTCCAAATAAAAAATAGAATGGAGAGTAACCTGTAGCATCACTCGTTGTACAGTTGTAAGCATACACCATTTTTGTTAAAGCGGACCTTCACTCTGAATAATAGTCTATCTTATATGCTTCCCACACCCTGTACATACAGATTGTACACATTAAAAATCATCCTACCTGCATCTACTGCATGTTATGAGCCTTTAAACATCCAAGATGGTGGCTTATGGAAGCCGCCATCTTATCAGGCAGCCTGCAAACAGGAAGTGCCTCCTGACTGTGCTGCTCTGCATTCTGGGACTGCTTACCATTACCTGATCCCAGCTCTGCTCTGTCTGAGCAAAGCACAGCTATAACCCGCCCCCCTGTACCTTATCCCACTCTCCTCTCCTCAGTAAGTGTGATGCTTCTGAGTCAAGATGGCGGCGCCCGTATCCTAAATTCTTGAACAGAGTTGCAGCCCAGTGGGGGAAAGAATAATAAGTTAGTGACTAAAAACATAAATATATTAATTTTAGATGCTGGGGAACCGTTGAGTTTGGGCTTTTCATTAAATCACGCTGAAGGTCCGGTTTAAGGAATTTTTCCATCTCCTCATCTCTCTTTTCAGTTGTCAAGGTTGAAGCGTTCTACATGTTCATTTCCTTCTTGGTGGTAAGGTGTTGTATGGGATCTCTGAACTCTACAGTATTTTCCCAGTTTAGCTATGAATTGGTTTTCAAACTCTCTTCCTTGATCATGGTGGAGCTTGGTAGGAAATCCAAACTTCTTTTCAGCTACAGTTTTTCCAGACTTGTTTGTAGTTGCATAGGCTTGAGCAAATCTGTTTAAATGATCCAGGATGACTAGGATATATTCATAGCCTTCTTTAGAGTAGTCAAGGTGTAGAAAGTCTATGGACACCATCTCAAATGGGTATGTTGTAGTGATGTTTCCTATGGGTGCTCTTGTTGGCTTGTTAGGACATTTATCTGGTCACATATAGTTCAATGTCTTTCTGCATGTATGGCCAAAAGAAGCGTTAGTGTACTAAGTTCACTGTTCTTTTGATTCCTAAATGTCCCATTTCTTCATGGAGCTCTCTAAACACCATTCAATGATACACCTTTGGCAACACTAGTTGTAAGCATGGTCAACTCTTGCGGTGAAGGATGCCTTTTGAAATCAGGTATAACTTAGGCCATTCTTTCAGTAACGTATTTGTAGCAGGTGACTCAGCCTCTTTTTCTTTCTTGCTGGGAAGTCTGTCTTGGTCGATGTACTGGAGTACTCTTCCAGTGATTTTGTCTTCTTTCTGAGCTTTTCTGATCTTGATTTCCTGTTTCTTTTGGAAGCTGGTGAAAAGAAGTTTCTTCCACTATAAGAGGACACCAGGTTGGCATATATTCTTCACTCTCAACCTGTATTGCTTGTATGGTGCTTACAATGGCTTCCATTGGCTGCATCCATGGATTTCTGAAGTCTTGAATGTATCAATTCCATCTAAGAATTAGGCCTGAATTGAGCTTGAAGTGACCAGAATGGAACAAGCCAGACTCTGCTTGTCTGAAGAATTCTCAACCTCTGACAATGTTCCTCTGGTACTTCACAGTCCTGCTTCCTCTAACTCTGGTAAGTCTATCTTTATCTCTCCATCACTGCTCTTACCCCCTTACCTGTCCTCACCCCCTCCCCACGTACTTCTACCACTGTCACCTCCGCCCTGTGGAATTCAGTGTGTAACAAACTTGCATACATCCATGACTTGTTTATTACCAACCTCTTCACCTTCATAGCCTTTACTGAAACCTGGCTCACTATCTCTGATACAACCTCACCCGCTGCACTCTCCTATGGGGGTTTGCAGTTCAGTCACACTCCAAGGTCAAAAAACAAATAAGGTGGACGTGTTGGCATCCTTCTGTCAGAACACTGCTCATTTAACCCAACCCCTGCCTTCCCTTTCCTTCTGATCTTCTGAAGTTCATTGTGCCCGTCTCTATTTTGCCCATCTCTATAGATATTGTCATTATCTATCGCCCTCCAGGATCTGCTACTCACTTCGTAGACCACTTTTAGACCTGGCTCCTCCACTTCCTGTCCACTGTCATCCTAGCTATAATTATGCATAACTTCAGCATACCCACTAACAACCCTGCCGCCACCAAATTACTATCACTCACTTTCTCATTTAGCCTAAAAAAAATGGTCTGCTAGCCCCATCCACAAAGACAGACACACTCTTGACCTACTCTTCACTCACCTCTGCTTTGTATCCAGTCTCTCTTCATCCCCACCTCCCCTCTCTGATCACAACCTCCTAACACTAACACTCTCTTCTCTTACCGCTACCCCCTCTGCACACAAATGTGCCATTCTGCACATGAACCTCAGAAATCTAGACTTTCAATCTCTCTCTAAAGCAACCCCCTCACATCCTGCCCTCATTCACCATTGTAGACACTGCAGACTCACACTACCATAATACACTAACATCTGCCCTTGACTCTGTTGCTCCCCTTAACTATAGCTACCCACGGCCAAAAAAAGGCAACACAACACTGCAACATTGAAACAGCATTCTCGAGTTGCTGAAGGGCTATGGAGGAAATCCAAAACCAAGAAGGACTTTCTTTTATATAAGCAAGCCTTTCAGGAACTCAGGATTGACCTTTCATCTGCTGAACAGGAATATTTCACATCACTCATATCAGCACAGGCCCGGAATCCAAAACAGCATTCAATTCCCTACACCGTCCACTGCCACCTCCTCCATCCTCAAAGCTAACAGCAAAGCAATTTGCCAAATTCTTTAAAGTGGACCAACACCCTCCAAAACAACAAGTCTCTGAACAGTTAAACATAAAAAGACACTTACCTTTTGATCACTTTTGCAGCCTTCTGTCCCTCACAGCGCCTGTATTCTTCAAAAATCTTGGCCGGAAGTCCCGCCCTCCAGCTCTTGTCTGTTCATTAGCATGCTGTCCCTCTTCCTTGTCCGTGGATAAGCTGTCCTCCTCACTCACGCAATTTCACTTTCTCTTCTGCTCTTCTCAACGTCATCGGGGGGCGTGGCCTCTGTCCTCTCTCTGCGCATGCGCAGTAGCGCCGCTTAGGTAAAGTGAAGCGCTGCTCGCATCGGGAGCGAGCGGCGCTTTACTTTACCTAACGTGGCACTACTGCGCATGCGCGAGATTTACAAGAGGAAGAGGTCAAACAATCTCTTCCTCTTACATGAAATTCAAAGATGGTGGCGCAAAACAAAAAAGGACGCGACGCCGCGCAGGATCATCGAAGGTAAGTTTTTTTTTATTGTCATGATTAACGGGTCCTGGGGCATGGCATGGATTATTATTTGAAGGGGGAAAAAAAACGTCAGGGTGTTGGTCTACTTTAAAGATAAAGTGAAGTGGCTTCACACCTCACAATGCCTCTCTCCTCCCAACCTCCCCCTGCCTCACTCATTACCTCATTTCACACAGCTAACTGCTTATACACTTGCTGTGGCTTGATGCTTCTGGTATAATTGTACACAAATGTCCGTAACACATTATGTAATGTCTCTTTGCTGTGAGCCCCCTGCTAGCACACAGTGACACTGAGCTCGGCTTGTTATTGTGGCTATTGCGCGGTGTTAGGAAGCTATTGCAGTCTGTAATGATGGTGTGTTACTTTCAGTAGAGTGATGATGCTGCCATGCCGGCGCCGCGTCACACTACTTCATCACAAGATACTGTGGAGAAGGGGAAAAGCAGGTTGTCTGTTCTATTACTGTGTGTTTTCCTGCAGGCATTCCGAGAGCTTACCAAAGGGTGGGCGTGACGTCACAGGCGGCACTCGGGTTCCCACTCCAACTCTCTCAAGATCTCAGCCCAGTGCTGCAGGTACCACACAAGCTGCGTGTGTTACCCCAGAAATAATGTGAAAGTCTCTCTATGCCTGCTGCTATACACAGTTTACCCCTCATACGCCGCTCCTTGCTTATTCCTGGATCTTCCAGCCATGTCTCTGGTCAAAGCTCCCTGGAGCCTCCATCTCAGGTCGCTTAGGATGCCTGGTCTTCAGGGTGGTCACCCCCTTTACAACAAGCAAATTCACACTGACACTCCTACGTAGTGTAGGCATTTCCGTCCGCCACGTTCCATCACTTTAGAAGTTGGTCAGTCACCTTGATTCTGCTCAAAATCCCCTCTAGGCAGGGGCGGACTGGGGCTAAAAAAAGGCCCGGGACTTTTTGGGGCACACCGGCCCTGCTGTACTGTTCCTGGCCCAGTATAGTATCCCAATGTCACATTATATATAAACCTTATTTTTCGTTCCACAGTACACACCCAGGGTTTAGAGGACAAAATTAAGGAAGAAAATATTCGGTGTGATAAAACCCCCCCATTACAGTCAGTGAGCGGCATCCCTCATTACAACCATTAAGTAGCATACCTCATTACAGGCAGTGGGGGCATCCCTCATTACAGGCAGTGGGGGCATCCCTCCGTAAAGGCAGTGGGGGCATCCCTCCGTAAAGGCAGTGGGGGCATCCCTCCGTACAGGCAGTGGGGGCATCCCTCAGTACAGGCAGTGGGGGCATTCCTCAGTACAGGCAGTGGGGGCATCCCTCCGTACAGGCAGTGGGGGCATCCCTCCGTACAGGCAGTGGGGGCATCCCTCCGCACAGGCAGTGGGGGCATCCCTCCGTACAGGCAGTGGGGGCATCCCTCAGTACAGGCAGTGGGGGAATCCCTCAATACAGGCAGTGGGGGCATCCCTAAGTACAGGCAGTGGGGGCATCCCTCAGTACAGGCAGTGGGGGCATCCCTCCGTACAGGCAGTGGGGGCATCCCTCAGTGCAGGCAGTGGGGGCATCCCTCTGTGCAGGCAGTGGGGCATCCCTCAGTACAGGCAGTGGGGTATCCCTCCATACAGGCAGTGGGAGCATCCCTCCGTACAAGCAGTGGGGGCATCCCTCAGTACAGGCAGTGGGGACATCCCTCAATACAGGCAGTGGGGGCATCCCTCAGTACAAGCAGTGGGGGCATCCCTCCGTACAAACAGGTGGGGCATCCCTCAGTACAGGCAGTGGGGGCATCCCTCAGTACAGGCAGTGGGGGCATCCCTCAGTACAGGCAGTGGGGTATCCCTCAGTGCAGCCAGTGGGGGCATCCCTCAGTACAGGCAGTGGGGCATCCCTCAGTACAGGCAGTGGGGCATCCCTCAGTGCAGCCAGTGGGAGCATCCCTCATTTCACTACCTCCGCCCTATGCTGGACAATATTAAAGCAGCAGACTGGCATGGTAACCGGTTCATGCCTGCCGCTGCTGTTGCCCCCACCCCGCCAGCTGTACACACACACCCCCTCCCCCCCAACTGTACACACACACACACACTCACCCTGGTTCCCGGGGGGCGGAGGGCCGGTCTGCCCTTCACTGCTGTGCCGCCGCTGCCGCCGAAGCCGTGCATAGGCTGCGAGTGACAGATGCGGGAGGGTGGCTGGCATCTGCCATTCGAGGCCCCTCGCTGCTGTTCTCCCGGCCGCTGCCGCCGCTTCCGTCGCATAGCACGCACATATACACATGCTTACCGGCACTTCCTGGTCGCTGGGCGGGCCCCAGATGGCCGGCGTCCATTGTTTTCAACAGCCCATAGACACCCACCGCGTAAAAAGCAGGAAGTGCTGGTAAGCATGTGTATGTGTGTTGTATGTGTGTGTGAGAGCGGCAGCGGCGGCCGGGGGGACAGCAGTGAGGGGCAGCGAATGGCAGATGCCACCCACCCTCCCGCATCTGTCATTCGCGGCCTTTGCTAGTGCCAGCCTACCGGGATTTATGCCCTATGGCCAGCCCGCCCCTGCCTCTAGGGGGTCACCAAATTATGCTGCCCACATGCCACTAACAGGACTGGGCGATATGCGGGTGTTGTCATGGATTTATAGGGATTCTGAGGGAACTTAGGTATGGGGCTGCAGAGTCAGTACACACTCAACTCTCCGTTCAACAACTTCAGTTTAAACAATGACAGTCTCTGCATCCGTCTCACTACGGTCTGGGACAACTTTCAGTACCTTTCTGAGTCACGCTGCCCTGTTCTACTGGCTTGCCAGGATCTTCTGCTTCACTTTCTGTGTGTGTATTAACTTCCCCAAAAGTGCTCTTGACTCCATGTTCTCTCTCTCTCTAGTTGCTTCAATAAGCATCGTACTCGCCCCATCTGGTTAGGCCCCCCAGATGATAAGGATTTAGTCGGGCAGTGAAACAAGGGAGGAGGCAAGCTTCTTTTTTTTATTGTTATTATTTTTTTTATTATTCTTTAAAAATTAGATTACATGAATAAATGTGATCCTTCAGAACATAGTGCATTAAAAACTATTACTACAGATTACAGAGAATTTAGCAGATATAATCCCCCTGTCCCAGCAGGCTGGCATTAACTTGACAGTATGCCAAGGAAGGAGGAGGGGTCCTCCCTCACTACAGATACTGGTGGGGCGGACGCAATAGCGACTCCCCAGCATCAGCACACCCACACACACTGTGCCAGGAGAGAACAGTAATATCACAGCACACGGTATGATAGCCGAGGGTAAGGGTTAATGGAACCTCAGCATGGGGAGATGACAAGATGGTATCTCAGCATACAGACGCTCAAAGGCAAACAGGATAGGTGAAAGTGTCAGCTTGTTTTATTGTTGCAGGGTCATGGAAAGAAAGGTTTAATTTTTTAATCCATGTCAAGGTCAATGGCCCCAGACAGGGAAAACCACACCTTACCGGAGTTTCAGGCACAGTAGCTCCACCTATTGGTTCCTTTGGATCCTCTTTTTTCTTCCAAAAGGCGCCTCCCCTGTCATATCCACACTAGGACCCCACTGAGTTTTTTCCTGCATGGACCTCAACTCTCTCTGTGAAGACCTCAGCTCTCTCTCTCTGCAACTCAGCGAGGCTCTGTTTTGCACTACAGCCAGGTCTTCTTACTTGCTTCCAACCACACCAGGGCTTTGTCTCTGTAGTAGCCCCACCAGAACCTTACGGAGGAAGCTACACCAGTCTTCCCCTTAGCATGGTTATGGATGATCTTCCTGTCTGTCCCTCTGGTTTCCCCTTAAAAAACCTTTGCTCAATATGATATTGTCTGCAGTTTTACCTCCAAAAGGCTTGTAACCAATCTCAGCTGTGTCCTGTTGTTTCCCAAATGTTATCCCCCCTAACTCATGCTAAAGGAGAGTCTTACAACCAGATTATAATAGTCTGAAAAATTATCTTTTCCATTTAGGTTATAATACTCCCATCTAGTGTTTAAAGTGGACCAACACCCAGGATTTTGACTATCCTGGGTTTTGGTCCACTTCGGTGGGGCACCCCGATCGGGGGTGCCCCGCTGTCTGAAACCCCCCCGAAAGCCCAGAAACACTCACCTCACCACGCTGCCACGTGACCGCTCCAGCCAATCACAGCGCTCATAGCAGCTCAGCGGCTCTGAGAGCTGGAGGCCGCGTCTTGCGCTTCCCTCTAACAGGGAGCGCGCCTGCGCCGGCCATTCACAAACGGCCGGCGCAGGTGCGCGCCCTGCTAGAGGGAAGCGTGAGACGCGGCCGCGCCGATGGAACGGGGCTGAGGTAAGGTTTGTGGGCCTCCTGGGGGGTTCCTCCCCGCGGGACATCCCGATTTCGGATGTCCCGCGGGGAGGGATCTGATCGGTCCGGTAATCTTATAGATTCCCGGGCCGATCCCCCCTGGGTGTTGGTCCACTTTAAAGTTGGAATAGGAACCGCAGTTTTATTATACTGGACAGTTACCCTGATCTTTCTTACACACTGTTTTGAAGCAACCCCAGAAATGTATGTGAACTTAATGCTGTTTTTTACCTACCGCAGTTGTATTTTTGCAAGCTATATGTGTATGGCTAGGGTGGGTAAGGAGAGACAGGTGAGTAGTGAGAGCAGGGGGGTAAGGGTGTACCCCTTAAAGTAATCTATACCAAAGCTCTGGTTAAAATACCAGAAGAGCCAAGAAATGGTCAGTTGACAGATGAACGGAGGACAGCGACAGAAAATAGGTACTATAGCTGGGATACAGACTGGAAATAGATACCACAAAGAAGACACACAGAGACTAGCAACCTGTGTCACCAGACTGACCACTGGATTGTGCATACCTTCCATGGAATTGTTTCTTTAACATCGCCCCAAAGCAGAACAAGAGCTAAGACTATAAAGGCTTTAGGTTTAAAAGCAGGTCTGGGATATGTCAACAAAGCCACCACATGCATGATTTCACATTCCAAACACACCTAAATCTCACAATATGTAGGCAGAGCCCAACCGCTAACCTGGGAGAAGGAGGAGAGCAGCAGAAAAACAGCACTGGGTGGGGGGAGGGGCAGAGGCCCGAACAGATGCATGACAGAAAAGATGGTAGAAGAACTTGTGTTCTTCTGAAGAATAAATATGAACTAGCATCAAGACAGATAACACCAGTAAGACCTGCAATCTAGTTGCTGGAGATCTTCAATCAACCAAGAAGATCTCATTCAGCCAGGAAGATGCTGGAGACTGGTGATAAGACATGGAAGTGAATTTAAATAGTATCCATTTTATAATTCTTTTTGCGATGGGGGGGGGGGGTGATTTTTTTCATTCTCACTAGGGGCAAACCGGTAGGGTGTCCCAATGATCCCTATAACAGATATTAGGTCCCTTGTAATCCATAGGGTAGTAGACTTGCTAATACCCAATTATCCACACACTAAAGGGCTTAGGGGCTGGTGTGTCACCACAGACTGAGGCAGTATATTCAACCCTGTGCCTACTACAGGAGCATAGCTAGGGGGGAGCAGGGGAGGCACTTGCCCCAGGCGCAGCAGGTCAGGGGGGTGCCAAGGGGAGATCTGGGAACAGGTGGGGGGCGCCATTCCCAATTTTTGCCCCGGGTGCCAGAAAGCCTAGCTACTGCTCTGGCCTGCTGCATTGAGATAAATTTGACCCCAATCTCAATAAACAGATGTGACCAAAAAATTAAAATTTAGATCTGGCTGAACCACAACAGCAAAATTTGAGGAAGTCCAATGACTTCCTCCTGGGCCTCCATTGAAGAGCATTAGACCTGTAACAAAGAGCATAAGGGCTGGGGCATTCATGGATGAGGCCGGACAGTCTTCCCCAGAGACCCAAATTGGACTGAATTAAAGAAACGGCCAAATCTCAACCAAACCAATTTGGAGGAATTCAACTTTGACTACAATGCAGAAGAAGAATCAATATAGTAGATTCTGGAGAATGGTAAGAAGATATATAATGGAATATAATGGGCCCCATGAAAGAACATCAGGCCTGTTTGTGAAAGAACATCAGGCCTATGACAGGGCATAGCGGCTGGTATACCACCATGAGTGGAGACTGGCTATTCCCCCCCCCCCCTCCCCCCGAGTCCTAAATTGGTCTTAAATCTCACTAAAGAGATGCCCAAATCTGACACAAATTTGCCAAAAATTACATTTAAATAAAACTTTGAGTCCAGTCCGAAGCTCAGCACAACCACTGATCTTAACGGCTCTGCAAGCACAGCACTCTTAAAGCGGACCTTCAGCATCATTTAATGAAAAGCCCAAACCCTTAAAGAACTATTCCCCAGCATTAATATATTTAAAACATTTTTAGTCACTTTCATTTTATTCTTTCCCTCACTGGCCTACAACTCTGTTCAGCGCTCTAGGATACAGATGCCGCCATCTTGGTTCAGTAGCATTACATACTGAGAAGAGGAAAGGGTTGAAAAATGCAGGGGAGCAGGGATATAGCAGTGCTGTGCACAAACAGAGCAGAGCTGGGGTCAGGAAAAGGTCAGCAATCCCAGAATGCAGAGTGGCAAAGTCAGAACACACTTCCTGTTTGCAGGCAGCCTGGACCTCCATGGGCCACCATTTTGGATGTTTAAAGTCTCAGAAAATGCAATAGATGCAGGTAGGATTATTTTTAATTTGAGCAATCTGTATGTACAGCATGGGGGAAACATATAAGATATGCTCTTATTTAGGGTGAAGGTTCGGTTTAAATATGTGTGGTTTCTGTATTTTCTCGCAAGTTCAGCAATTTATAAATCCTGCCTCCTCTTTACTTTTCTATCATGACATAATGCCCTCACATTGTTCTGTGTGAATAGCAAAAGCTGCCTGCTGAGTTCGTAATTACAGCAAGGGATCAATACGCCGCAATCTGCTGGCCTTGAAGCCTTGTCAGGTCCACTGGTGACGCTCTTGGCCCCCGAAGCATCTGCATTGAGGGAAGAAACAACCTTCAATAAAGATTGGCAGAAGGCTGAATTGCCGTACGTGTTAAGGCTCCCAAGCTGCCGGAGGAAAACTTGAATAGACTCGGCCGCAGCTGTCTTGCGCGCCACGTGTTGGGTCATCGCCACTGCGAGCAGCTGTACAGGCATTGGAAATAAATGGCTGCATTCTCTATAAAAGCATGCGCTACCATGGTACATGGGATATTATGCAGAATGGTAATTGCACCACGCTGAGCAGCCCGTGTTGGAATGATGTTGTTGGCGGGAGGTCGAGTAGAATATGTTTGAAGGAGAATAAAAAGCGTAACAATAGGGATTAAACACAAAAGGGCAGACTAATCAACCGGTGTAAAAAGGGCACAACTCTTGTTTCTATTGTTTGGGTCAACCCAGCTTGACCTTTGTTGTGCATCCAAAGCAACCTGATTAGTGTGGTCTGGATGCTTGGCGAAACATTGGTACTATGTTCTTTTCATTTCTACCTAGAGCATACCTTTAGGCCGCACTGCACATTTATGGACTGTGTTGCAGTGCTGCACCAGACTGGAGGACGGAGACCCGTGACAGTGGCAGGGGACCAGCAGGGATGGTAGTGGTTATGAGTATGGCTCTTGCACTGGACCACAATGCACATCTATGGGCTGTGTTGCAGTTACGCTGCAGACATAGGGCTAAATGCAACATTTTGCAAAATGCAGACCACTAATTAAAATGGGCTTATTTAGTTTGAAAAGGAGCAACCATGCCTGTTGAGTATAGAAGACTTGAGGGGCAATGATCTCTCTATGTGGCATCCTATGGGATGACCCGGTGGGGTGAAACCTCCTGAATCGCCTGATTAACCTACCTCTTCCCAACTCTCTCACCACCTCTCCGTGCTGTGGCTACATCGCTGGCATACCTCCAGCTTTATAGAACAAGCACTGCAGCTAGCTAGATTGGCTAAGGAAGAGGTGAGTTTTTAAGTGATCCTGGGGGATACAGACAGTGGGGCATCACAATTCCAGATTCTCCACCAGAGAGGAACAAAATGCAATAAAATTACTTTTTGATATTTTGGAGTATTTCTACTCCAACACAATGCAAGCGCCAAGGTGTGAAAGGGACCAAAACCCTATGCAACCCTATGTTAATGGCCTACCATGAAGAAAGTGGTCAGTGATAGGCACCCTGGGAATCCATTCAGCATGGATTGCAAGTCATTAATACGTATGGCACTCAATGCTGTTTGGAGGAGAGCCGGCACATGTCTCAGGAGAGCAGGGATCAAGGTAAGAGTTTTTCTGATTATGCGGGTTTTAAACAGCAGGGCATCTCACATCAGGATGCACCCGGGATTACATGGTTACAATGATACTGCAGCCATACACCTGGCTGTTTACAGTATAACATGGCAGGGAGATGGCTGGCATTTTACAATGCTCAGCGCAAAGAAAAAAAGTGCTAACATGTCACAGTCAGCTGTAAATCTATTTAAATGTAACAGCATAGTGCTTCTCTGCAATACAATGTAGAGCAAAATGGGCACAGCCTTTGCTCCATTGCAACAGCAGTCACACACCTGGATGGTTGTAGAAAGCAAGGGAGCAATTACTCACACATCACAGTCAGCTGTGCAGCTGTTTACATTGTAACAGCGGGGCACCTGGCTGCTAAAAATGTAACACAGCAGGGTACATCCATTATTACAATGTAACAGCAGTCACACACCTGGTTGTTTACAATATAACACAGTACAGAGCTGTCTGGCTTTTTAAAACACACAGCGCAGTGGATCAATCACTCACACATTACAGTCAGCTGTGAAGCTGTTTACATTGTTACAGCAGGGTTTCTGGCTGCTAAAAACTGTAACACCACAGGGCACAGCCACTATTACATTGTAACAGCAGTCACACGCCTGGCTGTTTACAATATAACACAACAGGGAGTTGGCTGGGTTTTTACAATGTCCAGGGCAGTGGATAGATTGCTCACACATCACAGTCAGCTGAGAAGCTGTTTGCATTGTTACAGCAGGGTGCCTGGCTGCTAAAATATGTAACACTGCAAGGTGTAGCCACTATTACATTGTAACAGCAGTCACATGCCTGACTGTTTACAATATAACACAGCAGGGATAGCACAGTGGATAGATCACTCACACTTCACAGTCAGCTGTGAAGCTGTTTACAATATAAAAGAGCAGGGGGCTGTTTGCAATATACAGTGAAATTGAGAGATCACAACAAATTAAACAGCTTCACAGTTGATGTGACATCTAACAACAGAGTACCTGACTGCTATACAGTCTAACACAGAAGGATGCAGCCATTGTTACATTGTAATTGCAGCCCCTGTATGGCTGTTTACAATATAACACAGCAGGGAGCTGGTTGTCGTTTTACAATGCACAGCGCAGTGGCGTGATCACTCACAAATCACATTCACCTGTCAAACTGTTTACATTGTAACTGCAGGTTGTCTGATTACTATACAATGTAACACAGAAGGGGCTCCATTGTCTATCCAAGTGCAAATAAAAGCTGAGACTGAGCAGACAAAAGCAGAATGTAGAGAACTCAAGGCAAAAAGAATGAAGGGACCACTAGCTGTAAGGAAAGAGAGGACGACCAAATATAAACCAAGGCCACCTTCACAATAGAAAAACCATCCTCTAACTGATAACAAAGCTCATTCATTGAACTTTATTCATCTTGCTTTTCCTGCTTTTCCTGACAGAATATTGAAATTCTACGCACAATAAATCACCGGCTACTGGGTTACTTGTTTTTTTTTCCTCTGCCGAAAGATTAATGGGATCTCTTCCCCCTTATATTCTTTGTTTCTGTATCTTCTGTAAAATCTTGTAAGGTTGGGGAGTTTCGCCGAATGAATAATTGCGAATGCCGCATTGAATCGGACAATTTTCTGTTTTAATCTCAGACGGTGGCTCAGGATTCATCTTTTCACTGCCGACGGTAATACATCTCCTGATACCTGGTCTGTAGTCCACTATCGCACCATCTTGTATTGCTTCCTCCGTGCCAGTGCTACTGAGGGATTGTATGGAGGAGATTCATTATCCAAAATGGCAAGGCATGGAGTTTAGATGGTAATGCATCACAATATATATTCGCACATGTTCATCTCCTAAACTACACACACACACAGATTATATATATACTGTATGACTGTCAGGACTATACCAAACACCCGTCTGTCTTAAGCCGATATCCCCCAATCTCCACCGCCACTTCCGCCTATAGACAAGCCCCCGCTTGTAGGAGACACGGGTAATGCCTCTCCCAGTCGGTTGCCCCCAGGACTTAACAGGCGCAAAGGATAACAGCTTAAGGTGCAGATTGATGTTTGGCAGGGAATCCCGAATGAGGATGCCGGGTGTGAAAGTCCGTAATTCAGGCCGAGGTCAAACCAGGAGGTCACAGGCGAGGTATCCAAGGGAGATAACAAAGAGTGGTCGAGGGTAGCCGAGGTCAAGTCCAGGAGGTCACAGGCGAGGTACAGGAGGGTCAGGCAAAAGAGTGGTCAGGCAAAGCAGAAGGTCAGGGCAGGCAGCTAGCAAGAATAGTCGAAGTCCAAATCCAAATCCAAATTCTTCACTAAGACACAGCAACGCACATCCAGAACCCAGAAGCTATAACGGGCACTGGGATACTGGAGTAGTGCAGATTTATAGGAATATCTGGCCAATGGGGAACAGGGAAAAAGGAGGGAACGAAGGTGCTTGGTGCAACACTAAAACGGGAGTGGTCCCAGGAACTGGACGGCCCAGGCCAGACAGGCCGACCAGTCCCTGGGCTCCCTCTATGAGCAGGGCCAGGGTTGGATGAATCAAACTCGCCCCCGGCGGGCGCGCTGGGGAAAGCGCCGCCGGGAGGCATAAAGGTGACGTGCTCGCGCGCGCGCGCGCGAGCACGTTGAAGATCGAGCGCGCCCCCGCCGGGAGGCGGAAGCGCCGAACAGCGAGGGAGCCCGACGAGACCGCGCAGCCGCGCAGAGCGGGCTGCGGCGCGGCCGCCGACACTATCCCGCGCTGCCGACCCCTGACCGCCGCAACCGCGCTGAGGAGCCAGGACACCCGGGGAGCGCCGGGCAGCAACCAGCCGGGGACCGCCCGACAGCGCGCCGCGGGACCAGGGACGGCGACGAGGTAAGTGCCTAACATTACCCCCCCCCTGAGGAGGCGCCACTGGACCCTCCAAACTAGGTTTCAAAGGATTCTCTCTGTGAAACCTCTTTACCAAATTCTGTGCATGAACCTCTCTGGCAGGAACCCAAGATCTTTCTTCCGGACCGTATCCCTTCCAGTCAATAAGATATTGAAGAGAGTTCCGAAAAAAGCGAGAATCAAGAACCCGGGCAACCTCAAACTCCTGATGCCCATCAACTAACACAGGACTAGGAGGACTATTAGGTTCATGGTTTTTTGCAGACTTAAGAAGTGAAACATGAAAGGATTTACAGATTTTCATGGACGAAGGGAGGGCCAACTGGTACGTAACCTGATTAATTTTTTGTGTTATGGGGAAGGGGCCAATAAATTTAGGTCCTAACTTAGCGGAGGGCTGGCGTAGCGCCAAATTCTTGGTTGAAAGCCAAACCCAGTCACCCACCTTATAGCTAGAGTTAGAAGATCGTTTGCGATCAGAAAATTTTTTCTGCTGAAGAGCGGCCCTAGCTAGATGTTGCTGGATTTTATTCCATTCCCCTGGCCATTTGGAAACCCATTCATCCACGGAGGGAACTCTAGAGGGTTGGTCCGAAAGAGCAGAAAACTTCAGGTCCTTGCCATAAACACAATGGAAAGGAGAAACCCCCGTGGACGAATGTGTGGCGTTGTTAAAAGCAAATTCCGCAAATGGTAAGAAGAAGGCCCAATCAGTTTGAGTATCCGCCGTAAAACAGCGCAAATATTGTTCCAGGGACTGGTTCGTTCTCTCGGTTTGTCCATTCGACTGCGGATGGAAGGCCGAGGAAAGGGAGACGGTGAAACCCAACTTGGCACAGAAAGCCCTCCAAAACCGGGAGACAAACTGGACCCCTCTATCCGAAACAATATCCATGGGAATACCATGAATCCTAAAGACATGAGTAATGAAGAGTTGAGCAAGAGTTTGAGCTGAGGGGAGTTTCTTTAAAGGGACGAAATGGGCCATCTTGCTAAAGCGGTCCACAATTACCTAAATAACCGTATGTCCCTGAGACGGGGGAAGGTCAGTAACAAAATCCATGGCCAGATGGGTCCACGGGGAGGCAGGAATGGACAATGGAAGGAGTGGGCCTTCAGGCGAACTCCTCAAGGACTTACTTTGGGCACAGACTTTGCAAGCGGAGACAAACCTTTGAACGTCCTTCCTAAGAGAAGGCCACCAAACTTGGCGTAATAATAAAGCTATGGTTTTCTTAACCCCTGGATGACCGGTTGTTTTGGTATCGTGAAAATGGGACAAGAACTCAGACCGGTAAGTAGAGGGCACAAACAGGGCTGAAGCGGGTTTCCCAGGAGGAGCTTGGGCCTGGAACTGAGTAAGATCAGGAAGTTGGGGTTGGATGGCGGCCACCACTAGGGAGCGAGGCAAGATGGGAGACACCATCCTTTCCGGTAAGTCAGGGGGAGAGAAACTCCGAGACAGGGCGTCCGCTTTTATATTTTTGGACCCGGGCTTATAAGTTATAGAAAAATTAAACCGAGAAAAGAATAAGGACCAGCGAGCCTGTCTAGGAGTTAATCTCCTGGCGGACTGGATGTATTCTAGATTTTTATGGTCCGTAAAGACCGTAACTGGATACTGAGCCCCCTCCAGCCAGTGTCTCCATTCCTGGAAGGCAAGCTTGATGGCCAGTAATTCTCTATTGCCGATATCATAATTTCTTTCGGCCGCTGAGAATTTCTTGGAAAAGAAGGCACATGGATGGAGGCGTGCAGGTGAGCCGTAGTACTGAGACAAGACTGCTCCGACCGCTATTTCAGAAGCATCCACCTCCACAAGGAAAGGTCGTTGCTCATCAGGATGGACTAGGACGGGAGCAGCACTAAATACCCTCTTAAGATTCCCGAAGGCCTGGACAGCTTGAGCCGGCCAAACCGGGGGGTACCCGCTTTTCTTAGTTAGGTTAGTTAGTGGTGTAACCAGGGCAGAGAAATTCTTAATGAACCTTCTATAAAAATTGGCAAAACCCAAAAACCTTTGCAGGCCCTTCAGATCTCTGGGCTGCTCCCATTCTAAAACAGCCTTCACCTTAGATTGGTCCATAGACAGACCAGATTTGGAGATAATGTAACCGAGAAACGGAACCTCAGATACTTCAAATTGACATTTCTTTAACTTGGCATATAAACAATTCTCCCTAAGTTTCTGCAAAACTAGGCACACATGTTTACGATGTTCGTCAATGGATGAAGAAAAAATTAAAATGTCATCTAGGTAAACAACCATAAACCGGCCAAGATAATACCTGAAAATTTCGTTGACAAAACTTTGAAAGACCGCAGGGGCATTACACAGGCCGAAAGGCATTACCAAATACTCATAATGCCCTTCAAGGGTATTGAAGGCCGTCTTCCACTCGTCCCCCTGCCTGATTCTTATGAGGTTATAGGCCCCCCGGAGATCCAGTTTAGAGAAGACCTGCGCCCCAACCACCTGAGTAAAGAGTCCCTCAATAAGCGGTAGGGGATACTTATTTTTTACCGTGATGTTATTTAAGCCCCGGTAATCGATACAGGGGCGAAGTCCCCCATCCTTTTTCTCCACAAAAAAAAACCCTGCCCCTGCTGGAGAAGATGAAGGCCGAATGAACCCTTTTTCTAAGTTCTCGGCGATATATTCCCGCATGGCAAGGGTTTCAGTTCGGGTCAAATTAAATATTCTCCCTCTGGGAGGCATCGTACCAGGGAGCAGTTCTATTGGGCAGTCCCAAGGTCTATGGGGAGGAAGTTTGTCTGCCGCCTTTTCTGAAAAGACATCAGCAAACTCCAAATATGGAGTTGGAACCCCAATAGGGGCTAGGCGCGCGACCCTGAGAGGAAATTCTAGGCAGTTCCGAAAACACTGGTGTCCCCACTTGGTGATTTGCCCCGAAACCCAATCAATTTGGGGATTATGCTCCTGCAGCCATGGCAAACCCAAAATCAAAGGAGTACCAGGCATACTCAATATCAAGAACCTGATAACCTCAGAATGACTGGCTCCCACTTTGATTTGCATAGGAGGGGATTGGAACCGAACTAACCCCCCGGCCACTGGAGTGCCATCAATGGCTGAAACCCGGATAGGAGTCGGCAAGGTCTGTACCATAATTCCTAAAGTCTGCGCTAGTTCAGAGTCTAGGAAATTCCCAGCTGCTCCAGAATCTAGAAGAGCCTTTAGATTAATACATTTAACACCACTCTTAAACTGGACTGGGATGAAAACTGGAGACGATACTTGAGGAGATACCTTACAGCCTAGGAGGGCCCCCTCGAAACCCCCTAGGCTCTGAAGTTTCCCGACGGTTTCTTTGGGCAAAGTCTAACCATGTGGCCGGTTCCACCACAGTAAAGACAGAGCCCCTCAGATAGGCGTCGTCGTCTCTCGCCTTCGGTGAGCCTGGTGGCACCTAGCTGCATGGGCTCTTCTGAAGGTTGAGCGACTAGAGCCTCAGACTTTGAAGCCGATTCAGGATGTGATCCTTTCTCTAGGCGCCTCTCCCGGAGTCGACGATCAATGCGGATGGCCAAATGCATCAATTCGTCCAGAGTTTGGGGTTCCGGGTAATTCACCAGGGTGTCCTTGATAGTGTCAGCCAGACCTAGTCGGAATTGGCCGCAGAGGGCAGGATTGTTCCAACGTGAGTCAACCGCCCAACGCCGGAATTCAGAACAGTAGTCTTCGGCTGGACGGCGTCCCTGGCGGAGGGTACGTAATTTGGCATCAGCTGAGGCCCCTTTGTCAGGATCATCATAGAGGACCTCCATTGCAGCGAAGAAACTATCCACCGATAGGCGGATTGGGTCCTGAGCTGATAAGCTAAAGGCCCAGGACTGAGGGTCTCCATGCAGCAGGGAAATAATCAAGCCCACCTTTTGCTCTTGTGACCCTGAGGAAACCGGACGAAGCTGGAAGTACAGTTTACAAGAGTCCCGGAAATTGGCAAATTTTGCCCTGTCGCCAAAGAACTTTTCAGGGAGTGGGATCTTGGGTTCCACAGACATTGCGGCCGGAGTCCCCTGAGAAGTGGGGACGATGGGAGTAGGACGGTTCTCCTGGGCCGCAACTCGATGAGCCAGGTGCTCCACCGCCGCTGTCAAGGCTTGCACCTGCTCCAGGATTTGGTCCATTCTTCTTCTGGCCCGTTATAATGTCAGGACTATACCAAACACCCGTCTGTCTTAAGCCGATATCCCCCAATCTCCACCGCCACTTCCGCCTATAGACAAGCCCCCGCTTGTAGGAGACACGGGTAATGCCTCTCCCAGTCGGTTGCCCCCAGGACTTAACAGGCGCAAAGGATAACAGCTTAAGGTGCAGATTGATGTTTGGCAGGGAATCCCGAATGAGGATGCCGGGTGTGAAAGTCCGTAATTCAGGCCGAGGTCAAACCAGGAGGTCACAGGCGAGGTATCCAAGGGAGATAACAAAGAGTGGTCGAGGGTAGCCGAGGTCAAGTCCAGGAGGTCACAGGCGAGGTACAGGAGGGTCAGGCAAAAGAGTGGTCAGGCAAAGCAGAAGGTCAGGGCAGGCAGCTAGCAAGAATAGTCGAAGTCCAAATCCAAATCCAAATTCTTCACTAAGACACAGCAACGCACATCCAGAACCCAGAAGCTATAACGGGCACTGGGATACTGGAGTAGTGCAGATTTATAGGAATATCTGGCCAATGGGGAACAGGGAAAAAGGAGGGAACGAAGGTGCTTGGTGCAACACTAAAACGGGAGTGGTCCCAGGAACTGGACGGCCCAGGCCAGACAGGCCGACCAGTCCCTGGGCTCCCTCTATGAGCAGGGCCAGGGTTGGATGAATCAAACTCGCCCCCAGCGGGCGCGCTGGGGAAAGCGCCGCCGGGAGGCATAAAGGTGACGTGCTCGCGCGCGCGCGCGAGCACGTTGAAGATCGAGCGCGCCCCCGCCGGGAGGCGGAAGCGCCGAACAGCGAGGGAGCCCGACGAGACCACGCAGCCGCGCAGAGCGGGCTGCGGCGCGGCCGCCGACACTATCCCGCGCCGCCGACCCCTGACCGCCGCAACCGCGCTGAGGAGCCAGGACACCCGGGGAGCGCCGGGCAGCAACCAGCCGGGGACCGCCCGACAGCGCGCCGCGGGACCAGGGACGGCGACGAGGTAAGTGCCTAACAATGACAGTAAGTGGCTGTACCATGTTAGCCATCGGTGTAAGCCAGAAAGGTTAAGGTAACATCTTAGTTAGGCTAACATTTACTGGCTTAACTCAGGCATAATACGGATCTGATCGGAATCTGCACGCTGGATGTTATGCGGTGGTTGGAGGAAGGGAATCTGCACACTGCCTGTTATGAGGTGATTAGGGGGATTCTGCTCACTGCATGTTATGGAGTGATTGGGGGGATTCTGCACACTGCATGTTATGGGGTGATTGGGGGGATTCTGCACACTGCCTGTTATGGGGTGATTGGGGGATTCTGCACACTGCCAATTATAAGCGGGAGGGATTCTGTACATTTCCTTGGGGAGGGGGTATTTTAGAACATTGATATTTGATATAGAATATACGGTATATATACATAAATGTGAAATATCCCACTATATGTGCCCCAACACACTGCAGAAAGAACGCTGTGGCCAAGGTTCACAATTAAAATAAAAAAAATCATGTGCCTGTTGGCCCCCGAGAATGATATCCTCTGGTGGCCCACACCATAAGCCAGGGCCAATGTGACCTCAAACTCACAGTGCTCAAAGGGGGCTTCTGTTAACAAAAGGAGATATTGGAGTGGGAATGTAAATGTATCCAAAACTTTAAATCGATGGACTGTGGGCTAAACAGGGATAATTGTATGTGTCATTATGACATGGATTGAATAGACTGGACTCATCACAAGGTCTTATATTAAACAGACTGTCTGGGCTGGTGTGAGAGCAATAAAAATTCCACACACTCTTTCTCCCCCTCTCATTCTTATCAGCCCACTATTAATTGTTATAATCCCCCCGATTCTTATCCCACAGTGTCCGATTTTATGACTTTGCTACTTTTCACGTGTGTAAGTATAAAACAATTGTAACTCCTTTGTAGTTTTCTTTATAAATGTGTGTCTAAGTTACAGATCTGTATTATGCCTGAAGAAGAAGCTTGAATTTCATTTTCAATCTTATTGAGTTAGCCAATAAATGCTATTACCTTAACCCTGGATTTCCTGCTTATATATACTATATAAAATCTGTCCAGTTTTCCATACATGAGAAAATTAGCTGGAGAGGACCACGGGACACCCAAGGGGGTAGTTTTGGTGTCTGGGTCCTGGAGCAAAAAGGGGGCAGACGGGATGGGCTGGGATTACAAAATGTCTAGGGACTTTTTGGGTCACACCAGAACTTCTGCAGTGTGTTGGTGCAAATATAGTAGGATACTTCACATGTATGTATATATACCATATATTCAAATGGTGTGCTAAAATACCCCCTCCCCCAAGAAATTATAAAAGGAAATGTGCATAACCCCTCCCCCTGTATAAGTGGTGATGTGCAGAATCCTCTTCCTGAATCACCCCATAACAGGCAATGTGCAGAATACCCCCAATCACCCCATAGCAGGCAGTGTGCAGAATCCCCCCAATGACTCTATAACATGCAGTGTGCAGATTCCCCCCAATCACCCCATAACAGGCAGTGTGCAGAATACCCCCCAATCACTCCATAACATGCAGTGTGCAGAATCCCCCCAATCACCCCATTAATATGCAGTGTGCAGAAACCCCCCAATCACTCCATAACATGCAGCGTGCAGAATCCCCCCAGTCACCCCATAAAATACAGTGTGCAGAATCTCACCCAATCACCCCATAACATGCAGTGTGCAAAATCCCCCCCCCCCCCCCCAATCACCCCATAACAGGCAATGTGCAGAATCTCTTCCAAGCATGGCAAACAAATTCTATGCCATTGCAGAGAATAAGCAGTGATGTACCGGCCTATTTTCCTTTGTTAGGATGATGATGACAATATAATGCACAGTATTGTATTGTTTTTTCTGTCTCTAAGCCTCCACATACCGGCTTCATTATTTTGGAAGACTTTATAATTACAAAAGGTAAAAAAATAAAATTGGATGCCAGCAATTACTCGAGCTGGCCGAGTGCAATTTTCCCTCCTTGTAAACTCTCTCACGGAGGATTGTAGGTGCCACATCTCTCCTCTGACCTTTAAATCAAAAGTAGAGCTTGGCTTAACAATCCCCCTCCCAGCAAATTCTGACAGCTTTATAAAGCGTACATTTCTTCTATAAATCCAGAATTGCCAACATCGTTTAACAGAAGGCATCTGGAAACGCTGGCCTGGGGGTGGCTTCTCTTATACTAAGATGTGAGGACGTACGGGCATAATCAAACTTGTCCAGTGATAAACTGAACTGGAAGACCTGACTCTGTCTCTCGTGTCACCTCGGGTTCCACAGCTACATTTTTTATTGTAGGAGAAGCAGTGGTGCTCGCTATCTCGCACCAAGGTTAATTTTCTGTCAGGTTTAAAGTATATGGTCTAGACAGGTAGCCAGGCCACCTACTACTCCTGTGCCGACTGGGAATTTAAGAAATTGGAGGGCTAAGGAGTGAAGGTAAGACATTATGGAAAATTAAACTGTGAGGCTAAGGTGGATCCCTTCTGGTGGCCCACCAGGATCACTTCCTCTGGTGGGTCTCGAGAATAATTTCCTCTGGTGGCCCACAAGAATAGCTTTTTCTGGTGGGCCTTGAGAATGATTTCCTCTGGCGGCCCACAAGAATCACTTTCTCTGATGGGCATTGAGAATAATTTCCTCTGGTGGCCCACAAGAATCACTTTCTCTGGTAGGCCCCGAGAATGATTTCCTCTGGTGGCCCACAAGAATCATTTCCTCTGGTGGGCATTGAGAATAATTTCCTCTGGTGGCCCACAAAAATCACTTTCTCTGGTAGGCCCCCGAGAATGATTTCCTCTGGTGGCCTACAAGAATCACTTCCTCTGATGGGCCCCGAGAATGATTTCCTCTGGTAGCCCACAAGAATCACTTTCTCTAGTGGGCATTGAGAATGATTTCCACTGGTGGACCACAAGAATGACTTCCTCTGGTGGGCCTTGAGAATAATTTCCTCTGGTGGCACACAAGAATCTCTTCCTCTGGTGGGCATTGAGAATAATTTCCTCTGGTGGCCCACAAGAATCACTTTCTCTGGTGGGCTCTGAGAATGATTTCCACTGCTGGGCCCCCAAGAATGACTTTCTCTGGTGGCCCCCATGAAAAATTTCCACTGCTGGACCTTGAGAATGATTTCCTCTGGTGGCTCACAAGAATCACTTTCTCTGGTGGGCCTTGAGAATGATTTTCTCTGGTGGCCCACAAGAATCACTTCCTCTGGTGGGCCTTGATAATGATTTCCTCTGGCGGCCCACAAGAATCGCTTCCTCTGGTGGACCCCGAGAATGATTTCCTCTGGTGGGCCCCAAGAATCACTTCCTCTGGTGGGCGTTGAGAATGATTTTCTGTGGTGGCCCACAAGAATCACTTCACTTCCTCTGGTGTGCCCTGAGAATGATTTCCTCTGGCGGGCCCCAAGAATAATTTCCTCTGGTGGCCCACAAGAATAATTTCCACTGCTGGGCCTTGAGAATGATTTCGTCTGGTGGGCCACAAAAATTACTTTATCTAGTGGGCCCCGAGAATAATTTCCTCTGGTGGCCCACAAGAATCACTTTCTCTGGTGGGCATTGAGAATGACTTCCTCTGGTGGCCCAGAAGAATCACTTACTCTATTGGGCATTGAGAATAATTTCCTCTGGCAGTCCACAAGAATCACTTTCTCTGGTGGGCATTGAGAATGACTTTCTGTGGAGGCCCACAAAAATCACTTCCTCTGATGGGCATTGAGAACGATTTCCTCTGGTGGGCCACAAAAATCACTTTCTCTGGTGGGCACTGATAATGATTTCCTCTGGTGGGCTCAAAGAATGACTTTCTCTGGTGGCCCCCAAGAAAAATATCACTGCTAGGCCCTAAGAATTATTTTCGTTGGTGGTCCCTTTGGTGGTCTCCTCTGGTGAACCCCAAGAATTATCCTCAAGGCAGATAATTGCATTACCATGCAGGACATGTGAGAAAAAGGCAGTGGAAAGGAAATGCCTTTTAGTGACTCAATGTCCGCTTTAATGTTTGCTGTTCTACTGAAAGTCAACAAAGTTGGTTGTGTTTTCGTGTTCAGAGTTTTTCAGTAAATCCAGAAAGTGATAAAAGAACCTAACATTGCTGGCTGGTAAGTGACACCATCTTACATATTGCAAGGTGCGGAGTGATGGTGATAAGATGACAGCGTAGCCTGTGGACAGGAATGTTCCTCACACCGAAATACCTTCTTGTCGGCTTTTCAGAACACAAATAAATGAACTTTCTTTTCTTTGCAAGCTCGATCTGTCAGAAACCAAATACTGTGAGCCTCATCTTATCAGGAATATTAGCAGTGGATATTTAGTAGACATGGGTCTATGTTATGTTGAATGCAGATATCACCAAGCTTCACCACAACACCCTCTGGTCTATGCTTTCCCTGTGTTGCTGAATCCAGAAACGTGTCGAACTAGCCAGTAGTAGTAATAGCTTTTATAGCACAGGGGAGCATCTGTATCTCTGCAAGCTCTAAAGTGTTATGCCAAGATCAAAGTCAGGTGATTCAAGGACACCTCCTGACATCCAAGACCTGAGGAGGTTACTCCCCAATGTCATTGACTGACTAATAAGGATGAGCAAACCCATGAAAGTTTGGGTTCTCCGGGTTTAACCAAACTTTAGTGAAAAGTTTGGTTCGGGAGCCGAACTTGACCCCAAACGTGACTGCGAACCCCATAGAAGTCAGTGAGGACCTGAGCTTTGGTAGTGTAATATGGCAGTAAAGTAAGTGGTCATCGTTAGGGGGCTGCTGTGGGTGGGATGGGATGCAAGGACCTCTTTAGGCTGCTGTGACAGGGTTGGGTTTGCTTTTGTCTAAATTTGTATTTAATGTAAAAACAGAATGGAGGCTGGTAAGCCCAGAGTCAAGGGGCAGGGCCCAGTCCTGGTGTATTACCAGCCCCTATGCCCTTGAGCAGAGCCCCCGATCTCTCCTCCCCTCTTTGGGGGTGTGGGTAACAAGGGCGGGGATACAGACCAAAAATGTCGGGCAGGTGGCTTGCAGTTCCCCTACCCTGTGGTCCCCTTATTAGTTTACAAGTAGTTAAAGTAATAAATTAGAGACTACATCAAAAATAATTTTTATTATTCTCATTTTAACCTTTCTCACATTCTACTGGCATTTAAGACAGCAGGAGGAAAATAGTCCCCCCGCCCTGCCATTACTGGGGTTCCCCCAGTGACAGCTCTTATATGTTCAGAAGTCAGGGGTTCTGAGTATATCCGTCACTGGAGGGCAGGGCATGGAGGGGATTCACTGGGAAACCCCTTCATAGGGGCAGCTGACAGAGCAGCCATGTTCCCACATTCCCTGGAGCTCTGCTGACATCTGGAAAATGCAGCTGACAACACGACCAGGTTCCCCACTCCCCAGAGGCCCCAAACTCCAAACATGAACTTCCAGAAGAAGTCTGTGTTTGTCTTCAGGGATCCAGACACACATTGTTCAGTGCGAGCCCCCAAACCTTACAGTTACAGTTTGTGTTTGCTCATCCCTAAGGGCTAATGATCGTTTCCTTGAGTTATTTTTGGGAAGCTTGCAGGATAACCGTGTAATGTGGCTCTTGTCAACTCAATCAAAATTGAAACCAAACTGGCAATATATTGTGTTGGATCAGTCCATGACTAGTGAGTGGAAGAGTGCCCTGGAAGGCTTTAGCCCCCCCCCCCCCCCCACTTTCCTCCTTCTCGGCTTGCCAATACCCTTCCCCGATTACCTGCCTTCTAGGGCACCCAAAGTGCAGAAGGATGAAGGACCTGGTCCTTATTTGTAAGCACCCATTGTTTTGCCAAGGGATCCAATGTCCTGTGATTTGGTTGTCTTATCTGACACCTGCCAACATCCAAGATCTCAGGGTGCTATTCACCATTGTCATTGACTGAATAATGATCATTTGCTTGGGCTATTTTGGGGAAGCTTGTAGAATAAATGTGAGTTGTAGTCAGCTCAGCCAATATTGAAACCAAAATGGCAATATTTTGAGTTGAATCAGCCTATGACCAGTTTGGAAGGCACTAGACTAAATGTTCCATGTATTCATGTATTCCTGAAGTTAAGTCCTATTAAAGTCTAGGGAAGGGGGACAGATATCACCCCTCCCCACCTTTTTTTTGTCTTTCCCCCTTAGGCTTGCTAATACCCCTCCCTGTTTACCTGCAACCCTCCAAGTCTGGTACCCATTTGTAAAGGGCTTTTGTTGCTCCAGGGGTGATCGCAGAGGTGCACCTGTAATGATGCCATGTTAGGAAGCTACCTCAACTTCAAGGGAAGCAGCATTCATTGGACCTATTTTGTTTTTGAATATTAATTTTTATCTCAGTAGTGGTTTAGTGGAGATTGGGGGCACTGCAGCCCTTCATTGGTGGCTCAGCAACTGTGGCCCCGCCCTTACACCCTGCAGTGAATTGGAGCCACTCCCATCATAGCAAGGAGCCAGGCAGAGTGGCGCACTGCTCTATTGAGCATGTCCTTTCTATACTTTGCCCCGAGCAGCTGAGAGGCTAGGTTCCACTTTCGGTGGTCCAGACCTGTGCAAAAGGGCATCTGGTGTACAGCCATTGCTAGTGTGTCAGACTAGTACCAATGAAGGGACAAAGTGGACACTTTTTTACGTAGAAAATGAAAAGGTTTTACTCAACATGGGCCATTAGTTTGAGCCAAATTTTACCTCTACTGGAATCTGGCCGAGCCTAACCTAACAGACAAAATTCAGGTTGAATGTAACTATTAACCGAATCAGAGAAGCTCAACAGCATGCATGACCCAAATCTGTAGCACAAGACTAAAAAAAGGGGGACATGCAAAAAACGCCTAAAAACTCCTTGGGATGGGTATGAGGTCACAAAAATTAGGATTTGCTCACAACAATCTATCGACTCCACTTCCCTCCTGACTTCCCCAACCAGCGCTTTGTTCAATGTAGAAAAGGTCAGATGGGCTTGTATGTGGTGACAGCTGTGGGATGATCTATGGGGACAGTCTTTATATGGTGCTGCTGATAGGCAGTGAAGCTGTAGAGTGCCAGCTGTCTCCTCCTGCGGCAAGTGAGAAGGAAGATTTATAGAGTGTATGCCAGCGCATGCATATGTCCCCCCATCCTCCCAGGGAAAGGCAGACCTGGTGTGATTCTAGGAGAATCATTCATTTTCAAGACTTCATAAGAAGATGTCAAATTAGGATTCCAAGTTGTGTCTGCATAATGTAGACATCTGCTGCATAGACGGGCTTGACCGCTGCACATCATTTATAGACTTATGCCATAACATTCACAACAAGGAAATGCTTCTATGGTCCAGGCCTGGACGAGGTGCCTGTAGGTGTGCCTGTATGTGGCTAGGAAATAAATGATCATCGTAAAAAAATTACCATTCTTATGTCACCAGCTTTTTTGGTGCCCCAGTCCTCTCATATTTATTTTTTTAAACTTGTAAACCTTCATGGTTTGAAATCCTATTAAAGTCTGTGGCTCAGACATCATCTCTTTCCCAAAACAGCCAAGTGTGAAGATTCGTACCTTGTGGCCCTGACTAAAATTACTACGACAGCAAGATCACATGGTACAGTCGCTTGGTACAGGCAGCTCAAGACCTTGACAGGCTGCAGGGCTCTTTAAATACCAACAGTGAACAAAGCTCTGCCAGTCCCATAGTAATGCCATCATGGCCTATGTGACCTCCCAGAGGCTGATCTGTTTGATATAGTCTTTGTTAATGGGATAATATCAGCCCAGAAGCCAGCCTCGCAAGAAAACCTTGCCTGCTCAAGTCCTGAGGGACAACCATATTTTTAATCAGGGACTGAAAAAGCATGACCTGGAATTTCAATTAATGATGAGCCGGAGTGGGATCTCAGCTAAACTGCTTTCGCCCCTCACCCTTTTTTGTCTTTTCCCCCATGGCTGTTTACTTACAACCCTTTCTCGGCATCAGAGGTGCAGAAAAGGCTAGTACCTATTGTATGGGTCCATTGCTTCCCCCGGGGGCCCAATGTGCGGTGATTCAGGTTGTCTTATAGGACACCTCCCAACATCCAAGACTGAGGATGCTATGACCCCAGTCATTGACAGGTCACCCCTCCTCTCTCCTTGGCGGCCCGCCAAACTATTGCCAGACCGTCTTGGAAGCCCTATCAGGACCCCCCCATGTGACTAATGAGGTTACTGGATGGGAGGTACATGGAGGGAGATTCCCCAGGAAAGGCTCCACCTCTGTGGTTTATAAAGGTTCCTTCCGAGGTGGGCCCAGCACTAGCTTGGCAAGCTAGCAACTGTATTTTTTATTTTTTAAATGTTAGTAAATTACTCTAAAGGACCTCTATACCAGTCCATACATAGTGGTGGCTGCCATGCCATCTGTCTGCACTGGTGGATGGCATGCAGAATAGTTTGACCCGGATCAGGACGGTATCTGTGATGGGCAAACTAGATTGAAAAATCAAGATCTGGGTCGAATCTAGCTTTGGCCCAAATCCAAAGCCCATCCTATTTAAAACCAATTTATCCAGGTACATGTTGTCATGGACCTAGGCACAGCATGGTCAGGAAAGGTTTTCTGCAGACCCCAGAACCACCTTAAACACCTGAAGCTTTTGAGGCTTGGCAGTCAAAAAAGTAAACTGAACGGAACTCAGGAACTAAACCTAGTGTGTGCCACAGAGGGAATCCCCAGAGTGCAGGCAATTGACTAAGAATCCAGCAGCCTCCAAGGAACAGATAGAGGCCTGCTGGAGCCCAGAACACATTTAGCTCAATTTGCAGACAATTGGTAAGGCTTCAGGCTTGACAAAATTCTACAGCACCAGACTGAGGGTGTCCAATATTAGAAGGCCTTGGTCAGGTGCTACAAAACAATGGTATCCATTGCCCGGCAGGTCCACAGCTGAATCAATGAGTTATAGATACGGGTCCAACCTTGGGGACCCACAACTATAATGAAAACAAAGCCCCAATACTTGCACCCAGCACCCCACAGCACCCTAAAAGGTTCCTTGCACTTGCCAACACCCAGCAGCTTAAAAGGGTTCCTGTACACAGCACTACACAGCAGCATAAAGGGGACCCTGCACCCAGCATCTGATAGCAGCCTAAACGGGCCTTTGCACCCAGCGCCACACAGCTGCTAAAGGGGGTCCCTGCACCCAGCACCCCACAGCAGCTTAAAGGGGTCCCTGCACCGAGCACCCCACAGCAGTGTTATGGGGTCCTTGCACCCCGCACATCACAGCAGCCTAAAAGGTTCCCTGCACTCCACCAACAGCAACTTTAAGGCATCCTTGCACCCAGCACCTCACAGCAGCTGTATGTGGTCCCTGCATCCAGCACCACACAGCAGCCTAAAGTGGTTCCTAAAGTGGTACCCAACAGCAGCCTAACGGAGTCCTGCACCCACCACCCAACAGCAGCCTAAAGGGGTCCTGCACCCACCACCCGACAGCAGCCTAAAGGGGTCCCTGCATACACCACCCCACAGCAGCCTAAAAGGGTCACTGTACCCAACCCATTGCCACCATAAGGGATCCCTTCAACCCACATCAGCTTAAAGGGGTCCCTGCACCTAGCATGGCACAGCAGCCTAAAGAGATCCCAGCACCCAGCAATACACAGCAGCTTAAAGGGGTTCCAGCAGCCTAAAGAGGTACCTGCATCCACCTAACCCCACTCACAGCTACCTAAATGGGTCCCACCTTCCAGCCCCCCACAGCCACTCAATCTCTTGGCAAATTTGGATAAAACCATCCTAAAGGTAAGTCCTGGGCCATAAGGGATGAGGGTGATTTTAGTCAAAAAGATTGGTTTGTTGTACTTTGTTAGACTTTCTGAAAATGTACAAATGTGAATTTTCCTCCTTCAAATTCCGGGTCATTGTGTCAATGTTGAGTTTTTCATGCTCAGCCATTGATAGTGTTGATAGTATCGACTACCCACCAAACTTCCATTGTGTGGCTGCTTAACATTCGTAGTTCGTCTTTCCATGGTTCTCCAGACTATAATGATCTGTGTTTGAGATTGTTTATTTAATCGCTGTTTTTGATGTAAAATTCACTGTCGCTCAAATCATATTTTATTAATCTCGGCCTTTCCTGCATGAAAACTAACAAGGCTTCACGGGCCCAAAAGATTAAAAAATAATAGCTCTAGCTATCACATTGTTACATTGCCATACGTCAAACTGTTTGCCGGTTTGACGCCTCTGAATGAGATACAAGAGTTATGGGCTGCCGAGAGCTTGTTGCTGAATATTTTTTGCATAGATGATGTGTCTGGGCCGTCTGGCTCCCGATCTGCATATCTGAAATTAGTCCAACTCGTGTTTGAAGAGTTGCTTCAAAGAGACGTGTAGAAAAAAACGTAACGCCTTTCCCCGAAGCCGATCAATACCACCCAAGGCATCACCCTCTAAGTTGTTCTGAAAACGCAAATGTTTGGGGATCACTTTTACTTGTCCTCTCCACTCATCATGTTTGGAAATGTCCTCCTTACTTAGGCGTAATGTTTATAAAGCGCCTAAACTTTGCATAGATATGAGACATCTTCGTATGGCCGCATGTGGGAAATAAGCTTTTGGAGCAACATAAGATTCATCCGCCATTCAGAAAATAACTAAGTACAGAGCTTCATTGCCTGTTATATATTTTATACGAAAGTGATTACCATGTTTATTCACTGTAGCTATTGAGTTAAAGCCCAGAAGATTGCTGTACGTCAATATACTGGCTAGAAACAGCAATATAACATAAAATAGGAAACATTTCCCCGAACAAAATCGATTAATTTATAACATAAGAACTTGCATGCAACATTCATAAGAGTACTACGGAGAGGAAAAGGATTGGAGAGATGTGTCTTTCCTTCGCTTAGCTGCAATATATTATTTCCAAGAATGATTTAAGCGAATGCTTTTATACTAGAAAGGTGGAGCTTCTCTGAAATCTCTCCCATGTGGCCAACATGTCACTGGAGTGGAGGGGTATGAAGGGATTTCCCCAGGAACCCTTTCCTCCAGTGACATAGTTGGTCGTATGGGGGTGGTCTTCAGATGCTCCACTTTTGAGGTATAAAAGCACTTACCCAGCCTGTCGTTAATCCTGGCTGGCATCCAGGATAGAAAGAGGGGGGCCTGTGTCCCCCGGTGATCCAGATGCTTGGTGGTGGCATTATGTTTTGACCCCAGAAAGGAAAAAGGTGACGCAGTACAGGACATTGAAGACCCTGCCGGACCGGAGGAGGATGTCGCCCAGTGGGGGAAAGAAGAAGGTAGACGCAAACCAGTAGTTACATTTAGGCCTCAGGGCCAAAAAGGTTGTGCCTTCAACATATTGAGTCATTGTTGAGTGGTGAAAGCGTGCGCTGGGTTATAGTGAATAAACACCCAAAGAACAAAACAAAAGGGCACTCACCTTTTGAGCCCCACAGCTGATCTTTCCTAGTCCAGTGGCTAGTAACTCACATGATCACTGGATCGCATTTTGTTCCACCGGCCGCCGACTGGCCCGCTCATGCCACCTGCTATGTCATTCGGCAAAAGTCTCCAATTGTTGTGAATCGGGAACATGTGCATGCCACCAGGGACAAATTACAAAGTCATGGAAGATGGCTCTCATTGGACGAGTGAGTTAAACGTGGCATTCTTGTGGGTTTCAAACAGCGGGACATCCCAGTTCGGGATGCCCTGGGGTAAGGGAACAAAACTCGATTGGGAGTGCCCCGCTGTGTGAAATCCCCCAGGTCGCCCAGAAACTCACCTTCTTTCCCAGTCCAACGGCGCATGCACAAGCAGCGGCTGCATCCCTGTTATCCCCTTAGCAGGGTGTGTGCTTGTCCGAGGCAGATGAGTGGCTCCCTATTAGAGGGTAGCGGTGATGTGGTCGCAAGCATGCTCGGATCCGCTGACTTAGAAAAGCTCCTGGACGAAGGGGCACGAGCGGATCTGGGCGCTGATTGGACGAGCAGCCATGCTGATCGGGGTGCCCTGGGGGCAAGGACCAAGACCCAGGATAGTCAAAATCCTGGGTTTTGCTCCACTTTAAGCGCTTGACTTCCCATGCGGTTAAAAAAAAAACACAGAAACCAAAAAAATAAACATGAGGTTAGTTCTTTTGTTAATGGCCGTTGAATTAACCATCAGCGGTTCTTTCCTTCTCCGGTGGCTTTGTACTTCTGAGCCAGTTGGAGGGCTGAGTTATTACCATACTGTGTTGTGGCACCCGGACGCGGCGTCTCACCGTAGGGGGGTAACAGACTTTATTGAAGCTGCCTGAGTGCAGGAACGTGGAAATCTAACGAGCAAATCTCCATTTGTGCCTAGCAACTGTACACAAAGCCGCTATTCCATCGCTAGGGAGGTCGTTTTGTTCGCCGCTTCCTTATATGTGTCTTTGTCTGTCCGCCAGGTTGACGTACAGGGCTGAATATCAATAGGGGGAAGCGCTTGTAAAAGCCAGCGGGAAGCAGCCGAGATGGCTTCCTGACAGCGCAAACTATCTTTCTAATGTTCTGAGACATTTTCTATTTCCAATTTTTTGATTCGATTAGGTTTTTGTTCCTTTGTGGCACAGCTGTCTGCATTTTAATATGTAAATGTAGTCACTAGGAAATGGAGCCCGTCTAGGGAATTTCCTTGCATTTCTTTAACAAAACTATTGTTAATGACTTGCAGTGCTTGTGATGATGGCACAAGCTGATCAGACCTTTTGATTGTTTCTTTCATCAAATCAGCCAATCTCACCACACGTGCCAGCACAAAGCTATGGGGTTGCCTGATCGGTAGCCTGTGTGAATAGCTGCCACAATGTACATATTACAATTAGACCAAAATACAATATGATTGAAATGATCTGTACCACTACCCAGGGCCGGCGCCAGCACAGGGCAAACCTGGGCAATTGTCAGGGCCCCTGGCATCCTCAGGGGCCCACTCAGGCTCACACTTGACCATGGTATTATTTTAAAGTGCACCCAAACCACTGAATGCTGGGTGCTGTATGCAAACCTGCTCATGGCTGTCCTCAGCAACAGGAGATGATCAGCAACAATTGAGTAGGTGGCATGGAATGGAGGGCAATTGATGGAAGCTCAGGAGGTGGCGAGAACCAGGTGACAACTGACAGCATTGGTGGAGTCTTTAGTGGCAGCAGAGCAAGCAATGAGGGCTGAATGATGCTTGGTAGCAATAGAGAATTCAACAAGGACTAGAGGATGATTTGTGGCTATAGGGAAGGCAACAAGGACTAGAGGGTGATTTGTGGCAGTAGAGAATGCAACAAGGACTAGAAGATGATTGGTGGCTATAGGGAAGGCAATAAGGACTACAGGATGATTGGTGGCTATAGGGAAGGTAATAAGGACTAGAGGACGATTGGTGGCTATAGGTAAGGCAATAAGGACTAGAGGACGATTGGTGGCTATAGGGAAGGCAACAAGGACTAGAGGATGATTTGTGGCAGTAGAGAATGCAACAAGGACTAGAGGATGATTGGTGGCTATAGGGAAGGTAATAAGGACTAGAAGATGATTAGTGGCTATAGGTAAGGCAATAAGGACTAGAGGACGATTGGTGGCTATAGGGAAGGCAATAAGGACTAGAGGATGATTGGTGACTATAAGGAAGGCAATAAGGACTAGAGGATGATTGGTGGCTATAGGGAAGGCAATAAGGACTGGAGGACAATTGGTGGCTTTAGGGAAGGCAATAAGGACTAGAGGATGATTGGTGGCTATAGGGAAGGCAATAAGGACTAGAGGGTTATTGGTGGCTATATGGAAGGCAATAAGGACTAGAGAACAATTGGTGGCTATAGGGAAGGCAATAAGGACTAGAGGACAATTGGTGGCTATAGGGAAGGCAATAAGCACTGGAGAGCGAACAGCAGCAGAAGATGATCCATTTGTTGCAGGGGAGCTGAAAGGTGACATGTGACACACTACTTATGGGCCCACTATGACTATCTTTCCCATGGGCCCCCACAAACCTGGAGCCGGCCCTGCCACTGACCGCCACTTCTAAACAGGAATAAGACAGAGAATTTACTATTTTAAAGGCAATCTGGGAAACCGACAAGGTACCCTTTATTCCTAATTTAGAGCACTTACAGAATTCGTTAACATTTTAAAAATATAATTTAAAAAGATCATACAAAACAGAAAGAACTATATTATAGAAACAATAAATAAAATAAATGGTAAAAGAAAAAGAATAAAAATGGATGCTTATCTGGGGTGCTAGTGAGTCTGAAATGAAATTTAATCCAGAAGTTTGTCAGTGGTCACTCCACCAGTGGTGTGCCCAATAACCCTGGCAGGTTCTCAGTGGGAACCTTACCGTTTTATGGACCTCCTGTGCTGTCCTGGCGGACTGGGTCCAAGAATCAGCCCCGGGATTTTACCAGTCCCACCAACCCAAGACCTTCCATTCATTGTGCTCCAAGGCATTACAGGCACAGATCACAAGGAGGGTTAGCTGAATGGTGTTGACAATATAGTATTGTGGGGAAAATACTGTGGCAGGGGCTTGTACGATCTCCCACAACCATGATACTGAGGCTATAACATTGGAGGGGCACTGCATGTACTGGGATGTCTTGACCAGGGGGAGTACAGGGTGGCAGAATTGGGAGGCAGGGATTGGATGGGGGGTGTTAGAAGCAGCAGCCCAGTCGGCTCTAAAGCACTGCTGCCCACAGGGAATTCTCCCGGGTCTCCCTATGGCCTTCAACAATTAACTCACATATGAAGTATAATCACAATATATATATATATATATATATATATATATATATATATATCAACATACATGCCCAAAGGTATCACAAGGTCCACTGGGTTGCATTTGCTAGACCCACTAGAATTGGAATTTGGCTGGGCCATATGGCTATGCTGATGCCAGACAGGGTCAGGGGTGGATTGAACATGTGAAGGGTTGGGAGAATTTCTAGTTGGATGTCCTGCTCTGGGGACAACCAGTCTGTGTGTTACTCCAGGGCCGGACTAGCAATAGCAAGCGTTCAGAATATTTCCATTAGCCTGTGTTGCAGGCTGGCAGTCAATCCAAGTACTCAGCTGTACTGTGGCTCAGTGACTTTGGCCCTGTGGCATGCCTAAGGCAGCAGAGAGGCTAGGTTAACCCCTGTAGGAAGGTAGGTGGGTGAGCAGGAAGGCATATAGGTGAGTGGGTAGATAAGTAGGTATTTATGTGGGCATTTAGGTGGGTAGGCAGGTAGAAAGATGGGTAGGTGGGTGGGAGTAGTCAGGTTGGTGGGTAAGCAGGCAGGTACATGGGTAGGTAATCAGATGGACAGGTAGGCGGTGGTCAGGTAGAGGAGTATGTGGGAATTTAGATAGGAATTCCTATTAGATAGTAATTTAGGATAGGTAGGCAGGTGGTGAGTAGACATGTGGATACATAGGTCAGTAGGTAGGTGGGTGGGTAAGTAGGCAGGTATATAGTTGGGTAAGTAGGTGAGTAGGTAGGAAGGTGGGTGCAGGGCCGGCTCCTGGTTTATGCGGCCCTTGGGAAAGAAAGCATAGAAGGACTGACAGAAAAAAAAATAGAAGGAAAGAAGAAAGAAAGAGAAAAAAGTGAGAAAAAAGGAACAGCAGAACGAACAGATGAAAGAGAGAAACAAAACACAGATAGAAGAAAGAATGAATGTAAAAGAATAGAAGGAAAGAAACAAAGAATAGGACTGACAGAAAGAAAGTCTCTTCCAATGGCCAATCTGCCCCTGACTGACAGTCTTTAGTCCTGGTTATTGCACGACCATGTGTCCTGCATTGGCACTGCCCAGGGTATAGGGAATGAGGTGGGTCCCCTGAAGGTGCAGGGACCCCGGCATCTGCCCGGGCGTGCCTAATACTGACGCCTGCCCTGGGTGGGTGGTTAGGCATATAGGTTATCTGGCCCTGTCTATATACTATGTGCAGCAGGACAGCAGCTAGACAGGCTGGGAGGGACTTTGTAAGTCCCACGTAGGTAGGTGGCCACAGGTTTCTGCAGCCATACAGATTGCAGTGCACCCCTGAGCTGCTGGGTTGTGCAGGGGGAGGATCCATGGATCACAGTGATCAAGGTTCTGCCACAGATGCTCATTTGTGGAATTAAAGGGTCAGGGTAGTGTCCATACTCTTCCAACCAATGTCAGCTATCTCTATCTTGCTAGAATATCCCATCTTCCCCACCCTAACCACCCTAACCAGAGAAGGCCACAAAAACATTTCCTAGACCAGTGTTCCTCAACCTTCTCCTTCGAGAGCTACCAATGGGTTGTGTTTTGTGGATATCCAAACAGGCAGCTCTGTATTACCTGTGCATCTGTGTGGGGATCTGTAGAACATAAACCATTGGTGGCTTGCAAGGCAGAACTGCGCATCAGCCAGGGGTAGATTGACTATTATTATTGTTAATTTATATAGTGCCATCATCTTCCGTAGCGCTTTACAAAGTAGTAATTACAGACAGGGTAGAAACATATGGTACATATACTATTTCAAATGCAGTTTTACAGATTTGACAGTGGATATTCTGAATACAAGATACAGTAGGGGAGAGAGCCCTGCCCTTGCGAGCTTACAGTCTAAAGGAAGAGGAGTGGAGACGAAGGGGAAGGATCACAAACAGTCAGTATTGAGCTCTGAGGCGTATGCCCTTTAGAAAATTGGTTAAACCAGATTATATGCTTGTCTGAATAAGTGAGTTTTGAGGGCGCCTTTGAAGGTTTTGAGTGTTGTGGAGAGGCGGATTGGGTGGGGGAGGGCATTCCAGAAGATTGGAGTTGCATGTAAGGAGTCCTGGAGGCGGGCGTGAGAGGAGGTGACCAGGGTGGAGGACGGGAGAAGGTCAGCAGCATAGCGAAGACTGCATCTAGGTTGATATTGTTGGATTAGAGGTGAGATGTAGAGAGGGGCCTGGTTGGAGAGAGCTTTGTATGCGAGAGTTAGAGTTTTGAACAGGATTCGCTGGGGGACTGGCAGCCAGTGTAGGGATTGGCAGAGAGGCGCAGAACTGGAGGAGCGAGAAAAGAGATGGATGAGGCGAGCAGCAGAGTTCAGGATAGATTGGAGGGGTGCCAGTCTGTTAGTTGGTAAGCCACAAAGAAGGATGTTGCAGTAATCCAGTCGGGAAATGACCAGGGCGTGCACTAGCATTTTAGTGGTGTCAGGTGAGAGGAAGGGACAGATGCGGGAGATGTTTTTGTTGGAGGTGACAGGAGGTGGCCAGGGAGTGAATATGTGGTTTGAATGAGAGGGCAGAGCCCAGAATGACTCGCAGCCACCGAGCTTGGGGAGTTGCTGTTATTGTGTAATTGTTGACAGAGATAGACGTGTTAGAGAGGGGAGGGGAGTTAGATGGTGGGAAAATGACCAGTTCTGTCTTGTCCATGTTTAGCTTGAGGTAGCGAGATGACATAAATGAAGAAATAGCTGCAAGGCAGTTGGGGAGGCAAGATAGAGGAGATTGGGGCCTGAGAGATATATCTGAGTGTCATCTGTATAGAAGTGGTATTGAAAGCCTAGTGAAGTTATAAGTTTGCCAAGTCCATAGGTGTAGACTGAGAAAAGTAGGGGGCCTAGGACAGAACCTTGCGGCACATCAACAGAAAGGGAACGTGAAGATGAGACTGTGTTAGAATAGGATACACTGAATGATCTGTCAGAGAGGTAAGAGGTGAGCCAAGAGAGTGCAAGACCTTGAACCCCAAGAGAGGAGAGAATATCAAGAAACAGGGAGTGGTTGAAAGTGTCAAAGGCTGAGGAGAGGTCAAGAAGGATGAGGATGGAGTAGTGACCATTGCTTTAGGCAGTGAGCAGATCATTGGTGACTTGGGTGAGGGCAGTTTCAGTGGAGTGGTTACGGCGGGATCCTGATTGTAAGGGGTCAAGTAAGTTGTTAGTGGATAAGTATTGTGCCAGTTCTGAGTGGACATGTTGTTCAAGAAGTCTGGAGGAGAAAGGGAGGAGTGAGATAGGGTGGTAGCTGGAGAGGGCAGCGGGGTCGAGAGAGGGTTTCTTGATTATTGGAGTAATAACTGCATGTTTGAAGGAGGAGGGAAAGGTACCAGTGGAGAGGGAAAGGTTGAATATAGAGGTTAAGGCTGGAGTGAGGGATGGAGACAGTTGAGGAATAAGGTGGGATGGAATAGGATCGAGGGAGCAGGTAGTCAGGTGGGCCCTAGAAATGAGAGAGGTTAGTCCAATCTCAGTTATTGGAGTGAAGAAGGTAAGAGAGTAAGGCGGGGGGATTGTTTGAAGTGGTGAGGGATTCTAAGGGGCAAAGCCAAGTCGAATGTTGTACATTTTTCTTTGAAGAATGTAGAAAATTCTTCTGCTGCTATTTGGGAGGTTGGAGGAGGAGGCAGAGAACTGAAAGTGTTGAAGAGTTCTTTGGGATTCCGGGCTTGTGCAGAAATCAGTGAAGAGAAATATGCTTGTTTAGCAGATGAAAGGGCCGTCCTGAGTTCCTGAAGGGCTTGTTTATAGAATAGAAAGTCATGATTGGATTTGGTTTTCCTCCATTGCCGTTCAGCAGCTCGAGACAGCTGTTTCAATCTGGTTGTGCTTGCATTTAGCCAGGGTTGGCGGTTTTTGGGCCGGGAACAGCTATGGTTGAGGGGGGCGGCAGAGTCTAGAGCTGAAGAGAGTGTATTATGGTAGTGTGATAATGCAGCGTCTATGTCCGGGAATGAGGTCAAGGTCTGAAGAGGTTGAAGTTAGGCAGAAAGGGACTGAAGATCTAGGTTTCTTAAGTCCCTGCGTTGAATTGTAGGTTTGTGTGGAGGGAAGTTAGCAGGTATTGGAGAGAGGGTCATAGTCAGTAGATTATGGTCAGAGAGGGGGAGCAAAGAACATGAGAGGTTTGATACAGAGCAGAGGTTAGTGATGAGACTATCGAGATCTTTCTTTCCTTCTATTATTTATTTTCATGTCTTCCATTCTCCTCTTCGTTCTTTTCTTCTCTTTATTTATTCTTTCTTATTCTTTTCTTTATTTTGCTTTTGTCTTTCTTTTCCGCTCCTTCCACCCTTCCTTTTTTCTTTCCATCATTCCTTCTCTTGCTTTTCCTTCCTTACATTCTTTCTTTCCTTCCTTCCTTTCTGACATTTCTGTTTTTTCCTACCCATTCTTTATTTCTTTCTGCCATTCCCTCTTTCTTTCTTTTCCATCCTTCCTTTCTGTCATTTCTTCCTTCTATTGCTTCCTTCCCTTCTTTCTGCCGATTCTTCCTTCTAACTTTTTCATTTTTCTTTTCTTACCTTCTGTCATTTCTTCCATTCCCTTCCTACCATTCTGCCATCCCCTCTTCTCTTTCTTTCTTTCCCTTCCTTCATTATTTCCTTTCCTTCCTTCCTCCTACTTTTTGTCATTTCTTTCTTCTTTTCCTTCCTTACCCTTTATTTTCTTTCTTTCTTTCTTTCTTTCTTTCTGCCACACCCTCCTTCTTTCTTTTCCATCCTTCATTTCTGTCATTTCTTCTTTCTATTCCTTCCTTCCCTGTGTCAACCGAGGGCCCGCATAAACCTGGAACTGGCCCTACCTAGACCATAATGTTGCCATCAATCAATGGGCAGTCTGTTTGATACTGGGTAGGGAAACGCAGCCCTTAAGGAAATGTAGTCATGTCAGGAGTATTACACGGAATCTCTTACTTTTCCCACCTAAATCAACAATGCTCATGAAATGGAATAAAACGTTTGGCCTGGACATGTTTAGATTCAAGAAATTTGCTTCACTTTACTGAATAGGAAAGGTATATTTGTGACTTCAAATCGTATAGGCAAATATACACATCAATTCAGAATAAATATATACACTTTTTACATGCAACAGCCAGGTGGTGTATTGGTTAGAAACAGCATTGCTGTCAGCCTGATGATTTAAAAAAGGAAATTCCAGTTCAACGCGTTTCGCCCAGTGCAATAGAAATAGTATAAATAGTTCAAAGCGTTCAAGCGGTCTAATTTGAAAAAGAAAGAGCTGGCTTGGATGTGTGTCTAAAAAAAGAATAGCAAAAAGGGTAACTGCTGATGTTGTCTAAGGTGTAGGATAAAGGTCGGTCCTACAGTTTGTAGCAAGGGAAGGACCTAGTTGGTTATGACCTCAATTTGTGAGAAAGGAGATCCTGTGAAAGGTTAAAAGAGGTATTGGGATCGGCATAAGCCAGTGTAAATACAAGTAAAAAATGGTTTAGATGCACAATGAGGCATTGCTGGTACCTTGCATTGATGGTGCATTAAGGATGGGGGCAGGTCTGAAGGGTGAAGTTCCGATATACCTGATCCTTGCCTGGTGGTCCCATATGGGTCCTTCACATCCATTGAGTATCAAAGTCTGCATTCCGGCTGGCACTAGATCTGGAGGGCAGGGCATAGAAGGTTTGCACTGGGAAAGCACATAGTCAGAGGTCCTGCCTCTGAGCATATAAGAGCTATCACTGGGGGAAATTTTAGTAGTGGCGGGGCAGCCGCAGAACACAGACAGGGGACTATTGTCTCAGAATGATCGCTTCTGCCAGGGGAGATGGCAGTGAGGGACACGGCTACTGAAGGTATCAGTAAATTTAGGTTAAGTTGAGAATATTTAAGATTTTTTTGGTGTGGTCTCTTATTTATTAGTTTACTATTACTATTACCATTTGTGAACTAGTAAGGACCTCTATACTAGTTTACAAGTAAGGGAACTGCCCGAAATGCAGGTGGGTGGCTTGCAGGTACAACTACCCACAGCACCACCACCCAGGAGGTGCAGAAGCACTCAATGCCCATTGGCATGGGCCCGGTACTCTTCCTTGAAGAGCAATGGAGCCCTGCTGGAGGACATAGAGGCTGATAATGCACCAGGGCTTACCAGCCCCTATGCGTGGTGTCCTGGACTGGTTAGTGGCTTGGAAGGAGTATTGCATACATTTTGTTTTCTCAAAAAAAAAGTACACAAATATTGACAACCCACTCACAGTAACCTAAAGGGGTCCCTGCACCCAACCCCACCCACAGCAGCCCCCTAGCCCTTACAACAACCATGTTACAATCATTTTACACCACTAAAGTTCAGGTCTCCATTGACTTCTATGGTTTTTATGGTCAAGTTCCAGTCCTAAACCAAACACTTTTCACCAAATTTCATCCAAAACTGGCAAAGTTGAACCCCAATGGGTTTGCTCATCCTTATGAAACCCACTTGAGTAGTTTTTATTTTTAATTCAAAACAACCAAATAATCAAAAACTTCATATTAAAAAGGATTGAACCTAGCTTTATTATTCGATCATCTGCACATACCTGTCAACCCCCCCCCCCCCCCCGCCCCGATGCAGAGGAATCAATCAGATGGTATTCCCTTGGTTCTGCCTGTGTTTCTTTTCCTTTAGCCACAAGCCATGTGAAATAGATACTCCATAAACCAAATCTATTTATCTTTTTATATTCAGGCCAACGTTTCCAATTCCCCTGAGCGTCGGGTTTCACGGGGAGAGGGGGCTGTGCAGACTCAGCGCACGGGTTGCTATCCATTTACATTTGTTTATTTTAATTTAGCTTTTTGCTTACATTTTTTTTGTCAGTTCTTCTCAAAGACCTGAATTACATGTACAGAATAATTAGCTGTACGGAAAAAAAACAAGCGACAGCTAAAAAAAACAAATGTTCCTTTGTCATGTCCGAGTCACAAGCCTTTGTTGGATTCCACCTTTTTCTCAAAAACAACAAAACTTCGATCAAAGAGTTGTTTTGTAATATCTGCATATTGAAATATGTTTTTGAATATGAGAGCCGAATGAGTCACTGAGGGCCCCGTTCCTTATTGTTATCATTGACATCCACAAGGGAATTGGATAAAAATATTCTGAAACTAGAATGCTTTCCAAAATAAGCCTCCAAAAGATAGAAGACGTCCCTGACTCCTCACCTTCTATTCCTTACTGAAATGTTTATCAAACCCTCAAAACAATACCTTATTATGTAGAGGATATTCAGCTACCGATGTGGTCTCCAACATTCTGCTTACATCCGCATCTGGAGTGATTTTCTTTTATAATTCGATTCAGGCGTTTTGACCCAGTTTACCCCAAAAATTAGGTCCGTCACTAATCGGATTTAACAAATCTGTAGCAATGGTTTCTGATTCCCCACTCCTTTTTCCTCTATACGCTTCACCTGTTCTGATCAAATTGATGGATCAGTCTGCCAATAAGTCTTAAAAATGACTTATTTAGTAAAGCAAATTAAATTAAAAACAGAAAGTTAAAGTTAAAGGCAGAATAAATTGGTAGCAGACCCTCCTCAGTGCTTTATATTATTGGTATAATATTTAGCAAATATAGTGTATATGATTTAATATGTCGCAATATGAGGTTCCTTCTGACTAGTTTTGGGTGAACCCCCCAAGGTTTGGGTTTGACAAGTTCGGCCGAACTTTGAATAAAATTGAAATCCATTGATGTCAATAGGAACCAGAACTTTGCCCTCCCCCCCCCCCCCCGGATACCGTACCCATACGGGTGGATGGGGGCGCATGTCAAGGGGCCCCCAAAGGCAGAATCAGGGCTGTAATCAAGGGTGTGGGGGTGCAGAGTGTACAGCAGGAAGCAGCTCTAACTTTCCTGAGCCCCACGAACTGGTTCCTGATCAGCATTCTGGCTGTCAAAGGGGCTATGGCCAGGGCCAAACAAAGATGGTCTCCCATCTAGTGCCAGCTAACAGTGTCCTTACTCATAGAAGTGGCGGCCATCTTTCTATAGCCCTTCCATGGCCTATTTAACAGTCAGAATGCCGACCAGGGACCAGGGATTGTGGGGCTCAGATGAGTTACAGCTGATTCCTACTGTACACTCTGCATAGGTAAGCTGGGTTGATGACTGCTTAGTAGCCCAACAACCAGCTTTTCTGTGTTCAGACCAAATGCCTAACTTGAACATGGACTTCTAGCTAAAAGTCCGTGTTTGGGTTTGGGAACCCAAACATGGCAAAGTTCAGGTCCACCAAACACTACTCCTGATTTCTGGAGTTGACCTTTTAGCAAGTTGAGGGCATTTATTTTATCAAATACTGTCCAAATCACCACGCCTTGTTCCATAACCATCATATCTTCTCGTTATTTAATGGTAAAAAGTAATTTAGAAAATAAAAACCGGTCCAGAAGATTGCTGCCCCCTCTGCAGCACCGCCTGAGGCGCATGCCTCACATGGCCTCATATGCACCCCAATTTGTCTCAGAAATTCTGAGCAAAATCAAATTGGTTCGCTCATCTCTAATCGCATCCTCCATCATGACTTTCTAGCTGGATAATAGTGCTTTGCATTGCTTTTAGAACACTCCAGAAATTGGGTAACAAATTGTTGTTGAGTGCCAAACCTCCTTCACATGTCTAGGACATTTCGCAGGGTCGCATCACAGTCAGACCAAATCTGCTTACATAGTAAATGAAAACGTGTGGTTGTTATACAATGTATCACATCAGGGTGTTTTGTTGTAACAATGTATAGCAGCCTCAAGCCTGGCTGTTAACAAGGTAACAGATGGCAGGGATTGGGGTGGCTTTTTACAATGCAAGACCATGACCCATGACCTTATTTTGCAAAGCAGGATGACAGGGTGTATCAGCACAAGCTTTAAAGTTCCTAACCTAAGTTTCATTTCTGTCAGCCCTGCTACCACTGTACAAGGACTTTGTAACTGTGCTATGCCCGATTTGAACAATACTTTTAAGAGCAACTGGGTGCGGAGGCGGTCACTATACATGGAAGCTGAAGCTGGGACTGCACTGCTCTGACATTGGCTGGCTGGACGGTCAGTCAAGCCCAAGGCTGCCATGCCTGACCCCAGCGATCAGGTTAGATGTTTAATTTAGAAATATAGAAGTTGAAGCTGGGACCACACTGCTTATGAGATTGCCTGACTGGGCTGTCACACAAGTCCAACTGTCACTCAACCCTACGGCTGCTGTGCTGAGCCGCACCCACACTGGCATTAGGGGAGGATTGCAGCGATCAGGTGAGATGTTTAGATAGAAAATGTTGCAGCTGACCTGGGACCGTAGTGCTCCAAGTTCGGCCAACTGGGCTGTCACTCGAGTCTAAATGTTGCTCACACCCATGGCTGCTGTGCAGAGCCCCGCCCCATGCTGGCATTAAGGGAGGATTGCTATGATCAGGTGATATGTTTTGATTGTAAATATAGAAGCTAATGCTGGGACCTCACTGCTCCCGGGATTGGCTGACTGGGCTGTCACTCAAGTGCAACTGTCATTCATGTGAGGAGCCACTGTGCAGAGCCCCGCTGTGGCTATAATAAGGGGCAGCGATAAGGTGAGATGTTTTAGTTGAGATGTTTATTTATTTATTACTCTTTAAGCCTTTTGAGGATTTAGTTACAGTATCATAATACTGGATGCCATGAGTAAATGGAGACATTAACCAAATGTGAGCCCTGGTAAGAGAGGACACGTCTGTGTGGAAACCTTCTTTTTCTTTTGGGCTCTTGGCCCGCTCCTCACCACGGTGTCCCGGGTGTCTGGAAGATATACCGCTACCTTCGGACTTTCCTATCTCCGCTCTTCCTTTTAAAAAGAGCTAAATTTTCTGCTCATCCAGCGCGTTTAATATGATTTGTGGCTTCAATTAAAGTCTCCTCGCAGGGCCTGTCGCCCCTTTCCTATATATTCTATTAGGAGCCGGGCTGGGCTTGCAGACATTATCTCGCAATCATTGTAAATAACCCCGTAATCTGACGGTAATTAATGTCAATGGGAATTACTCGCCGCACCAAAACTCAATTCCACGCTAACGACAAAAAAAGTGATCTATGTATCAGTATTTAATGGAAGGTGATAAAATCAGAGGTGTCGCTGGGCTGGGATTTACAGTGTGCAGCGCCTCAGGATGATGCGATCCGAAAAAATGTTAGAATGTGGAGAAGGTGAGCTATTAAACCGGAACAACAGTCTGGAACCGTTGAAAAACTCCCTAAGACACCCTCTGCATCCACGATAGTGAAACATTGTCAGCACTTACATTTGCTCCTGCATCCACTCAAAGCTGAAATGCTTCCTCACAGATTTTCAGGAGATTTTCTCCTGGTAGCAGCCATTTTGGAGCTTCCTTTCTCAGCACCCCAGTTGTGGCACTGCTTGAATTCAACTGATATAACTGACAATGCACAGTAACAGGAAGCACTTCCTGTTTGCAGGCAGCCTGAAGCTCCATGAGACGCCATTTTGTTTGTAAAATTGACCACAGCAGGAGTTAAAAAAATGTAATTTAATATTTAAGTGCAGCAATCTGAATTGCCCTAGGGAGGGATGCATAGGAACACTGTTTATTGTAAGGGTGTTGGTCCGCTTTAAGGGCTGGCAGTCGACAAATAAGGGGGGGTCTAAAAATAATTAAAAAACAACATATACAGATGCAGCATGTTTAAGAGTGATCAATTTATCACAGCAGCATGATGGAGAGAGGGAAGGTTTGACAAGTTCAGTTAAACTTGCCACAAAATTTTGTTTCAGGTCCCCAAAACCGGAACCCCATTGATGTCAATGGGGACCCAAACTTGGGGGCCCAATAATGTAATGTAATGCTGTAATATGGGGTAACAAGGGCTAGAGGACTGCAAATCGAAGGGGCGGGCACCAGGGTGATTGCCCTACACAAAATGGGGTAGGGAAAGTACTCAAAATAATAACAGAATACAAAAACAAAAAAATTAAAAACATAAATTATTTAAAATAAAGTGTTTTTCCTATGTATAATTTGTCCCCCCTGCAGGCCTGTGTGTTTATTTCTCTATAATGTTTATTTTTTTTGCCATTTTTGGTTAGATACATTTTTATCTAATGAAGAATAGCCTGACTTTAATTGCATTTTTTCAGTTTTAAGGGTTTTACTAAATGCCGCTTATGAAAGGTATTGAATTGAAACTACTTGCAGTATTTTTTTTGCATTTTTTTATACGATACATTTGTTTTTATTTTATTATTATTTTATTTTAATTTATTTATTTTTTGGCACATTGCCTTGTTCGCTTATAGCAGGAAAAGTGACAGCGGGGTTATTTTATTTTTTTCGTGACTGTTTTTTTACAAAAAAAAACGAGCTCAGAGGCTTCACTATTGATCGGCCCCTGTCCCTGCAGAGTACAAGCCCTTATGCCATTTGGTTCGGGCTCGGTGCTCTTCCAGGAGTGCCCGCTGGTAATTCTCCCTGTGCTCCCTATGACCAGTTCACTCTAATGTCACCACTAGTGATCTGGGGAAGGAAAACCGAAAACTTGCCTCTTATTAGAGGAAAATGCAGTATAGTCTGTCCACCAATGTACCAATATGATGCTTGACATTCTCTGAGCTCTCTCTTCCCCTCCCTTCTGCTCATTTGCATATCCCTACTGTCATAGACTGTCAGAAACCTGTAGTCCTCACAGTCAAGCCAAATTAGTGTACACCCAAAGGCTTATAACCCCCTCCCCTATGCTAGTTTAGCACTATAGTCCTCAGCACGGCCAGATTAAGTGTGGTAAAGGCCCCTGGGCACAAAATCTGGTGGAGGCCCCAGATACAGTATTTTTTTTCTTTAAAATAATAGTCCAGCCAAGTAACTGATTGGTCGTTGTCTGGCACCCGCCTACTTACTGGAATGTATGTCAGATCGAGTCCCTTGTGCGGGTGCATGCTGCTCGAGAAGTCCTGCTTTGCCATTCTGGGCGGGGGGGTAGTGTAGTCGCCCATCTGGTCCAGCAGAAAACAGCATTGAGCTGCCAGCGGCTGTGCTTGGTGGCTTATGTGCAGTGACAGCTCTGCATGCACCCAATACTGTAGCATTGCTGATGGTGGCTTTGCTGCTCTAGACTCTTCGTCCTGCCCTGTGGTGGCTTTGGCTGTAGGTTTGCAAAAACAAAAAAAGGCGTGCACAGGTGCGCCCCGACCCCCCCCCCCCCTGCCGCCGATAGCTTTGTTGCCGGCCCTGCGGACCATCAGATCAAAGACTGAAAAGCCTCCTGTACCAGACCATCTCATAATCTGGCTCTGGTCCTCAGTACACTAAATTCCACCTCCCATGATTTTCTGAAATACAGCTCAAGGAAAAGGTTGTTTTCTCAGCTTCATTTTTAGGCAACTCCCTGGTGGACATGTTGGATGTCTAAGATAACAGCATTTAGGATTTCGCAAGTAGAGCCCTTTACCATTCATCCACTATCAAAAATGTTTCCTTTCCCCTTAATCCCTTTACGTTATAAAATATGTTGCTTTGAATTCCCGCATCACACCCGGCTTCCGGATGCTCCCTTTGAAGTTAGTGTTAGATACGTTTCTGGCTACCGCGACTATCCGTCCATTAAACATAAATCAGGAGACACGTCAGCAGAACTGCCGAGATATTGGTAAAAAAAAGTGCAGGGCTGCCTGCCACCGACACCGGCTTCAGAGCCAAAATATATATTATGTATCTCTATGCTGGCCCTCTGAGAGACGCCTAAAATATCTCCTGCCCACCTTTTTTAACACTTAGAGGCTCATTCATTACTAACGCCAGGTATCGGCAGATGAGCGTCTGTATAACAGCGCTTAGAGCGACCGCTAGTAGACGCTGAAAGTGGGTATCGTTGTGTTAACCTGGCCGGCATTGATAAATGTGATGTATGTTGGGCGCTGTAACACCAGTACAGCGCTGCAGGGAGTGAACGGTAGCCCGGCACTCGGCGCTCCACACCATACTTATCAAAAACCAACACACACACAGCGTAGGCGCTCTGGATCTGGTCGCTATAGCATAGAGCGCCAAACACTGTGTGATTAAAGTCTGTTTTTGAACACATATCCACCAGTAACAAAGCGAAAACACATGGAATTACATTGTTATTACATTGTGACATTAACACTTTAGTGCCAGACCTGTAATGACAATGCTGCATAAAAATATAAAGTCAAAAAAGTTTTCAAAAATGACTCTTTCTAGGCCAGGAGAGGTCACACAATTATTTGAGAGAAAAAATAAAAATAAAAAAAACCCTGTTTAATCAGAAGAAAATGAACAGCCATTGAAATTTATGGGAAAACGACACTGAGCGAAAGTTTATACCTGGCGCTCTGGAAAAGTGGTGCTTTACGCTGAGCCGCCTGTACATGTGACGCTACATGGCACTGTTAGAGTCAATCACCAGATTTGCTTTCATAAATGTGGTTTTGCGTACAGTGCCCGGCATTCACCAGACGCTACCTGCTGCTACGAGGCACTACCTGGCACTATCCTTTGATGAATTACCCCCTTAGATCCCTGGATCCCAACAAATGGGCCTTTAAAGCTAAATGTCTCAAGAACCTGGGCGAGGAGATCCATTTAGTAGATGCTCCGATCACTGGAGGTATCTTGCTATAGATCGCAATAGATTCAAGTTATTTACTATTCCTGTAAACGGGAATGTTATTGAAGCAGCAGCAATGACCTCCCCAGGTGAGAGTGCTGCCAGTAACCCTTTACTGGAACAAATGATTGTGATCTTCTTATCTGAAGAGACTTCATTACAGCAGTAGGGATTAAACCTGTGAGCTCAGGAATGTGGAGCATCATCTCGGATGGCTCAAAACCCCCTGTCAGCTCAGGGTCTGTGCCTTGCTGTCCAAAACCTTCTGGAGTTGGGGGTCATCTGCCAGGTGCCTTTGAGGGAAAGGGGCAGAGGCTACTACTCCAATCTTTTCACTGTTCCCAAAAAAGACGGGTCCATCAGACCTATCCTGGATTTAAAGTGCCTCAACAAATTTGTCAGATTCAAACACTTTTGCATGGAGACGCTCTGCTGTCAGTTCACTACGCCCGGGCGACTTCATGACCTCTGTAGACATCAAGGACGCTTACCTTCAAGTACCAATCTTTCCAGGTCACCAGAGATTCCTCAGGTTCGCTCTGGAGGATCAGCACTACCAATTTGTGGCCTTGCCTTTCGGTATCAGATGAATAGCAAGCCAGAGTCGGGAAGTCTCTGTTAGTTACACCACACAAACTCATTGGTGCATGGTTGCTAAGATAAACACAAGCTGGAGTAAAAAAAAATGTTTACAATATCATTGCAAAGAAATAGAAAAGAAAATAATTCACACATAAGCTTAAGGACATCATTTTGGCCACACAGTAATGGACACTTTTAAATATGTCATTAAAATTGGATTTACCCTTTAACCCTTTAAAAGCTAAGCATGGGGAATTCACATGGTTACCTTTCCAACCATTAAAGTGGCCCAAAACCCACTGAGCTTGTGAAATAGATTTGACCAAAGCCCCTGCTGATATTCCCTTCTTAGGGTGTAGAACTAGAAATGGATATTTTCGTTTTTTTTTATTCGTCCTAAAACACTTTTTTTTGCTGTCTCTCTCTGTAAGATGGCAGACGATTAGTCATTGCATAGGTGTGGCACTGACATCATTGCCACACACAACAGTGGCAATGAATGGAAGAGGCGGAGCAACAGCTAAAACAGGTGCCAATATCTGGGATTAGAATGGTGCAGGAGAAGTGAAAATTGGCAAATGGTCCTCTGCATAGGAGGAGCAAGTCAGGGGATGCTAGTTGAAAATGTAGGTTTTGGTCCGCTTTAAACACCAACCACATGGATTTCAAGTGCCTGTTGTTTTCCCCATTTTCACTGTTTGTGTCTGTTTTTACATTTAACTCATTGTGAATTGGTAAGGGCTTCTTAAGACCCCTATACCAGTTCACAAGGCCCTCCGTGTGGCAGGGCGCGAGCTTGCGAGAGCCAAGTGTAAGGCAGGGTAAGGATCTGTTTCCTGTTGGCTGCAGAGCAGAGAGCAGCATGGGGCCCCGGAGGATAGTGAGGTAGGAGGTAATTTTGTTGTTTTATTTATTTATTTATTTCCCTGATATTCTGAGCCAATTCCGATTCTTCTGAAATGGTTCACTCATCTCTAGTGGAGATTTTTCCAGGTTGGTTGGAGAGGTTTACCATTGAAGTAAAAACCTCCTGAAGATAGGATCCTGCTACAGGCTATTCAATAGCATGGCCAAATAGAATTGGGAGAATCCCATTCATATTACACATAAACTGATCACATTTTGTGACTCTGGAAATCATAAGGCATGCATACTGGGTCACTGAAGTCCCTAAATGCTCAGGGGATGAGTTCCAGAGAACTCAGGTAAGGGAACTCAGGAAAGAGCCACATAGGATAACCGCTGCATGCCGAGGACCTGTCTGGGTGTGAAGGTACCAGAATCGGCCCTCCATGACTTTCCACCGACAAGTTCTGACTCATATTTCTTTTTAGGAGCTTTTAGGTGGAACTGCTAAAAGATGGAGACAGAGGCTCATCAAAGAGGGGGGGGGGGTTGTTCTATCTGTGTCTGAAGCACAGTCCATGTGTCTTTTATTTGAAGGGGGGGTCACCAAAACACCAAAATGTCATCAAAACACGTGTTAGGAGGGACCAGAATCCAGCAAGCTCTAAATGCCCCCTGTAGTTTTGCATCACTGTAGTTTTGCATCACTTACGGTAACTGACATACACTTTAAATGTTTAATTCTGATTGTAACTACTCACTTGTTTTTGCCCTTCTGACCTGTATATACATATATGCATTGTATGTATTTAGTTTGTCCGGTGTGCTCTTGCAGTGATTAAATATATAACCTAATCTTGGGCTGCTCCGTTATCTTGATCCCAAACCCACTTTTCTGTGCCTCTCATTTATATTACACTACGGGGCTGGCAGGGCTTGTTTCACTGATGGAAGTGAAAGGGCCCCACAGCCTGTCACGGTCTTAACGGCCTGTATCAAGGAAACATACCACGTGATCTCAGTGGCAGGGATGTCAGTCTAGGCCACGAGATACAGATTTCATCATAGACCCCCTTCAATATTCATGTTTCAGCGGCTCAAGCTACAGTAACTAAGATTTTTTGTGTGGAGCTCTAGTGTATTGTCCTCTAAATGAAAACAGGAAGTGCCGAGGTGTTTGCTCAATCAACTTCAAGGCATTACTTAAAATCATGGCCGCACAACAACAACTTAGGAGACAATATAGATTTTAATCCATGATGGAAAGGAAAAATATCCCTTTGGTAAGTCAGTAGAAATGTTGCAATCGATTTTTACACTAAAATAGCGCCACACATCAAAAAAAGTTGCTGCAAGTAAAAGTTGTGTGGGAGCCTAGACGGGGAAGCTGCCCTTGTTTACTTGGCCTTGCTTTCATCTTCATGGCTGGAAAGCATAACTCTCTTATAGAGTAAAAGTATTGCTGAAGTTTTTTTTTTCTTCCGCTCCTTCCTCCTCTCGCTCCTCCACCCTCTCTTTTAATTTCTGAAGCATCTACTTTTGACAGATATTCAATTTTAAATGGATTGGAGGAGCAGATCGAGAACATCAGCAGCCGTGTCTGAATTTTAAGCAGACTCGCCTTTCACCGCAAAAAGTACTCGGTAACACACATTTTATAAATGCGAATGTCGATCTTCATTTGATGATGCGTTCCTTTCTGTATGCCGGGTGACAATCACACAAACTGGATCCATATCGGCTCACAAATTTAATAGGCCCGACTGTTGGAAGGGTCAGAATTTACTCAAGTCCAAGGAGTGATTTGCACTTTCAAGTTTTGAGTCCATATAATAGGATTGTTGTAGTTAAAGTTGACCAAAACCCACTCCGATTGGCTTGGGAATCTATAAGATTCCTGGGCCGATCGATTCCCCACAAAGGATGCGGTCGTCAGGGCACTCAGAGGCGCTGCTCTTAGACGCACCACGGGACCGGGAAGAGGTGAGCTGGTCTCGGCGTCCTGTGGGGTTTCACGCAGCGAGGCGGCCCCAATCGGGGTGTGCTGAGGGAAAGCACCAAAACCTAGGATAGTCAATAATTTCTTTATAATTCTGAGCTGGCATTACCCTGTTTCCCTGAAAATAAGACCTACCCCGAAAATACGCCCTAGCATGATTCACACACAGATGAAGTGGTTCCACTGGAGACACTTTACTCCTGAGCATATATAAGAGCATTGTATTGCTTCCGGTTACCAGGGGGAGCAAACCTCTACACTTGTAATGCAGTGGAACTAGTAAGAGAGCAAATGAAATTCCAAGAAATGCAACAATTAATATAAGAAACAGGGTATCAGTTGTACTTGTGGTACTTATGTTATCACAGGATAATTGTCCTCATAACGATGCCAAACAATAACTGCTGAAGGTCTCATATCCCTTTGTGTCACCAGTGATTGGATGGGACTGACCAGGGTGGATAGTGACTTCAAGGAAATTGTCCTGCACAGTTTCCTTAACAGCAACTGATGAAGGTCGTGTATCACCAATGATTCGATAGGGGTGACCAAATTGTAGGCCAACTCCAAGGTATGTGTCCTCCAGAATATTAGTGACTGATGAAGGTCTTGAATCCCTGTGTATCATCAGTGTCTGGATGGGACTAAACATAGGGCATGACAACTCCATGGTAATAGTCTTTCAGAATGAACTTTTTATAAATGCGAACGTTGATCTTTATTTGATGCATTTTTTTCTGTATGCCATGTGACACACAAACTGGATCCATACCAAATTTCCTTAAGTCCAAGGAGCTATTTGCCTACAATCGAAATAATAGTATAATTGTAGGTAATCCCTTTTTTAATTCTGAGCTGTTATTATCAATTGATATGTATTTGTAGCAGAAGCACACATTGTGCTTCAGAATATCCATAATGATGGCTGATGAAGGTCTTAAATCCCTTTTATGATCAATAAGACACTAGATTGAAGGACAAGAAGTGTCCTCTAGAATATCCCTAAATATGACTGCTGAAGGTCTTGCATCCCTTTAGTTTACCATTGATTGGAAGGGACTGACCAGATTGGAGGAAAACTCAAAGGCAAGTGCCTTCTATTATATCCTTAATGGTAAATGAAGAAGGTCTTGAATCCCTCTGTGTCATCAGTGATTAGATAGGATAGGACTGACCAGAGTGAAGGACAACTTCATGGTTTATCATGGCTTCAAAATATAACGATAACTACGGTAGGCATAGAATCCCTTTGTGTCACCACCAGTGATTGGATGGAAAGAACCAGAATGGATGACAACTTCAAGTTAATTGTCCCCATAATATCCTTAACAGGGTTTGCATTGGACTGGTGATTGGACTTGTCAACCAGAATCAAAGACCAGAGTTGTCTTCTGCTGGAACCAATTATAATTTGAGTTTTCTAAAAAAAAATATATTTAATTTTGTTTTTTAATGGAATTGTACAGATTATCTGAAGCTTCACAATCACCAACTTCCATAATATCCATAATATCCCTAACATGGACTGCTGAAGGTCCTGAAGTCTTTTGCATCACCAGTGGTTTGAATAGACTGACAAGGAGATGTCTTGTGTTTGATGGATCCAATTATGATTACAATGTGCTTTTATTTTGGACAAATGCAAGGTAATTGTCCTCTAGAATATTCAGGACGGTGACTGATGACTTCAAAGCTCCTTTGTCACCAGTCGTTGGATGACCAGAGTCAACCGTCAGAAGCTGCTTTGTGTTTGATAAATTGATCAGCTCTTTTGAGAAAAGGCTTTTTTAATTAGTAACCCCAAAGCATTTGTTCTCAAGATTTTCCCTTATGGTGACTACTGATGGTCTGTAATCTCTGTGTCCCCAGTCATTGGATGGGACTGACCAGAGTCAAAGGCAATGAGTTGCCTTGTTGTTTATATAAAGAGAGTGGTCTTTTAGAGTGGAAGGTAAGGTAATTGTCCTCTAAATTGTCCCTAATGGTGACAGAGGAAGGTCTGTAAGCTCCCTGTACCACCAGCTATTAGAGGAATTAAAGGTAAGACGTTGTTTTGTGTTTGATAGAGCCTGTTATGATGACAAGTTGTGCTAGACAACTCCACGGCAATTAGATTATCGCTAATGGTGACCGAGGAAGGTCTTTAGCCATCTGTGTCTTCAGTCATTGAAAGACACTGGTGGCGAGGACATGATGATGGGCTTTTACAGTGGATAACTCCAATATAATTATCCCAAATTGTGGTTAATAAAGGTCAAAAGGGTTCACTAATTCTGCCGTCACCATGTGTGGGTTCTTATGGTGATATAAACTGTTGGACTTGAGTTGAGTTATGGCCAAAAAGTTCAACCTTGGTCTCATCAGACCATAACATGTTTTCTCTGCATGGTTTTGGCAGACTTGATGGAGGGTTTGGCAAAAGATAGACGGGCTGGATGTTTTTCTTTGTTTCTTTCTTTTGCCTTGTGTGTTGGGATCCAGACCCTCCATTGTCTGTACTCTGTTGTCAGTACTGGGGCCTACGCCCTTAATAGTCTGCACTGGGGTCCCATCCCTCCATTGTCTGTACTGGGGGCCAAACCCTCCATTCTCTGTACAGCGGGCCAGACCCTTCTTTTCTTGTACTTGGGCCCAGACCCTTTATTGCCTCTCGGTTTTTGCTGTTAAGTATGCCCTCTTTTTCTCCGTTCCAAGTCTGTGACCACCACAGGACTGCCCGAGGCCTCTAGTACCCACCTTCATTTGGGGATCTGCTAAAGACGTGGGTAGGTTTCAGGGTCTCTTTTTCCCCTTTCCAAGTCTGTGATCATCACAGGACTGCCCGGGGCCTCCAGTACCCGCCTTCATTTGGGGATCTGCTAAAGATGTGGGTAGGTTACAGGGTCTCTGCCAAGTTCCAGACCTCCGATGCCCCAGGTGGTCAGGAGCTTTTCTTTGTGGTGGCATAGACACATTGTATATGTTCCCAGTCTGCCACTCCACTCACATGTTCTTATGTTCCCCGTGACTCCACTAATCTGTGCCCAGTCTGTTGCTCTGCACACATGGCCCCAGCCTGAGAGCCTGCTTACCTGTCCTCAGCCAGTGACCACTGCTATGGACTCAAGGGAGGAAATGGCTGCCTGAGTTAAGGCTGCCTTAGTCTCCCTAGTCCCCATTCCTACACCAGGAAATTCCCAAACTGCTCCAAGTGCCCGGCTACATAATTAGACTGGGCATGATACCAACACTACCTAAAGATGATAAAGCTTTTTCAGCAAGTGTAACATCAAAGTCTACCTATGCAGCTTTATTATTTAAAGTTTACCTTTAACCACATATCGGCAGGCTTTCTCTCTGTTGGGTCCTCTTGAAGAATTTCCTTAGCCACTCTACTCAGTGTAATTATCTTTCTCGTAATTTAAACAGATTTACTTAGCCGCCGACAAGAAAACATCCCTTCCTGTTGTGGGGTTAGGCCGGGGCATCCCTGCCCGTTGGGGATCGTTAAAAGTAGACTTGATTTATGAAAACAGAGACCTAATGAACCTGACACAGCCATCGCCCGCCCAGGCTGCGGAAACCAGATAGCCAATTACGCTGAACGCTACAGTACGCACAAGTAAAGAGAAATCAATGACATTGATAGAAGAAAGAGAAGAGCCTGACTCCATCAGCCGCGGTAAAACAGCAAAGAGAGGCTTTGAAAGCCGGTGAATACAAATCAATGATCGCCTTAATTGAGGACATAAAAAGCTAGCGGAATCTGTTGCACCACAGCGCCAAAGATTTGTCCGTTCCCAGACATCCTCATGTATCTTTGTGCGCTCTCATGGTAAAATGTATCTTTTTTTTGCAAACTTGGCCAATCGGCTTATATTCTTTTTGAAATGCTCCGTTTGTTACATAATTGGTGAACAAAAAAGTTAGAAGTACATTGTCGCTGAAAAGAATTGTGCAACCTTTTCCAATACGGCGCAGACATACATCAGCATCAACACCTTTTCTAATAAGGAAATATATAGCGGCGGCCATAATGCCATCACATCGGAGGCCTAGTTTTCTCTTTTAGTGATGAGCATTCGGGCAAAAGCTTGAATTACAATTGTGTCACATCATTTAAGAACTCTCAGTAAATGAAATAAATTGAGTGCAATGCAGTACAGTAATGGTGGGTCCACAAGACAGGATGACAGAACACGAGGTGGGTAGCATCCAGTAGGATAATCCAGCATTGTACTGAAGTCAAGTAGCTCCTTAAAATCTGTGAATTTGACTTTTCCGGGTTTTGTTCTGTGGATGCTCCGCTGTGTGAAACCCCGCTGTTCACCTATAAAAATGCACATGTCCAGGCTCCAATGGTGAATGCACGGGCTCTCGTCCAATAAGAGCCATCTGCTGTGACTACGTCATTCGGCAGGTGGCTCACATTGACCCCCATATCCCCGGCCCTGTGCGCACTCCCACCTATCTGAATTGTTGTGGTGCAAAGCCGGACATGCAGGGAATGCAGCAGAGCATGCTCCCCATTGTAAACAACAACAATAGCCGCCTGCCAAATAACGTAGTCACAACAGATGGCTCTCATTGGACGAGAGTACACGCATGTGCTGTTGGAGCATGGGAAGGTGAGTTTTTATGGGCAAACTGTTTTTTATGGGCGAACTGGGGGTTTTCCGATTCAGGATGCCCCTGGGAAAAGCTGCTGCTGGCTTTTGTTCTGCTTTAAAGAGTGATAATGCGGAAACTCTCACATCCGTGTAATAGTGGTCCCTCACCCTTTTTCTACATAATGGGAGAGGAGCAAACAACAGGCAAGAGGGCCGCACTAAACTATTTGCCAAAAATAACCAACTATAATATATAATATAAAACGTGGTGTGCACACCAATCTAAACACCGACTGTATCAGAAAACAAGCATATAGGGAGGGGACCAAAACCTCCCATAAGGTGTGAAAGAAGAAGTGGCACCACCCCACAATATATCTAAGAAATCAACATTTATTAAATTTTAACACATAATGAGCTACAATTTAAAATCACATATAGACATTAACATGACAAACATAAAACAACACCAGGGGGCGCCAGAGGTCCTATATAAAATATATAGTGAGAAAATTCATTCAAAACATTATTTAAACAAAATACATAATAGGTAAACTATTTAATCACATAATCAAAAAGTGCAAAGTGCTATGTAAGTGCAAAGTGCAAACCAATTAAGTATATTCTAAAGGATTGATCAATATCTACCAGAAGGTCCCAGCCAGGTGCAAGACAACGCACCTGGGTGGGCACAAGAGAAAGCAATAGTGAGTATGCAAACCGACCAGGGGCGCCCCCACAAACCGTCGCCAATGGGAGAGGAGCCTTATTTCGACAGACTCAATGGGACATCCAGATTTCTGGAGCCCCCCACATCCCCCTGCAATATTTAACTGATCCTCAATACACTGGTGAAATGTGACCCTGGGATTGGCCTACGGCAGTCACATGGCCAGAGTCGTTTTTGTTTCCTGGCCGGTGGTTGAGGTCAGCCCACATGAGTGCGACTGGCCATTTTGCATTGAACAGCTGACAACATGTTTCTGATCCTGTTGGATTCTAAACCAGATACCTCCCTGCCATGGAGCTGACTCATGATGAACGGGTAAGCCTCACATTCCATACTAAGCCAGACAAACCGAACCAAACCCCATTGTGCAGAAGAGGCAAATTGAAACATGTAGTGTAGAACAACACTGTTCGACTTTCTATTTTGAATTTTTACATTGAACATCCAATGTCATAAACATATTCTAACCAAACATCTCCCTGCTGACTATGGTGCTAACTCCCACAGAACAGGTAAGTCCCATCACTTTACACTGAACCAATTAAGCCAAACCTGCATTACTCTGCATTTCAAGGAGTGAACCTGAATGTGCAGACATTGCTCAACTTTGCTTTCACAATTTTGCACTGAACGTCCAATGTTGTATACATGTTCTGCCCAGGCATCTTCCTGCTGACTCCCATAGAATGGATAAGCCCCATCACTCCATACTGAAACAGGTAAACCTGAGCTATTCACCATTTCAAGGAGGCGAACCTGAACACTCAGACACTGTTCCGCTTTCTTTTCACAATTTGCATTAAATGTCCAACGTGGTAAGTAGAGATGAGCGAACTTCTTGAAAGTTCGATTCGGGCGATTCGCCGATTCGCCGGCCTCCACGCTCCGGCGCTGCTCTAAGCTGTCATCAGAGGACGCGTCATCAGAGGGCGCGTCATCAGAGGGCGCCTGAGAGCGACGCCGGCCTCCACGCTCCGAGCATGCAGGTAAGTGTTTGCTTTTTAAACAAATGCCGGCATGGTGGGAGCGGGCAGGCCGGCTGCGCTGTCAGCGGGCCGGCTTCCGCCGCCCGCTGACAGCGTAGCCGGCCTGCCCGCTCCCACCATGCCGGCATTTTTTTTTTTTTTATTTCAGGGAAAATTCGATCGGTACGAACCCAAAAAAAATTCGGGTTCGTGCCGAATCGAATTTTCCCTGAAATTCGGAGCGAATTCTGGTTCGTCCGAACCGGTTCGCTCATCTCTAGTGGTAAGCATGTCCTAACCAGACATCTTCCTGCCATCTTGCTATCTTGCAGAACAGATAAGCCTCATCACTACATAGTGAGCCAGGCAAACCAAACTGATTCTAGATGTGTTTGTTACCAGACAAATATATAATGGTTCATACTTTTAAACAAGTTTTTGAAGGTTTTATTCCTGTGTTTTTCTCTGAACGTCCTTCGGTCTCTTTCTATTGCTGGATCATTCCTTAAGTCTCCTTTCTCACTCTTTTCCCCCCTTTCACTAAACCTCGGCATTATCAGCTTCTTTTAAAACATTTCTCTTTCTATGGCAGTACCTGAGGTATTTTTCTGACGAGTGACCTGCCGCGTTTCCAGCATTGTGATACATCTCCTTTTGCTCCAACACATCTCCCGTCTGTGACGTAACAGCCTTTTCAGCTGCACATTATCTGGTGAAAAAAAAAAAAGTTGAGTCCTCGCATAGTTCAGTTGTGTGTTGTGCCGTGTATGAGATGTTTCTAGATTGATTTTTCTCTACTTAGTCGTTGTTGCATTGTTTGGCGCTGAATGTGTGATTACTGCAGCTTTTTTATTAGGATTATTATTTTTTGTTGTTAAATAGCTCTTTATACCCGCTGACTGACAGAACATATCTTCTGCCGACTCCAGCTCTCGTACAAAGTGTCTTAAAGGAGGTGTGGATAAATGAAGCCTCCGCATGCTGTATATCATTTCAATGTGATGCAAAGAGTGGCAACAATTTAACATTTGTGTTTCTTTTTATTTAAAATATTATTCATTATATATTATTATATTAGCCTTCCTTCTGAAGTGTCCCTGAAAATATAGTTTAAGGTATAATCAAACTTATAAGCTAAATGAAATCTGTATTTGCACGTACTTTATACGTAATATAGACCCTTTTTATGCTCCTTCCTGTTTATTTGCAGCTTCCTCTAAGCTGAACATCTCCAGTCTTATCGAAATTTTAGTATTTTAGAGCATTCACATCCCATTGTTATAATTGTCTACAACATCCCCAGGTATGAAGATGCCCTCATATAACTTTTTTGTTCCTCAAATGTCTAACATTGGAAGTCTCATGTTTGTTACAGTTACTGCGGGATGGGGGGAGCGCAAAATTTAATCTCCCTGCCCTGTGTGTCCCAAAAGAAGTAAACCGTACAACCAAGTTGAAATGACAGAACCAAATCTACCATAATAACCTATAGCTGTTCCCGGACGGACAGCGTGCTGGGATGTTTTTTTAAGGTTGATCTTAATGATTTTTGGGGCTTTTTTAAAGGTTCATATTTATATAAACATTTTGGATTTGAGTCTTATTTTTTGGTTGCTCCTGGGAATGTTTATATGGGTATTCCTCCTCCTGTCCTCCGCTGGGCTCTTCAGGTCAAGTCAAGGGTCAAGCCAGGATGTCAGAGGGTTTGTAGAGTTGAGTTCATAGTCAGAGTTCAGACAGACAAGCGGTCATGGTCACAGTAATCACAGAAGTCACATGAACTATAGCACCCAGGAGCACGCTATCACAGGAAACAATGGAATGGCAGGGAATAACTTTATAGGGCTAGGGTTCTGGGGATTGGCTGAAATACTATGGGCTCATTGGCCCCTGAATATACTAAGGACTGATAGCTCCTCTAACAATTAGGGTGCTTCACCCACTACCAGTAGTAGTGTTGGGCTCATTGGCCCTTTAAAAGTAGCCTCCGGTGGGTGCTCCATCTGCAGCCAAGTCAGTCGTGTGTGAACACACAGTCAGAGGAGCAGGGGATGCGGCCGAAAGAGGAGGGAGCAGAAGCTCTCAGGGCAGCAGTCAGCATTGTCCAAGCCAGCGCCTGCTGTTGACATGACCGCCGAGCTCACTACAGACACATACCAAGTGGCTGCAAAAACTGCTCCTGGCATCAGAAGGTCAGTGCCTTCCAAATCAGGAGGGAACCCCTGGCCCAGTAGACCTGAAGAGAGGACACTGCCCATTAGGGGACAGGAGGGGGAGGATACAGAAAGGGATCTCTATACCAGTTCACAGGGTGGTGGAAGCTGGAGTAATCTGAAGTTCTTAACCCTTTCGCTGCCAGCCTACCTGCAGCTTTTGTCACCCTCTGTTGCCAGACCATGTTTCACTATTTTGCGCTACACATGTTCAACTGTGATTTTTGAAAGGATTTCCAGGGATTTTCCAGGAAAATTATATATTGTTTTTTTCAACAGAGTCTGGGCTTCAACATGAAATGTCTTGTTTGGCATTTTGTTAGTGTATTCTCAATACTTTTTGGTGAAATATGTGCAAAACAATTTTAAAAAATTTATTTTTTGAATTTGTAGTGTTTTTTTGTAATAAAAATGTAAGTTTTTCAATTTTTATTTTATTGCGTGCGAAACCCCATTTTCTCCCGGTCACAGCAGTACCACATATGTATTGGTAGACACCCTTTCCTGCCCAGGAGACTCCCCCAAACTGAAACAGAGCTTTAGGAGATTTTCAGATAAAATACAACTGCGCTATGCGCTATGCACACCTTGCAGTTTTTCCAGAAAAACAACCCTTTACATTTGAAATACCCCCCCACAAACTATATATTTTCTGGAAGTACACGCCTCAAGCTTTCTAGGCGTACCAAGCTTGTTTATGTGGGCTTAGTTTTCTGGAAGTAATCCCTCAATGTATTCTTTAGTTGCACAAAGTTTCCCTAAAAAAAAATAAAAAGGAAGAATCAAGCCACATTTTCCTAAAAAAACTATATGCAAACAAGAAAAAACAAGTAAAATCTCAAAAAGCAACATGCCCCGAACGATACCCAACATGCATTGCTACTGTCAAGGAAAGAGTTGGCAAACACCACAAAGTAAAGCGTGCGCATAACAGTAATTTTACTTGAAAATTTCAGCTCTGCAGACAAAGTGCGCACCTTGCAATTTTTCAACCAAAACAACCCTTTTTATTTGGAATATCCCCCATAAACCATATATTCCCTGAAAGTACACATGTTAAGCTTTCTAAGAGTACCCAGCTTGTTGTAGTAGGCTCACCTTTCTGGAAGTAATCTTTCAAAGAATTCTTAGGTTGCACAGGGTTTCCCTAAAAAAATGAATTAAAAAACTGAATAAATTACATGTTTTCCTAAAATATAAATATGCAAACAAGAAAAAACAAGCTAAATCTGAAAGCGCAAGGTCTGCCAAGCAGAACAATACCCAACATGCATAGGTACTATTAACCTTTTAAATTGCCAGCCTACTTGAAGTTTTGTCACCTGTTGACAGGTCATTTTTCCCCATTTTGTGCCATGTTTAACCGTGATTTTTGACGGAATTTTCAGAAAAAAAAAAAAAAAAAAAATATATATATATATATATATATATATATATATATATATATATATATATATTTTTTTTTGCAGCAGAGTTTAGGCTTTAACATTAAAGGTCTTGTTTGTAATTTTTCTACTGTTTTTTAAATATTTTTGCGTAAAAAAAAAAAAAAAAATAAAATTATATTTTTTAGACAATTGTCCCCTTTATTTTAAATAAAACATTTGTTTTATTAATGAAAACCATATTGCATGTGAAAGCCCCATTTCTCCTGATTACAACGGTACCACATATGTATCGGTAGCCCCCCCATTCTTGCCCAGGAGACCCCCCAAACTGAAAAGAGCACTTTATACCATTTACAAATAAAATACTACTATCCACACTATAAACATAAGGGGTTAATAAAAAAAAAATGACACGGGGGGGGCATTTTTGGGGGGAATTTTCCAGGGATTTCCCAGGAAAATGATATATTGTTTTTTTCAGCAGAGTCTGGGCTTTAACATGAAATGTCTTGTTTGTAATTTTTTAGGTGTATTCGCAATACTTTTGGGTGAAATATGTGCAAAAAAAAAAATCTATTTTTTGCAATTTGTAGTGTTTTTGTAAATAAAATCTTATTGCATGTGAAACCCCAATTAATCTCGGTCACAGCGTTACCACATATGTATAGGTAGACACCCTTTCCTGCCCAGGAAACTCCCCCAAACTGAAACAGCGCTTTAGGAGATTTTCAGATAAAATACAACTATGCACCGCGCTAAGCGCACCTTGCGGTCTTTCCAGAAAAAGAACCCTTTAAATTTGAAATACCCCCCAAAAACTATATATTCTCTGGAAGTATACCCCTCAGGCTTTCTAAGCGTACCAGGTTTGTTGACATGGGCACAATTTTCTGGAAGTAATCCCTCAATCAATTCTTTGGTTGCACAGAGTTTCCCTAAAAAAGAATAAAAAAGAAGAATCAAAGCCACATTTTCCTAAAAAAAACTATATGCAAACAGAAAAAAACAAGTAAAATCTGAAAAAGCAACAACCCCCGAACAGAACAATACCCAACATGCATACGTTCTGTCAAGGGAAGAGTTGCCAAACACCCCAAAGTAAAGCATGTGCGTAACGGTAATTTTACTTAAAAATTTCAGCTCTGCAGACAAAGTGCGCACCTTGCGATTTTTCAACCAAAACAACCCTTTAAATTTAGAATATCCCCACAAACCATATATTCCCTGAAAGTACACATGTTAAGCTTTCTAAGAGTACTGAGCTTGTTGTAGTGGGCTCATCTTTCTGGAAGTAATCCATTGAAGAATTCTTAGGTTGCACAGGGTTTCCCTAAAAACAATTATAAAAAAGCAGAATAAAATATCAATATGCAAACAAGAAAAAACAAGCTAAATCTGAAAGCGCAAGGTCCCCAGAGCAGAACAATACCCAACATGCATAGGTACTATTAACCCTTTTAATTGTCAGCCTACTTGAAGTTTTGTCACCCTCTGTGGACAGGTCATTTTTCCCCATTTTGCGGCATGATTAACTGTGATTTTTGCTGGAATTTCCAGAAAAATTATATACATTACAAATACATTTTTTGCAGCAGAGTTTAGGCTTTAACATGAAATGTCTTGTTTGTAATTTTTCTACTGTTTTTTGAATATTTCTGCTTAAAAAAACCAAAAAAAAAAACAAAAACATATATTTTTTAAACAATTGTTTCCTTTATTTTAAATAAAACCTTTTTTTTTTTAATGAAAACCATATTGCATGTGATAGCCCCATTTCTCCCGATTACAACGGTACCACATATGTATCGGTAGCCCCCCCATTCTTGCCCTGGAGACCCCCCAAACTGAAAAGAGCACTTTATTTAATTTACAAATAAAATACAACTACTATCCACATTATAAACATAAGGGGTTAATAAAAAAAAAATGACATAGGGTCCCCCGTTCCGGGGGGGGGGGGGGGGGGGCATTTTTTGGGGTAACCCTCAAAAATCCCCCCAAAAATGACATAGGGTCCCCCCTTTTTTGGGGGAATTTTAAGGGTTAGGCTAACCCTTAAAAATAAAAAAATATACAAAAATAAAAATTCCCCCCCAAAAATGGGGACCCCCCCCCACCCCCCCCTGTCATTTTTTTTTTTTTTTTAAGGGTTAGGGTTAGCCTAACCCTAACCCTCACTCTTAAAAATTTTTTTTTTGAATTTTAAGGGTTAGGGTTAGGCTAACCCTAACCCGTAAAAATAAAAAAATATACAAAAATAAAAATTCCCCCAAATAAATGGGGACCCCCCTATGTAATTTTTTTTTTTTAAGGGTTAGGGTTAGCCTAACCCTCACCCTTAAAAAAAATGTTTACATTTTTTTTTTAATTTTAAGGGTTAGGGTTAGGCTAACCCTAACCCTTAAAAATAAAAAAAATGACGTAGAGGGGAACCCATTTTTTTATTTTAATTTTAAGGGTTAGGGTTAAGCTAACCCTAACCCTAACCCTTAAAAATTAAATAAAAATGACGTAAGGTCCCCCCTCCGGGGGGGGGGACCCATTTTTTTTTTTTATTTTAAGGGTTAGGGTTAGGGTTAGGCTAACCCTAACCCTAACCCTTAAAATTAAAAAAAAAAATGACGTAGGGCCCCCCTTACCCGTCATAACCAGCCCGGGACCAGCTATGGGGGCTTGTAGGAACAGAGTGGAGGGGCCAGCTTTTGTGGCCCCCCCACCCTGCAGCCTACGAGCCCACATACCCTGTGTGGGCCCGGGCTCTTCTGCCCCCCCCCTGGGCTTTGGGGAGGCAGGTAATTGGGGGTGCAGGGCAGTTGCAGGTGGCTTGCCAGACCCCAGCCTTGTGAACTGGTATAAGGGGTCTCATGGACCCCTTACCAGTTCACAAAGGGTTAACATAAAAAAACACAAACACACACAAAAATGTCATTTATTAAAAAAAAAAAAAAAGTTTTTTTTTACTTTACTCACGGGCCTCTTGCTGCCTCTCCTCTGCTCAGCTGTCAGATGCCCTGGTGATCGCTGGCCAGAGGAGGGGGGGGGCAGGGAATCAGAGCATCCCCTGTCCCTCCACTGCTCTGCCCAGCGATCACCAGGGCATCTGACAGCTGAGCCGAGGAGAGGCAGCAAGAGGCCCGAAGGGGCGGGGCTTAACAGCAAGATGGCGGCGCCCGTCGGGAGAGGAGGGGGAGAGCCCTTTCAGGCTCTCCCCTGAAGCTGAAGAGGCTGGGGGGCGATCGGAGGCCCCCCCAGTGAAGAGGAGAGCCGGAGGGAGGCAGCGCGACTGCAGGTAAGTAAATGTCATTTTTTTTTTTATTATTACAGTTAGCAGCTGCTGCTGCCAAACGGGGGGGGGGGGGGCTATTCCGGGGGCTCTCCTGGAGCCATCCGACCCCCCACGGGGGATCGGATGGCACCAAATTAAAGAGGAGATCCAGCCGGATCCAACGCGCGGTCAGGTGAGTATTTTTGATTTTTATTTTTTTTACTAGCAGGGGGGAAAGTCAAGCACGTAGATTCTACGCGCTTGGCACTGAAAGGGTTAAAGAGGAGACCAGGCTGGATCCAACCAGGGGTCAGGTGAGTATTATTTTTTTTTTTTAAAGTAGCAGGGGGGAAAGTCAAGCACGTAACAGCACGTAGGTGTTACGTGCTTGGCACTTAAAGGGTTAATGCCAAAGCCGGATTGTCCTGACTCCGGCTCATCAGTTCGAACCATACACCAAAGTAGAGGGATGATGGAAATCTAAAGTCCAAGAAGAAAGATAGAGGTCATACATGAGAAATCGCCAGATGAGGTACCAGGTACCAGAGGAGCAACGATGATGAGGTCAGTGGAAGGTGTGGTAAGGTGCAAGGTGCCGTCATTGACGGTAGGTATGTGGCACCAAGGTACCTGGCCTTGGTGCAGTAAAGCTGTATAGTTTTTTCCAGCATCAGCTGCTGGTGGCAGTTTGCTGCTAAAACATTAGTATAGCCGAAAGGCTAACCCGGGACGGCTTTACTGGGATGGAGAAGAGCAGGGTGGGACTCCATCCCCTACCCAGGTCCGGGTTTTGCAGGCCGCATAAATAGCCTGGGGAGTCAGCTGTGCACTGGCTGTGTCTAGAGCTCACTTGTGGAGTGAGGCTCTGTGTGCCTGGCTGGAAGCTCTTATACAGGCTATTTCATGTGGACCCGAGGTGGATTCGGCTGCAAGTGTGCAAGCTTGGACTAAAACTAAGAAAGACCGTTGCCTGTCTGATGCAATACTATGGCATTTTTCCTGAAAAGGTGATGTAACCTAAAAAGGATATTTTATGTTATGGACTTTATGTGTGAATAAACACGGACTTTACTTTGAACTTTTCGCCTCTAAGCCTCTATACTGCTAACATCCTGCTGTCTACCAGAGCTGATCCTCACATTTGGTGTCGGATGCGGGCAAAGCAGTGAGGCCGTTGCTAGGAGCAACCGACGGAAAAGTTTTTTGTGCAAGTCCTACATTAAGCCTGCCAGGCTGCTACCTGAGACCGCAGACAAAATGGAGGCTGTCGTGAAATCGCTCATGGAGGCGAATCTGCAGCAGCGCGAGGCCAACAAGCAGCAGCAGGAGACTAACCAGCTGCTATTGCAACATGTGATGGCGCTGCAAGCTGCAGGAGCGCTCAAAAGTGTCCCTGATGCCCGGAAAGCTGTCCGCTTGGCGCTTACAAAGATGACCCCCTCGGATGACGTCGAGACTTACCTGGCGGTGTTTGAAAAGGTGGCTGCAAGGGAGAAGTTGCCTCATGACCAGTGGGCTGACGTCATCGCTCCATTTCTGGCATCTGGACCCCAGCAGGTGTTGTTTGATCTTCCAGACGACCAAGCCGCTGACTACTCGACTCTGAAGGGTGAGATACTGGCCAGACTGGGGGTGAATGTGTGGGTTCGGGCTCAGCGAGTGCATCAGTGGAACTATCAGTCGGCAGAGCCCGCCAGACCCCAGTACTATAAACTGCTGCACCTACTGCAAAAATGCAGCCAGATTTATTCAGCCCCTCCACTTGCTGGCGGACATGTTCTGGAGGGCTTTACCACACCCTCTCCAGCACTGGGTTGGCCAGGTATCCCCCGGCAACGCTCTAGAGATGGTGGACCTAGTGGAGCGATATGAGGCCACCAGGAACTTGTAAGGGGGCTCTACGGGGAAGGATTTGGGAAACCCCGGAGGTCCCGCCCCAGCCCAGGCGAGTGGTGTCCCCTAACCCCCAAAGTCTCTGCCTCGGTGTTGTGTTGGGGGTGTAAGGAGCCGGGACATATCAGAGCCAGCTGTCCCCACCAGGGGGAGCCCATGGGCGTGAACTTTGGTTACTGCCCTTCCATGTATGCCAGGAGGCTGTGTGCTGCCGGTGTCCCTGAGCTTGTGGGGCAAAGTCACCTCTGTCAGGTGAAAGTGGGGGATACCCTGGCTGTGGCCCTTTTGGATTCGGGAAGTATGGTTACCCTGGTGAGACCCGCCATGGTACTGCCCGATGAGTACATGGGGCGGAAAACCGGGGTCTTGTGCATACACGGGGACTTAAGAGACTATGCCACAGCACAAGTGACTCTAACCACCGTGTCCGCCAGCTGGAACCATGAAGTCGCCGTCGTCGCTAAACTTCCGTATGAACTTATTGTTGGGAGAGACTTTCCGGGGTTCATGTCACTGTGGATCAAGCTGGGAGTTCCGAAAACCCGCGAGGTGGGTGTGTCCCCAATAGACTGGCCCTACTCAGGGGTGACCCCAGAACCTTGGGAGCCGGAGTCAGAAGGCACCACGGTAGGGGTGACCGCCACTACGGTGGAAAAGGGGGAGTCAACCCCACTGAGTGTTATGGTTGGAGATGTGGAAGATCTGCCAACAGGTCCAGAGTTGGCCAATCTCCATGTCTCCACGGGTAGTTTTGGTACAGCCCAACACCAGGACCCGACTCTATCTCGGGCCTGGGAGAATGTACTTGAGGTGGAAGGTGAGCCACAACAGCCAGGGGCGGAGTTACAGTTTCCTCGCTTTGTGGTTCACCGGGATATGCTGTACCGAGTAAACAAAGTGCGTGAAGAGGTTGTGGAACAATTGGTGGTACCCAATCCTTATCGCAAGCTGGTGTTGAGTTTGCATATGTGCAAACGAATGAATTAAAACGTCTCTAGATGCTTTAACCATATCCCGAAGTGCATGTGCTCCAAAACGTCTTCTGTGCTCTTATCACCCCTATGTGCACATCCTTACCAACAGGGAATCTTTAATACAGCCAAGAACCGAATGCTCAATCGATGCTCCCCCACATCAATATATGGTACGCTTGATATCAGATTATCCACATCCAGTAAAGGTTCAATAAGATGTCTCAAATAAAATCTCCCACAGATACTCGATATTGTGAATCACAGACCGCATATGAGGGAAAAGAATAAATAGCAAATCTAGTGCAATGACGTTTAAAAAATCATTTAATAACACTAAAAAGGCTCCAAAATGCACACTCACAATGTAAACATTAAAAACAGCAAGTCAGCTCTACCATAGAGCATTGAATAGCCCGGGTCTCACCACCATTCCTTGGCGCTCCCGCTCGTAACTCAGGAAATAGTATGCTCCTCAGGCATAGTGTGCCCCAGTATCCAAGAGATGAATCCTTAAAGCCTCCGGGGCACACTATGCCTGAGGAGCATACTATTTCCTGAGTTACGAGCGGGAGCGCCAAGGAATGGTGGTGAGACCCGGGCTATTCAATGCTCTATGGTAGAGCTGACTTGCTGTTTTTAATGTTTACATTGTGAGTGTGCATTTTGGAGCCTTTTTAGTGTTATTAAATGATTTTTTAAACGTCATTGCACTAGATTTGCTATTTATTCTTTTCCCTCATATGCGGTCTGTGATTCACAATATCGAGTATCTGTGGGAGATTTTATTTGAGACATCTTATTGAACCTTTACTGGATGTGGATAATCTGATATCAAGCGTACCATATATTGATGTGGGGGAGCATCGATTGAGCATTCGGTTCTTGGCTGTATTAAAGATTCCCTGTTGGTAAGGATGTGCACATAGGGGTGATAAGAGCACAGAAGACGTTTTGGAGCACATGCACTTCGGGATATGGTTAAAGCATCTAGAGACGTTTTAATTCATTCGTTTGCACATATGGACACTTTATTTATCTTTTGAAGAGAATTAGCTCTGTGTATTTTTTGTTTATAGTTTTCTGGAAAATTTAGGATTTTTTTGACACGTTGAGCTTCACTTTAAGACATTTTTTCTTAACACATTGGATTCTATTAGCGCGGTGTTATTCAGCTTTGTATTGGTGTTGAGTTTGGCCCACCAACATGTTCTGGGGGGACACCTAGGCCAGCAGAAAACTCTGGACCAAATTTTACAACGGTTCTACTGGCCCAGTGTGTACAAGGAGGTGGAGAGATATTGTGAGTCCTGACCAACATGTCAGATGACCAGCCCCCAGCCTCATTACTGTGGTTCCCTAGTTCCTCTCCCAGTTATTGAGGTGCCCTTTGAGCGGATTGCCATGGGGTTGGTGGGTCCAGTGCCAAAATCCGCTAGAGGGCATCAACATATTCTGGTAATCTTGGACTATGCCACGCGGTACCCCGAGGCCATACCCCTGCGACACACCTCAGCCAAGCTCATTGCTAAGGAGCTTATGGAAATGTTTTCCCGGGTAGGCCTGCCTAAAGAGGTCCTGACCGATCAAGGTACCCCGTTTATGTCTAAGGTGATGAAAGAGCTCTGTAAGTTGTTGCAGGTGAAACAATTGCGGACATCCGTTTACCACCCGCAAACAGACGACCTGGTAGAAAGGTTTAACCAAACTTTAAAAACCATGTTAAAATGGGTAGTCGCCAAGGATGGGAAGAATTGGGACTTGCTTCTGCCCTATCTGATGTTTGCAGTGCAAGAGGTACCCCAGGCCTCTACGGGGTTCTCGCCCTTCGAGCTCTTATACGGTCGGCGTCCATGGGGCCTGTTGGATATAGCAAAGAAGGCTTGGGAACAGCAACCCACCCCCCACAAAAGTGTGGTAGAGTATGTTACTCAATTACAGGAACGGATAGAGACCGTGTTGCCGCTGGTGAGGGAACATATGGAGGCAGCACAGCGGGCCCAAAGCAGGGTTTATAACCGGCAAGCCAGGGTACAGAGCTTTAACCCAGGTGAAAGGGTTGTGGCTCTGGTACCCACAGTGGATAGTAAATTTCTGGCTAGGTGGCAGGGTCCCTACGAGGTGATTGGGAAAGTTGGGGAAGTGACTTACAAGGTACATCAGCCCGGGCGGAGAAAGCCAGAGCAGGTGTACCATGTAAACCTGCTGAAGCTGTGGAAAGACAGGGAGACCCCTGTGGGTGACAGTCCCCGACTAGGTATGTTAGGGGTGGAGCTTCCCGTCCCTCAGTCTGTTGTTAGAGAAGCAGTAGTTGAGGTGAAAACTGGCGACAACCTCTCCTCTAAACCCAGGAAGCCAGGGAGTTTATTAGCAGAAACACGGATGTGTTTTCAGAACTCCCTGGACGCACTTCTGTCATCCAACATGACGTTGTCACGGAACCTCAGGCTAAGATCCGGTTGAAGCCCTACCGAGTACCTGAGTCCCGACGACAAGCTATCGCGGAAGAAGTGCAACAAATGCTCAGATTAGATGTAATTGAAGAGTCAAAGAGTGAGTGGGCCAGCCCAATAGCCTTGATTCCCAAGCCCGATGGTACGTTGCGGTTCTGTAATGATTTCCGCAAACTTAACGAAGTATCTAAGTTTGATGCCTACCCTATGCCCCGAGTCGACGAGCTTATTGAAAAGCTAGGCCAAGCCCGGTATTTTTGTTTTGGACCTCACAAAAGGGTATTGGCAGGTACCCTTGACTGAGGCTGCCAAAGAGAAAACAGCCTTTATTACACCTGAGGGACTGTTCCAGTATAAGGTATTACCCTTTGGTTTACATGGCGCTCCCGCTACGTTCCAACGGTTAATGGACATTGTCCACAGGCCACATCGTCGGTATGCTTCGGCCTATCTGGACAATATCATCATCCATAGTACGGATTGGGAAAGTCACCTGCCCAAAGTCCAAGCCGTAGTGGATTCCCTCAGGAAGGCTGGTTTGACGGCAAACCCAAAAAAGTGTGCCTTGGGCTTAGAAGAAACTAGATACCTGGGCTATGTGATTGGGTGAGGAATGGTCAAACCCCAGGTTAACAAAATAGAAGCCATCTGTAGCTGGCCACGTCCTACCTCTACCCGCCAAGTGAAGTCATTTCTGGGGTTGGTGGGGTATTACATGAGGTTCATTCCTAATTTTGCCACCGTAGCGGCACCATTGACAGACCTGTTAAAGGGACGCAAGTCTGTCATGGTGATATGGAGTGAACAGGCCGAAAAAGCGTTCTCTGTGTGGGTCTCTGGTGTTGGTGACGCCCAACTTCAAAAGGGAGTTCATAGTGCAGACCGATGCCTCCGAAGTAGGTCTCGGCCCTGTACTCTCAGGAAGTCAATGGGGAGGAGCACCCCGTTGTCTACGTGAGTCGCAAGCTGACACCCACGGAGACCTAGTAGAGTGTAGTGGAGAGAGAGTGTTTGGCCATTAAGTGGGCCCTTGAGTCTCTTCGCTACTACTTGCTGGGGAGAAGGTTCCGTATGATTACGGACCATTCTCCCCTCAAGTGGATGTGCCAGGCTAAGGACAGGAATGCCAGGGTCACCCGGTGGTTCCTGTCCTTACAAAATTTCAAGTTCACAGTAGAGCACAGAGCGGGACGGATGTTGGGTAATGCGGATGCCCTGTCCCGGGCACATTGTTTGCATGTGTCCACCCCCTCAGGGTTGAACAAGGGGGGGGGTATGTGGTAAGGTGCAAGGTGGCACCAAGGTAGGTATGTGGCACCAAGGTACCTGACCTTGGTGCAGTAAAGCTGTATAGTTTTTTCCAGCATCAGCTGCTAATGGCAGTCTGCTGCTAAAACGTTAGTATAGCCGAAAGGCTAACACGGGACTGCTTTACTGGGATGGAGTAGAGCAGGGTGGGACTCCATCCCCTACCCAGGTCCAGGTTTTGCGGGCAGCATAAATAGCCTGGGGAGTCAGCTGTGCACTGTGTCTAGAGCTCACTTGTGGAGTGAGGCTCTGTGTGCCTGGCAGGAAGCTCTTATACGGGCTATTTCATGTGGACCCGAGGTGGATTCGGCTGCAAGTGTGCAAGCTTGGACTAAAACTAAGAAAGGCTGTTGCCTGTCTGATGCAATACTATGGCATTTTTCCTGAAAGGTGATGTAACCTAAAAAGGATATTTTATGTTATGGACTTTATGTGTGAATAAACACGGACTTTACTTTGAACTTTCCCCTCTAAGCTTCTATACTGCTAACATCCTGCTGTCTACCAGAGCTGATCCTCACAAAGGTCAGGGTCATACATGGTTATACTTTAACGCAGAAAACAGACCTAAGCAGATCGCTATAACGGGCATCCAGAAAATTAGGTCAGCTTTATAGTGACACTGATCAATAGGCTAGGGGTATCATGGAATTTAGTGATTGACTGAAATGGTGGGGGGGGGGGGGTGGAAGCATGGACCCTAAAGAATAACAAAAGGGGTCATGGTCATACACCATGATACAACAAGACACAGTAAAGAATAGTTTAACGCATCCAGACAACATTAATGGGCATCTGGAAAATGAGCTAGGTCAGCATTCTAGTGACACTGACTGGGGGTTTCAAGGGAATAGGTGATTGGCTGGAGTGGTGGGGGGGGCAAAACAGTTGGCCCTAAAAAATGCCAACAGGGGTCATGGTCATACACCATTATACTTAAAGACAACTTTATTATGTATCTGGGAATATGGGCTAGGTCAGCTTTTTAGTGACACTGACCAATCAGGGAATTTGGTGATTGACTGGAGTAGGGGGGGGCAGAACCATTGGCCCTAAATAATACCAATAAGGCTGATTAGGCCAATAACCTACAGTATGGGGCTGAGAGCCCCTTTAGCAAAACTGGCGTTGATTGGCCCATTTTAATCTGTGCTTTTTAGGATGGAAGAAGATACTAAGGTGCATGGTGACCTTTTAGCCAGTAGAGAAGCTTTCCTATTTTATTCAAAATGAAATAAAAACTTGGAATTGAGCATTAGCCTACAGTCAGCTACTAACCTTGATGTTAATGTCTGTCTTTGATAAGTCATTATGTATCTTATTAGAGTCCTAAATTAGGTTACTGAAATCTCCTAGTCCATAGCCAACATTACGAGCCAACATTTGCAAGGCCATCCAGGTGACTTGCGTTTGTCTCAAAACATTCGATCTTGTTTCACTTTTCCATGATAAGATCTGCCAAGACATTCCACCTCTCAAGTGGAAAGGCTGGGCCAGCGATACAAGGGGAACAGGTGCTATCTTTTCTTTACCAGCCAAGATAAATGGCAAGCCTTCTCCATGAGAATGACCCCTTCCCCCACCTCCCATTTCAGTCCAAGGCACTTGCGAAGCATCAATCAGAGTTTATTCCGTCTTAACTGACTTGACATTCCTCGCCTTCGACAGCTCAACTTACTCTCGACTGAGTGAAATATGGAGGTGATTAAATAAAGCCGCCTAAAATTTATCGCCCACTCACTGCTACACATTTTAAACCTTTCTCTTACAATAGATTGCCACCGAGTGCGCAACTAGTTTCTGTGTCCCGCGCCAAGACTAAAAGGAATGTGCAGTCTTAGAATTGGATTACGAAGCAAGTCACGGATGAGCCAAATTCTACAGGCACGGTGGGAAGTTGCGGGCTTCTGCTCCTCGCATATATACATTTAAGGAATAAGCAGCTGGCATCGGCTGAAGCCGAACTAAAACTCTGCTGATGTACGGCATTCTCCTCGCCCTAGGGGCCTGAGAGGGAGCATTGCGTTTTTTTTAAAGCTCTGATTTCCGGAGAGTGAATATTAAAACGGAACATGAGTGGCTTTTAATATTAAGCTTTTCCGAATGTAAAAAGAAAAAAGAAATAATATGAGGAACAGATAACGGCAGAGACTGCATTATGCGCTACAACGATACGGTGGTGATGGATGTTCCTCTGCAGCAGATATCATCGTTATTTGTGTTGCGAGATACAGTCAGCACTCGGTGGGGACACGGGAGGAGCAATGCTGATAAAAGTAGATGGAGATGTTGTCGCTGGCCAGGAAAACAATGCAATTATTTGTATATGCTTAAGTCGTAGTCTGGACTTTCATCTCTTTTAACCCTCTGTCTTTTTACTGCCCGGATTTACTGTAGAATAACCAGATACTCTACCAGACTTTGCATCTGCAACCAAGATCCATCAAAACCGAGCTTCAACCTCAATCTTCCATGGTCCATCACCTATTGTGGAATGAACATGCGCCTTTTTTTTAGGGTTGGAAAAGATAATAAAGATAATTAGAGTCAACAGAGAAGCTCACATGTCCCAGATGTGCAACTAACTGCCCACCACTGCCAGGCTTAGATTTAGGGCCCAACTACACTTTACAATCTAAACTACAGTCTCAATCTTTCAGGCCTGTCTGCAGCCCCATGATTTATCCTGTTAGGAATGGGAGAGCGAGGGGGGTTCTTGGACCTGGGGTGGGTAACATTAGAATAGGTGGGATGGGGGTGAAATGTGCACTTACTGTAGATTTCATCAATGATTTCTAAAAAAGAATTGAAGTGAAACCGAAGCTACCGATGCTACCAGAACCGTATTTTTCACCCTATGAGACGCACCTGTTTTCCCCAAAAAAGGGGGGGGGGGGTCTCTGTGCGTCTTATCATGCCATTTCCATGGAGTCCCTGACCCATAGTCTCCGCTGCCTGCCTTCTTCGTTGCAAGTTCAGAGCCATCCTGTTTCGACCAATGACGCTAGCAGGAGTCACAGGCTATGCCCACTCAGAAGCTGGAACCGGCTCTCTCTGAACTTGCGGCTAACTGCTGCTTCCTTAGCCGCTGCTCCTTGCCGCCTACTACAGAGGTGGTTGGGAGCGGCGGCGGAAAGCGGCAGTCAGTGAGCTCAGAGCGAGCCGATTCCAGCCTGGGGGGCGTGGCCTGTGATGATGGCAGGAGTCACAGGCTAAGCCCCCCCGGGCAGGAATTGGCCCACTCTGAACTTGCGGTGGGGAGCGGCAGGAGCGCCGGGGAATGTGAATGTGCTGCACACTGCCTGTATTGGGGATGCCAGCACACTGCCTGTATAGGGGATGCCAGCACACTGCCTGTATTGGGAATGTCCGCACACTGTCTGTATTGGGGATGCCCACACACTGCCTGTATTGGGAATGCCAGCACACTGCCTGTATAGGGGATGCCAGCACACTGCCTGTATAGGGGATGCCAGCACACTGCCTGTATTGGGGATGCCAGCACACTGCCTGTATTGGGGATGCCAGCACACTGCCTGTATTGGGGATGCCCACACACTGCCTGTATTTGGGATGCCAGCACACTGCCTGTATTGGGGATGCCCGCACATTGCCTGTATTGGGGATGCCAGCACACTGCCTGTATTGGGGATGCCAGCACACTGCCTGTATAGCGGATGCCAGCACACTGCCTGTATAGCGGATGCCAGCACACTGCCTGTATAGCGGATGCCAGCACACTGCCTGTATTGGGGATGCCCGCACACTGCCTGTATTGGGGATGCCAGCACACTGCCTGTATTGGGGATGCCCGCACACTGCCTGTATTGGGGATGCCCGCACACTGCCTGTATTGGGGATGCCCGCACACTGCCTGTATTGGGGATGCCAGCACACTGCCTGTATTGGGGATGCCAGCACACTGCCTGTTTTGGGGATTCCAGCACACTGCCTGTATTGGGGATGCCCGCACACTGCCTGTATTGGGGATGCCCGCACACTGCCTGTATTGGGGATGCCAGCACACTGCCTGTATTGGGGATGCCCGCACACTGCCTGTATTGGGGATGCCAGCACACTGCCTGTATAGGGGATGCCAGCACACTACCTGTATTGGGGATGCCAGCACACTTCCTGCATTGGGGATACCAGCACACTGTCTGTATTGGGGATGCCAGCACACTGTCTGTATTGGGGATGCCCGCACACTGCCTGTATTGGGGATGCCAGCACACTGCTTGTATTGGGGATGCCAGCACACTGCCTGTATAGGGGATGCCAGCACACTGCCTGTATTGGGGATGCCAGCACACTGCCTGTATTGGGGATGCCCACACACTGCCTGTATTGGGGATGCCAGCACACTGCCTGTATTGGGGATGCCATCACACTGTCTGTATAGGGGATGCCAGCACACTGCCTGTATTGGGAACGCCCGCACACTGTCTGTATAGGGGATGCCAGCACACTGCCTGTTTTGGGGATGCCAGCACACTGTCTGTATTGGGGATACCCGTACATTGCCTGTATTGGCGATGCCAGTACACTGCCTGTATTGGGGATGCCAGCACACTGCCTGTATTGGGGATGCCAGCACACTGCCTGTATTGGGGATGCCCGCACACTGCCTGTAATTTGGGATGTCCCTCACTTCCTTTAATGTGGAATACTGCTTACTGCCTGTAATGTGGGGTCTGTAATGGTGTAATCGGGGGGGGGGGATTCACACCGTTTGGTTCAGAATATTTTTTTTTCTATATTTTCTCCTCCAAATCCGGGGTGCATCTTATAGGCAGGTACGTCTTATATGGCGAAAAATACGGTACTTCTCTGTGTATCGCTGATAGAAATATTACAACACAATTTGATTGAACAAACCTGTGCCCCGATGGGGAGAGACTGAGCATTTTACCGAGTATTAGATTAATGCAGCAATTCTGGTAACCTGTGAGATAAAGCTAAATTCAGAGCACTAGAGCATCAGCTATGCTTTTTAGATTTCATTGGAAAGAACAGAGCATTATAAATAAAAAAATGGCAATTTACAACAAACAGTATAAAGGAAAAATACTATAAGTAGTCCACTAGGGAACAGATCAAATAAAAGGTGAAACAAATGGAAAAAAGTAAACTTAAACCGGACCAAAACCCATTTTTTCTTTAACAGATGTTGGTCCCGCAGAGAGCTAATAAAAGCAAGCTCAGGGGACGCCCAATATCCTTACCTTCACTTTGAGTCAGCGCCAGCAAAGGTGGTCACATTGGCAAGTTGTTCTGGTGGCCGGCGCCAAGGACGCGACCATGGCCCATGTGTGCACCAGTTCTACTGGCTTGTGGAGGCATCACTTGGGCAGGTTTTATATCATCGTGTAGCTTATGGTCTAGGGCGGCTATCAAATAAATTGATTACTGTATGGCGAATATTTCAAAAGTTATTAGATAAATGATATTTCCTTTGTACTTAAGGTGGGAAGTGGTCAGAGAGACTGGACTTACTCCCTTAAGTGAAGGTGTACTGGCCCTTCTTCAAGGCTGACTTTCCCCTGAGCTGCCACAAGATCCTCCCGTCTCTCCCTTGGGTTTGCTAGGCATTAACTTTCACTATTGTTCTTTCTCTTTCTCTCTGCTGTTTCCTGGCTTCTCTCCAAAATTAACATATATCCTCCCAGATGGTTAAACATTTAGAACCAGGATCTATTGCTGAATACTCCTTAAATATCCTTAATTGTGTCAACAATCTAACTGCTAACAATCTAACAGAGTTCCACCTGAGCACATTCCCCACATGTCCTTGCCACATGCTAAGTATGATCTTGTTCATTCGTTCTATCTAGTTCTGTCTTGAACTGCAGTCCAGATCTCTCAGGCCTGTCTTCATCCCCATGTGTTATCCTGCAAAGGGGTGGGCATGGCAGGATAGGTGGACGCCAGTGCTTTTTAGGGTAGAGCTCCAAAAGCAAAGACACCAAGATATCAAAATTGTGCTTCAGGGCCAATATCCCAGGACCACCTGAAGTACCCAGGATTTATCCTGTGAGGGATGGGTATGGCTAGGTAGGTGCTTTCTAGGGTAGAGGAGGATACGCCCAACATAAAAACCTCAAAAATACAAACTATTACCGAGAGCCTTCACAATTGAGCTTCAGCCACAAGGTGGACAGCTGTACTTTCTAAGGTGGAGGAGAATAAGGCGAGATCTCATGGCCATGTTGTGTCCCTCCAGCCAGTAGAAAAGCTCACATGTCTAGACAAAAGGCTGACTGCCAAACCTTACCAAAGTTGGGGTTTAGGGGTTTAAAAAAAAAGATGCCAGTTGGCACCAATGGGAGGCGTGTATCTGGAAATGTACCAAATGGTGCAGTGGTGCTTTAAATGCTAGAACAAAATGTGGGTTTGGTTGATGTACACCTCACTTCCCCAGCAAGCTGAATCATAAATGATGTGTGGAACAGAAAGCATAAATGTTACAAACTGCCGAGCCTCTGGGATGCTGAATTCATATTTAAATACCGACGTCTGCTACACAACTTGGAGAGAAAGATGCCTCCACTAACTTCAAACTATGGAGTGACTAGAATTTATGATCCTGAAAATCTCCCTCCTGCTTAGCATTCATTTAAATATTTATTAGAAGTTATATTATAAGATAGACTAGCATAAATCTGCCAGGAACGTGGTATAACATGCAACCGCAGCGCTTCGGTGTGTCTGTGCTGACCGCTCACTAATCCCAATCAGTATAGGACCTGTGCGGCTTGTCTATTAAAATGGGAGAGGAGTCAGTAAAGCCAACTGTCCCCCACTGGTCTATGTGTTCAATATTGAACCCTCGAAAACAAGAGCACCCTATAGGCAGCTTTAGTTTCCCCTGATTGGCTGCTACCGCTGTGGAAGGTTCAGTTTGCAAAGGAAGAACAGCACTGTCCAATAGGAAAATCGACCCCTGACCCTGTGTTTTGTTGACTGTGGCCCTGTTGCTCTTTTGTGCCTGATTGAATTAGGAACTCAAATCTGCTACCTCAAACCTATTCTGCTACCTTGGGAGAGGGTCACTGAACATCCTAGTCCTAGGGCCAAATGCCCAGTTGCTTGTTCTTAGTACCTAACAACCAGCTGCTATCATTAGCACCCAATACCTAATCCCTCATTCACAACACCCAATGCTCTCTTGTGACTAGCACTGGGCTTAATGCCTACCTAGACTATCTCCTAACTTATAATGTCCAATCCCTTGCCCCTAGCCTCTAATGCCTGCCCCCTTGCTTCCAGTGCCTTATATCAAACCCCTTACTCTTAGTGTCTACTTTCCGGCACTCTGCTCCAAGTGCCTTATGACTAACCCTTCGTTCTTAGCGCATTTGTCCAGCCCCTTACTTCTAGAGCCTTATTACAAAACTGGCCTTAGGGAAAGCTTCATGCTGAATGCAGAAAACAAGAAAGAAAGACAAGTAAGGCAGAAAAAAGAACAAACCCAAGAACATGTGAAGGAGAAAAAGATAAGAAGGAAAGAGGGTGAGAAGGAGGGAATATGTTAAAAAAGAGAGAGAGAGAGAGGAAAGTAAGGAACAATTAAAACGTAAAGAGATTGGGGAATGAAAACAAGAGGGAAAAGTACAAGAGAATGAATAAAATAGAGAGAAAGGGCAGGGAATGTACAAAAGAGAGAGAGGAAGGAGGTGGATATGGAAAAGAGAATGAGGGAGAGATATCATGTAAAATAAAGAGAAAGGAGGGAATGTGAAAAAGAAAGAAAAGAAGAGAAGAAGTGAATGTGGGAAGGAAAGAAAGTAAGAAAGGAATAGGAGGTGGCAGTGTGAAAAAGATAGAGATGAAAGGGAAATGGGAAGGAGAGATAGAGGGGAGGAATGTGGATAAGATAGAAATTAATGAAATAGGACAAGAGAGGGGTGGAATATGGAACATTGAGGAAATGAGGAAAGAGGTGTTAAAGGGGAGTTGGAGATAGGGCCCTGTGAGACTGCACACCCCGCATACCCCAAAGACCGGTCATGCTTATGCATAATCCCTAGCCCCTAATGTCCGTCCAATCCATTTCCTGGTATCTTACTGTATGTGTAACCCCTTGCTCCTAGTGTCTTCTGTGTAACTCCTAGATACTAGCAGGTAACATCCAGTCTCTTGCTCTTTGTTTCTAATATTCAACCTCTTAGTCTTAGTGCCTTACGTCCGTACTCTTACTCCTAGGGCCTTATGTCCATCCTGTTACTCCTATTACTTGATGTTCAACCGACTGCTGCTATTAATGTCCAACCCTTTGCTACTAGGTCTAAATGTCCAACCCCTTTCTCCATAGTAATGACCAATGCCTGACTCCTACTGCCTAATTTTAACTTCATGTTCCCAGGGCCTCAGGTTCATTTCATTTTTCTCTGCACCATACATTCAGCTCCTAACTAATACCTAGTCCCTAGTGACTAGCACATAAATACCAATCACTTGCTCCTAGAATTTAACATCCAGCCCCTTGCTCCTAGCCACTAATGTCCAACCCCTTGCACCTAGTGCATTTTATCTAACCCCTTACTCTTAAAGTCTCATGTCTAATGTTTGAACCCCTACTCCTTGCCCCTAATGTCCAATCCATTGCTCATAGTCCAAAATTACCAAACCCTTTATTCTTAGTGCCTTATGTCTAACCTCTTACTCTTAGAGTTTCATGACTAATGCCTTGCTCTGAGTACCTTATATCCTGTCTTTTTTCCACATCCTTACTTCTAGTGGTTTATGTCTAAGTCATTGCTCCTAGTCCCTTATGGCCAAACCCTTGCTCCTAGTGCCTTATGTCTTAATTCTAACTCCTAGAAGCTAATGTTTAACCCCTTACTTCTAGTTCCTAATGTCTACCACCTTACTCCTATTACTTAATGTCCAACCCCCTGCTCCTGTTAATGCCCAACTCCTCGCTACTAGGAATAAATGTTCAAACCCTTGCTCCTATTCACCTAATGCCCAACATCTTGCACCTAGTACCTTTATTCCAACCTCATGCTCCCAGTGCCTTAATTTTTCTGTGCACCAAACACGCTGGTCCCTACTCCTAGGGCAACTAAAGCGTAGTGCTTATTGCCTAGCATCATGTTATTTCTAGCACCTTTCTCATAATCATAACTCCTGTTCCTTTATTTCTAATGCCTAATACTCAGTCCTTTACCTCTAACTCCTAGGACCTTCCTAACAGTTAATACCTATGCTAGCCAGGCAGGCAATAGAAAATGTCTAATGAACATTCTCCTACCTCTAGAACTTAATGCCCCTGTATTTACAGTACTCCTAAACCCCTGCCACATGGAGCTTGACCCTCCCAACTTCTATTGTCTGATGCCAAGCCCTCCCCTCCAAGTGATTCATCTGTTTTTCAGACTAGTGCAAAGTGCCCCCCCCCCAACAGAGCAGGTGACAGCACTGGGTGAACTTGGGCAGGCGCCAGGGCCCCTGGGCCTTTGGAAGGCCCACCTCACTCCCTCTACTCTGGGCAGCCCCTATGCAGAATGTAGGGCCATGCAGTAACAAGGACTAAGGACTCTCAGACAGGGGTAGATAATACAATAATAGTAGACAAATGGTAGATATTTTTTTCTGTCACATTTTCTATTATTTAGTTTCTTTCTTTCTTTCTTTCTTTCTTTCTTTCTTTCTTTCTTTCTTTCATCTGTTCTTTCTGAAATTCCTTTTTTTTTCTTTCCTACTATTATTTCTGTCAGTCTTTCTATTCTTTGTAACTTTCCTTCTATTATTTTAATTCTGCAATTCATTTTCTTTCTTTCCTTTCCTTCTATTATTTCTGCCAGTCCTTCTATCTCTATCTCTGTCAGTTCCTCTTCTTCTATGTTTAAGGACTAGACTGTTTTCTCCGAAACGCATCAGAGAAATTTCCCATCCATTACCCAGTTCTGAAGTCATGCACTGATTTTAGTTGCTGCGTTCTGCACATTTGTATGGCTTTCTACTGCTTTAAATTGCTGGAATAAGTGGACTTTTTATGCCTTATCCCTTTCGCTGCCAGCCTGTCTGGAGATTTTGTCACCCTTTGTTGCCAGACCATTTTGCGCTCCATACATTCAACTGTGATTTTTGAAGGGATCTCCAGGGATTTCCCAGGGAAATTATATATTGTTTTTAAGCAGAGGCTGGGCTTTAACATGAAATGTCTTGTTTGTCATTTTTGAGGTGTATTCCCAATATTTTTGGGTAAAATATGTGCAAAAAAATAAAAAAAAATCATTTTTTTACAATTTGAAGTGTTTTGTTGTAATAAAAAATGTAAGCCCCATTTCTCCCGTTTACAGCGGTACCTCATATGTATTGGTAGACACCCTTTCCTGCCCAGGAGACTCCCCCAAACTGAAACAGCGCTTTAGATTTTCAGATAAAATGCACCTGTGCTAGACGCTATGCGCACATTGCAGTTTTTCAAGAAAAACAACCCTTTACATTTGAAATACCCCCCACAAACTGTATACTATATTCTCTGGAAGTACACACCGCAAGCTTTCTAGGCGTACCAGGCTTGTTGACATGGGTGCAGTTTTCTGGAAGTAATCCCTCAATGAATTATTTGGTTGCACAGGGTTTCCCTAAAAAAAGAATAAAAAAAACAGAATCAAAGGCACTTTTTCCTAAAATCTATATGCAAACAAGAAAAAACAAGTTAAATCTGAAAAAGCAACACCTCCGAACAGAACAATACCCAACATGCATAGCTACTGTCAAGGGAAGAGTTGGCAAACACCCCAAAGTAAAGCATGCGCATAACAGTAATTTTACTTGAAAATTTCAGCTCTGCAGACAAAGTGCTCACCTTGAGATTTTTCTACTAAAACAACCCTTTACATTGGGAATGCCCTCCCGGGGTGGGGGAACCCCATTTTTTGGAATTGTAAGGGTTAAAAACCCTTAAAAATCCCCCCAAAAATGGCGTGAGGTCCCCCCTACCCAGCATAACCGGCCCAGGGCCAGCTATGGGGACTTGTAGAACAGGGCGCAGGGGCCAGCTTTGGCGGCCCCTGGCCCTGCAGGCTACAAGCCCACATAGCCTCTGTGAGGCCCGGGCCCTTCGGCTTTGAGGAGGCAGGTAATTTGGGGTGCCGGGGGTTAATGGCAAGTCACCTGCTAGCTGCAGGTGACTTGCCAGCCCCCTGCCTTGTGAACTGGTATAGGGGTCTCATGGATCCCTTACCAGTTCATAAAGGGTTAACAGTGAAAAAACACACAGACACATAATTAAAAATGACTTTTATTAAAAAATAAAACCTTTTTTTTTTACTTTACTCACCTCCGATCGTCAGCTACTGTGTCCCTCAATGCGATGACAGATGCGATCATGCTGGCTACAGTAGCAGAGGGGCAGAGGATGATCTGATCACCTACCCCTCTGCTCCTGTGGCCAGCATGATCGCATTTGAAAGAACAACAGCCGGGAGCCAGAACAACACCTGGTGGCGGCGCTCGTCGGGAGAAGAGGGGGAGAGGCCTGTCAGACCCCTTATGGATATATATAAACTGCGCAGGAACCCAGAACTGACCTCAAAATTTCTCCCTCTCTTCTTTTCGAAAGGAAAGTGATCAAAGATTTAGAAGCCAGATCGTTATTCTCAGACAGGTCGCAGAGGCCACAAAGGAGGCGAGAACCAAAATTGCTCTGGAAAGTATCGCAATTAACTGGAGGTAAAAAAAAAATCATGCTCCTTCCAAAGAGTGTGAGGAACAATTACAATTACAGTGTGCAAAATGGAATAAAGTGAAAAAGCGGCTGCTGAGCGGCATGCAAGATGTCTGCTGTGCTCTGTCAGAAATGGTGCAGCCACGAGTCTAAGATTAAATAAGCTAAAGCTCCTCTGGAAAGTATTCGACATTTGGTTCTCCTAAATGCCGAATACAATTGTTCCAGCCACCAGTACCTGTATTTGGTTTTGGGGTCCCTTAGGCCTCTTACCAGTTCACATACAGTTTACATACCCCACAGGAAATCCCCGTTATCCCCCTCTCCTCCATTTACACAATTTGTCACATGACGGTCATGTAAATTCCCTCACTACAGCCTGCCGTTAGACTTAGAGGGGTGGAGGTGGGAGCTGTGTCCCCCCTAATTATATATGGCGGTGAAGCAGCTGCAATATCTTATCCACTGCATCAGCAGATGAAAGCCTGATGGCCCTGGAGTCCCTTGGACTCATTACCAGTTCACAAACAGTTAAAAAAATGTAAAAATGAAAAAAAAAGAACTCACTATTGCCATGTCTTCCTTCATCTGCCCCCCACGGGAAGCATCCTCTCTTCAGGCCCGCCGAGTCGAGGGCTTCTTTCTGGACCAGAGAGCTATGATCTTCTTGATGCCTTGGAGCCGCTAATGAAGCTGCCAGGCCAGAGTCTGGAGTAAGGAGGGTACAGGTCCCCCCTCCTGCTTCATTGGTCTCCCTACCCTGTGGGTTGGGATTAGCTTGGCAGGATGCCAAGGAAGGATGAGGAAGGACTTGTGCCCCCCCTCTCCCGAGGCAGCCGCTGCCTCATGCAGCTTCTCATTTTTAGCATTTTCAGGGCTTGTGGAGGAAAAAGGGGAAGGAATCCTCCAAAAGCACAGTTCTGATTGTGGATTTTGGACTGGAAGGCCACTTTAAGACCATACTGGCAATAGAAAAGGTTAATTGCAGCACTAAGCTGGTAACAAGTTGCACCCTAGTTTAGACCTTTCCTGTAGCAATGTTCTATTGTAATGGTCAATACTTATCTTGCATGAAAATCTTGCCTTACAAGGTCATCCAAATTGAATTAAACATCGTAAAACTGCTCATGGTTCTGTTAAATCTGATTTAGACATCTATTGTGAATCGGATTGTACAAATCAATACAACCCCACAACAAATTTCACAGTCAGATTTGGACAAATCCCACAAACGTGATAAAGTTTTTTTTTTTTTCGATAAATAAAATCTGTCAAGTTGTCCCAAAAATATTTGCCACAAATGTAATTTTGTATATTTGCACATTTTTAAGGACAAGCTGGGTATCTCTGGGATCAGGTTAGAATGACGTTTTGGTGATCACCCATGACTTTACTGATCTCATACATATGTATGTATGTATGTATGTATGAAAAAAGGGCTCAAAATTAAATGTGCACCATAATTTAGAAACTTCCCGTAGCAATTTTCATCATTTGTAATGGTCAATACTTATCTTGCATATCCTCCTTGCTTTTATCCAAATTTTATTATTCCTTGATAAATGGGGAAAGGGGGGTTGAGGAATGGAAATTGGTAGCAGATATTCTTTTCACCAATTGTAATGTCAATACTTATCTTGACTAAAACTCCCAAAGCTTTCCAGCGCATTCCAAGGATAAGCTTGGTATCCCTGGAAGCATGGTTAGCATGAGGATTTGGTAATCCCCTTGACTTCACTGATCTCTTGGATATGTACTTTAGAAGCTAGTAAGGGGTCAAAATTGCTGCAAATTGCACCCCAATATAGACATTTTCCACAGCAATTCTCAATTGTAATGGTTGATACTTATCTTGTCCTAAACTCTCAAAACATTCCATCAAATTCCAAGTGTGTGTTTGGTTTCTGTGAAAGCAGGTTTGGATAATGTTTTGGCAATTCCATCATGATTTTATTGACCTCTAAGGTACTCAGAAGCTTATAAGGGCTTCAAAATTGAAGTTGTACCCCAATTTAGAAACTTTCCTTGCCGATTTTCGTAAAATATAATGGTTGATTCTTATCTTGCCTGGACATTTCAGCTTACAAGGCTATTCACTGGAAACCTGACTAGGGAGGAGAAATCAATTTCCCATAAAATCAGATTATTTTCTAATTTTTTAGCTTTTCTTTTTTTTGAATATTTTTTATTGCACGAAAAAAGAAAATTATACAGCAAAAGTCAACATCCAAAACTTTTTGTTCATAAAATAAGACATAGACTTTGAGGTATGCCAGATGTACAAAAACCAAAATCCTCCGTAAAATGACCATAACATACAACATACAAACCAATCAAAGGGTAGCATGGAGGGAAAAGCAAAAGAAGAAGGAAAACAGTGAAAACAGGAGAAGAAGAGTAGAAAAAAGAAAGAAAGAGATGGGTACAAAGCTTCCACCCAACCAAGAATTACGGCCAGGTTAGCACTCTAAATCATAAGAAGATCTTGGTCAAAATGTCTCGGTTGGAAGTGGGCAATCCAACCCTCCCAAGTAATAACTCCCACTAGGCATATCAGGCTTCTTCCAAGATTGCGCAATGATCAACTTGGCTGCCGTCGCAATATGTCTAATGAGCTCGAACTGAGCCTTTGGGCAGCCTGGAGGCTTCAAATTGAGAAGGACCAGCTGCGGAGATGGGGTCAATTGCATCCTGGTGGCCTTCTTTATAACATAAAATACTTTGGCTCAAAGTTGTCCAACCACCCTGCACTCCCACCAAATATGAACATACATTCCAGGAAGCTGACCGCTTCTGAAACACTCCCAAGAATAGGATGGGCAAAATCTATGAACCCTTTCCGGAACTTAATACCACCTAAGCAATACCTTAGTGTTAACCTCTTAGGCACCAGCATTCAGAAACCCTGAGAGTGAATGCTCTCCAATCCCCACCCGATAGAGTTGAGTTAAGGTCAGCCTCCCATTTCACTGCATATTTTGGAGAGCGCGCCCCCTCCACGTTGCACAACAGCCTGTAAACCAGCGCAATCACTCCCCACACACTTTCTCAAATGCAGAGAGCTCGAGTGGTATAGCACCTGGTTTAATTTTAGTTCGCCCATAATGGGAGATTTTTTATCTTTTCTAATTTGGGTACTACTGTAAAGCTGAATATTTGTCCAAATCAATACAACACATTTCACAGTCAGACTTGGACAAATCAATTTTCTTTTTCTGGGTATCTCTGAAAGCAGGTTAAGATGGGGTTTGGGTGACCCCCTATGACTTTACTGATCTCCCAGATACCTAGAAGCCAGTAAGGGATCAAAACTATTTTGCACCCCAATTTAGAAACTTCCTGTAGCAATTTTCCTCAATTGTAACGGTCAATAATTATCTTGTCTAAAACTTTCCAGCACATTCCAAGGACCAGATTGGGATCTCTGAAAGCAGGTTAGGATTAGGTTTTGGTGATCCCCTATAACTGTATTGATCTCTTAGATGGGCAGAAACTAGTATAGGGGGTCAAAATGAATTTGCACCTCAATTTAGAAACATCCCTTAGCCATTTTTGTATAACATAATGCTTGATTCTTATCTTGCCTGTAAATCTCACCCTACAAGGTCAACTCTGGAAAAGTGTTTATGGAGGGAAAGTGAGACTCTCAAAGCTCATTCTATCTCTCTCCTTTTGCCCTGATAACATCTCCGAATGATCTCATTCTTCCAGCAATTAGCGGCGCTTCCACTGTAGAACGTAGGAATGCTTCCTCCGGCCCGGCTTTGTAAACGTTGCAAGTAATTATCAAACATCGACTCATTAGGCTCATAACTGGCGCTAATTGATACCACTCTGGAACATCTTAGCTGAGATTAACCTGCGCCACCTCAGGAAAACATATTAATGGCTCACGTGCTCTCTGCAAGCTGGATGAAGTCAGTGGGGAAGTGTTTACTCGCGAACATCGCTCGCCAAAGATGAAGCTGCCTGGATATTAAAATTAAACATGACATTTGAACGGCATTTGAGGTGCGCTTGCCAGATTCATTAAGTTTTCATTACTGTAATCCGGAGTTTTCTTTGGACGTGGTGGACAGCGGCTGATAGATGGGGAGATACGACAGAGGAAGATAGCCAACTAGACAGATATCTATAGAGTGTTCTCCAATTTAGGACCAGAATCCTGGTGACATCAAATCTTTACATCCAACATCTGGTCCACTGCAGCACATTAGCCTAAAATGGACAACTTCATTTCTTCAGAAACTTAGCGTGGCCGGTTTACACCATGGGTGCAGGGGCTAGTCTAAGGGCCGCATTGTCTTGTTACTCATAGTTACATAGTTAATATGGTTGAAAAAAGACATATGTCCATCAAGTTCAACCAAGAGTGTTGTTGTTTATTTTGTTTATTGTTTATTTTTTGTTGTTTATTTAATTTTATAGGTGGAAGTTATTTATTTTATTTCGTTTTTTTACTGATAACCACTAATAGTAACTGTTAATGTTATTTTTTTTCTAAATAAGCATCTAATCCTTTTTTGATGCTGTAACAAGCTTCTGTGGGAGGCTATTCCATAGATTTATAGTTCTTATAGTAAAAAATGATTGTCGCTTCCAGAGACTAAATTTCTTTTTTTCCAGTCGAAAGGAGTCCCCCCTTGTCTTTTAGAGAGGATTTTACCTGAAATACTGTTCTTCCATATTTTTTGTATGGCCCATTTATATATTTATACAAGTTAATCATGCCCCCTCCCTCAGTGATCTCCTCTCAAGACTAAACCGATTTAATTGTCCTAATCTTTCATCATAACTAAGATCCTTCATTCCTCTTATTAGTTTAGTGGCTCTCCTCTGCACCCTTTCCATAGTCAGAGCGTCCTTTCTATGAACTGGTGCCCAGAACTGGACGGCATATTCCAGGTGAGGGTGCACCAGTGCCTTGTAAAAAGTCAAAATTACATCTCTATCCCATGATTCCAGGCATCTTTTAATGCATGATAGTATCTTGGTGGCCTTGGAAGCAGCTGCTTGACATTGGATGCTGTTATTTAGCCTGTGATCTACCAGTACCCCCAGATCCTTCTCAACAAGGGATTCTCCCAGTCTTACTCCCTTGTAAAGAGGCAAAATGACACCCTTATCCCGTGATTCCAGGCCTCTTTTAATGCATGATAATATCTTGGTGGCCTTGGAAGCATCTGCTTTAAAGCTTTGCATTCTCGTTTATGAATACACAAGGGCAAACAATGGGGTGAGCAGGTGCGAGGTGAGTAGAGATTAAGCTGGAAGAGGTGAGGTGAGCGAAGGGATGAGGTTGGAAGGAGTGAGGTGAAATGATGTAGAAAGAGGTGAGGCAAGCAGAGTTGAGACGGGAAGAGGAGGGGTGAACAGAAGTGGAAAGAGATGAGGTAGGGTGAGCCGAGGTGAGGTGAGAAGAGCAGGGGTAAACAGAAGTGGGAAGAGGTGGGGCAAGCTGATATCAGTTGGGAAGAGGAGGGGTGAACAGAAGTGGAAAGAGTTGAGGTGAGCAGGTGGGAAGAGGTGAGGTAAGCAAAGGTAAGGTGAGAAGTGGTGGGGTGAACAGAAGTGGGAAGAGCTGAGGCGGGAAGATGTGGGGTGAACAGAAGTGGGAAGAGGTAAGGTGAGCAAATTTGAGGTGGGAAAAGTTATGGTGAACAAAGGTGAGGTGGGAAAAGTTGAAGTGAACAGAAGTGGGAAGAAGTAAGGTGAGCCGAGGTGAGACAGGAAGAGGTGTGGTGGGCAGGGGTGGGCAGAGGGGAGACCGGAAGGAAAGTAGGGTGAGCAGAGGTAAGGTGGGATGGGAAGAGGTGAGCAGAGGTAGGCAAAGGTATACAGAAATAAAGTGACCACAGGTAAGGTGGGAAGAGGTAAGCAGCGGCAATCTGGGAAGAGTCTACATAGACATTTCCAGACACCCACAACACAACAACACACCTTTGCAGAGAAGTGAGTCTGTGCCTTACTTCCTGCTTCAGGTATTAGTGATGCGCTGCCCTCTAGTGGCCAGCGATCTGGAATGCAGGCAACATTCTAGGGGTGCTGTGCCGCAGGTTGTGCATCCCTGGTCTGCAAGGATACTAAAGTAAAACTATGGTCTGGAAACTTGCAGTACCTCATCCCAGTATGTTCAGATCCCATTGGACACATGACTGATGCTGACCAACAGGGATTGCTGTGTGTGCATACACATCTGACATGTATTGGCAGTGTACATAATTTTACTTTGTGACAGGGTGGTATGTGTGCTTGGATAGGTAAAACTTGCTGAAAGTGGATGGGCACCCTAAATTGTGTTTTCTTGCTCAATTTTCTTTTCTTCCGGATTAGTTTTCTAATTCTTTCTCTCTTCCTAACCTATGGTAAATCCTAATTCCTCCCTTTTGCTCTCAAACCCCTTGCCGGTTTAGATAAACCAGATGTAACCAGCCACACCTTAATGACACTAAAAACAAAAAAAACACCCTATACTCACCCATGGCCAGCTCTGGCGTGTTCAGATGGAGCGGCCACACAGGATGATGTTATCCTAGGGCGCCAGACTCTCATATTCAACAAGTTTTTCTTTATTTTTTACTGTTAAAACTACAGATGTAATCCTGCTGAAATTGTTTTGTTTCCCGTTGTTTAGTTTATTTAATCTTTTTCTCCTACATTCTTTTACTATTCCATTCTGTCACCGTTCTGTCACCAGGACAGGGGAGTATTCTGATCTGTAATATGATATGATCTGGGGGTAAAAATGTAAGAAAAGAGGGCTTTTATTTAGTAGAAAAAAAAATGTTGCTTTGCAACTCCTCCGAATAGAGTCCCATATAATAAAAAAAAATCTGGGATTGAGTGCCTGGAAGAGTTGTTAATTCAATCCAGAACAGACAATACAAAAAGCAAAGGAGATCCAACACCCAACACATTCAGAGAAGGTCAATAATAAAGATAAAAACTTCAGCATTTTTAAAAAGTTGTTGTTGGCACCCAATACAGATAGGATCCAGTTCCCCCGAACCATGAGAAACTGGACATTTATCTAGGGTGGCACCAATTCTTTATATATAACCACTGATTTTGGATCCGGCTTCATAGTGAGGAGCGTGGTCATCAGCTACTAAGGAGAAGGCATGCATCAAGCACAAAATACGCTCCACTTGATAAAAACAGCAACACATTTATTTGATAAAGCCAAAATCTCTAAACATGATAGGCTATACAGAGGTGACTTGGCTGCAACCCCTTAGTGATAAAGTTCTTGATGTTTTCTAGGCTTTCACAACGAGTTAACATCTCTCAAGGCGTGTGAAAATTCCCCCGTGGTTTAAGGCGCTTATCTCTCAGCCAGTGGCATTTGCAATTTAGCTACCGAAAGGCTTTTTTCGTAAAGCCGAAGGGACTCCTCTTGAATCCAGATTTTAAATCTTCAGAGAAGCAGCTGAGCGTAGCCATGATTCCAAAACTCAGAAAGGTCAAAGCTCCAATCACGCGTTCACCTTTATTACATATGACTGTGACATAGATCACAGAACGCAAACACACTCACTAATACAAAGCAACTTATCTTTAAAGGTTTATTCTTAGTACAACGTAGTGGTAAGTATGACATTTAGTTTTCATGATTTTAAGGCATCAACCGATAAAGTGTTTGCAATAGATAAATAATAGGGTAAAAATAAAAACAGGCTAATAAAGTGAGTCCGTCTTTTTAAATTAAACACCCCTAGGTCTCCATTAAAGTCGATATGATCAATCATGCTAATTAAATTCCGAGATGTGAGATGCAGCCATCCTACAGGGCAAGGCTGTCTGCTGAGCTCGGCGCGATGGGTAAGATGTTGGGTAAGCACATTTTTGTCATCGTTATGATCTATTTTGGTACATGGCTGGAAGATGCTGCTTGTGAACACCTTGTAGAAATGTAATTTTATTTCCACCCTAAACAAACAAAGCAAAGGCGTGACAGCCAACAGGGCGGTCGGCCATAGGTTTAATAGCGCCAAGCCCAAATTCCCCACAGTAATAAGGTGTCTATCCAAGTGGCAGTCTTAGTTCAGCAATTCCTATCATTTCTGCCAATGTGACCTAATGGACGACATTTGTGGTGTGGGGGAGAATGTAGCCTATGATACAGGGGGGCAATGTTAAAAACTGGATCTTGCAAGCTTTATCATAGACAATAGTGCAATGTAAAAGTTGCATTATTAGATATGGTGATGGATAAATATGGCAGTAGGTACAAGAAGGTAGGAAGGCCCAAAACTCAGATAGAATTTTTTTGCTGCCCCGTCCACACCTATTTTCTATATACAGAAAGCATTGTCCATTGTTAGAGTAAAGAGAAAAGAGAAAACACATCTTATACCTAAGTTAGAGGTGTAGAACCCCCAACATTTTTTCTTCTCCTCTGACTGGCTTACCAACTCCAGCACTTGCATGGAAAGCCAGCACTGAAAAAGGTCCTGCCAACTAAATTTATAAAATGTATCTTTTAATTGGCACGGTAAAAGGCAAGGATGCCTAAGACCCATAGTCTCTCAGAGCCAAAGGTGATGGTTTTGGGCCAGAGAGTAGCTCTTACTTGGAACATCTCTGGCCTGATACCAGTCACCAATGGCTTTGATAGACTATGGGGAAGACTCAGAGCCTGGAGTGAAAATTCACTTCTTTTCTAGAAGAGAAAGAACAGAAAACTGTCATTCAATAGTCATTGTCTACCTGGTGTACATTTTCACTAGGCTCTGAATCTGCCCCAAGGTAGAAAATGAAAGTGAATGGCAATTTTATCTCCTAAAAAAGTAGTGAGTTATCTCACCAGGCTCTGAATGAATCCCTATAAGTCTTAGGCATCCTTTATCATGCTAATTAAAAGTTACGTTTTACGGATTTTGTTGGTGGGACCTTCTCCAGTGCTGGCTTTCCTTAGGATCTCCAGACATCCCACAGAGTTTGATGTCACGAACTGATGAGCTTTTTTTGATTTTCTTCTATTAACTATTTACCAACTCCAGGAGCAGGGGTGGACTGGAACCTTTGGCTTGTGACCGAAAGGTGGCAAGTTTGATTCCCGGCCATGGGACATGACTGAAGCACACTTGAGCAAGGCACTTAACCCCTCATTGCTGCCCGGGCGCTAAGTTTAGGGTTGCCCCAGGCACGTGTGCACTACACTGCCCCTTAGTGTGTTATTCACATGTGTGTAGTCACTCACATATGGTGTTTATTCGCTGGGGTGTCCACTGTATGTAAATCACGTGTGTAGTCACAGTGTTTATTCACTGGTGTGTTCAAGGCAATTTGTTGTTGACAAGTCCACGGATGGGGAAATGCGAAGGAAAATTTCCATGTGTGCAGACAATGAGCAATATTTACACTATTATTACAAAGAAAATTCCTAGTGGGTCATGCTGTTTTGGGGTTGTGCTCCTAGTGGATCACGCTGTTTTGGGGTTGTGCTCCTAGTGGGTCACGCTGTTTTGGGGTCATGCTTCTAGTGGGTCACGTTGTTATGGGGTTGTGCTCCTAATGGGGTTGGGCTCCACACCCATAGCCCACCTCACCCAGACTCTGTGCCGGAATTTCATTAAATGTCCTCTAACACCCCCACTCTACTCCCTGTGTCCCAAATCTTCCCCTCAATCCCTCTTTTTCCACTGTACCCTAGACCAAGAAACTGCAACTTTTATTCTGCCTTTGCAATCCATTGCTCCAGTATGACTTTGGTGGGGGGCATACCCACTCGTGTTACAGTATATGCCCCAACAATACTGAAGCTTTGCTACCATTGCTTTAAGAGTAACCACACCCACCTCTGCCATGATCTTATAGCCTCAGCTGCCGATCACACATGTTGAGCCTGGGAAGCTTATTGGGGGCAGAATTTGGTCACTGGCCAGGCTTATTCTTGGCCCCAGTCCACCCCTGCCCAAGAGCATGTCCGTTCTAAGCTGGGGGGTGGCTTCAGGAATGCAATTTGATGGCTAGGCTAGGTGATCACTATCATCACTATCACTGGCAGAAGGTACTCCAGCTTCATGCCCCAAAGCTCATAAGAAATGAGCCACTGGAGCAGGTAAGCCAGCCGGCAGGGGGAAGGGGCATTAAAGTAGAAGAGGGTAAGCATATAGACATGCTCCCCCAGAAGGGTGTAAGTGCACTGATAATACAGGCACTGCTTACATCCAAAACCACCTTTACAGTAATGTCTAATTTTTCTACCTATATTAACTGAATAAAATAGTGATGTTTGATGTGAAATAGTAATAGTAGTAATAGTGATGTGAAATAAAAATAGTTTTTATTAAGAGATGTAGAGATGTGTAAAAAAAAATATATTAGTGGCAACCCTGTTAAACATTCTAAATTGCTTCACATTATATAAGGCATTTCAGCTGCCATCTGCATAGGTTTCTCTTCAGGAAACCCAACTGGGACATGGCCCCAAAATCATCTGATAGTCACATACAATGGCATTTGACACATTTACCTCCGATATTAATGTCCAGAAATGTTCTCAGAAATACTGGGAGCCCTGAGATGGCACATAAATATGGAGACCTTCATATGTATTTAACTTCAAGTTTCTAGATGGTGTCTCACCAAGCAAATCCCGACCTGCCAGAGCAGGGAGGCTTTCATACCTCAGAGGAGGACCCACTGTGGCATCCTATACCATGTGATTAATGACATCACTAGTGGGGAGGGTTATAGAGGATGATACCCTGGACATCTCCAACGATGTTTATCAACTCCAGGGACCCCTATACCAGCTCACACTTTGTGTGGTGGAGCTATTGTATCTGGCATTCAGGAGTACTGAATGCCAGATACTGGGACCTATCCAACTTAGATTGTCCCCACTATCGGCCATCACTAATCATCACTGGTAAAGAAATCACTCTAAACTTTGTGAACATTTGCTAGCTCCTATTACCATCCAAAAAGAATATCAAAGAAGAACAGAAGAAAACTAAACAAGAATTCTCCATCGCTGACTAAAAAGACCTCTCTGGAGCACTACTTTATCTTAACTAATGCAAAGAGATAAACCATCATTTGGTCAAGAAATGTAACCTTTTGAAACTGTTGCTGGCTAGAGCAGCAGTTATCAACCTCTTTATGCCATGCACCTCCTACCGACAAGTAATTGCAACTAAGTACCATGAAAAGGGTGGGGGGCTGTGGGGACCGATGACTTATTTTACTGAAAAAAAAAGTAAAAAGTACACTGGCCTTGAAGAACCTTTTGAAGCAGGAAAGAGTAATATTTTACTCTTTTATCATACTAGACCCATCAGACCAACTCCAGACCGTGCACCCTTAAACAATGCTGAGTACCCCCCAGGGTACGCATACTGCAGGGTGAGAAACAGTGTGCTAGGGGATAACGGAAAAGGTTTGCCCTTTTGTTCGATATGCAAGTTTTTACAGGTCTGGACAGGATATAATATAAAATATTAATTCTTAAGTTAGATATTCCAGCAAATTAAAACATCTAGAATCATCAGTACAGTACAGTGTCTGACCTGTCCACCAGAAGATCATGGTGCCAGCACGATCCCAGGGCCACCATCAGGTCAGCAAGCAATCCAAGCCTAAAATAGTGTTTCTGATCTGCCTGGAGTATTCTTTGAGTTTGCTACTTTACATTATAGTTTGTTTGTTAGTCATATTTTAAATAATTACAATATAAGTGTGTTTTAGCTGAAGGGTGGGCCCCAACAATGATTTCCCCTGGTAAGCCCAATACATCCCTGTCTGGATGTGTTGTAGGCTCCATTGGCTAGCTAGAATACTGCTACAGAACTTCTGTTAGTTACTTTCTAGGGCTGACCTCACTCTGCTTCAGCTTTCGGGACCCTGGGAGACTTATTTATTCCGATAGTGCTCGTTCATGCCAGAAACAAGCTTAACAAAAATGATGGATAATCCAAGCAAATGTATAAATTCAGGTTCAAAAAGAATCAGAACCTTTAGTAACTATGAAACACATCTCTTGGTCAGATTCTTTTTATTTGGCCAAAACAATTTATACCTAAATCTATATGATATCACAAAACGAGTCTCAAAAGATTAATTTGTTTCTACTCTTTACCACTATACTTCAATTGCATTGAGTTACACTTCAAGAGAAGATATTGATTGATCGTATCTCCATGGATTGTTATTCTAGCTCATTTGTTTTTATCTATATTCTGGGGAGTCCTACTGCAATGCACAGGTGTCTGGGGTTAAACGGCTAAATGGTGACGGGAGTGGTGACGATATTGGCCGGTAGAGTTTCGGGAATGGTAACCAAGTGCAAGTTTCAGTCTGGTCTTTTGCAATGGAAACCAGCCCTGTGGACTGGAGATTATATAGAAGGACGCCAGCTTTATAGACTGGGTCAGCTGATGTCACAATTTGCAATTTCAATAACTTGGTCCTGTTTCCTTCAGGGAAATGTATTGTCCATAATTTGATGCAGAACCATGCTGCTTGCTGCATTTGGTCTAGAAGGGTTGTAAAGTTGAGTACCGGAGAGAGAGAAGCTACTTGAGTGGCTAGGTTTGTATTATTGACTTGTAATGGCTCTGTTTGGCTTCCTATTGGGAAACTGAAAGAAATCCTGCTGGATTTATGTTGCACCAAGCCTAGGGTCTACTAGTATGGCTGTTCAAGGGTTATCTCTGGCTTTAATTTTCAGGACACGCTTGTCGTTCTTCAACTTACATGCAGTGTACCAAGGTAAGGTCCATATAGATTTGCCATCAACGCTCTGTTAAAGCAGACTCAAACTCAATGGGCCCTTGTGCTGTTTTATCCCTTCAAACAGCCCTATTTTGTATGCTCACACATTTAAGCCCCCTCTCACAGTAGCAGCAGACACATCCACACATTCACCACTTTGCTAGAGACCATATGTTGCACAAACCTTTCTCTTGATCTCCACTGGCCGCTGGCAGTCAGGTGGGATGTACAAGCAGCCCTTAAGTGAGGACCTAATGAATTAGCTGCGCCTTTTCTATCATTTTTTATGAGATCTTCAGATAATGATACCATTTCAGGAATCTGGAGGGGTGATGGACACAATGGCCCCACTGTAGATTAGGTGATGGTTGTGGGCCAGCAGCTGGGGGCAGGGGTTAGGTGACGGTTGTGGGTCAGCCGCTGGGGGGTTAGGTGATTGTTATGGATCAGCAGCTGGGGAGAGCAATTAGGTGGCGGTTATGGGTCAGCAGCTGGATGAAGGGGTTAGGTGATGGTTGTGGGTCAGTAGCTGGGGAGGGGGGTTAAGTGACTGTTGTGGGTCAGCAGCTGGGGAGAGGGGTTAGGTGATGGTTGTAGGTCAGTAGCAGGGGAGAGGGGTTAAGTGACTGTTGTGGGTCAGCAGCTGAGGAGAGCGATTAGGTGGCAGTTGTGGGTCAGCAGCTGGGTGAAGGGGTTATGTGATGGTTGTGGGTCAGCAGCTGTAAAAAAGGGGTTAGGTGATGGTTGTGGGTCAGTACCTGGGGAGAGGGGTTAAGTGACTGTTGTGGGTCAGCAGCTGGGTAGAGGGGTTAGGTGACAGTTGTGGGCCAGCAGCTAGGGAGAGGGGTTAGGTGATGGTTGTGGGTCAGCAACTGGGGAGAGGAGTTAGGTGACAGTTGTGGGGCCAGCAGCTGGGGAGAGGGGTTAGGTGATGGTTGTAGGTCAGTAGCAGGGGAGAGGGGTTAAGTGACTGTTGTGGGTCAGCAGCTGAGGAGAGCGATTAGGTGGCAGTTGTGGGTCAGCAGCTGGGTGAAGGGGTTATGTGATGGTTGTGGGTCAGCAGCTGTAAAAAAGGGGTTAGGTGATGGTTGTGGGTCAGTACCTGGGGAGAGGGGTTAAGTGACTGTTGTGGGTCAGCAGCTGGGTAGAGGGGTTAGGTGACAGTTGTGGGCCAGCAGCTAGGGAGAGGGGTTAGGTGATGGTTGTGGGTCAGCAACTGGGGAGAGGAGTTAGGTGACAGTTGTGGGGCCAGCAGCTGGGGAGAGGGGTTAGGTGATGGTTGTGGGTCAGTAGCTGGGGAGAGCGGCAAGGTGACTGTTGTGAGTCAGCAACTGTGGAAAGGGATTAGGTGACACTTGTGGGTCAGCCACTTGGCAGAGAGGTTAGGTGAGGGTTGTGATTCAGCAGTTGTAGAGAGGGGTTGGTTGTGGGTCAAAAGGTGGGAAGAGGGGTTAGGTTGCGGTTGGGGGTTAGCAGCTGGGGAGATGGGTTAGGTGAAGGTTGTGGGTCAGCAGCTGTGGAAAGGGATTAGGTGATGGTTGTGGGTTGCCAGCTGGGTAGACGGGTAAGGTCACGGTTGTGTGTCAACAGCTGTGTAAAGGAGTTAGGTGATGGTTGTGAGATAGCAGCTGGGGTGAAGGTTTAGGTAATGGTTGTGAGTCAGAATCTTGGATGAGGGGTTAGGTGACAGTTGTGGGTCAGCCGCTAGGGAAAGGAGCTAGGTGATGGCTGAGGATCAGCATCTTGGATGAGGTTAGGTGAGGGAAAAGAGCTAGGTGATGGTTGTGGGTCAGCACCTGGGGTAGGGTTTGGGCATCTTCAATCACAGAAAATGCTTTCCTTACACCATTTGAAGTAGCATTAAGAGGGCACAGGATTCTCTACGAAATCTGCTCTGCTTCCTACAGTTTTAAAGTTTTGATGCTTTTTGATGGCGCTGTTTGCCCTGTCTTGACTCAGTACCACATTCTTCTTAATGATGCTTTTGGGCTTTGTTTGACGATATGTTTTCCTCGACATGGTTTGTTCTCAACTCCAAGTGTTTGTCTGCCAATCCGGGCTTCCGGGAAGCCCTGCAGCTATACTATCTCCTATATCTTTTTGGGCATTACCCGCTTTCAGTTTCATTTTCTCTTCAGCTTCTCCTATTTGTCACCCATTCCTACCTAGATGTTATAGACGGACCACTGTGGGTCTCTAGCAGAAAAAAAACAGCTGACCTAGAATAAAGGTGTGGACCAGAGTGTGTCCTTGCATGAAAGAAGGAAGAGGAGAACAAGCTAAACCCTGGGTGAAAGTCTGGCTTTCCAGCCAACACACCACCATCACCCTATTGAACTGTTATGAGACCACTGATAAAGGATGAGTCATGCAGGTCCCACTATAAGCTTCCTGGTCAGGATCAATAACAGTTAAATTTAAACAGAACCTGAGATTTTTACAAACCCAGGTTTAGTTCCTAGCCACAGGAGCCATCCCACTCTGAGATGTTATGCTTTGTGAAACCCCCCAGATCGCCCATAAAAACATACCTTTTCTAGTTCTATGGCACATGCGCAGATTCTCGTCCAGTCAGTGGTGTATGTTGTGCATATTAATGATCTACAATACGGCTCTATTTAGACGCAAAGCTCGGCAATAGTGAGCAGGAGCAGCTGTAACCTTGGCTTCCCTGCAGAGTGTGCACGCTCTCGTAGCCAGCCTATCTGAACTGGCGTGTGCCTCAGCCCAGAGATGCTGGGGATATTTACATTGTCATGGAAGCCACCAGGAGTGGTGAGTTTACCAGTGACCTGGGGGTTCACACAGCGTGGTATCCCAATTTAGCATACCTCAGGTGAGTGCAGGGGTCAGCCAACCAGGGTTTTGTCTAAAGAGAAGCAGTCACCAGACTAGAGCCTATAACACACTAGATCTGGTGGCTTCCCTCTTTGTGGGGCATCCTGATTTTGGGGGTGTGTAGAATGTGTAAAATCCTGGGGATCGCCCCTCACCTTGCTGGTTTGCTTCTTCTTCGCTATACCTCTATGTGAGCAGCATATAAGCACCAGCCATTTCTGATTGGCTGCCGCTGAAGAGAATGCTGAAAGTGGCATTGCGAAAGCATGCGCCATTAAATTGATTTAAAGGTGAGTTTATGGTTGATCCTGGGGGGGATGCAGGAGGGAAGCAGGACCTGGATTGTCCAGGCAAAAAGCACTAAAAACGATACACTCCATCCGGCTCTGGTGTTTTAAAGCACTGTGTTGTCCTACACTGGTCTTTAATTCCCATCTCCTTGAAGATGGAATTCAGCCCCTCTCCAGTTTATTGAAATTGAACTGGATGCACTCTTTGACATGACCCCTCCACTGTGGAGTTGTGGAATTCCATCTTGACAGAGACCACCATGTCTGATTGAAACAGGATGTGCTCGTATTCGACATTTGGTAAGTTTTAACAGCAGAGCAGGGTGAAGGGCCTGCTGGGGACAAAAGATGATTTGGTTTATGTAATTATTTATTTTTTGCCTGGTCATTAACTTTAATGAAGACCTTTAGAGAAGCACTGCTTTTAACTGTTGAAAGCTCTTATTCCTCTAGAGGAAGAACATATCATTTCTCTTTTGTTCTACTGATGGCATTTGTACAAAAGAAATATTTACCAAAAAGCTAAAATTTTGGTGAATTTTCTTTTTTACCATCATCATCAAGTCATCTGTACAGAAATAGAAAAGAGATTGGTTCATCCCTATTTAGATATAAAAACCTTCAACATTTGTACCTAGCATATGACCCTTTACAGAGTAAAGGTTGAGACGGGGAGTGTTAGGTATGCATAGCTCTACTTACTTCTGTTTGGCACCACTGACTGTGACTGGAATATGAAAGAATATAGAATAAGAAGACCTCGCCAGCACTTGTGGGCTGAACAGGCCTTGATGTAATATATTTATGTATTTTTCTTTAAGATTTCCTTTTATTTGCCATTAAAAATGTGCTGTATATATTTTTTTATTATATTTATTTTTTTAATTTAATTTTAATGCCACACTCTAACTTTTACAATAGATGGTTAATTGTCTCACCCTCAGACATCCCACAAAGTGTAAATCAATTAGCTTTGCAAAATTATTTCCTCTGTTAAGAATTGTTCAGGCCCTGGTTTCCCCCAAACACTGACACACCAACAGTGAAAGAATCTTTCGTAATCCCGGGTATTGGTCCTTGCCCCGAAGGCACCCCAATTTTGGATGCCTCACTAAGTGAAACCCCCTGACATTCCCGTAAAAAATACCGTTTTGTGAGTACTCACCTTTAAAACGGGTATTATGAGTGTGCCATACGCTCCACTTCGATCTTCATGACATGTGGGTAATCTCCAGTAGAGGGCGAACTTCTGCAGAGATGAATATGCAAAAAAGAAAGCCCCTCCCGGTCCATATATACCTGGGACCTCCCACCAATTTCCCAGTGTAAAAAAGCAGTAAGGGGACCAGGAAGAACCAATTATAACCTTAACAATCAAACCAATGGTTCACCATATAAAAGCCCCAAAATACCTGAAAAAAGGGGTGGGGCGAAGTGGAGTGTATGGCACACTCATAATACCCATTTTAAAGGTGAGTACTCACAAAACGGTATTATTCTAAGTGTGCCGTACACTCCACTTCGATGGCATGTGGGACATCCAATAGCAGTGTCCGTCATGGGTGGGAACCAGAAACAGTAAAGAATGTACCAACTCAAACCACTGCAGCTTGCAGAACCTTGCGGCCAAAAACAGCATCCGCTGAAGCCCGCACATCAACCTTGTAAAACTTGGAAAAAGTATGAACAGAAGACCAAGTAGCAGCCTTACAAACTTGTTCAACAGAAGCCTGGTGCTGAAAAGCCCAGGACGTACCAACCGCACGAGTAGAGTGCGCAGTGACCCTAAAAGGAGGAGTCCTCCCCTTAGCAGAATAGGCCCCAACAACGGCCCGATGAATCCATTTGCTAATCGTAGACTTTGCAGGCGCCAAACCTTTCCTGGGCCCGCAGGGCGCCACGAAAAAAGCGTCCGTCTTGCGGAAGGAAGAAGTAGTCACCAAATAGTACTTCACACAGCGAACAACATCCAAATTGTGCAGAACCCTCTACTTGTCATTGTTAGGCTTAGGACACAAGGAAGGGAGAACAATATCCTGATTGAGGTGGAAAGCAGACACCACCTTAGGAAGGAAATCCGGCTTAAAACGAAAAAAAAAAAACACCTTATCCTGGTGTCTCTCAAAGTAAGGGGCCTGAATCGACAGAGCCGCCAACTCAGAGACACGCCGAACAGAGGTAATAGCCACCAAGAAAGCAACCTTCTGAGTGAGAAGCGAAAGAGCAATATCCTGTAACAGCTCAAAAGGAGGACCCTGCAGAGCCGAAAGAACCAAATTCAAATCCCAAACAGGAACCACAGCCTTCCGAGGGGGCCACACATGCGCGACCCCTTGGAAAAAAGTCTTAACCAGCGGGTGTAAGGCAAAAGACCGACAGAGCAGAAACCTGTCCTTTCAAAGTACTAAGCTGGAACCCAAGATCCAGATTATGCTGAAGAAACTCCAAAATCCTGGGTATCGAAAACACCCTGCAAGGCAAGGCCCTAGCCTCACACCAATCAATATAAGTCCTATAGTAGATGCCAGAAGAGGACCGCTTCCTAGCCCTAATCAGGGTCTGAACAACAGCCTCAGACAAACCTTCCTCTTTCAAGATGAAGGTTTCAGCAGCCAAGCCGTCAAAGCTAGCGTTTGGGGTAAAGAAGATGACCCTGAGATAGCAGATCCGGCAACAAGGGAAGCCGGTACTGATCTACGGCCATCCTTATGACGTCTGCGTACCAAACCCTTCTTGGCCACCTTGGAGCCACCAGAATCGCTGGTGCCCCTTCTAGGACCAGTTTGCAAACTACCTTGCCCAGCATGGAGACAGGCGGAAACAGGTACAGAAAACCCAACTCCTTCCAAGCCAGTGACAAGGCATCCACTGCCAGAGACAGAGGATCCTGAGAAAGAGACACAAAGGCCGGAAGTTTGTGATTGTGTCTCGAGGCAAAGAGATCCACCTCTGGAGTCCCCCACTTGCGGCAAAGATCCAGAAAAACCTCGGGGTTGAGAGACCACTCTCCTTGACGAGAGGATCCCCTGCTCAGGGAATCCGCCTCCGTGTTCTCCACTCCAGGAATGTAGACTGCCGAAATGCAAGGAACATTGCTCTCCGCCCAGTGCAGGATCAGAGAGACTTCCCTGAGGGCACTCCTGCTGCAAGTCCCTCCTTGATGATTGATGTAAGCTACCGCCGTTCGGTTGTCCGAACGAACCTGAACCGGTAAACCCCGTAAATGTGAGGTCAGCCGAGCCAGAACCAGTCAGATGGCTCTGAGCTCCAAGACATTGATGGGGGTTTGAGCCTCCTGAGGACCCCACACCCTGCTGAACTGATGACTTTTCCAATAACCTCCCCAGCCCGACAGGCTGGCATCCATGGTAACCGTCTCCCAACAAGGGACCAGAAAGGATCTGCCCTTCAACAGATTGCTCGATTCCAGCCACCACCGAAGGGACTGCCGAACCCTGGGAGACATCCTGAAAGGTTGATCCAATGACTGCGGACACCTGTCCCAATGCGTCAAAAGGTGAAGTTGAAGAGATCTCATGTGAAACTGTGCAAACGGTACCGCTTCGAAGGAGGATACCATCAAGCCCACCAGTTTCATCCCCTGTCAGATATAGGGACAAGGATTGGCCAGAAAAAGGCGGATCAGACCCTGAATCCCCTGCACCTTGGTCTGGGGCAGAAACACTCTGGCCAGAATGGTATCCAGAAATTCATGCCCAGAAATGAAATCACACGAGACGGGGAGAGAGAAGACTTGGTGCAGTTGATCACCCACCCGAACCTCTCCAGGGTCGACACCACCTGGTGGGTGTCCAGCTCCGCCTGACGGAGGGAAAAAGCTGAGATCAACAGGTCGTCCAGATAAGGCACAATGCGAATGCCCTGAGCTCTGAGCAGAGCCATTATTCCCGCCAAGACCTTGGTGAAGACCCTCGGCGCCGAGGTCAGACCGAAGGGAAGAGCTACAAACTGATAATGTTGATCCTCCACCGCAAACCGGAGGAATCTCTGATGTGCCTGAAAAATCGGAACATGCAGATACGCATCCTTGATGTCTATGGATGTCATAAAATCCCCTTGGCGAAGGGAATTGATAGCCGAACGCAGAGTCTCCATGCGGAACTTTTTGGCTCTGATAAACCTGTTGAGAACCTTGAGATCTAGAATGGGCCTCACCGAACCCTCCTTTTTGGGAACGTGAAAAGGTTGGAGTAGTAACCCCTGACTCTCTCCGACGGAGGCACCGGGCATATAACCCATATGTCCAGAAGGTTTTTCACTGCTAACAGGAGCCCCTGTGCAGCCTGAGGGTCCGAGGGCACCCGAGACCTTCAGAGTCTTGGGGGCAGCCAGTACTCGAACTCCAGTTTGTACCCGGAGGAGACCACTTCCAAGATCCAATTGTCTGTGACCTCCCGGGCCCAGACCTAGAAGAAGAGCCACAGCCGTCCCCCCACCCTTGCGGGTGAGGGCGCCCCTTCATTGCTGAGCCGGTTTAACGGCAGGCTTGGGCTTGGAACCCCAGGCAGCCTCATAGGCAGAGGCAGACCTCTGCCTATGTTCCAGGACGAGCCCCTGACACCCGAGAAGGCCAAACCCCTAGCCGCTCTGGCCCCTCGAAAGGAAGGAGTGAACGCGCCAGCCCCCCGAAAGGGGCAGCGCTGTTTCCTCCGCTGAGGTAACTTACCTCCTTTAGCAACAGCATCCAATTTATCTCCAAACAGCCGCGAACCCAAGAAGGGAAGAGCTGTGAGCAACTTCTTGGCCCCAACGTCCACTGGCGGAGCCAGACCAATCTGCGCATAGCCACCAGTAAGGCTGAAGTCCTACTACACACGACAATAGAATCTTCCATCGCAGCCATGACAAAATCCATGAACAATTCGCATCTCTTAAGGATAGCGAACTCAGCGCCAGCTGGATCAAACTGAGCGTTATTCAGCCAGTCCCTGATAAGAGACCTGGTAGCAAGCGACACCAGGGCAAATGCACTAACAGGCCGCAGGGCCGAGCCCATGCTGGCAAATGCGTGGCACGCCATCTGATCAAGGAGCTTATCCTCGCCATCCTTAAGGGAAGTGGCGTCAGGTGTGTTCAGCACAGAAGAGTTGGTCAAACCTAAAACTGGCGCATCGACCTCGGGAGGAGAAGACCAGCACTTAACCGCCTCCAACGGAAAAGGATACTTCTTATCCCATCCCTGAGGAACACCAGGAAGCCGACTGGGCCTCTCCCATTCTCTAAGGATCAGCGCATCAAAGTGACCCTGGGTAGGGAATTCCAGACGGGGCTTGCGGTCCCCAAAAAATTAGGGGGGCGCCTCAGGCGGTTCAATATCCAACACCTCCAATAAATGTGACAAAACAGTGGCCGTATCTATGGCATCCTTCAGCGCCTGCCAGACATCGGCATCCCCAGACTGAACATAGTCAGCCTCTGTTTCCTGATACAATTCCCCCTCATCTAACGGGGAATAATCTGACAAATCAACGGAATCGTCGTCAACATCCCACAAGGGCTGGGCTGACGACAAATGTCTCTTTTTAGCCTGGGCCCTCTTGCCCACCGTGCTAGCAATAATTTTCTCGATGCTGGCCAACCTAGCCCAAACATCAGAGAGCGACTCCCCGCTGGCACCAATGTCACTTGGGATACGGATAAGGTGGGGAGGTGAAGGCAATGAAGCGGGAGGAGCCGACCCAGAAGGCTGGGTACCAGACTGCCGCGTTATGGCCTTTTGTGCGCATGGTATACAGATCAGCACATTCTCCCCCGTAAGGTATACCCCACACCCCACACATGGCCCGGATTGTCCCAGAGGGAGCCCGAACCCAGTATCCTGCGGAGCCTCCATATGGTGAATTTTTGTGGTCAGTCGCAAGACCGCAGGGAATTTACGCCTAAGCAACCCGGGATGCCCCTTAAAAGTCCCGGTGGGAGGATTTGAGGTGAACAAATTTACACTAAGGACCACAGGACCAGGAGGAACCCCTTAATATGCACATATACAATGCAATCTGTAACACACAAAACAGGCAACATAAGTGCAATCCTACATATATAAGGCAATAACACATACCTAATTGTATATGTATATATATATATATATATATATATATATATATATATATATATATATATGTATCCCAGCCGGACATGCGTAACCAACACAAAAAAACACACACACATGCCCGCAATCAGTGGGGGCCCCCCGCTAGAGAGGGGCCCCCACATAATATAAGGAAGTGGCCATCCGGCCCTTACCACCCGGAGCGCAGCTCAGAACCAGCATCAAAATGGCCCCCGAGAAGTGCCTCATGCAGGAAGAGGAAGAGAAGGGGGAGGGCGGGCCAGCGCAGAACGCGCGTTCGCCAGGCCACGCCCCCCTCCCAGCAACGTGGATCCCCTAGGAACGAGCCACAGAATCGCGCCAAAGAAGGGGGTGGGTCTACAGTGGCCGCGCCCCCTCCCTGAACACAGCCTGAGGGGGAGAAGCTCCCCCAGGCTAATCACAGCACCAGACACGGTCCCAGAAGAAAAACACACACTGTCAGTCACACACACACACGCACAGTGAAATCACACACCCACACAAACAGGGGCATGGGAGAACGAAAACAAATTAACGGCCAGGCCAGGCAACCCCCCCCCCCCCCTTGGAGGGGAGTAAGGGACCCAGAAGGGGGGGAACCCTGCCAGAATCCGGCCATAAGCATAGAGGGATGGGGCATCCCACACCAGGATCACCAAAAACCTGGATAACCGCCTACCCCATAGTGAGGTCTCACGGTGGAGCAGTGCTCCTTCCGCACCCATAGGGTGCTGCCTACCTTCACCAGGACCCGCAGCCTAAGCTGGGAGGCTCAAATAGGGGCAATTTAGAAAGGGTCCTGGCTTACCTGGAAGTGAAGAAGTCTTCATCTTCTGTCTTGTCGCCTTCCCTGCAGAGAAGGAACTGGGAAATTGGTGGGAGGTCCCAGGTATATATGGACCGGGAGGGGCTTTCTTTTTTGCATATTAATCTCTGCAGAAGTTCGCCCTCTACTGGAGATTACCCACATGTCACGAAGATCGAAGTGGAGTGTATGGCACACTTAGAATATGTACCTTTCCCCTGTCCCACAGGTCTCATCCAATCAGCTCCATAGACCATGCATATTAATGATAGGAATACGGTTCTGTTTAGACACAGAGCCTGGCAATAGGGAGCCAGAGCTTTGCTCTAACCCAAAGAGGATTCACACAGCGCAGCATCCCGAATTGGGATGTCCTAGGGAAAGGCCAGAGGCTGGTCCTGGAGTCTTTTAGCTCTACACTCTAGGGGTGAGTAACTCCCTTTCTATGGGTATCCCAATTTGGGATTCTTCAGAGAGTTAAACACCTTGGTTTCCCCTTGATCCCACATGCCTCTAGTGGCATTCTTGCCACGTCCAGCAGACTTGAATGTTTGCAACTGTGGCTGCACAGGCTGGAGAGCGCAGGGATACTGCGGAGAGCAGCTAAGCTTAGCTGTCACATTGGAATCAAGGTTCAGAGTATATTGAGATTTAGATTTTGATTAAGAAGGCCAATTTCCTCTATATATCATGCTGGGGGGGGGGGGGGGGGTCAAACTGAAATACACAGTGGGGTCAAAAGTCAGGGACCATCCTTGATAGCGGGATCGTTTTAAAGGGGACCTCCACCCCTAAGCACCTCTTCTCCTGCCCACCAGGGAGTGATCCCTTTTATGCATGGGCAGAGCAGAAGTGGCAGGAACAATGTAGCAGGATACATTTTTACCCTGCGATTTCTGAGTAAAATGTATCAGTCACTGAGGGATGTATAGATGCAGAGGTGTATGTAATAGGGTGCAGGTCCCCTTTAAATGTTTTGAGAGGAAGCATATTAATGTGGGTTAGACTAGTTCTCTGAACCGTTGAAAAGGACCTCCATCCCAAGTGGAACTCTGCACCTAAACTCCACCTAAACACCACTTCTAGCTCCCCAAGTGGTGGTGATACCACACAGCATATACACATGCATTGACGTGTTGCTGGCTGCCACTTCATTGCCCTACAGCGAATGGTTCTGCATTGTGGGCAGTGGTAAGATGGGCTAACGAACCAGAGCCCAGTGCTTGTGTGTGTGCAGGTGTGGGTATCCAAAACAGGGATTCCTCCCTTCCCAGCCATCAAAGCTGACCAGCAATAGTTTTAAAGTGGACCAAAATCCAGGTTTTTCACTAAGCTTGGTATTGGTTTGCCTTCGCGGGGCATCCCAATTCTCAGGGGACAAGCTGCTATTTTTGCTTGTGGGGCAAATCTAATGGCACTCTAGGCATTGGGTCTGACATGTGTGCATTAGCATGGTAGGCCCAAAAGTGTTAAGGGTCCACTGAACTTTAGTGAACAGCAGGCAAATGTAGTGACTAAGACTTCAACGCTAGGTGGTTAACAAAACCCCTTAGCCTTCATGGATTTCCTACCATGCACTCGCTGCAGCAGTGGCACCAAGTTTACTACACAACAGTTTACATGGCAGCTCAGCCATGAAGTCAACAGTGGTCGGTGGATCGGGCTCAACAGTACTTGGAAACCACATCAAGGCTCATATTTAATGATTCATTAATAGCAACTGAAAAGTACCTGTGGATAATTACAAGCGACGTATTCAATTAAGTCATATATTTATAGAATAAATAGAAATTATTCCAGATTTGTTTTGCCTCTCGGGACCAAAAACAGCCGACCATTGATTGAAGTAGTCCGCTACGCGATATTGGCTAAACACACCCAAGTCCTCTTAAAAAATATAGACGTCAATCCATTCCTCTTTTTAGGCAAAATAATAATTCTCCATCAATAAAATCTTGCAGGAAGCTTTAAACGTTAACATTAGCATTAGCATAAGAGTCATTGTTCTAATGGGATTCCGAATACAGGTCGAAACACAGAATTTTTTGTGAAATGTCACCGACATCCAGCAACAAGAGTAATCCGAGTTCCAACACGAGATGCCGGGTAAGATAACACTGATCCATCGATGACAAAAAAGAAAAAAAATGATCTTCAGGTTTAACGAAGATGAAGGTTTGTCCGCTGTCCCGAGGCGTCTTCAGAGAGGAAACACCAGAAAGCCGGAGAACGTCGAGTACTGCCAGCCGCCAACCAAGTTGCCCTTCTCAAGTTTTAAGTACACTTTGTCCTCCTTATCCAAATACAGAAGAACGCCGTTGGTCGCCGCCTCCCGAGTAACGTCTTTGTCACCGGCGAATGCCGAAATGACCGGTTTCCCATTGAGCATCAGATTGACCTACAAGAAAGAAACATGCTAAATAGTCACTGCTGAAAAACACAATGCTGGTGAAATTATGTGACCATCCCAATAGCTTAGAGGCCCGTGTATTTAGTCTAGTGACCTGAAGTGCCATTGGAGAAGGCCAGGGCTACAATCAGAATTAGTGTTGGACAAACCACTGTAAATTTGGGTTTGGCAAGTTTGGGTACCCGACCTTGACCCAAACCTGGTCCCCATTGAAATCAATAGGGACCCGAACTTTGGGACCCCAAAATGACAGGCTGGCACTAGAAGTGCTGCTAGCTGCTGCCAGTGTCCTCACTCATGAGGACACTGAGCTTAGGTAAGCTCAGGTAAGCGCTACTTCATGCTGTTGCAAACTCTGCATTTGTTTAACCAGATTTCCAAGGCTTGGGCTAAACTCGATCACAGACTTCTGGCTGAAGTCCATGTTTGTGGATGGAAACCCAAACATGCAAAGTTCGATAGGAACCCAAGCTTTGTGTTAGCAGAGTACAGAGATGTCAGAGAGCTGCAGAGGGTAATTATATTATTATCATTATTTTATATTTGTAATAATTATATATAATTATCTTCATTACTATAATCATATATAATCATATTCTATTTATATCCTAACCCTCCTTCTCAAGGCCCAGTGTGAATAAAAATAGATAAAATCTCAAGTTATGACCTGCTCATGTCAGTAAACAAAAGACCTCATTTCAATGCAAGCATCAACCTAATTTGTTAAGTGCCCCAGCGGGGGAACACCCAATCTAAAGAACTCATTGGTAGATTTCACACGTCTGATAGCCTGACCGGCCACAAGCTTGGTCAGCAGGAAACACCCTGCCAGGAAGCTGTTCTGGCTGAGGAATTTTAAAGACTGGCTCCACTACTGGAAATGGAATTATGAAAATCCTATTCATATTATACATAAACTGATCATATCTTTGGAATCTGGAGATCATAATGCATGCACATGTGGGTCTCCTGTCATCCCCAGATTCTCAGGGACCGGGATCCAGGGAACTGTATTTAGAAGCCATATAAAACAGTAGTGTCTGGTCTAAAAAGGTACACAGCACCCTGGGTCCACCAATTCTAGGATCAGATATGACCTTCCACCAAAAAGTTATGCCACATATATTAAAGAGTTTTAGCTGGGTGATGCCAGGTGGAGAAGATCGAGGCCCACCCCTAGGGGGAGTGTTCCACCTGTGTATAAAAGCTCTCTTGTCTTTTTTCAGAGGGTCATGTGTGACGTGTGGAGGGGGACCAGGATTCAACAGGCCCTACAGACCCCCTGTAGCTGTCTGCATCAATGCAGTCTGCAAAAAGTTAAAATGAAACACTGTATGTTTTCTCTGCTAACTTTAATTGTGTCCCCATTGGCTGGCTCTATAGCTCTGCTGCTGCACTAACTACTCCACCTGTGTGGAGATCTGTGAAACATGTTGGTTGACTTTGAGGAGAAAGGTGACTGGAGATAACAAGTAAAGGTCATGTCCACTGGAGAGGAAGAGTAGGTGTGTGGGCACAGAAGATAAGGAGTAAGGGTCATGTCCACTGAGCAAGGATATTTAAAAAGTAGTCCATTTCCAAAGCCCTGTTTCCTTGTGATGGAGTTGTATGTCCAGGATTAGGAGAACCATAAAATCTTAACAACTTCAGATTTTCTTTCGCTAAGTCCATTAAATTGCTAAGTATTCTTTGAATAGTTATGGCCCAATAAAAGGTGCAGTAACACTCTGCATGGCCCGTTACACTCATTAACTGTAATTTGCATGAAGGATATGGACTATAAACGGAGTTAGTAGGAATGTGATGTTGGCTCAGGACTTGAAGGGAACTAAAATCGATCACTTTAAAAAAAAACAAAAGAGAAACATGTATATCCTGCTGAGTGGGATGAAGCAAGGTGCAAGGAGGCCCCTGGTTACAAGTGCCTAGGATTTTTAACAGACTAAATCTGTCCCTGCCCCCTGTAACCATGGCATGAGCACGCTGAAAAGACCTACGGTAAACAGCACATTTGAATGCATCTTCTGCCATGTCTTTAGAAGAGCACTCTATACTACAAAGAGGCAAGATTTTTCCAAAATAGACACTACCTGCAGACAGCAAGGTAGGCATTCTATGCATTCTGAGGTTCTGTGGCCCACCTCTAAAATAAATGGATAAGAGTGTTGATGTTGAATGGTCATGTAACCATCAGCGCTGCTATGTCCACAAAGACCCCTCTCATTTTGTATAGTTCATTCAGAGCACATTCAGAGTATCCACATCATTTTAGGTGGTGGTCAGACATAAAAGATCTATTAGCGATAGGGCCAGATGGTATAAAGAGGCTCCTGATGACAAGTAGCTAACACGCCAATGGGCTAAATCGGGCCCTTCTTTTGTGTCACCTCCATACCCTGGTGAATCTGCAGCCTACCTCTAGGAACTTAAAGAAAACTTGGTATGCGCAGCTTTGGGTGACTGAGGTCCATGTGACCATCATTGTTATTATGCCTACAACTACTGACCTCAGGTGAAGGCCACCTCAGTTCTCTCTCAGGAATAAGGTGGCACAAAAGATCTGATTGGACCATGAAGTGAAAGGAGGTTCCCAAGGCCAAGTACCTGGGTACGTAAATAGGTAAATCTGTCCCTGCCCTCACATGACATGAGTGCTCTGGAAATATATACAGCTTACATTACGATTCCTCATGCTACTCAAAAACAATGTTGCTCCCAGACAGGGCCACCTTAGTGCTTTCCACCCCCTCAAAAAGGTGGCACCCAAAATCTGATTGGGCCATAAAGTGCAAGGAGGCTCTTGAGGACAAGTGTCTTGTGTTCCTTAAATAGATAAATCTGTCCCTGCCTCCACCTAACATAAGTACCCTGGAGAGACCTACAGTATTCAGAACAACTGCACACAAATTCTGCAATGTACTCGGAAGAGCACTGTATATAATTGAGAAGCAAGCTTTTCCTAAATGGCCACCATATTCTAAGAATATGCAGCTTGTCTTCATAAAACCTTGGTAAGAGTGTTTTTTGATTGATTGATTGATTGATTGATTGATTGACTGATTGATGTGACACAAAGTGCTCTCTAAATTTGTTCAGTCAGAGCATTGAGTGTCCACAACAATGGCCTGCTGTGGTGGTCACTTCAGTAAGACATGGTGCCCTTGGTCATGTGACCATCAACACTGCTATCTCCATAAAGCCCCCTCTCATTTTGTAATGCTCAGTCAAAGAATTGAGTGTCCACAACATTGACTTTAGATGGTGGACACCTCAGTAAAGACACTGTGCTGTCCCAGTCAAGAATGATGTGCCAAACAAAGATCTTATAGGGATGGGGTCAGATGATGCAAGGAGGCGTCTGAGAACAAGTACTGAAGTCTCCTAATGAGCTAAATCTGGCCCTCCCTACATGGCAACTGAATAATTTGGAAAGAAATATATTTGCATAGCAGCAACAACCATTACTGAGAATGTGTAGCCATAGCTAGAAGGTCAAGGACTGCTTCAGTGTAGGCATTGCATAGACTAGACTCCTTTTATCCCACTCACATCTTTTATCCGGTGCTCTCTGCTTTTCTCTACCTTCCATGGAGAAAATGTCCACCACATGGGAGAATATCTCAATCTTACCTGTCCACCTCTTTGGAAAATATCTCCACCTCAGATGGAGAACTTGTCTGCCTCATTGGAGAATATTTCTATCTCATCTGAAGAACATATCCACCTCATTGGAAAATATCCCCACCTCACATGGTGAACATATCCACCGCATGGGAGAATTTCTCCACCTTACCTGGAGCACATGTCCACCTCTGTAAAATATCACAACCTCAATACCAACCAAAACTCTGTGTTCAAGTTTGGCGTTCGTCCGAACCCAGAACAACCCTTCAACCAGCTTAACCTAATGCAGAGTGTGCAGCAGCAGGAAGAGGCTGTATGTGCACTCACCTGAGCCCCGCGATCCGGTCGCATTCTTTTCTCTGCCAAAATGGCCACTTTTAATGCCAGCTGTCAGTGTCCTCAGTCATGGGGGCGGCCATCATTTTGAAGCCCTGGCTGTGGCCATTTTGACAGAGGAAAGAATGTCGACCAGATTGCAGGGTTCAGGAAAGTTGTACAGACGCTTCCTGTTGCTGCAAGCTCTGCATGGGGCTATTTTATGGTTCCCAAAGTTTGGGTCCACATTGATTTAATTGGGGACTGGCTTCGGGTCAAATTCAGTACCCGAATCAAACTTTTGTTCAAAGTTCAACCAAATCCGCCACATAGGAGATTACTATATTTCCACCTCAGTGGGAGACTATCCCCACATCAAAATATCTCTTCCAGTGAGGTGAAGATATTTTCCAGTGAACTGGGGATTTTCTCCAGTGAGGAGGAGATGTTCTCTAGTGAGGAGGACATGTTCCCTCAGTGAGGGTGGGTTATTCTTTAATAAGGAGCACATGTTCTTCCAGTGAGGCAGAGATATTCTCTGATGAGGTGGAAATGTTCTCCAGGTGAAGTGGTGATATTCTCTGATGAGGTGAACGCATTCTTACGGTGCGTTGGAGATGTTCTCCAGGTGAGGTGGACATATTCTCCAGTGATCTGTGACCTTTATCTCGGACCAAAAAGCCCAACTCCACCCAACATTTAAGTATTTTCCTTTTCAATAAAAACTGAGCCACTTTTGATTTTTTTTTGCTGCATGTAACTCTATTAGAAAGGTCTAGTATCACTTTGAAAGCACATGGTTTCTGGATCATGACAGCCCTCTGGCCCATGTGACACCTCAGCAAAGAACGTGGTTTCTGGAACATGACACCCACATGACACATCTGGCCCACAGGATACCTCAGAAAAGCACATGGTTTCTAAAGCATGTGACACCTCACCAATAGCTTCCTTTAGAACACTAAAGAAAGTAAAGCTATTTCTTAGGGTCTTGAAAAACAAAAAATAATAAAAAGAACAATTCAACTAAGCCTTTCTCATGCAATCCAAAAAGCAAAGCTTTTGGCCAAAGCTGAGCTTTAGAATTACCATGGTATGCCTAGGTTTGTGTCTGACCACGTATCATTAATCATTTAGATTTGGGTGATCCCGAGGATGCCCTTGAGACTTCCTGACCCTGACACTATCTATCTGTCTATGTATTAAAGAAGCAAGGATGAGTGATGGGGCTGCTTTGCTTGGATGTAATGAGCCTAAAGAGGGTAAGGGAACCTAAAAAGTTTTGAGGAGGAGGGGGGTTTGGTCACCATGATCTATCTGTTTAACCCCAATAGACAATAGTAGGTCATATGATGACAAAACAAGACCACATCCAAGGTTACTCTGCGGCATTACACTGACCTCAGAGGGCCATTTGATCCATCAGCACATGCAAGACAAGATACTTAGAATGAAATAGTCATAAGTAAGATGAACAATCCTACCTGTATTGTTTGGCTTTGGTAAACCTTGATGACGTGAAAGTTGAAGCTATAGATTCCTTTTCTTGGGGCCACAAATACCGATTCCAAAGTGAAAAAGTTGCCAACGTTTACTAAGACCTGCAAGACAAAGAACGAGAACAAGGTCAGGTCACCTGTCATGATAAAGTATCTTGACTTTCTTTTGAGTTGGTATGGGGAGCTTTACTGAAGGTTTAGAGCATACTGGCTAGTTATTGATCTCATTGTCTCCAACAAAGAGTGATCCTACAAAGAGTCTAAGATATTTATAAAGTTGGCTCTAATGGTCAAGTTTGGAGGTGTCTTCCTCAGCTCTATGAACCTGTGTTCTGCCACTCCCCCTGCTGGATTGTGGTCATTAAAGTGGACCAAAACCCAGGATCTTGCCTATCTTAAGGCACGGGAAAGGACCAAAACCCAGGATAGTCAAAAGTATTGACTATCCTGGGTTTTGGTCCACTTTAACCATTTAACTTCCAGCCTGTCTGGATATTTTGTCACCCTCTGTTGCCAGGCCAGTTTCACTATTTAGCACTATGTATATTTAACTGTGATTTTTGCAGGAATTTCCAGGAAAATTATACATTGTTTGAGTTTAGGTTTTAACATGATCTCTTGTTTGTAATTGGTCAGTGCTTTCTCAATATTTTTGGGTAAAATATGTGGGGGAAAAATAACAAATCTATTTTTAAAATTTTGTATTTGTATTTTTCAAGAAAATAATTTTGCAGGCAAAAGCCACATTTCTGATTTTTCCCAAGTAAAACCAGCCTGGGGACCAGCTATGGAGGTTGGTAGACCAGGGCACAGAGGCCGAACTGCCGCTCCCCAGCCCTGACGGCTACGAGCCTGCATAGCCCACTTGGGCACCAGGGTCTTCTGCATCCATAATGGGGCAAGTCACCAACTTACTGGCAGGTGACTTGCTGGCCCCTACTATTTAAGTAGTAAAATAATATACTGATATTTTCTAGAAATAGTAGACACTAAAGAAAATATTAAAATGACCAATACATTATTGCTGTTTTTATTATTAATAATGATTATTCTTCACCAATAAATAAATAATAAAACAAATGTAGAAAGAATAACTTACATGTTATTTACACAATAAAGTAATATACTAGTTTTGTCTAAAAATATGTTTTTATTTATAATAAGAATAAGGGGCATTAGTGGCCTAGTGGTAAGGAAGCAATCTTATCACCAGGAGGTGCCCTTAAAGTGGACCAATAACCCTGTGTGACAGGCCTGAAATTTAAAAGATTCCAGTGCCGGCAGTTAGCCTGTATCGGATGCCCTGCCGTGTGAAGCCCCCCGGGGCCCTGATATCAGCGGTTCCCACGACACTGTCTTCGCCAGAGGCTGCATCCCCAGCGTCCTTGTATCCATTCAGATAGGGAGTGAGAAATGCAGCCGCCAGCGCGCCTAAGTCAAATGTGAAGTTCAAATCTGCGTCTTTATGGTGTGCCTTGATGATCTGGGGGGGGGGGGGTTAGCCAAAGGGGCATCCTACATCGAGATGCCCCCGGTGCAGGGACTAATCACCAGGATAGTCAGAATCCTGGTGATTGGTTCACTTTAGGCAAGGCACCCAACCCCCTATCTGCTCTGGCCATGTGAACACTCACTGCCCAGATATTTAAATAATAATAGGTATTCTTCAAAAATACCCAAAAATACAAGAAAAAAACTACAGTTTATTAAAACAGTAAAATAATATCCTGATATTATCTAAAAACAATATATTATATAAATGAAAAATAATAACGATAAAATATTTCAAATGACAAGATATAATAAAATTATTATTAATAATAATCAAAAATGAAGAAAAAATAAAGCAAATGTACAAAAAGGAATCAGTTTATTTAAACTGTAAAATAATTTGCTAATAATATATAAAACATACAAAGGGGAGAAAGTGGAGCTAAATGGCTGAAGGCAATAATTGCTAATCACAGAACACCAGTCTGCAGGCGCACTGTGTTAGAGCAACAGTGTATTCAGAGTGAGAGGACAGATACTCTTACTCTGTAACCTTTTTGTTTTCACTGTTTTGCTGTGATAAAGCGCTATGTCTGGGCTGAGACAGCTGCATTCAATGACACAATAAAGTATCCAAAGTATGCACAAACTTAGCAGGTAGTAAATAATCAAAAAAAAACTTACCCACCAGTTTTTTAGATTTTTTTGATTATTTACTACCTGCTAAGTTTCTGCATACTTTTGTCTCAGCGCAGACATAGCGCTTTGTCACAGCAAAGAACATACAGAGCAAAACAGTGAAAGCAAAAAGGTTACAAACAGAGTAAGAGTATCTGTCCTCTCACTCTGAATACACTGTTTCTCTAACACAGCGCGCCTGCAGACTGGCGTTCTATGACTGATTAGCAATTATTGCCTTCAGCCATTTAGCTCCACTTTCTCCCCTTTGTATGATCAACACGGACTAGCCATCCGGTCAGGCTGCAGCTAAACATTACATTTCTATAGCGCTAACTAAAAAACTCACACACCAATATATAAAACGTTATATGATCTAATAATAAATATATTATAAATAGTTCTAATACATTTATACATGTTTATGTAGAATCAGCAATCTTCAGTGATGGTGGTTAGCGGCTGCACAGCGCATTCATTACACAGCGGCATCTGCCTAATCACTGTATTTGCCTTAACTAGAGTAAGCAATGCACGCCCAAAGCGCTGCTCATTTGCAGCGTCCGCATCAATGCGACTCATATGCATGCGCACTCACTGTCCGTTTGCCACCACATTAACTGTGTCACAGCAAGGGCTGGGTGTAAGAGACAAATAGAGATGAGCTCCAGAGCTGACACTCTATAGCTCCCAGACTGCATCTGCTCAACTTATTCAGCTCAGATCTATATAAATGTATAATAACAGTGAGTGTGGAGGGGACATTAGAGTGTGAGCTCTGAGGAACAGGGGGTCATGTGACTGCTTCTATGTGCCCTGTACAGCGCTGTGGTATATGTTAGTACTATATAAATGTATAATATCAGTGTGTGAGTGTGGAGGAGACATTAGAATGTGAGCTCTGAGGGACAGGAAATCACGTGACCACTTCTTTTTGTTCTGTACAGAGCTGTGGAATATGTCAGCACTATATAAATGTATAATAATGTATAACTGGGCATAGAGCCGACTACCTTGGCATGGTAGCCCAGCTTATATATGTATTGCAATATACAGAGGCAGCATTATTTTAAGCCTAAGACGAGAAAGAGGTTAAATAAGGTAATTTTGATTGAAAGAAATCAAACCAGAGACAGCAAGCCTCATTAAGCCCTTATGTCAATAAATAGAGATCCCACACAAGACCCAGCTCCACCACAGGTGGCCAAATCAAAGCCAGAAAAGGTTCATCCTTAGGAAAAGCCTCTCTCGAGACGCCGACACTCTCGCTGCCTTGCTCACGTTCCCGCAGAGTGCGTCTCTCTCGTACGAAACATACCCGCTGCGCCCCTTCCAAACACGCGGCGGTGAGCTTTTCTCTTCACGCTCAGAAAATTAAATAACGCAGGCAGTGGGGAATAAATTAATGGCTTCATTTACTTTAGACATTTATTTATTTATTTTCGAAAGCTTTGCTCTTTTGCAGCTGCAAATATGCAAGAAGTGCCAGTCAGCCATTTTCAGTCCAAACGAAGCCTGGTCACAAAGCGCTTTAACCGCCAGTCCAACCAATTTCCACTGAAAATGGGACATTTTAGTGGCTCCATGTTGACACATGAGACAGAGCTGGCAATTTTAATGCAGTTTGTACCCAGCAACGAGATATTAGAGGCACATAGCTCACAACTTTTTTTCATGAAGTACCACTTTGCAGTTATCCCAAGTACCACCCCTATCACCGCTAATGCAGCCCTCCTCAGTAGGGCCAAACTTCTATATTGGCCAACCAATGCAAGGTCTTCTACAAGTTATCCCAAGATTCTCCATCCCTGCAGCTTGTTGACTTGACCACCTGCCTCATCTTGTAGCTTGTCTGCAGTGCTTCATGTCCCCTCACTGCCCTAAATGTATTAGATTTACACAGAACAATCTATTTTTGTGATGCCCCCAAACCTCAGGGGAAGGTTTGACCGCTGCTGTCGAAAAAGCTTGCAGCTTGCAGCTGTAATAGACCTGATTCAATACGTGGTAAACCATGCAACTTAACTGAGTAAGAAAATGGTAACAATGCACCATCTTCTCCTTGAAGTCTTTTTGAGGTTTTCCTCAGTGGGTTCAACATCAGACAGCAGCCGGTGGTGCAGTAGTACCGAACAAAGAAACAGGCGTGGTCACACAGCAACAGGGCTTGGCACTTGACAGGTCAGACGTGGCCAGAGTCGGAAATTTTGAAGGCTCCTTGTTGGCACACAAGATTTGGCCATTTTAAATCAATCTGTGTCCAGCTACAGGAACAAGCTAGGACAAGCAAATCACTAGGTGCTAGTTGAGGTATCAAATTTGATTGGGACGGGCAATTTTTGAGACACTACCAAACCTTTTTCCAGGGCACAATTTGACTGTTGCCTGAAAAGTTTCAAGGGGTCAAGGTTCAAGCCTCCAACAGAGGTCAAACTAAGGTTCAGAGATTTGCAGGTCGCAGGAGCTGGATCCAGGACACAAGCTGATAAGACTGAAAAGGAGCTGGTACATCTTTATAGTGTCTTTTCAGCCATACACACAAACATGCGGAGGATTCCTCAGAGCACAGAGTCAGTTTCTCTGACAAGGTGATGTCTCAAAATCTGTGTTGGCTTCTGCAGGACTTTATTTTAGTCATGATTTGAAAGGTGGCATCTGCAGTGGCCCTTGACTTAGGCCAGCAAAGGTATCCATATCAGTCAACACCTTGTCCCTGGGGTTTTGAAGGCCTTTTCCTGAGATGTTTGGAAGATTGTAGCCATTGTATTTTGAATTTGATTAAGAGAAGTTGACATAGCAATCCAGTATCTTTATCTATTTGTTTTTATCAGTCACCATTTAACAGGTGCTCTCAATCAAGAAAACTTGAATCAAGAAAAGGTGACATGGAAACCTAAGGTCTTTAGGTAACATGATCACCATTTTCGGGTTTACAAGACAAGTGTAAGGACTATACCTGACACCAGTCTGTCTTGAGCTGATAATCCCCAATCTCCACCGCCTCTTCTGCCTATAGACAAGTCCCCGCTTGTAGGAGACGCGGGTAATGCCTCTCCTACTCGGTTACCCCCAGGACTTATAGGGCGCAAAGATTATCAGCTTAAGGTGGAGACTGATGAACGGCAGGGAGTCCCAAGCGAGGATGCCGGGTGGCGGAAGTCCGATTACAAGCCGAGGTCAGAGCCGGGAGGTCACGGGGCGAGGTATCAGAGGGGTCAGGCAAAAATCGTGGTCAGGCAGGCAAAAGGTCGGTTCAGGCTGAGGTTGACAACAGGAATCAAACGAGCTTCAATGCTTGGTACTAGGCGCTATAACAGGCAATGACACACTGCAGTGGAAATCCCTTTATAGTGGGAAAACCGGCAGGATTGGACAGGGAGACAGTGGCTGGGATTGGTGCACTTAGGATCTGACGGCAGATTGGAGCACTGGCCCTGTAGTCTGATTGGTGAGCTCTGGGCTGATTGCTTCAGCTGAGCTTCCCAGGCAAACTGCTCAGAGCTGCACCTTCTAGACTTTGTTCTCTTAAACAGCCTCCGGTGGCCATTCTGAGTATTGCACCCCCGGAAGACAAGAAAGCGCCGTCCCCTTAAGGAGGGCAGCCCACATGACTGGCCTGCGTTCCGTCCGGAGGCAGACCAGCCATGGGGGAAGGGGTCACTGGGGGAAGTGACCTCAAGGGGGAGGGGGAATATAAAAGGGACGTTTGTCCCCCTCCCCTTCCTCTTTGCCCCCCGGCGTGGATGGACGAGCAGTCAGGACTGACGCTCGTCCATCCACTGAGAAGAAGGGACATGGAGCCCCCTTTTGAATGCCAGGACTGGGTAGGAGTTACCCCCCCCCCCCCCTCTACCTAATCGCACCCTCGGGATGCGATCTCATTCCTCCCTCACCCCACTCTCGCCTCCCGCCCCGCTCTCACCTCCCTCCCCCGCCCCGCTCTCACCTCCTGTTTCCGCCACCTCTCCCCGATGTCCGCGGTGGGGAGGGCGGCGGCGGCGGCACCACCACTCCCTCATGTCTCCAGCGCGGCCCGGGCGCCTCCGCAGGTGAGCCTCTCCTCTCCTCTGTCGGCGATGACATCACCCCCTGCTGGCCAGTATCGGCAGTGCAGCCTGAGCTGCCGCATCTCCCCGCAGTCTCGCCGGGCGGGGAGCTTCAGCGGCTCCACAGTTCTTCCCCCGCCGGCTCCCAACACCCCCCCCCCCCCATTCTCACACATTGCTCCGTCGGAGCAGTAACGGGGGCGCGGGCCACGCCTCCAGCTCTATTAGTGGGCCCTCCAGCGTCTCCTTTGACGCCTGGGGGGCCCCCTTCAAGCCGCACATCAGGGCAGGATGCACCTGGAGGGGGGGCACCTACATCACCCCCCCCCCCCAGAGCGGGTTCTCTCCGCTGCCCACTGCGCACACCGCGCTTTGCCCCTCTTCCGTACCTCCCCCCCCCCTCATCCTCGCAACACGACCCTGGTGCATGGCCGTTGATTTGGCGCCCCCCCCCCAACATGGCATCCCCCGCCCTCACCGGTGCCCCTTACTCCCCTTCCCCCATCGCAGCAGGGCGCTCGCGCTACTGTCGCGTGCACAGACGGCAGGGTCTCTGTTTCCCAGCCAGTACCAGGTACTCCCCCCCCCCCCCCTCTTTTTTTTTTTTTTTTTTCGCAGCTGGCGGTGTTCATCCAGGACAAGGCTCGGAGGGGAGTTGCGGTCGGAACACCAGGATGGCGCGTCGGGGATGCCCCCGACCAGGCGGGCGGTCGTGTGGTAGCATCAGGAGGCGTTGGTCCGGCATCATCTTCCAGAGTCACAGCGACGACGCCAGGGTCGGCGGCAGCGTCAGGATGTCCAGCAGGGAGCGGGTCACTGGGCCAGTCGGGCACGGTGGCCCAGGAAGTCGATCAGCAATCAGACGGACCAGGCGGCGTGATCGTTCGGCATGGTGAGCCACATTTAATCGCAGATGTTATTTTATGTCGCAAGCTGGGGTGGGGGTTTCCGTGGGTGATGGAGCGGGCTGGGTCGTAGGTTTTTTGGAAGGGGTAACGGATTTGTGGATTAGTTGGGAGTCAGAAGTGAGCTAGGGGGCCGCGGGGGCCAGGTGCAGCGCAAGGCCCGGCATGGTTGTGGGGGGCCTGGGGCCACTGTTACGGCGGTCAGTTCTGGGGGGGTCATTACACCAAGTGGGGGCTAAGGGAGCAGGACATAGGGAGGGAGATAATGTTGAGGACCCAGGGCAAAAGGGGGGGGCGACAGGCCAGCACCAATCTCGGACCGGGCAAAAGGGTCACACCTTCGTGTGTTTTGAGGATACGGTGGGGGGGGCATCTTAAGCAGGAGTACGTGGGAGTCTTCACATTGCTGCCGCTAGAACGTTTTGGGGGTTGAGAGTTGGGATATGGGTAAGGAGTATCAGAGGGAGAAGGACTAGGACAGAAGGAGCTTTTGGGTGATCTCACTAACTTCTAGGAGTTGGCTGCAGGCGTTCTCTGTGCTGGTGAGTGTGATGGGGGAAAAAGAATCCGGAGCACGGTTCACTATTTCGCTATATCATCTGGGGGTTCACCTCGTGTACGTTGGCTCGGCCTGGTTACGGTTTGATGAACAATCCCGGCAACGCATGGCAATAAGTGAGGGCTTGGGCTGGGATCGCAGGGACATTGGGCGCTTGTTGAGGGTAGGAATGCAAGGGGGGGTGTACCCGGGGGGCGAGTGGTTTATCCCCCTTTCCGGCTGGAGCCACTTCAGTGTGGGTCGGGGGTGGCGGAAAAGGTGGGGAGCCACTTAGTGGGGTTATGCTTTAAGCAGGAACCGGGGGGTTCCGCAGAGATGCAGATGGCCCGCAAAAAGGGGTAACGCCAGTGAGAGGGGCAGAGATGCGCCCCTGGAGGAATAAGTATCCCAATCAGGGGAGGGGGCGTGGTGGTTAGCAGGGGATTTTGGAGCTGGGTTTTCGTGATCCCATGTACGGCTCTTCGGGGGGAAAGCCCTTTAAAGAACTTGAATTCGGCACGGGAAGGGACGGAAGAATTAAGGGAAAAGTCGGGGGCGGGGTGTCTGTTGGGCAGATGGCGGGCCCGTTTAGTGACCCCCCCCCCTCCCCCGCTGGAAGATCTGGTGGTGTCCCGGTTGAGTGTGGGGCCCAAGAAGGGGCAGGGCAAATTTCGCCTAATATACTACTTGTCTTTCCCCAGGGGAGTGTGGGTGAATGGTGATATAGTCTAGAAACTATCATCGGTGTCTTACAGGAGAGTCTGCATTTCGGCGGCTACCGGTGCTTCCGAATAGTTGGAACCTCTTGGGGATGTTTTGTTTGAGGGAGGGGATGATGTTGTTAAATTTCGGGTGCATATTAGAGGCCTTTAGTCGTTCCTGGAGTGGGGGTGAAGGAGATAACTGGCGTGGGGCCCATCACCCATTAGTTGGACGATTTCACGAGAAAACGGAGGGGCCGGGGTCAGTTATGAAACTTTAGGGATTGAGAGTGACACGGTAGAGAAGGTCTGCAGGTTGCCGAGGGACAAAGTTAAGGATGGGTTTGAAGGTTTGTAGGGGCCCTGGGGTTAGATATGTATATAGATATGTATATATTTAAAAAAAAAAAAAAAAAAAAAAAAAAAAAGGGTTACGCTGCAGCAATCAGTTCTCTGGAGGCTGAACTTTGCGTGTTGGGCCTTCCCTATGGGGCGGATGTTCACGGGGAGGTTATCGCTGGCAACAGTAGGTGTCAGGGAGCCGCGTCGCTTCATCAGGCTGATGGCGGCCATGAAGGAGGACATCAGGCTGTGGGTCACGTTTCTGGAGTCTTTTAACGGGCTGGAGTATTGGGTGGAGCCGGTGAGGACGAACGGTGAGATCCAGTGGTTCAGGGAGGTGGCAGGTGCGGGTGGTTTTGGGGGGTGGTTTTGGGGGTCGATGGGGTGCGGGCCCCGGGCCAGAGCGGTGGCTAAAATCTGCGCTTATAAGGAAATTGGCCTTTCTTGACCTGTTTCCACAGGTGGGGGTGTTGACACTGTGGGGAGAGGTGCTGAGGAACAAGGCGGATAACAGGTCAGTCGTTCAGCAGTCTCACAGACTTCAGACGCAGCTGGTATTGGGTTGTTTGCAGTATAATGTTTGGTGCAGAGTGGCGCATGTGCCTGGAGTTGAAATCTGGATAACTGATGCTCTTTCTCGTTTACAGGGGTAGCGTTCAGGCAACTGGCATCTGAGGGATGGAGATCAGCGAGTCATGCCAAGCTGGCTGTGGGGGATCATGTGAGGTACCTTTTTGGTTTAATTCAAGGGTTGGTCGCCCCATCCACGTGAGGGTCTTATGTGAAATAATGGCAGCGGTGGTGGGCCTTGGCGGTGGAATTCAGGGGGCCGGCCTCGGAAGGTGATAGACTGTCATGCTGATTGGTATGTGAGTGAGCTGTTAGCGGGAGGTGAGACCCCGGCCTCGGTTGACTGGAAGATGTCAGCCATGGCCGTTTTGTCTCTGCTAGAGGGTTGGTCAGACTTTTCTAAATAATTTTGGGTGCGGCAGGCATTGTAAGGTTGGAGGAAGGAGCACAGGTTGGTGGATAGCAGGCAGTCGGTCTCCGGGGAATACTTTGAGGGGTGATTGGTGTTTTTTCCCCTGGGTTTGTTCGTCAAGTTTTGAAGTGCAGTTGTTTAAAGGTGGCGTTCTTGTTGGCAGTCTATGGAGCCATGGGGGTGGGGGAGTCGGTGACCCCCAATAAACGGGGGTCAGGGGGAATGTGGCAGAGGATGGGGTCGTGTCTGAGGGATGGGTTTCTCTACGCATTCGGAGATTGAAAGCTGGTCGAGGTGGTTGTGGGTAAATATTTTTCTGGGAGGGTTGCTGCTGCTCAGGGTTTATGGGGCTCAGACTGAATAGGTGTGGTCTGCTGTTGAGGCAGGGGCTCTCCGAGGAGATAATAAAGAGGTTGGGGAGGTGGGAGTCGGCAATATGATCGGCAATATGATCGGCAATATGATCGGCAATATGATCAGAGGTATGGTCGGCGGATAGAGTCGAGCGGTCATGGGTGATCGCGATGCATCCCACCCTCCTCCTCCGACCTCCTCCATTGCTTTTTTGTTTTAAGATCGGCGCGCTCGGTTATGATCGGCGGTCATTCTTTTATATTTTGCTCTGCAAATGGATTGAGAAGGTTTAGGTTGGATCTGGGAATGCCAGAGGAGCGGGCACGATTGAGGTGGGCTGGTATGAGAGGGCTGCAGTGGTGAACTGCGGGAACACACCTTGGAATGGGCATCGAAGTTGGGTCCACCGGGAGTTTTGGCATCACAAGTGGGTGGTAGCGATTTGGAGAGTGTGCCGATGGGGCATTTAATCAAGTCCATAACCAGGAACTTGGGGTGTTTCCGGAGGTGGTTATGGTGGGGTCAAAAATGGTCACCTGGCATGTGTGGCGGCGCGCTAGAGTCTTCTTGGCCATAGGGAAGGTCGGGTTGAAGGTCAACATGGGTTAGCGTGGTTCATATGGTTGAAGGGGTGGTTGACTGTGTGCCATGTCGATGTTGGGGGAGATTTGGGGCTCTTATCAGTCGCAGGAGGTGCACTTGCATGGCAAGGGGGTCGATCTGTTCACATGTCGTTGAAGGAGCGGATCAACACGGCGGTGGAGGTGTGGCGGGCCAGGCAGCGCTAAGGTGTCAGAGCTGCCTGGCTGTGGCGGGTCTCCTCTCGGGTTTCGGGTCTGAGGTAGCATTTCCATGGGTAGGGTATGCGGCTGTTTTGTGGAAACCGGCCAGGACGAGTTGGTTAAAGTATTTTTGAATGGTTTTGGTTCTGGTAGGGAAGGGGATGTTTTGGTCACTGGCGGTTAGCCCGATTAAGCTCCCTGGCCTAGGAGGTTTTGCGGCCGAGCTTATGTTGGCTTCCGCTTGGTGGGGGTCGGGATGTTAACTTTGTTCCCTCCCCTTCCCTTCATTCTTGGGATCCTAGGCTTCTCAGACCCGGAACAATAGGGGGGACTCTTTACTGCTTGTAAAAATGTTGTTTATATATGTTTGGGCTGTGGCCGATTAAATTTAATCATTCCAACAACATGGTGGTCTGGACTCGTTATTTGGTGGGTGAGAGGTATGACGCAGGGCATATGGAACGCTAGCCCAGTCAAGAAAGCGCCGTCCCCTTAAGGAGGGCAGCCCACATGACTGGCCTGCGTTCCGTCCGGAGGCAGACCAGCCATGGGGGAAGGGGTCACTGGGGGAAGTGACCTCAAGGGGGAGGGAGAATATAAAAGGGACGTTTGTCCCCCTCCCCTTCCTCTTTGCCCCCCGGCGTGGATGGACGAGCAGTCCCACCCGCCCGCCCTGTTTTTGGTTGTGTTTGGCTTTTCGGCCACAGTCTGGGGGAGGGGGGTTGGGGAGTTCTTTGAATATGTGTTAAGGTTGTATGGTTATTTATTAAAAAAAAAAAAATAATTAATAAATAAATAAATAAAAAAAAAAAAAAATGGAGGTGTTTTGTATTATGTCTGCGGGCACTTGTTGGAGGTGCTGCAGTATTCTGTTATTTATTTCTGTTGAAGTAGGTTGTTATTAATAAAAAAGAAAAAAAAAAGAAGTTGTCATACTTGTAAATATATTCATGTATTGTTATTTATATTTGTTATGTTTTGGTTTTCTTTTTCTGTGGACATTTGGATTGTATTTGTCACAGCCATTGGGCGGGTCTCCTCTCGGGTTTCGGGTCTGAGGTAGCATTTCCATGGGTAGGGTATGCGGCTGTTTTGTGGAAACCGGCCAGGACGAGTTGGTTAAAGTATTTTTGAATGGTTTTGGTTCTGGTAGGGAAGGGGATGTTTTGGTCACTGGCGGTTAGCCCGATTAAGCTCCCTGGCCTAGGAGGTTTTGCGGCCGAGCTTATGTTGGCTTCCGCTTGGTGGGGGTCGGGATGTTAACTTTGTTCCCTCCCCTTCCCTTCATTCTTGGGATCCTAGGCTTCTCAGACCCGGAACAATAGGGGGGACTCTTTACTGCTTGTAAAAATGTTGTTTATATATGTTTGGGCTGTGGCCGATTAAATTTAATCATTCCAACAACATGGTGGTCTGGACTCGTTATTTGGTGGGTGAGAGGTATGACGCAGGGCATATGGAACGCTAGCCCAGTCATGAGCTGACTGTAAAGGCCAGCAAGCACAAGCTGAGTGACAACGGGCAAGGGGGGAGGACTTACTCGGCGACACACGCGCCGCTGGGGATGGCATCGGAGGCAGAGGCGGCTGCTGGGCAGGAGAAACCCTGGCCAGTTGCCTAGGGACACCACGGGCACGGACTGAAGGCAAGTCATTCCTGACAGTACCCTCCCCTTCACGAGGGGCCTCCGGACCCTCACCAGACTTAACAGGATTATCACCCTGAATGGTTCCGGCGGACTTCAATAAAGATACATGGGGTACCCTCATGGATGGAGAGGCAGACGGACAAATAAGCTCTGAGACTTGGGTTGCTCCAACTGTGATACTATAGCAATGTTCTGCACAGTGCGGGCTCCATCCTGTCAATTCCCCAGTTTCCCAATTAAAGGTAGGGTTGTGCACCTTTAACCAGGGGAACCCTAAGACAACTGGGGCTTCAGGGCTGTCTAAGACAAAAAATTCAAGGTTCTCAGAATGGGAAGGTCCCACAACTAGGTTAATTAGAGGGGTTTTGGAGGTGACAGTTCCTCTAGGAACAGGAGTATTGTTTACTGCCAAAATCTGAAGGGGCTTCCCAAGGGGGATTAAGGGAATGCCTAAGGCGGCTACTATGGATTTATCCAAGAAGTTGCCAACTGCTCCGCTATCGACAAAAGCAGAGACGGATTTCCTGGACAACTCCCAACCCACAGTAGCAGGTAACAACATTTTATTTCTATGAAGGGAAGTTACCTGACCGTCCTGACAAACTTTCTCTATCTTGTCAGGACGTTGCAATCCCGCCAAAGGTCTTTTATTGGGGCAGGTCCTAACCAGGTGACCTGAAACCCCGCAATACATGCATAGGCCTAAGGTGCGACGTCTACTCTTTTCAGCCGGGGAAAGGTGAGTAGCACCAAGTTGCATAGGCTCTTCTGGGGGCGAAGATGAGACAACACCCATAGAGGATGACTCCTGGTGGGAAGATTCCCAGGAGTGAGAGTGATTCTTCTCTATATGTCTCTCCCGTAGCCGTCTGTCAATTTTAATGGCCATAAGCATGAGTTCATCCAGGCTCTTAGGGTAAGGAAAATTTGTTAGAACATCCTTAACACCTTCTGAAAGACCAATTCTATACTGACTACAGAGAGCAGGATCATTCCAACAGGATTCAATCGCCCAGCGGCGGAATTTGGCACTATATTCCTCTGCTGAGCGTTTCCCCTGTTTCAGGCTTCGAAGCCTGGCATCAGCGGTCGAAGTCCTGTCAGGGTCCGAATATAGGATCTCCATAGCGGAGAACAAGGCTGAGACAGATTGCAAGGGCTCATCTGTGGGCGCTAAGCCAAACGCCCAGGACTGTGGATCACCCTGGAGCAGAGAGATAACCAGGCCCACCCTCTGCATTTCTGTGCCTGAAGAGTAGGGCCGTAGTCTGAAATAAAGTTCACAGGAGTTCTTGAAGTTGGAGAATCTTGTACGATCCCCATCAAATTTCTCAGGACGGGGAACCTTTGGTTCAACAGGAGGTGAGGATACAGGTGGTGCAGGCAGCTGGCGATTTTCTTGATCAGCCACACGTTGGGCCAGCTGGTTAATGGCGGTAGCCATGGCCTGCACTTGTTGTACAAGTTCTTCCATATCAATTTTTGGGCCTGTTATAATGTAAGGACTATACCGGACACCAGTCTGTCTTGAGCTGATAATCCCCAATCTCCACCGCCTCTTCTGCCTATAGACAAGTCCCCGCTTGTAGGAGACGCGGGTAATGCCTCTCCTACTCGGTTACCCCCAGGACTTATAGGGCGCAAAGATTATCAGCTTAAGGTGGAGACTGATGAACGGCAGGGAGTCCCAAGCGAGGATGCCGGGTGGCGGAAGTCCGATTACAAGCCGAGGTCAGAGCCGGGAGGTCACGGGGCGAGGTATCAGAGGGGTCAGGCGAAAATCGTGGTCAGGCAGGCAAAAGGTCGGTTCAGGCTGAGGTTGACAACAGGAATCAAACGAGCTTCAATGCTTGGTACTAGGCGCTATAACAGGCAATGACACACTGCAGTGGAAATCCCTTTATAGTGGGAAAACCGGCAGGATTGGACAGGGAGACAGTGGCTGGGATTGGTGCACTTAGGATCTGACGGCAGATTGGAGCACTGGCCCTGTAGTCTGATTGGTGAGCTCTGGGCTGATTGCTTCAGCTGAGCTTCCCAGGCAAACTGCTCAGAGCTGCACCTTCTAGACTTTGTTCTCTTAAACAGCCTCCGGTGGCCATTCTGAGTATTGCACCCCCGGAAGACATGAGCTGACTGTAAAGGCCAGCAAGCACAAGCTGAGTGACAACGGGCAAGGGGGGAGGACTTACTCGGCGACACACGCGCCGCTGGGGATGGCATCGGAGGCAGAGGCGGCTGCTGGGCAGGAGAAACCCTGGCCAGTTGCCTAGGGACACCACGGGCACGGACTGAAGGCAAGTCATTCCTGACAACAAGTACTGTAAAGTAATGTCTCAAAAGCTTGCCACTGTGTTGATATGAGCCAAGAAAAGGTAATGTAGCAACCAAGCATATTCATCTAACAAGGTCACCATCTAGCCTTTTAAGTTTTTCAGACATCTCCATCTTCAGAAAGGTACTATAGTGTCTCAAAAACGTGCAACTTGGTTGACTTGAATCAAGAAAAGGTGACAGACGAACCAGGTCTTTAAGTAACACGATCACCACCTTGTCACTGAATTTTTCTCCCCAGGCCTTTTTTATGTCATCATTTGACAGGTGCTGCTTCAAAAGCTTGCAGTGCTCTTTGACTTTACTCAAGTAAATGTAATCCTGCAATTCGGCATCTTTTCCTTAAAGTTTTTGTGGCTACTCAAGTCTTTTCCTTGACATTTGACAGGCGATGTCTTAAAAGCTTGCAATTATGTTGAATTGAAGCAAGATGACCCAGTATCTAACCTAGTGTCTAGTGATAACAAGACTACCATCCTCTGGAATGGCTTCCTAGTATTAGTATTTGCAACTCCCAGGTATTTAGCTAACAAGATCAAAATCCTGTCCTTAAAGTTGTCAAGACTTCTCAGGCCTTTAGTTCTTATTTGACAAGTGGTGTTCGCAACTGTGTTGACTTGTGGCAAGAAAATGTGACACGACAAACCCAGATCTCTAAGTAACACGAACACCACCTTGTCATTGAAGTACTTAAGACTCATCGGCCCTTTGTGCCACCATTTGATGCAGTGGTCTTTGACTTCAATCAAGCTAATGTAATAGTGTAACTCTGCATCTTCTCCCTAAAGCTTTTGTTACTACTCAGGCCTTTTCCTCGGTCATTCCAAAGATCATGTCTTAAAACTATACAATTATGTTCAATTAAAGCAAGAGAAGTTGACACAGTAACCTAGCGATAACAAGACCACTCTCTGTTTTAAATGGCTTCCAGTTATGATCATGTGCAACCCCAAGGCCTTTAGCTATCAAGATTAAAATCTTGTCCTTAGTGATATTAGGAATCCTCAGGCCTTTAGTCCTTATTTGACAAGCAGTATTGAAAAAGCTTGCAACTGTGTGCCAAGAAACATCTTCAGATAACAAGATTGTCACCTTCACTTTCTTTTTACAAGGCTTCCTGGGCCTTTTTCTCAGTCATCATTTGACAGGTGGCGCCTTCAAAGCACCAACTCATTTCAGTTATTCACTTCTGATTAAAATTTGCCCAGGTAGACAATAATTTTTTGACAAGTGGGAGAGTGGTTGAGTGTCACCCTTCGGGGGACACATGATGGCATCTGTAATAACAGTGGCTGTCAATAATCTCCCTTGTCCGTAGTCCCACTTACTATCCTTAGCATGTTTAGAATATTCAGAATATTTAGAATATAGTTAGATCTTGATGTTTTTATAATCTGGAGATTCTTTTAAATGTTAGGAGTCAATAACATATTTCTCAATACCAATGTCATGTTGGAATCAAAATGTATTATGTCCACCCCAGTAGGATTCTCACAGTGGTGCTATGACAACGTTGGGGTTGCCTTTATGAGCCAGCAAAACCCAGGTATTTTGAATGTATATCTTTCCAGGTAATGAGCACTGATGTAATCTTATGTGACCTCAGAGTGTTAGCCGAGGAGCCAGACAGTAACCAGCCAGAGAAAGAGCGACCATACTATAAGATGGAAGTATAGGGTGGAAGTAGTTCGGTAAGCTTAGACTATTATGGGAACAGGCATAACCATGCTAGCCTGCTGTAACACCTATCTACATGCAGCATTAAGGGATATGCCCATAGAAGGGAGGGGCCAGGGCGCCTCTCTGCCATATACTGGCCCAGATAAATGTTTCTTGTCGGAATGAAATGTTTTGCAATACAATGATAGTGGGATTCCGGGCAGATCACTGGTCTCCTTTCAGCTGGTAACCCATGACCTCAGCCAAGCCCCTGTTCGCTAGGAAGCCAGTCAAGCCTCACCAGACACGGTTGCCCCCAGGACTTATGTGACACACAGGATGCCACCTGAGGCTATGGAGACCTACCTACTGCCAAGGCACACTAGGAAGCTGGGCATGGAAGCTCTGAGGATGGACAGGATCACAAATGGTGGGTGACAAATGGTGGTAAGATGTCTGTTGTGAAGCAGAGATTGATGTCAGGAGGTCATAAGTCACCCAGTTTCCAGTGGGCATAAATGGGATCCCCTCCAATCAGCGCTTTATGCCACACATAAAAAGGCATAAAGCACTGTTTTGAACAGAGCGCAGGTATAGGGAGCGGGAGTGACCACATCTTTGGTTTCCCAGCAGTCTGCAGCATGCTCACGCCTCCCAATACAGATGCCCCAGAGTGCTTACATACTAGTAATACTACACACTAATAATAAATAAATAAATATATACTTAATCCTAATGCCCAAATAAATACGGGGAGGCCGATTCATTAATAGCGCCAGGTAGCGACAGATGAGCGCCAGTAGCGTGATTTTCACAGCGCCCGCTAGTATTCGCTGTGCTTGGCCATTGTTCGCTTGTTGACAGCGACTCAGTCGGTGTGCGGTAATGTTGAATACTGGGTTAGGAGTCGCTGTTTCACAGGTTCCGCGCTGTATGGGTGTGCCTGAAAGCGAATGGCCAGAGCGAACGGCTCCCAGCATATTCATTAACAAATCACGCTCAAAAAATTCTCGCGCTGTGAAATGCTTGTTTAAACCCCAGACCGCTGGCGGCGATGGCTTAAAAGTAGTTTTTAACCCCCAAACAACCATATTTTTGGATTAAAAATTTAAACAAGTTTTTCTAAACATTTGGTAATATGAATACATTAATATCAGACCTGTAATATCAATTCTGCACAAATGTTTTGTTTTTTTTTTTTACCTTAAAGTGGACCAACACCCAGGATTTTGACTATCCTGGGTGTTGGTCCACTTAGGTGGGGCACCCCGCCGCAAAAACTCACCTCTCCCCGTTACCACGTGACCTCGTCCGGCCAATGACAGCGCTCAGAGCCGCTCTGGTATGCGAGTCCAAAGCCGCTTGGACGCGCATACCAGAGCGCTGTCATTGGCTGCGTCTCTCGCTTCCCTCTAACAGGGAGCGCGCCTGCGCCGGCCATTCACAAAACGGCCGGCGCGGGAGCGCGCCCTGCTAGAGGGAAGCGAGAGACGCGGCCGCGTCTCGCGCATGTGCCGTTGGATCGCCGGTAAGGTAAGGATTGTGGGCCTCCTGGGGGGTTCCTCCCCCCGGGCCGATCCCCCCTGGGTGTTGGTCCACTTTAAAAAAAAAATCTAACATTGCCGTAGTGGTCACAGAATTTTTGACAGTTAAAAAAAAAAAAAAACACTCATATCAATTAATTAAGAATATTTAAAGATTGCTCCATTGAAATGCATTGGAGAGCGCCAGGTAGCGAGAGGTCATACCTGGCGCTGTGATGGGATTAGCAGCGGCGCTGTTCGTTGCAGTCCGCTACATGATGAATCCCGCGCTAGGTGACGCTCTCGCCGGCGCTAGCCTCATTTAGCGTGATAAATGCGTGATTGTGTCCGCCGCCTGGCGTTCTGGAGTCGGTAGCCGCCGATAGCTGGCGCTACCTGGCGCTAGTGAGACACTACCTGGCGCTATCCCTTGATAAATAAGGCCATTAAATACAATGTAGGTAACAATCAATAGTGCAATAATGTGCCAAAATGTGCACTAGATCCCCTAGCATACTATATGTGCATCAACAATAAAAGCTAGTATGGCTATGTCTCATTATCAGAAGAAATTTTTTACCAACATAAAGAAAGAGGTCCTCCTCCTGCTTCTTCGCGAGGCTGCCGATTCACCTATGGTGTCCCCCTTATAAGGAGAAACTGGTCCAATTAGGTTTCTCGACTGCACAGCCGCACAGTACAGCTTCCAGGTTATGGGTGGCAAAAACACTTGTTGTCTTGTTGGGGGGGCAGGTTAGTCCGTCAGGCCAACGACTTTGTTGGAAGCAGAAGAGGAGTGGGCGCTGTCTGCGGCTGCAGCAGCCAGAGCTGCTTGATTGAAAGCGGAAGAGGAGCGGGTGCTGCCTGTGGCTGCAGCGGGCCAAACTGCAGTCATACACAGTGGGAGCACCAGGGAACCAGGAGTCTGTCACAATAGTCTTTCAGGAAGAGCAACGACCATATTTGGACAGTGGAAAAATCATCCGTTGCCATGAGAGATCAGCAAACACACTGTCCCACATGGCCTTCCCTTCAAAAGATCCTGTGTGTCCCATTTACATCTAGGATAGACCGGAGGGGACCATCAGAAAACTCCCTGCAACTAATGCACACTGTCCAGATACCTTCATTGAATTTTTCATAAACACATCTCAGCCAGTGCTTTATAAAGAATCCTGTGGTTGTCATGAACCTTAATCACAATCTACATGTTCAGAACCTGGAGATCCAAACGTAATCGTACACACATGCACTGTCATTCTAGTAGGCACAGGGACCATGCTATGGAGAACTCAGGGAAGGAACTGTATCCAATAGTGATGTCTGGTCTCATAGCATGCACAGTGAGTTGGGATTGTTGGCACCGGAGCAGAAACTCCTCCTAGGTGACAGGGGGAAGTGTCAGACCTGTGCATAAAGGTCTAAAGCCCAGACCTGCCATTATATGAATGTATTTGTTGCTTGTATGTTGTCTAGTATGCTCTTGCAGCGATTAAATACATAACTTAGGCTACTTTTTTAACCTGATGAGGAGAAACTGGTCCAGGAGTCTGTCACGATAGTCTTTCAGGAAAAGCAACAACCAGATTTGGACAGCGGGAAATCGTCCATTGCTATCAGAGATAAGCAAACACACTGCCCCACATGGCCTTCCCTTCAAAATGTCCTCTCTGTCCCAGTCACATCTAGGATAGACCGGAAGGGACTATGATACCATCATAGAATTTTTTTTAGACACACCTGAGCCATGCTATGGAGAACTCGGGGCAAGAACTGTATCCAATAGTGATGTCTGGTCTCATAGCATGCACAGTGAATTGTGATTGTTGGTACCGGAGCAGAAACTCCTCCTACATGACTGGGGGAAGTGTCAAACCTGTGCATAAAGGTCTAAAGCCCAGATATTCCCCTGTCTTTCAACAGGAGGAAGCAACAGGATCCAGAAAACTCTGCATGGCTGATTTATTTGGTCATTCTGTGTGTAACTACTCACTTGTAATTTGCCCTTCAGACCATTATATGAATATATTTGTTGCTTGTATATCGTCTAGTGTGCTCTTGCAGTGATTAAATACATAACTGTTAAAAACGTAATAAACATAGGCTACTGTTTTATCCTGATCCTATTCATTATGCATGCTTTCTTGTTTATATTACACTACTAGGGCTGGCTTCTGGCTCGATATATTCCAGCTAACTGTCCAGGGTGTTATTTACGACTGGTAGGAATACGTTCACTTGTGGTAGTGAAAGGGATCCCGCAGCGTGTTTGGGTCATTTGGCCTGTATTAACGAAAACCTAGCACGTGAATTTGGTGAGAATGATAGCAGCCAGAGCACATGTTACAGGTATAATCACAAAGGTTATAAATGTAAACCGATGTCTAAAGGTAAGATGATCACCATCCCGTTTTTCAAGTTATTGAGACTTCATGAGACTCTTTCTCTGTCATTACTTGAGAGGTGGTGTCCCAAAAGCTTGCAGCAGAATTCGATTTGGCTCAAGACATTGTAACACTGAAACTCAGCACCTTTTCCTTGATATTTTAAAGCCACCTTAGGCCTTTTCTCGTATTGAGACTCCCTCAACAATAGAAAGGTGGTCCCAAAAGCTTGCAGTAGTATTTGACTTTACTCAACAAATTGTAATCCTGCAACTCAGAATCTTTTACCTGATGTTTTGGAGGCCTTTCTTGCCTTTTTCTTTAACTTTTAGGCTATAGGCTCTTCAGACTTTTTCCTTGAGACAATTGAGACTCCTTAAGACTCTTTCTCAGTCATTATTTGATAGGTGGTGCCTCACATATTTTTAGTATTATTTGGCGTCATTCAAGAAAAGCAAAGAAATCAGGTTTCGCCTAGAATACATGAGATATTTAAATACAATTATAGATTTTTTTCTTTGAAATTATTTATTATTTACTGTACACAAGGGGGGGAAAGTGGGAAAGTTAGTGTTTGCCTTAAAAGTTTGGAAGGCTGTTGAGGCATTTTCATTTGGGTTTTGGAGGCTCCTCATGCCTTTTCCTTGAAGTTTAAAAGGCTGCTCAGTCCTTTTCTTGGGGTTTTTGAGGCTCCTCAGGCCAATTTCTCCTGTTCAGACTCTCTAAGCCTCTTTCCTTATGATCATTCAAGAGGTAGCTTCTTTAAAGCTTGCATTAGTATTTGACTTGACTCAAGAAATTATATCCCTAAAACTCATCACTTTTTCCTTGACATTTTGGAGGCCCCATGCATTTTCCTTGAAATTTTAGAGGGTCCCCAGGCCTTTTCCTTGAAGTTTTGGCTGCTCCATGATTTTTCCTTGAATTGTTATAGGCACTTCAGGCCTTTTCCTTGAGGTTTTGGAGGCTCCTCGGGCCTATTCACTAGTCATTTGACAGGTGGTGTCTCAAAGGACTGCAACGTGTTGAATTATGTCAAGGAAGGGAAACACTACAACCCAACATCTAAAATTAATAATATCCACCATCCTGTTTTTCTCGTTATTGAGATTCCCTAAAACTTCTCAGTTATCACTTGACTCAAAAGCATGCAGTAGTATTTGACTTGAATTGTAACCCAGTAACTCGGCATTGGGGGGGTCTCCTTGTGCATTTTCTTGAAGTTTAGAGGTTTGTTTGGGCCTTTTCCTTGAGGTTTTGGGGGCTCCATTTTCCTTGACGTTTAGAAGGCTGTTCAGGCCTTTTCCTTCGGGACTTGGTGGCTTCTGGGGTCTTTTCTTTGAGATCCTCAGGCTCCTCAGGCATTTTTCTCTCTCCAGTCAGGGTGTCTCAAAAGCCTGCAACTGTGTAAAGGAAGAGTAACACTGCAAGCCAACTTTTTTCAGATAACATGTTTTTCTCATTTTTGAGACATTCCCGGGCCTCTTTCTTGGTCGTAATTTGGGAAGTAGTATATAAAAAACTCAAATGGCCTGTGAATGTAAACCTTACAGAAGGAGATTGTTCTGGTCTTTTCTCCAGCACTCTTGATAGTGCCATCAGAAAATCTTGTTTAAGTCAAAAAAGAGAACAAGTCTTCAAGTACCAAAATCGTAAGCACAGAATGCTCTCAAATGCACGTAGCTCCAAATGGCTGGGCAGCAGGGTGTGAGATCTAACGCTTGACGCATATGCTTCCCTTTAAATGATAGACTGAAGTGGGGATGGAGGAGACAGAACTAGACACGCAACTTTATGAAACACCGAGGATGAAAAATGTAAAGGTGACTAGCAGTTTATCTCTGGAGTTTGTGCTATATGCAGCTTATGAACAAAGGAAAAGCCTGTTGGCACACCCTCCCCGGGTACATCTCATAATGGTGCAGTTTCTACAGCAGCATTGTGTAGAGAGAAAAATGCAAGTGCACGACCCAACTGCAGTATTAAGATGAACCCCCCCCCCCCGCCAGCAAACATCCTCCAGGCATAGAAAAGATGAAACTCTCCATAGTATATTGAGCTAAAGAGCTCACAAGCTTTTACTATACCAGGGAGAGTGGAAAAGATCAAATAGCTTACAATCTAATAGTGTATAAGGGAGGATACAGAAGGAGAAGAGCTTACAATCTATTATGGTATAAGGAAGGATACAGGAGAAGAGCTTAAACTCTATTAGGGTATAAGGGGGGATACAGAAGGAGAAGAGCTTGCAATCTATTAGGGTATAAGGGAGCACACAGGAGGAGAAGAGCTTATAATCTATTAGGGTATAAGGGAGGATACAGAGGGAGAAGAGCTTACAATCTATTAGGGTATAAGGGAGTATACAGAAGGAGAAGAGCTTACAATCTATTAGGGTATAAGGGAAGATACAGAAAGAGAAGAACTTACAATCTATTAGGCTATAAGGGAGGAGGATACATAAGAAGAATAACTTACAATCTATTAGGGTATAAGGGAGGATACAGAAGGAGGAAGAGCTTACATTCTATTAGGGTATAAGGGAGGATACAGAAGGAGGAAGAGATTATATTCTATTAGGGTATATGGGATGATACAGAAGGAAAGGAGCTTACAATATATTAGGGTATAAGGGAGGATACGGAAGGAAAAGAGCTTACAATTTATTGAGGTATAAGGGAGGATACAGAAGGGGGAAGAGCTTACAATCTATTAGGCTATAAGGGAAGATACTGAAGGAGAAGAGCTTACAATTTATTAGAGTATAAGGGTGGATATAGAAGGGGAAGAGCTTACAATCTATTAGGGTATAAGGGAGGATACAGAAGGAGAAGAGCTTACAGTCTATTAGGGTATAAGGGAGGATACAGAAGGAGAAGAGCTTACAGTCTATTAGGGTAAAAGGGAGGATACAGAAGGAGAAGAGCTTACAGTCTATTAGGGTAAAAGGGAGGATACAGAAGGAGGAAGATCTTACAGTCTATTAAGGTAGGAGAATATAGAAGGATGATGAGCATTTTGGTATGATGGACCATATTCATGAACCCATGGGGGTAACTACAGGGGGTGTAAAGGCAGTAACCACATTGGGGGGGCCAGAAGGTCAGAAGCCCAGTATTGATGCACCCCTTTAATCAGATTTGTGCCACATGTGCTACTTTGTGCAGAGGGCTAAATAAAATTTTAGCAATATAATATTATTAAAAATATAATAATATTAATAGTAAAAACTCTACAAATATTAATGATCCGCTGTCTGTACTGAAGGCTAATAGCACTGTTAGTATTATCATAAAAAAATATTAATGATCCAGCATTTGTACTGTTGAGGGCTAACAGAACAGTAGTACAATAATAATACAAATAATAATAATGAGCCAGTGTCTGTACAGAAGGCTAATTGCGCTTTTAGTATAATAATAATAATAATAATATTTCAGTCATAGTAATATGAATCAGCCTGAGTTGGATAATTGACCACAGACACATCAGAGGGAATAAAACAAAAAATCATTGTAATAAAGGTTAGGATGCAATACCAACAGTAAATAAGCAGCAATAATATTAATAATGTTAAATCCAAACCAGAATGTAATGGAAAATGAACATTTAAAAAAAAAAGAAAAAAACATAATAAGGGTCATAACTAGACTCAGACCTCAGCTGGAACTTATTGGGAGAGGGAAATATTAATACTAATTTAATTGGGGGTCAACTCAAATAAAAATATAAAAGAGAATTGTCATAATTTTAAATAATTATAGTAATAATAATATTCCAGTCATCATATTACTACTGAGCCTGACCAAGGAGTATGGCAAATAAAATATCTGGAGGGATTAAAACTATAGGTAATCATAAAAATAAAGGACAGAGTGCAATACCATGGACATAAATACTAACAGTAAAATATAATAAAAAAAATACAAATATTAATAAGGCTTATAACTAGAGGCTAATGAAAACTAGAAAGCAATGTAAAATGATTGCAAATAAATAAAATAATAATATTAATATTAACTAGAATGTAATGTTAAATCGACATCATAAATAATAATAATCTTTTGAATTTGGAATTAAGGGGGATTATAACAGTAATGTAATGGAAAATAACCAAATTATTATTATTTTATTATTATTATTATTATTACCATTAATTATTATTAACATTAGTAATAATATTATTATTTATAATAATTATAACCGTCAGTTGGAGTCAAATGCAAAACAAATGTAAACTTTGAAGGAATTAAAAAGAGAAATTAACAATTTAAAAATAAGTAATAATAACATGAATTACAAGATATATGAGTTGAGTATGATTACATTTTAAGAATATTAACCATAATGTCAATATAATAATATTAATAACATAAATAACGAAGACAAGTTGAACACAAGAGTTGGAGGAAAGTCAAATGAATAGTGGGCACGAATAATGATAGTAATGGCAGTAAGATAAATTGTCGGTGTATCTGAGCTTGAGTTACATGCACAAAAGCTTAAAGAATAATGATTTAAGAATAATATTAACAACAATAATAATTAATACATCATATTATTATTAATAATAATAGCAAATATTTTTATTATTTAAAGTATCATTATGAAGATGTTTAAAACCAGCCGGTCCTGCATATCCCAGATAAAGAAGTATAGTGTCAACATATTAGACCTCTCTTCCCCAGCGATCTCTGATTGGCTGCCGCTGGGGGTCTGACAGGAGCGGGCCGATGCTAGGCAGGCATGGGTGGTGTCATTACAAGATGTCTGCATGAGTGCCATGAGACCTGTCTGATAGGAGTGAATCCAGGGTGAGCGGAGGTGGCCAGGTGCAGGGGGCTGGGTGACCGGGTACAGGAGGGAGGGTGGTAGTGGATGGGTACAGGAAGGTGGAGGTCTGGGTGCAGGGAGGCAGAGGGGCCATGGCCGGGTGCAGGAGGTGTGTGGATGGGTGCAGGAAGGAGGGTGGTCATAGTTTGATGCAGGGGTGTCAATGGCTGGGTGCAGGAAGGAGGATGCTGTGTGCAGGGGGGTGGGTGAATGGGTGCAGGGATTAAGGGTGGTTGTGGCTGGGTGCAGGGAGGTGGGAGGCTGGGTGCAGGGACGTAGGGTGGTCATAGTTGGATGCAGGGGTGTCAGAGGCTGGGTGCAGGAGGGAGGATGCTGGCTGCAGGGGGTGGGTGGCTGGATGCAGGGAGGAGGGTGCTAGGTGCAGGGGGTGGGTGGTTGGATGCATGGAGGCAGGATGGTCATGGCTGGGTGCAGGGAGGTGGGTGGCTGCAGCCGTGGTTAGTCACTATTGTGTGGCTCAGGGTTGCCTGTAGGGTGGTGTGCAATCAGTAGGTAAGTACGGCATTATATGCTGCACCTGGTGGCACATGTGGGTTCTGGGTACAGATAAAAAAGGTCGGACACCATACAGGCAGTAAGGGCTGGGTGCTGCACCTGGTGGCACAGGTAGGCTACGGTGGCACAGGTGAGTCTGGGTGCATGCAGGGTCTGGGTGAGGGTTAGTACCTGGTAGCACAGGTGGGCTCAGGAAGGAAGGATTAGGAACTGTAACTGATGGCACAGGCAGGGTCGACGTCAGGGTTGGTACCTGGTGGCACAGGTGGGTTCTGGGTACAAGCAAGAGGGGTTGTGCACTTCGGTTGGTGGCACAGTAAGGATCTGGGTCAGGGGTCAGTACTTAGTGGCACAAGTGAGTCTGGGTAGAGACAGGGGTCGGTACCTGGCAGCATAGGTGAGCCTGATTAGAGGCTTGGTCGTACCTGGCGGCACAGGTGTGAGTCTGGGTAGAGGCAGGGGTCAGTCTGTAGCAGCACAGGTGAATCTGGTTAGAGGCAGGTAGGTGCCTAGCAGCACAGGTGAGTCTGGGTAGAGGCATGCGATCAGTACCTGATGACACACATAAGTCTGGTTAGAGGCAGGGGTGCTACCTGGTGGTACTGTTGAGTCTGGTTAGAGGCAGGGGCTGGTGCCTAGAAGAACAGGTGAGCAGGGTTTGAGGCAGGGGGTAGCACCTGGTGGCACAGGTGAGTCTGGGAAGAGGCAGGGTATCGGTTTCTGGTGGCACAGGTGATTCTGGTTAGAGGCTGGGGATAGGTACCTGGCTGCACAGGTGAGTCTAGGTAAAGGCAAGGGATCGCTGGTTAGAGGCAGAGGTTCACAACTGGCAGCACAGGTGAGTCTGGTTAGAGGCAGGGGTTGGGGCCTAGAACCACAGTAGAGGCAGGGTGTTGCCACCTGGTGGCACAGGTGAGTCTGATTAGAGCCTGGGGATTGGTACCTGGCAGCACAGGTGAGTATGGGGAGAGGCAGGGGATTGGTACCTGGCAGCACAGGTGAGTCTGGTTGGAGGCAGGGGGTCGGTACCTGGCAGCACAGATGAGTCTGGGTAGAGGCAAGGGTCGGTACCTGGCAGCACAGATGAGTCTGGGTAGAGGCAAGGGTCGGTACCTGGCAGCACAGGTAAGTCTGGGTAGAGGCAGGGGGTGGGTACCTGGCAGCACAGGTGAGTCTGGTTGGAGGCAGGGGGTCGGTACCTGGCAGCACAGATGAGTCTGGGTAGAGGCAGGGGGTCAGTACCTGGCAGCACAGGTGAGTCTGGTTGGAGGCAGGGAGTGGGTACCTGGCAGCACAGGTGAGTCTGGTTAGAGGCTGGGTATCGGTACCTGGCAGCACAGGTGAGTCTAGGTAAAGGCAGGGGATCGCTACCTGGTGTCACAGGTAAATCTGGTAAGAGGCAGGGGTTGGTGCCTAGAACCACAGTAGAGTCAGGGTGTTGCCACCTGGTGGCACAGGTGAGTCTGATTATAGCCTGGGGATTGGTACCTGGCAGCACAGGTGAGTCTGGTTGGAGGCAGGGGGTCAGTACCTGGCAGCACAGGTGAGTCTGGTTGGAGGCCGGGGGTCAGTACCTGGCAGCACAGGTGAGTCTGGTTGGAGGCAGGGAGTCGGTACCTGGCAGCACAGGTGAATCTGGGTAGAGGCAGGGGGTTGGTACCTGGCAGCACAGGTGAGTCTGGTTGGAGGCAGGGGGTCGGTACCTGGCAGCACAGGTGAGTCTGGTTGGAGGCAGGGGGTCGGTACCTGGCAGCACAGGTGAGTCTGGTTGGAGGCAGGGGGTCGGTACCTGGCAGCACAGGTGAGTCTGGTTGGAGGCAGGGGGTCGGTACCTGGCAGCACAGGTGAGTCTGGTTGGAGGCAGGGGGTCGGTACCTGGCAGCACAGGTGAGTCTGGTTGGAGGCAGGGGGTCGGTACTTGGCAGCACATGTGAGTCTGGGTAGAGGCAGGGGGTCAGTACCTGGCAGCACAGGTGAGTCTGGTTGGAGGCAGGGGGTCGGTACCTGGCAGCACATGTGAGTCTGGTTGGAGGCAGGGGGTCGGTACCTGGCAGCACAGGTGAGTCTGGTTGGAGGCAGGGGGTCGGTACCTGGCAGCACATGTGAGTCTGGTTGGAGGCAGGTACCTGGCAGCACAGGTGAGTCTGGTTGGAGGCAGGGGGTCGGTACTTGGCAGCACATGTGAGTCTGGGTAGAGGCAGGGGGTCAGTACCTGGCAGCACAGGTGAGTCTGGTTGGAGGCAGGGACCGGTACCTGGCAGCACAGGTGAGTCTGGGTAGAGGCAGGGGGTCAGTACCTGGCAGCACAGGTGAGTCTGGTTGGAGGCAGGGGGTCGGTACCTGGCAGCACAGGTGAGTCTGGTTGGAGGCAGGGGGTCGGTACCTGGCAGCACAGGTGAGTCTGGTTGGAGGCAGGGGGTCGGTACCTGGCAGCACAAGTGAGTGTGAGGTAAGTACCTGCTCGAAGTAGATGATGCGGGTCTTGTTGCTCATCTCGGAGGGCTCGTGGTTGGTGCTCCGCACGGCAGAGAAGGCCACCTTGGAGTTGGCAGCCCGCACGGAGATGCCCAGCGGGGAGGAGGAGGAGGCGCCCTTGGAGTCGGTGGCCGGGTTGGAGTCGCACACCACCAGGCATTTGCCCTCCAGGACTATAGGCTCCGTGTCGTTCTGGGCTCGGGCGGGCGCGGACATGACGAGGAGCAGCAGCAGCAGCGCAGCGGAGCGGAGGACAAGCAGCGCCCGGGAGACACCCAGGCGGGAGCGCGCCGCCTGCAGCAGCGCCATGCCGGACACCCCCAACTCTCCAAAGCCGCTTTATTCACCCAAATACTAAATCCACCGGAACCGCTTACTGGCGAAGAAGCTCCCGCCGCAACCTATCGCCGCCCGCTGCTGCCATCCCGAACTGTGTGCCGGCTCCGCTCTGACTGCTGCCCCGACACCCCCTCCCCCGAGCCTCATGCCTCAATGGGCGTGGCCAGAGAAGGGAGGGGCAGTCTGCCGGCTATCTGCTAGCAGGGAAGGTTAGTGTCTGTGGTTACTCACCTGCCCCTCCCTCCTCCATCATCTCCTTCCATCCATCTTCATTCATCTATCCTTCCATCCATCTTTATCATCTCCATCCATCTCTATTGTCTCCATCCATCCTTCCATCCATCTCTATCATCCCCATCCATCCTTCCATCTATCTCTATATTCTCTATCCATCCATCCTTCCATCTATCTCTATCATCCCCATCTATCCCTCCGTCCATCTTTATAATCTCAATCCATTCTGCCATCTCCATACATCTCTATTGTCTCCATCCATCCATCTCTATCATCCCCATCCATCCTTCCATCCATCTCTATCATCCCCATCCAATATTCCATCCATCTCTATCATCTCCACCCATCCTTTCATCCATTTCTATAATCTTCCCTAAATCTATCCTTCCATCTCTATCATCTCCACCCATCCTTCCATCCATTTCTATAATCTTCCCTAAATCTATCCTTCCATCTCTATCATCTCCACCCATCCTTCCATCAATCTCAATCATCACCATCCATCTCTATTGTCTCCATACATCCTTCCATCTCTATCATCTCCATCCATCCATCAATCCACATATCTCCATCATTTCCATCTATCCATCCATCTTTTTTATCTCTATCATTTCCATCCTTCCATCTCTATCATTTCCATCTATCCAGCCATCTGTATCAGCCCCATCCTTCCACCCATTCATCTCTATCATCTCCATCCATCAATCCACCTATCTCCATCATCTCCATCCATCCATCCATCCATCCTTCTATATCTATCATTTCCATCTTTCCATCTCTATCATTTCCATCCATCCAGCCATCTGTATCATCTCCATCCATCCATCTCTATCATCTCCATCCATCCTTCCATCCATCTATATCATCTCCATCCATCCTTCCATCCATCTCTATCATCTCCATCCATCCTTCCATCCATCTCTATCATCTCCAGCCATCCTTCCATCCATCTCTATCATCTCCATCGATTGATCCATCTCTAACATCTCCAGCCATCCTTCCATCCATCTATATCATCTCCATCCATCCTTCCATCCATCTATATCATCTCCAGCCATCCTTCCATCCATCTATATCATCTCCATCCATCCTTCCATCCATCTCTATCATCTCCATCCATCCATCTATCTCTAACATCTCCAGCCATCCTTCCATCCATCTCTATCATCTCCATCGATTGATCCATCTCTAACATCTCCAGCCATCCTTCCATCCATCTATATCATCTCCATCCATCCTTCCATCCATCTATATCATCTCCAGCCATCCTTCCATCTATCTATATCATCTCCATCCATCCTTCCATCCATCTATATCATCTCCATCCATCCTTCCATCCATCTCTATCATCTCCATCCATCCATCTATCTCTAACATCTCCAGCCATCCTTCCATCCATCTCTATCATCTCCATCGATTGATCCATCTCTAACATCTTCAGCCATCCTTTCACCCATCTTTATCATCTCTATAGAGAGATTCTTTGTTCCTTTTATTCATTCTTCTCTTCTTTCCTCTCCTTTCTTTCCCCTGCTTTTTTCGTTCTTTCCTCTGTCTTTTTTTCCTCTCGTCCTATTCCGCTTTTCCCCTCCCCATCCTCTGGTATCTGAGACCCAGTTGCAGCCAATAGCAGAGGGGTGAAAGCAGATGAATAGACGGGGACATCTGTAATTGAATAATAAATGTTATTGGCCGTGTAACACTGACACCCGGCGCAATCCCAGAGCGCCCTGCGCCTCCGCAAGGAGATGACAGTCCCAGTGAAAGTTTATTCATTTATAGTTGCAGCGGCGGAGCTTAATTGAGATGGAAAGTGTGCCGAGCCATTACCACTGATTATGTCGATGAAACCTAAAATGGCCCCACTCCCTCTAAAACAATTATCAGCCCCGCGCCCCCCGAGCCTATCGACCAGCCATCAATGAAGATTAATGATTCTCTGCTCAGACTGCTACTGCCCTCTGCAGGCCATTCCAGTGCACACAGGGATGCCAGTCTACAGGCTCATGCACAGCGCAGAAACGGATAGATGGATAGAGAAATGGATAGATAGATAGATTGATAGAGGGTAGATAGATAGATAGATAGATGACAGGATGTGGGATAGATAGATAGATAGATAGATAGATAGATAGATAAGCTACTGTAGCTGCCTAGGTTTAAAGATATGAGAAATATGAGAAAGAAGAAAAAAAAGAAATATATGTGATAGAAAGAAAGACAGATATATAGAATGAAAGTAAGAAATGAATGGGATTGTTGGCTAGCTGTTTAAGTATGTAGATGTGAGAAGGAAGAAGATAAAGAAAAAGAAAGAAGATAGATATATAGAAGATAAAAGAAGATATATATATATATATATATATGTATGTTTGGCTATGTATTACATGTCCAGGGTAACCCGTATAGATACTGTTCAGGTGGTGCCTGCTAGCCAGCATCCAGGTCACCATCATATTGATCATAGTGTGATCTGCGCAGGTGAGTGGGGCAATGAGGCACTGCTCATACCTCATCCTTTATGTATTTCTGTATATAGTATCCACGTTCCGGCAGTGGGCGGCACGCCTGGCCTGGTGGGATTGCGGTAAGGCGATGCATAGGAGGTGATAAAACACGATAACAAGAATTTATCAGAGGCTGTTTAAATTTTACTGCCTGTTTCTGCTGTGCCATGAATTCTGCCCTACTGACCCGTTATGTAATATACGACACCTGCAGGATTGCCATCTAACCAGGCCCTGGTGGAAACGCACCCATCCAGGCCCAGCCGCAGCTTCAAGATGGCGATACGGAGGAGATTGCTCGGTGCCAAGAGCAAAGATCATTGGAAATAAAACACAATGCATCTTGTGTCTTTATCAGATAAAAAAATAATCAACAACCTGGAACAGCGTGACGCCGTTTTATCTTGACTCAAAAGAAAAATACGAGCAAGCTGCAGAAACACCTCAAAGGTTCAATTACCAAACTGACCTTCTCTTTTAGTTCTTTCTGTTATTTATATACCGTAAATATTGTTTGATCATTTGGGAGCAAAGGGTATTGTCTGACCATTCCCTAATCTTCAGTTTGTCAGGGCATTGCCAGTCATAGGCCATGTGCTCACCAGGGCTAAGACCCTAATGATTGCCATCAGCAAGCTATTAATACTTTAACTGCCTACCTAGAGTTTTTGTCACCCTCTGTTACCAGACCATTTTTCACTATTTTGTGCTACACATGATCAACTGTGATTTTTGAAGGGATTTCCAAGGATACCCCAGGAAAATTATATATTGTTTTTTTTTCATCAGAGTCTGAGCTTTAACATGTTTGGTCTTGCTTTAGTGTATTCTCAATATTTTTGGGTAAAATATGTGCAAACAAAATTAATATCATATTGCATAAAAAGCCCAATTTTTCCCTGAACAGCGGTACCACATGTTTTTTGGTAGACACCCTTTCCTGGCTAGAATACTCCCTCAAACTTGCAGTTTTTCAAGAAAAACAACCCTTTTCATTTGAAATACCCCCACAAACTACTCTGGAAGTACACACCTCAAGCTTTCTAGGCATACCTGGCTTGTTGGCATGGGTGCAGTTTTCTGGAAGTAATCTCTCTATGAATTACTTGGTTGCATAGGGTTTCCCTAAAAAAAAAACAAGTTTTCCTAAATAGAAACAATATGCAAACAAAAAAAAACAAGTTAAATCTGCCCAAGCAAGTCCCCCCCCCCCCCCCCCCCGAACAGAACAATACCATTTTAACTGCCAGGCTTCTTGAGATTTTGTCACCCTCTGTTGACAGGTAATTTTTCACCATTTTGCACCATTATGTTTAACTGTGATTTTTGCAGGAATTTCCAGGAAAATGATATTTTTTCCAGTGTTTAATGTTTCATTTATTTTAAGTAAAACATTGATTTTATTAAAGAAAACCATATTGCATGTGAAAGCCCCACTTCTCTCAATTACAACAGTACTGGTAGACCAGGAGACCTCCCAAAAAGAGCACTTTATAACATTTACAAATAAAATTCAACTATCCACACTATAAAGGGTTACATAAAAAACATTTGCATAGGGTTAAAAACCCTTAAAAATGTTTTAAAAAAATGGCATGGAGTCCTCCTTCCCAGCATAACCAGCCCAGGGACCAGCTATGCAGGGCTTGTAGAGCCCAGCCTCGGTGGTCCCCAGCCTCTGCGTAGCCTTCACAGCCCCTGGGATCTTATGCCCCCCCGGGCTTTGGGAAGGCAGGTAACAGAGTGTTAATGGCAAGTCACCCCCTAGCCACAGGTGACTTGTCAGCCCCCTAAGCCTTGTAAACTGGTATAGGGGTCTCATAGATCGATCCCTCACCAGTTCACAAAGGGTTAAGTGTAAAAAAAAATACACACAGAGACAAGGAAGAAAAAAATATTTTATTTATTGTTTCTTTTTTTTTTAATACTTCCCTTCCATCCATCCTAAGCACTGTGTCCCACGCTGATCACTCTAGCTTTTGCCTGCTGGAAGCCTTTTATACCTACTGGGTGACAGGACATAAATAGTTAATTAAAAGAAATGGCATAGGGTCACCCCTCTGCCCTGCAGACTTCAAGGCTGTGTGGACTTCTTGCCCCCGGGCTCTTCTGCCCCCCCCCCCCCCCGGGCTTTGGGAAGGCAGGTAATTGAGGGGCTAGCCGCAGGTGACTTGCCAGCCTCAAGCCTTGTGAACTGGTATAGGGGTCTCATGGGGCCCTTACTAGTTCCCCAATGATTAACTGTATAAAAGAGACAAACACATAAGAGGAAAAAATACAATTCTGTGATTACTCACCTGTAGAATTGGTATTATATGTATACAGCACGTCCTTTTCCAGAAGATATTCCTTACACTTGGGATATACTCTCCAGTAGATGCCGCTGGACTGCAGAGACAGAAAAGTGTCTCCTCCCGGCCCCATAAATACCCGGGACCTCCCACAAAATCCCCAGTATTGAAAAGCAGTTAGCAAGAGACCGGGAGAACTATAACCATTATATGAAAATGTGAACATAAAAACAATCACCATAAAGAGGTAACTAAAGATAATGAGAATGAGCAGTAAGGCGGAAGGGAGGTTCCTTCCCCTTAGCAGAGTAGGCCTGAATCACAACCTGACGTATCCACTTACTGATAGTGGACTTCTGGCCGGAGCCAGGCCTTTCTTAGGTCCAGACGCATCAGTCTTCCTGAAGGATTCAGTAGCCACCAAATAGAACTTCAGGGTTCTGACTACGTCCAAAGAATGCAAAACCCTTTCCTTAGGGTTACTAGGATTAGGACACAGAGAAGGCAAAACAATGTCCTGATTGAGATGAAAAGCAGAAACAACCTTAGGTAGGAAATTAACTGGCTTAAAACGAAACACCACCTTGTCCTGGTGTCTCTCAAAATAAGGAGGCTTGATGGAAAGCGCCGCCAACTCAGAAACACGCCTAACAGAAGTGATAGCCACCAAAAAGACCACCTTAAGCGTAAGAATGGACAAAGGGGCCCCTTGCAAGGGCTCAAAGGGAGACCCCTGCAGGGCAGATAAGACCAAGTTCAAGTCCCAGACTGGTAACATAGGCTTACGTGGGGGACGCACGTGAGTAACCCCCTGGAAAAAGGTCTTGACCAGGGGATGCTGAGCAAAGGATCTTTGGAAGAAAATAGCCAAAGCAGACACATGGCCTTTCAGAGAACTGAGCTGAAGACCCAGATCCAAACCATGTTGGAGAAACTCCAGAATCCTAGGAATAGAAAACACACGACAGGGAAGCGAGTGGGACTCGCACCAGTCAATGTAAGTACGCCAAACCCTGTAATAGATGGAAGAAGAGGACCTCTTCCTAGCCCTGATCATAGTATTCACCACCGAGGCAGGCAGCCCCTTTTCCATCAAGATGGAGGTTTCAACAGCCAGGCCGTCAAAGCCAGCGTTTGAAAATTGGGTTGGCGTAGGTGTCCCTGACATCTGGAACCAGTGGCAGCGCGTACTGATCTACTGCCAACTGCACGATGTCTGCGAACCACACTCTTCTTGGCCAACAGGGGCCACCAAGATGGTTGGCACCCCTTCCTGAACTATCTTGCGCTGCACCCTGCCCAGCAGTGGAAACGGGGGAAACACATACAGGAGCTGGAACCTCGTCCAGGGCATTGCCAGGGCATCCGTGGCCAAGGCCAGAGGATCCTGGGACAGAGAGACAAAGCTTGGAAGCTTGTGATTGTCACAGGACGCAAATAAATCCACGTCCGGCTGACCCCAGCAGTGGCACGGGGAGCGAAACACCCTGCTGCTGAGGGACCACTCTCCCAGACGAGAGGTCCCCCTGCTCAGAGAGTCTGCCTCCAGATTCTCCACCCCCGGGATGTACACAGCCGAGATGCAGGGAACATTTTCCTCCACCCAGGACAGCATCAGGGACACTTCCTTGAGGGCCCTCTTGCTCCGGGTCCCTCCCTGATGATTGATGTAGGCAACCGCCGTCTGGTTGTCTGAGCGGACCTGAACAGCCCGACCCCTCAGGTGAGCGAGAATCAACCTGATTGCCCTCAATTCCAGAATGTTGATAGGGGCATGGGCCTCCTGAGGGTCCCACTGACCCTGGAATGTCAGGGACTTCCAGAATCCCCCCCAACCTGTCAGACTGGCATCCGTGGTGACAGTCTCCCAGCAGTGGACCAGAAAGGACCTGCCCCCCAGCAGGTTCCCTGAGACCAACCACCACACTAGAGACCACCTGACCTGAGGGGACAAGACAAACACCTGATCCAGGGACCCAGGGTCCCGATCCCATACTGCCAAAAGGTGAAGCTGAGGAGGCCTCATGTGGAACTGAGCATATGGAACCGCCTCGAAGCAGGACACCATCAGGCCCACCAGCTGCATCCCCTGCCTGATGGATGGATGGGGACAACAGCAGGAACTGAACTTTCTATTGAAGGACCTCCACCTTCTGATGAGGAAGAAAGATCTTGACATGAGCTGAATCCAGAACCATGCCCAAAAAGGGTTTCACCATGGAAGGAGACAGGGAACATTTGGGGTGATTGATCACCCAGCCTTACGCGGACCAGAACCAGCAATATGCCTTTCAATGCTGGCTACCCTGGTAGCCAAATCAGGTTGAGACTTCCCATTGGTATGCACCTCACTGGGAGTCAGGTGTAAGCGTGGGGGGGTAGGTGAAGCCAGAGGGGGCGCAGCACTAGGCCCAGCCGCAGGTAAACCAGACTGCAGGGCAAGAACCTGCTGGGCGCAGGCTTCACAGACCCTAACATCATCACTTATAGGGGTTACCCCACACACCACACACAGCCGGGCTTGTCCCGAAGGAACCCCGAGCACATTATCCTGAGAAGCCTCCATATGGTGATTATCACGGCACAACAGGCCAATTGGGATTGACGCTAGTAAAAGCAACCCGGGATGCCCCAATAACCCGCTTGGGAGGTGGGAGTAATGGTATGTAATAGCCCTCCAATAAGAATTAACACTAAATAGAGGGGATAGGACTGGGAGAAACCACAAAGTTTGACCCACCTGCAAGACATAAGCAAAAGATCCCATAAGTGATATGCAATACAGATATGTACATAAAAAATCAGCCTGCAGGGGCACTTACGGACTGCGATAGTAAGACGCCAGGCACACGCAGCAGAAAATTAAAATGGTGCCCGCATATACCTCGAGGGGCGGGCCGCGGAGACAGTGATGCAAAACGGGTCATCCGCAAGGCCCGCCCCCCGAAGAGCGCGAAAACGCGCCCACCTGACAAGACCAGCCAATTATGGCGCAGCAGCGCCTGAGGCGATGTCGGCAGAAGAAGCCAGTGCAATCAATTCACAGGGATCAGACACAACACACACACAGTAAATACAAGGACATGCACATCCCCCCCCCCCCCCGAGAACTACAAGGGAGAGCGAGGGAAGCAACGGCCAGCCTAAAGGGAGCCAACTGTGGGTACAGGGGGCAAGGGGCATAAAGTGCGGGAGAGGCATCCCATAAGGCTCACCATGGGCCTGTACCGCCTACCCTTTGGTGGGGGACAGCGGTTGGAGCAGCGCTCCTTAGCACCTGACAGCGGTGCTGCCTACCTTCACCCGAACCAGAGAAGCCTGAGCTGGGAGGCAGTAGAAGGAAACGGGTGGGAATAGTCCTACAGGGCCGCAGGCTAATAGCCCCGCTCACTTGCAAGTAGAGAGAGCCATCTTCTAGTCATCGCAGCCAGGACTGCAGAGGAGAACTGGGGATTTTGTGGGAGGTCCCGGGTATTTATGGGGCCGGGAGGAGCCACTTTTCTGTCTCTGCAGTCCAGCGCCATCTACTGGAGAGTATATCCCAAGTGTAAGGAATATCTTACCTCCTATCCTGTGTCCAGCAGCAATCATATCCCTTGCCAATTTCCATGACAGCTGCTGGGGGTGATCAGTGGAGGGGGGCTGGGCGGGCAGCCCACCACTTCTGGGCTGCCTGCCCAGCTTGTTAAACTAAGGGTGTACTCCACTAGACTTTCTGCCCATGGGTCTCTACCAAACTTAATCCAGTCCTCCCCACATGTTACCTCCAAGCTGCCGTGGCACCTCAACTTTATCCCTTCAGCTCAGCAGGGTTGCCACCCAGCTTTATATATATCTGTCTTCTTCAAGTGTTTCTGTCACCCAACCCTAAATCACGCTAGTTGGAGAAGAAGTTGCACCTTCATACAATCCTCCTGGGGCCACTTCTTTTATTTTCTTCCCATGATGGCTCTCTGACAAAGTGCAGAAAGTTGTAACTGACAGCTTCCCCCACTGCTTATCGCAAAAGATAAAATAATATGGCGCTGACCCAGAGAGAAGTGGACCTGTGACTTGTCAAACAAGGGAAGGAAACAGCTACACAGGAGCTCAGGGGAGATCTATTCTCGGCCTGATTGGCGGGTGGATTGGATAATTGCAGCTAAGGACAGGTTGGCTGTAACAACAATATGTAACCATGGCAGATTTGCATTTGCCCCGCAGCCATAATGAGGCGTTTGTCTCTGCTGGCCGGCGTCTTTGTCAGGGTGATTATTAAAGATAATCTGCCATGGAGCAAATGAATGCAGAGAGCCCAGAGGAGTTCTGCACACAACTCAGGAAACTACATTAGTTTCTCTAAAAATAATCATCAGCATTTACAGGATATTCGGATGACTGTGATCTCACTGACTGTTACCTCAACCTCTGGCCAAAAAGCTGACAGTCTAATGTCTATGGTATATACACACCTGTTCTGCTTAAAAAATGTTACCCACATGACCTGGCTAGAAGGTGGTTGGTTCAGGGAGTGGGTAACCTTGGGCCCCTAAGGTCTAGTTAAACATGTGTGGGCTAGGGATAACTCTACTAGGCACAATCCTTTAGTGCATGTTGACAGGTTTCTTGAGGAAGTTCCACTTACTTTATTGTTGCAGATTCATAGTGATATGTACATCGGGTCAGTTTTAGAATTACAGGTAACACATGACATCAGGTTCTTTATCAGCATCTGTCATCTTAGGTACACTTCTGGCACACTCCAATGCCTTAGCATGAACTGTAGTCTCATACTAGCTCCTCCTGGGGGGAAGATCAGGAGCAATGTTAGAAAATATTATTTTACAGAAAGAGTAGTAGATGCTTGGAACAAACTTCCAGCAGAGGTAGTTGAAAAATCAACTGTCACTGAATTTAAACATGCCTGGGATAAGCACACATCTATCCTAAGATAAAGAGTACATACAGTATACACATAAGGGCAGACTAGATGGACCGTATGGTCTCCTTCTGCCGTCAACCTTCTATGTTTCTATGTTTGCACTGGTGTCCAAGTTCCACTAAAAGATCCATTTGCATTAGTAAGTATCTCACTTTTTACTAAACATAATCTTAAATAAATGTAAAACTAAAAACATTGGTAACATCTGGAGAATTACAGATATTTGAAAAAAAAGACACTATAATAGCTGAAGATTAAGACCAGTCAAGATGTACCAGTTTCTCTGCATTCATCTCAGGTATTCATCAGAAGGCTCCATTTCTCAAAAAAAGGTAAAAAAACACCAAAAACCATTCTTGCTAGCAAAGAGATGGAGGAAAGTATCAAACCAATTTCTCTCCTTAATAGCTGGTCTTGAAGGTAATTTGTGGTCCTTGAATGCGAGTGTGAACACATTAGCGATAAGCCTTTTGTGCTAGGGCTTATGCACAAGTTTACAATAATAGAATAAATTGATCTGTTCTCCAACTATGAACCTGATCTGCCATATCACAAGTTTGGCCTGTTCTCCAACTATGAACCTGATCTGCTAGCCCATGAGCTCAGCCTGTTCTCCAACTATGAACCTGATCTACCAGCCCATGAGCTCAGCCTGTTCACCAACTATTAACCTGATCTGCCAGCCAATGAGCTCAACCTGCTCTCCAACTATGATCCTGATCTGCCAGCCCATGAGCTCAAACTGTTCTCCAACTAGGAACCTGATCTGCCCTATCACAAGTTTGGCCTGTTTTCCATCTATGAATCTGGTCTGCCAGCCCACGGCCGTGATCTGTTCTCCAACTATGAACCTGATCTGCTAGCCCATGAGCTCAACCTGCTCTCCAACTATGAACCTGGTCTGCCAGCCCATGAGCTCAAACTGTTCTCCAACTACGAACCTGATCTGCCCTATCACAAGTTTGACCTGTTCTCCATTAATGAACCTGGTCTGCCAGCCCATGACCTTGATCTGTTCTCCAACTATGAACCTGATTTGCCAGCCCATGAGCTCAGCTTGTTCTCCAACTATGAACCTGATTTGCCAGCCCATGAGCTCAGCCTGGTCTCCAACTATTAACCTGATCTACCAGCCCATGAGCTCAGCCTGTTCTCTGACTACGAACCTGATCTCCCAGCCCATGAGCTCAGCCTGTTCTCTGACTACGAACCTGATCTGCCAGCCCATGAGCTCAGCCTGTTCTCTGACTACGAACCTAAAATGGCCAGCTCACAACCTTGGCATGTTCTCTGACTACGAACCTGATCCCAGGTAAGAGTGAGGGGTAGCGCACCCCGAAATGTGTCAGTCACCTGATTTGGGTCTACGTCCCAGAGGAACACTGTGTCAGCATCCCTTATAATGGATTATAAGTTTATCTTTACAGCAACAATTTACAAAGATGTTTAAACATCACTTTCATGCTGTGTCTTCAAAGGAGCTAGCACTCTAATATTCGAAATCCACACAAACTGCTACTTATTCCCTATAGTGGTCCAACACCCATTTTGCCCTAAATGGGCTCTGGGCCACATTGTGATAGTTATCGGGGGCATTCAATTTGCTGGACCCCCCCCCCCTGCAATCCTTATTTCCACTTACCTCCACCGGGATCCCCCGTGGAAATCCAGTCCTGCAATTGGCTTTGCTGCTGGCAGGCAGAAAAGCGGATACGACTCCAGACAATGTGACCACCATCACAGGGACGGATTTCACTGGGGATTGCGGTGGAGGGAAGTGAAAGTGGGATCTATGGAGGTCCATACATGGGGGTGGGCTCACAGCCATCAGGATCCCCCCCCCCCCCCGCAACTAACACATTGAGGTATAGCACTAATTTTGGGTGTTGGCTAGAGATGGGATTTTGGGCAAAATTATCCCTACTCTGGGAACTGATATAGGGTCCCTAGTTAACAGACATTTAAACATAATAAAACAAACAACTAAACTAAAAATAACTCACCTTTGCCTCATCTTCCTTCACCTGTCCCCTGCCGGGCAGTGCCCTCTCTGCAGGTTCGCCAACGGCTGCCAAGGCAGGAGGCAGGGGTATCTCCCTTACTACAGATGTTGGCTGGATGGCTGCAATAGCAGCACCCCGGCAGCAGCAAACTAGCGCCCGCCGGGCCAAGAGGGTGCTTCTGGACCATGAGACCTGCAGAGAGGATGCCGTTGTGGGGGCAGATGAAGGAAGACATTTTGAAACTATATTTTTTCCCTATATCAGCCACTTTAAAAAATTAACAGAAATTTTTGTTATGTGCTGTTCCTTGGGCGTGTAGGTCACTGCTTTACATTAAGTTTATGCTGTCACATTCTCTCCCCAGCCCAACTTCAATGGTGAAGTGGTAATGCTTTTTAAATTTGCTAAGCTTTCATTTCTGTATATAAGTATATTATATATTATTTTTAAATTTTATTTAGAAATAACGATCATTCTTTGTTGGTTATACTCTGGTCTCTTTAAACCTGCATTTATATTAGTCTCCCTGTCTTTGGCGTTTATTAGTAAAATATTTGGTATTTGGGTATGTTTTGGCCATTAGCAAAACAGGATGCAGTCTGCTGTTCGAATGGTCGGCCATATTTATCCCTGGTTGTGCAGCTGCACCCCCTAGTGCTTTCCAGCGATGATACATTTAGTTAAACACAGCTCAGCATTGGGGGTCAGCTTTATCAGTTATAACTGCAAAACATCTGCAATAGCTGCTAGGTTGTATGAGGGGTTTCACTCCTCATATAGCTTCAACCTCACTTAGATCCGATACTCCTACTACCATCTGAAATTACTCCATATACATAAAATCAGTAGCATATTACTGTATTTACTTGCACTTTAGCATTCAGTATATAGCATTTATTTCTTAAAAACACAGTTTCAACACACATCCAAATCATGACACAAATAATTTTGTGGGTGGTAGCGTTGTGATCGTCTTCCAACACATTTCGCGATGAGCTTCTTCAGGGAGGATCCTCACTCAGCTTCAGGTTTGCAGCTTCAGCATGTTGAAAGCTGCTCAAGGCTCAATAAAAAAATCAATAACTGTAAGAAAGTGCTTTCCCCGCTACATTTGGTCTTATAGAGGTAGCTGGACATCCATGGGTTTGTCACAATGGTTCATTAAGCTTTTTTTTCTACAAACCCGAAGTCAGTTTCTCGGTCAAAAAGCGAAGAAATGTGAAAAATGAGAAGAAATTCAATATCCAATAAGTGTCACACTTAGTCGGGCTCAATGTGCGTCAGCAGTAGCTACTGCATACAGAGAAGTATATGCTGTTCTCCAAACCAGAACTTCATTGACTGTAATATGTGGAAATGTCATCTCTGTGCAACCCTGATGTCCGTGTAGGCTCTCTTAAATTCTTTGATGAAGGTAACAACCCAGCCGAAGAGCTCCTGTGAATCCTGCTCCTCGCCTTCCCCGAATGTTTGCTGCAGGGCATGAACACAACAAGACCTTATTAGGCTTCACAATTGGGAAGGATATCAAGGCTGATAATGAGAGAATGTTGCTAACTTTAAACAGACTGGCTCCTCTCCTCCCTGAGAAGACAGAAGACATTGCCGAAAGGTCAGGCAGCACAATTCTTTCCATTTTCTTTTCGGTTGGTGTACAAGTCCCAACTGTGAGGGACTTGTACACTAACCGAAAAGAAAAACCCTTCTCCATCACTCTCCGGCTAAACCGACGGAGAGCCTAAAAAGGACTGACAGCAGCAACTTCTATATATATCATGTGTGAAATGTAACAAGAAGGTTACTACTGAAACTGGGAAGGTTGAGTGAGCTGATGTCTGGTGTAACAAAATCAACTCTGTGAATCTTGTTTTTTGTCTTTTCCCTCCCTCAACTAAATGAAACGTCTTTTCCGACATTTGCCAACTCAGTGAACCGTGTTTTTGTGCCCCTTTCAACTGATGGAAACTTTTTGTGTCTCTCCCCCCACCTCAAACCCCATTCTTTCGTTGTCTTTGCCTTCTTTCGACTCAATGGAACTTGTTTGCCTGTCCTTTCCTTCCTCGTGTGTCCTTCCTTTTCTATCCTTGCCTTCCCCCAACTTAGTGAAACTTGTTTTCATGTTTTTTTCCATCCTCCAACTTAATGAAATGTTATTTTCATATCCTTGCCTTCCTAGTATTAATGTCTTTGCCAAACACCAACTCAATGGAACTTCATGTTTTTGTCCGCTCCCAACTTAAAACATTTTCAGGTCTTGCACTGCTCAACTGAAAAAATATTTTTTTCTGCCTACCCGCTACTCAATAATCATTGTTTCTGTGTCTCTTCCCTCCTTTGACTCAATGAAACTTGATTTCATGTTTTTGCCCTCCTCCAGTTCAGCAGAACTTTCTTTTCACATCCTTGCCCTACCCCCACCTCACTTGAACTTGATTTAGTATCTTTGTCCACCACCAAGTCAATGGAACTTTCATTTCGTATCCCTGCCCTCCCCCAACTCAACTTCTGGTAGTCACTGTAATAATGTAAATAGATTCCAACAAAGTAGAGGAAGTGTAACGTGGTACGACCTTACGGGGTCTGGCAAAGGATGACCTTGTGAGGTTGTCCACCTTGACCGGTTAGTATGTATGCCAGAAAATCAAACAATGGCACACTGGTCTATTTAATTGCTTAATAACCTGAAGGAAGTCTCTGGTCAACTGAAATGTAATTCATTTCAAGTGATTACATCAATATATTTACCAAAACTACTGAGTAGAGCTTCTTCATTTCATTGGCCTTCTTTACCAGTTCCTCTTGCTGTGCTCCATAATGCTCGTCAGTTTCCTGAAAAACATAACACACATTATTCTTCAGCAGGATACCATTCAAAAGCATCCATTCCTTTGGATGATTAACCTTTTCATGTTATGGAGATTCTGCATTGTTCTAGACCAGGGTTTCCCAAACTTATATCTGTCATGCTACTGAAGGTGGAGCCCTTTGTGTGTACTCATATCCGCATGCGCATACCCATATTAGAATACACACAAGCACACACAAGGTCACACCAAAAAAACATAATGAATCACCTCGGACACACACACACACACACACACACACACACACACACACACGTAAGCAAGTGCACAAGAAACTTGGGAGCCCTCTGCTGGCAAGAAAAAAGTGTTCCTGGATGTGTGACAATATACCCCTAGATAATCCTACAATACCTAAAGAGAACAGCATGTTTGCCCAGTGGGGGATCATCTGTGTATGGACAGTTTACATTGGTGAGTTAGGGTATTTGTACATTTTTTTTACTGTATTATGACATTTGGGGTGTGCGAGCTGTGTGGTTGCACATAGTCCCATCCGATCATTTCTCCGGTCACGAGGAGACACCAGCATATCCATTGCACATGCCCCTAATATCATCTATTGTACCCCCTCTACATCTTTTGTACGTCTTCCTCTATTTCACCTTACTTTAGCTTTTTGTTTCTCTCTCTACTTTGTGGCCTAATTTCTTACTGTACTCTTTTCTATCCTCTCTCTCTCTTTTCAGTGTTTCTCCATCTCTTTCCAAATTCCTTATATATTTTTTCTGTCTCTCGCTCTCACTAGTGACCCGTTAACAGTAACAGTCCATTTCTGCAGCGCATCCAAAGGGACGCCAGCGATCCTTCAATGTCCCCAATGCTAAGACGAAAAAATGAAAATGTTCCTCGTTCAGCTTCGTAATCGCGGCTACAAGGTGTTGACAAATCCGCCTGACATGGTTATTGTTATAAAAAATCCTAAATCCTTTAGCGAGCAGAAAATAAACTAGGCGTGAAAAGCCGCACACGCGGGAGGGAAACCTTTTACATTGTTTCCGCGAAACGACGGACGCGCTCATGTCGATCAATGTCACTCTAGAAAGAACATGTTATGCTAATGAGGCTGGCAAAAACTTCTTCTTTCTCCAGAAATTAGAAGCGCATCTTCGGGAACAAGGTTTGCTTTCCGTTTTGTTAGACCTAGACGAGCAAACGACTTTATAATTCGATTGGGGTAATTTGCCCAATTTTACAGCCAAATTTGGGTTTGTCTAAATCAAATTTTGAAATATCTCTGTTAAAATAGTCTCACTAGATCCTCTTTTCAATGCTGGGTAATGTCCTAATCTGTCCCATACTGTCCGCTGTTGTCCTGTGCTGCTCCCCGACGAAGACATAGATCCTACACCCTGCACTGGGCTACCGCCCCTCGCTCCCTGCTGCAGGGAGGTGCTATTTATAGGCAAGGAGCGAGGTGGCAGATATCACTGTTGGCTTTCTTTCCCAATTTCAAGGAAAAATTAGGTCGGCACCAGAAATTCGGATTTGTGCCGAATCAATTTTTCACTAAGATACGGATTCCTACAAATGAGTTTGCTCATTTCTAATTGTAACATAAAGCAATAGAAGCATTCGAGAGATGTACTATTCCTTAACAGACCTCACCCAGCGTATAGGGAAAAGCACAAAGCTCTGGGATATGCATGTTGCATGTGCTCAGCGGGGCATCTGTGTGACCGCTGATGTGCATTAAAAAAGTTTAATCACCACTAATGGAGAAAAATAAGCTCAACTCTTGTGAAGAATATGATAAAAATATGATATCCCCATCTTGAATATACCCCTGTCATCTGTCATAATTGGGTGCAGTCTGGTTTCCTGGATGAGGAGATGCTTTTATCACCTAATGCTGGGGACTGACCCAGATGGTCTGGCCCTAAGGTCAATGCCTGCTAAGAGCCTGCTTCAAAACATAAACCAGCCACACTGATGCCAGTACTAAAGAATGACAAGGATGAAGGATGACAAGGATGAACATTATTCATAAACTAAAAGTATATTTGGAATCTGCAAATCATAACACACTCATACATAATTTTAACACTATTCTAGGATGCTTACAGTCTAGAATCCGTATGGCGTTGTTTGGACTGAAAGTGTGCCCAGAAACCCATTGGACCCATTGACACCAGAACCCGGATTCTAGGATCTTCCACCTAAAAGTTATTCTGAATAATGTTCTGACCCAGATTCCTCCCATGGGGATGGAACAGGCAAGCAGTCTCTGTCCAGGGGAGGTCACATGGAATTTTGTGCTGGAAAAATTAGGGACTTGCAGACTGTCTCACGCCTCCCTGTGGTTGCACTGCATCATTGCAATAAAGTAATTGTCATTGTATTTGCTCATTCTGATTGTAACTTACCACTTGTAACTGCCCTTTCAGCAGGCTATATAACTCAGTTGGTAGCATGCTGGGCTATAAATCAGGGAGTCTTGAATTCAAATCCTACTATTTCATTTTTAGCATGTCTTTCAGATCTGTATATGAATCTGTTCATTACAGGTATATATGTTGTCTAGTATGCTCTAGAGTTTGGGTCGTTCTGTTTCTTGATTCCGAACCCATCGTCAGTGGTTATATGATACGCTACTAGGGCTGGCTTCTGGCCCGATATAAACCTGTTAACAGGCTGGGCTTGTATCTCATAGAGCTGGTGGCACTTATTATGTGCTGGGAGGGTATTACAGCGCATCTGTAATATTAGCATTGTTCTATAGCCACAACGACCAATCACAGCATTGCAGAGTCACCTTGTTAATGATCCTCTGGCAGGGCCTATGGGCCTCTCGCCATTTTTTAATGCAATTATAGAAACATGTGAAATATCAGAGCTATACCTTCAGGTCCTTCAAGAACTGCTCCTCCCTGAGCGATGCCCGAGGGTGCTTGGCCAGGAAGGACTTCCGGTACTGGCCAATTGCCTCCAACTGCTTGGACAAAACTGTAAACAGATCATAACAGACAACATATCAACTAATGAGCGACTGAAGGATAGGTGTGATAACACATCACAGAAAGCAGTGAGTCTGCTGTGAGCTGATTACATTGTAATAGCAGGTGTGTGGCTGCTAAATAGTATAAGCTGCCCTTGTTACATTGTAAACTTAAGCCACACCCCTGGCTGGTATAATGTAACACAACAGGGAGCCGGCCAGCTTTTAACTATGAAACAGTAGGACACTGTTCGGCTCGTTGCATTGTACAGCGCAAGGATAATGGCAGCATTTTCAGAGGGCATTAGAGTTGTGATATTCCATTAATGTTTTTATTTTTATTGTTGCTCTATTACTAATAATATTGCATTCTATTCAACATTAATAATATTATTACTACGAATCCAAACACTGCCATTATTATTAATAAGAATAATTATTATATAGCTATAATAGGCATGATTACATACTACCTGTACTTCTTCCACCGGCAATTGTGGTATTTCTTTCATCTAAGGGAAAGTGGGGAATATAACACACAAGATCGGTGGCAAGGCAGAGCTATAAATACTAGGCCTAGGTAATCAGGTCATCTCCATCTCATGGATAAATAATGACAGTTATCCTGTGAGGGCGACCTGATCTCTTCCTCGCACCATCTTTCTGGATTTACTGATTAGGACGCGATCCCAGGGGACCCGCAGGAGCCTAAGTGGCCTCATTGCACTTTCCCCACAGCCCAGCACTTTCCACCTTTTTATTGAATTTATTATGTTTAGACAATTAGATGGCAATACATAATAATACAAATAATAATAATAATAATAACCTATTTGATTTTAAACGTTCAATGAAGGACTTAATATTACTACTTTACTACTTGGTATCATCTCTTTATTTTAAGTTACAATAACAATTTAAAGGGTACGTCTACTTTAGATAATTTTTTGTAAGTGTATATTTTTTATGCCAAAAGAATGTCCTTGAGGTGCTGAGCTGATCTAGTATTTCTTTTATTTTTCCTATGTTACAAAATGTGTGTTTTATAGAAGAAGTTTTCACTACCTAAAATCTGTTGCCATTGGCAACTGTACACCTGTCTGTACATGGTATTATTATTGTTTATTTATAAAGTAGCATCATTGGGGTGCTGACTTGTTATTACACTTTACAAATTACTATTGAAGTTACTATTGTAAGTAAGTTATGGATTTTACTTAAAAGAAGTAAAATGATATTTTAGCACTTGCATTTGATTATTTTGATAAGGATGTTTGAAGAATGTGTTTCTTTAATAGATATTACTATCTAATCTGGACTCAATTTAAAATTTGAAATGAAGACACGTGTACTATTATTATTATTGTTTGTAATATTTTTTACAAAAACTGATGTTACACGTCAATATACTAAATTACTATTGAGTAAATAGTGAAATTTATGGGAAAAAAGGATATTTGACCACTTGTATATAATAATGTTGTTATTATTTATATTAGTAATATTTAAAGAATAGTTTTTCATTTTTTTACTAAATATTATATGTATATTATATATCTGGCTCTATTAATTGTGTGTATTTGAGATACATGTAAATATTATTTATATTATTATTTTCTATATTTTAAATAAAATATGATGAAAATGATGATTTTCATACTTAAAATTAAATTACTTTTGTAACTAAAAGAAATTACTTTGTAACTTTTGCACTTAAAAATAAAAAAAATTAATAATATTATTTTTATGGGGATTGTTAATATTTATAGACTAGGTTTATTTACCGTATATACTCGAGTATAAGCTGAGTTTTTCAGCTCACTTTTTGGGCTGAAAAAAGCCGCCTCGGCTTATACTTGAGTCCAGGGGCGGACTGACAGGGTAGGCCGCAACCCTGAACCCAACAGATGCTGGAGGGTGAGTGGCGGCCGCTGCGGGTCCCTGCTGTACCCGCTGCTGCCGCCGCCGCCGCCGCTGCTCTCATGCACACAAACACGCACACACATTCACACACTGACCGGCACTTCCAGGCTGCTGCGCGCTGGTCGTCAATGGGCGGCGTCCAATGTTTTCATTGGACGCCGGCCATATGGGGCACGCCCACCGACGACCAGTGCGCAACAGCCAGGAAGTGCTGGTGTGTGTATGAGAACGGCGGCGGCTGGCAGCTGCCAGGCGGAGCTGAATGGAGGGTGTTGTGTGCCGAGCGACCGGCAGGAGGAGGTGGGGAGGGGGACCCCGCTGCCCCTCTGCAGGGTAACCTCGGCCAAACCCTGACCCCCGACACCTGCGCGTCTGAGAGCGGCGGCGGCAGCAGCAGCAGGTACCCACAGTGTGTGTGTGTGTGTGTGTGTGTCTCTTTCTGTGTGTGTGTGTGTGTGTGTGTCTCTTTCTGTGTGTGTGTGTCCCTTTCTGTGTGTGTGTGTGTGTCTCTCTTTCTGTGTGTCAACTCCAATTCCAATTGAAAAAAGCCGCCTCGGCTTATACTCGAGTCAATAACTTGTTCCATTTTTTTGTGGTAAGATTAGGTGCCTCGGCTTATATTCGGGTCGGCCTATACTCGAGTATATACGGTACTGGATATTATTATGTAATCTGGCTGTATTCATTTTACATTTTAAATGGAGACACATGCACATCTTATTAATTATTACTATTATTGTTATTATCTTTATCATTTTAAATTCTAAAAAAATATGGAAATGTACATGTTATTATTCTTTAAAAATACAATACTATTAAATTTAATAAAGAAAAGAATAGATACAGTCTGTATTTCTTAAGCTTTTGCCCAATATTCATAACACAAACTGGATGCAGTTGACCCTATTGCTCCCTGGCCGAGCAGCCACAGCGATGATGTTATTCAGTTACAGTACACACAGCTCAGCATTCGAGAGCACTTTAACCTAACTGCCATTATGTGACAGTTTAGCTGGAACTAAAGAAATTAACATATGGCTGCCTTTCACCACCATGCTGCTTCCTGTTAGTGTTTTTTTAAAAATTGAGCAAAGGCTTTAGTAAAAAAATGAAAAACAGACTGTTTTGGGACACTGGGCTGGGGATAGGAGGTAATAACATAAACTTTCTTGTTCTTGGTGTAGGATCACTTTAAAAATGTGGACAAGTTTCTGGGGTAGGACGAATTTTTCAAGTAACTGTATATGGTTGCATGGTATGGTAGTTGGAAATGTCGGTTTGGGAGCAGGTTAAGGTCATCACATGGCGTGTAAAAGACCCGTATAGTCAGTGGGCCTCATCGTCTAGTCATGCCAAACTACTCCCCAGGTGAAGGCTCATGTATGGCCATCACAATACCACACCATGCCAGACCACACAAAACCATACCACACAATACTAGACCACACCAGACCATACCACACCATGCCATACCAGAACAAACCATACCACACCATGCCAGACCACAACAGACCATACCAGACCACACCAGACCATGCCAGACAAAACCAGACCATACCAGACCACACCAGGCCATACCACATCATGCCAGACCATACCACACCAGTCCACACCACCAGACCATAGTACACCACACCAGTCCACACCAGGTCATACTACACCCTGTCAGTTCACACCAGACCATAGTAAATCAAGGCAGCTCACACAAGGCCACACTGTACTACACTGCCCCAGTCCACACAAGACCATACTACACCATACCAGTCCACACTAGACTATACTACACCATACCAGTCCACACAAAACCACACTGCACTACACCATGCCAGTCCACACCAGACTATACCGGTTTCCCCGAAAATAAGACACTGTCTTAGATAAATTTTTCCCCGGAAATATGGCACAGCGTGCGTCTCCTCCACCTCCCTGGAGCTCCCCTCTTACGTGCCCCGTCATTACGCCCCCTAGTGGTTACAATACAATTTTCGGGGGATGACTTATATAACGATATCCTCCGAAAGCAGGCACTAGGCCTTATTTTCGGAGGATGTCTTATTTTCGGGGAAACAGGGTACACCATGCCAGTCCACACTAGACCATACTACACCACCCCAGTCCACACAAGACCAAACTGTACTACACCAATGCCCACCAGGCCATACTATGCTATACCAGTCCACACTGCATCAAACCAGTCCACAGTAGACCATACTACACCACACCAGACCATACTACACCATGCCAGTCCACACCAGCCCATATTACATCACGCCAGTCCACATCAGACCATACTACAGCACACTAGTTCACACCAGACAATACTACATCATGCTAGTTTACACCAGTTCATACTACACCATACCAGTCCATGCTAGACCACAATACACTACAGCACATCAGACCACACCAAGGAATTCTTTCATAATGAAAAAATACATCAATAGAGGTTCCATGAGCTAAGAATGGGCTCCCTGATCTCAACAAGCGGTGAAGGCCCTCCCTGTGTATGTAGCCTGGATGACATTCTTTTAGTTTGGCACCGGTTATGCACCCTGGTGATATTGGTGTTGGGGCCCATTTAAGCTGTGTGGGGCTTGCATAGGTGCTCACTTACACCGATTATAATCTAGCCCTATTCATTGTAGTGGAAGAGTTGCGTAAACCACTAAATTCCATGTTTTTCGCTATAGGTTGTCATAATGTATGCTCAGGGTGGATAGGGGGTGTGAGACATGGTGACCCTGAGGGTCCCTTTTAGAAGAAATGGTTTGTTTTTTCAGAAGAAAGGAGTTCATGCTTTATTCGGTTAGAAATATAAGAATTCTAATATATATTTCTAACCATTTTCTATTAGTATTATCATGTCGGAACACTTAATAATACTTTTGTCTTCTATTTCTCCTGCAATATGAACATTATTTTTATCACTTTATTGGACCATTGCTAGACTTCCACAGACATCCACATTAACATACCATCCACCTCAGCCCCGAGACCTTTGACGGAAGCTGGACGAGACAAAAAAAAAAGAAAAACACAGAAAAAGAACATGAGATCAATGGGATCAAGGCCTCGGCTGAGATTTTATGAACGTGGTTGAATAATGTTTCTTTATCGGCTCACCGCCAGCGACGGCTTCAAATTCTGTCAACTCCTGAGGAAAGTTCGCCTGTTCAGGCTCGTGTAACAAGATCTGCTCCACAAGGGCATGCATCAAGGTGAACCTCCGCTCCTTACTGGCGAACTGGGACATCTGCCGGCAGAAGAGACAGATCATCACTGACAGAGCGGGAAGTCAATCAATGTGTCATGCGGCCATTGAAGAAGACAAGACCCGGTGCCCCACATCAGGGACCAAACCTCACACTGGAACATTGATGTCTACAGTTAATGGCTTACAAGGGTTTCCTGGGGCTCAGGATCATACAATGTAATACAAAAATGGAAATTTTATTTAGTCTTATGATTTATAAAATATGAAGACTACATTGCTCAAGGCCTAAGTGCAGCTTCTGTAGAAGACAACCTGATACAGTAGCAGATATAATGTAGATGGAGTTTCAATAAGGTTGCCAAGCTAAAGTTCCAATTTTGTGGTGGCCATACACAAGCCTTCACCTGGGAAGTAGTTTGTCATGTCTAGAAGATGAGGCCCACTGACTGTGTGAGTCTTTTACACGCCATGTGTAGACCTTTCCCTGCTCCAAAAGCGACATTTCCAACTACCATACCATGCAACCATATACAGTGACTTGGAAAATTCTTCCTACAACAGAAACTTGTCCACATTTTTGGAGAAAGAAAGTTTATGTCATTACCTTCAATCCCCAGCCCAGTGTCCCAAAAACAGCCTGTTTTTCTTTTTTTTTTTTATTTAGAAAAACACAAACAGGAAGTAGCATAGTTGTGAATGGTATTCAGTTACAACTAAACTGTCACATGATGGCTGTTAGGTTGAAGTGCTTCTGAATGCTGGTCTGTGTTTACTGTAACTGAAGGTATCATTGCCGGGGCTGCTCGGCAGGGAGCAATATGGCCAAATGCATCCAATTTGTGTTATTATGAATATTGGGCAAAGGTTTAAATTGGACCAACAGTCAAAAATGTCTTAAACCAGACCAACACAACGACCAGTGCTTATATGCATCCCTCCCCCAGGGCAATTTAGATTGCTGCACATAAAAATTAATTTTCCTTTTTCTAACTCTTGCTGTAGTAAATTTTATAAACAAATTGGCGGTCATGCATTCAAGCAGAACAAAACCCAGGAATTTGACATTCCTGGGTTTTGTTCCATTCCATCAGGCATCCTGAATTGGTATTAGGAACCCCCAAAAAGCCTGTAATCACTTACCTTACTGTGGTCCAATGGCGCATGCGCGGGCTCTCATCCAGTGCGAGCCGTCTGCCCTGACTATGTCATTGACTTCAATGGGGAGCACGCGCTGCCCCCCTGGATCGCCAGTAAAATGACCACCAAGCTATTGGCGCATGCAGTGCTCTGCTAAACCTTTTGCGTGTGCCCGTGCCAGGATTTTAAGAATGGCCAGCTTAAGCATAGCAACGAATGCGGCCGGCAGGACACTTGGCTCAATTTGACAATTAGCCGACAAGAGCTCTCGTTGGCTAAGACTAAGAAAACGGTTAAGGAAAGGCGAATGAAGCAGAGATTGTGATTATTTCAATAAATATCAAGGTTGGCCCGTGACTCTGTCCAAGTTTTAAATTTTGGCCCACTGTGTATTTGTGTTTGATACCCCAGTCTAGACCTTCTTTCTGTAGAGCAACAATCATTTTTTTCTTTAGCAAGAGTGTGTGTTATGGTTTCAGCTTCCTCACATGCTGGTTACTCACCTTCTCTGGCTGTCAGTATGGCTGCACATCCCCGAAATACCTTTAGGCCTTCTGTCTCCTATTATGGCTATGTTTTGCAGCTTCCCCACAAGTATTGCTGGGGTTAAGGTGGTGGGCTGACTCTGATATCCTGTCCTGATTGGCCAATGGCCACATAAAACCAGGCCTCTCCTAGTATGCTTTTGCTGGGTGTTATAGATTTTGCTGGGTATTATAGTATCACTGTTAGCAGGATTCAGATTACCTGTTGGGACTTGCTTTCTTTGACCCTCCTCTGATCGCTGCCTGGACCGACGCCTGCCTGACCTCGAGCTTGTCTAACCATTTGTTCTACCTGGCTTGATCCACACAGCCTCATCTGCCATCCACATCCTTTGTGCTATCTAAGTCCTGGTGAGGCGTATACAGTGTCCCTGTTCTGGATTTCTCATCTGAGAAATCCCAATAGTAGTAATGACCAGAATTAGACTGAGAGACAGAGGTGGATATGCGGTAAACCGTGTTTAATAATAACAAACAGTGAGTACACACCAACCAAGCTGCTATATACATATATACACATAGATAAACCAGGAATCATGAAACACACTCAGATTGCTGTGAAGTCAGAAAACATACGTGCTAGGAGTCCAAATTCCAACAATGGCTATGACTGAGGCTAAGGCAGAAGTCCTGAGTACAGAGTTCAGGTTACAGAGTTCCAGGGTTCAGGTTCAAAAGACATATTAATACTGATCCGCTGAGGCCATGTGTTGATCAGCTGATATAGGCCAGGAAGTCCCACAGGTGCTGGCTGATGAACACACACTGGTGGACCAGAATAATGCAGGGGAAATCAGGCTGTGGAGGAACTCCAGACCTTACAGTTCCAGCAATAGGCAGAAGCAGCAGCGGGGGTTGCAGGTTCACCTGAGGGCAGGTGTCCCACGGGGCCTGACAGTGTGAGAGCGATAACACCGAATGTAACACCTGCTGTACATTCAAGCCTGAGACCTTGTAACACTAACGAGTTACATGACAGCAAGGAAAGAAAATGGCTAATTGGGGACCTGTATCTGTGATAGGGCATTTGTTCAGGTGAGGTACATAATTTTTCCTATATAATAAAGGATGTTGTTTTCTAACGACAGCACCCTATGGACCATGCAGAAAAAAATTGCTGATTCTTTAGCATTACCAATAGGGTGCTGGTAATTCCAAACTTTAAAAAGTATATCCTTTCTTCAGGGAAGCTCTAGGGAGTAGGTGCATCTGCTCTTGGAGAAAAATGATCCAGTTCTGGGGTCTCTGGAGTCCTTCTTTAAAGCTCTAGTGGTTCTATATGATGAGCCCATCCATCAAGCTTCTTCTTAAACCCTCCTGAGCAACCTTCATCAAGGTCGAAGGCCAGTGGAGGACTACTCTCTGAGTTATGCTGACTGCTCTGGAATGACCTCTACCTATGGTTTCAGTTCCAGAAGGGTCTGGCAGACTGCATAAAGGATGAGCTGGCGAGGATTGATTCCCCCCAAATATCTGGAGGACCATATATAGTTGACCATCTGGGTTGATTGCCAGTTGCATGAGTGGCATCAAGAGTGGGGTCTTTCCAGCTTTTCTGCTTCATCTACAGGGTTGGCTGACACCAAACCTATGGTTAAGTTCGCCAATAATAACTCTCAGCAGTCCTCTATAGGCCACTCACCATTCTTCATCAGCCAGGGTTACCATCCTAGAAGCAGCAGCCTTGCATGCCTCTAGATTGTCTGAAATCCATGCCAAGGTCAAAGAGGTTCTGCTTCACTGTTGGGAATATTACAAAAAAGGGGCTGACCTCTGCCGGCAGTCAAATCCTGACTATCATGTAGGGGATCAGGTCTGGCTGTCTACAGAGATTCTTTGACTCCAGGGTTCATCCAAGAACTTGCCCCCCACTTCATTGGACCTTTCCCCATTAAGAGAAGGATTAAACGGGTGGTCTTTGAATTGCAACTCCCAGCCTCATAGCGCATTGATTCTGTCTTTCTGCCAAAACAGGGCCATAGTTCCCCCCTGAGCCAGTGGTGGTAGATGGTGCAGAGGAGTATGGAGAAGATACTGAATTCCCGAGAGATGTGGGAATCTAGTATCTTGTTAATTGGAAGGGTTATGATCCCAAAGAGAGTTCCTGGGAAATGTTGCTTAATATTCATACACCACAGTTGATCATGACCTTCCACAAGAAGCAACCTGGGAACCCTTCTCTAAAGGGCATCCCGAGGCTGCTCTTAAGGGGGGAACATTGTCATAATCCTGTGTGTCCGGCTGGTCCCGTGCGGGAGCAGCAGCAATCAGCATGTGCAATTGCTTCTGCACATGAATAGTCAGTAAGGTAATAGACAGATAGACAGATGCACCTGTCAGCTGATTTAAGTTTCCAACTTCCTTGTCAGCTGATACATCTACCACGCCAGCTGATATGATTCAGTTGACAATAACATCCACTGGCCTTTTCAGCTGATGCATCAGCCATATCAGCTGATGTTAACATCCAATCAAGGCACACCTAGGCCTTTATAAGGAAATCCTGGACAGCAAGATGCCGCCAGGAGATTCTCTCTAGCAATGACTGTGCCACCTTTGTATCTCTGATTTCGAATTACCTTTGGATTTCCCGGGTTTGACCTCAGCTCAAGTTTACGCCACTTAGACTTTGTTGTTGATTCCTGGTTTTAACTCTGCTTGTCTTCTGACCATCCCCTTTGGGTTAACCCTTGGACTGCTCTTTTTGTGTATGACCCAGTTTCGTTTACTACTGCACTTCTGCCTGATACAGTGACCTTCTGGCTTCACCTTTGGACTTTGCTTCAGTGCCTGTGACCCCCGACCTTGGCTTATCTCTGACCATGGCCATTAGCATCTTTGCCCTTAGAGGCCCTTAGATTACGAACCAGAATTTTGGGTCCTGGGATGTAGGTTTCAGGGCTTCATTTGAGGCAATGTAGATCCAGGAGATCTCCGCACACCGGTGCTCTCTCTCCAGGTGCATGACATATTGCAGGGTTAGGTTATAAGCTGATCATGTCATGGAGGGCTGTGCTCTATCATCTGTAAATAGGAATGACAGCCCACTGACAGCCCAGGCGAGGAGAGCACTAATTAGAGAAGAGGCCCAGGGTCACTGTGGAGGAGCTGCAGAGATCCACAGCTCAGGTGGGAGAATCTGTCAATAAGGTCAGTGGAGTCCACCACAAGTCTGCCTTTTATGGAAGAGTGGCGAGAAGAAGCCATGTGTGAGAGCAAGCCATAAGGTCCAGTTGCAGGTTTGTGCCTCAGGCTATGTAGAGGACACAGCAAGCATGTGGGAGAATGGCCTCTGTTAAGAGAAGACCAAAGCTATTCTTTGTCCAAAAGATTAGAGTAGACCTTAACCCCCCCCCCCCCCCCGACCAACACATCCAACTACTGGAAGCAATTATATATACTGTACACTATATGTGAAATTTACAGCCCTAGTCTAACCAAAATCTCATTCTGTCATGCTCTAGGCAAGGATGGCCAACATGACTGACCAACAACATAGACATGACCTATACTGCTGCATTTCTGTTACACCCTGTACACATAAATCTACCCCCCCCCCCCCCCATGTTTACATGGTATACACCTAGAATGCTACACCCCTAACTTGACCTCAGCTTATACATATGCAGTAGTTAGGTCCTCCTTGTTTCTGCCACCTCTAAAAAAAATAAGTTCTGTCCTACCCACAACACTGCTATACTGCCCGGAACCTCACTTATCTGAGCTATACTCTGGATCTATGTCTGGATCCCCACCTACTTGAGCTAAACTCTTGTGTCTGGATCCTCAACTACCTGAACTATACTCCTGTATCTGGCTCCCCGCCTGCCCTAGAACACTCTTTTGTCTGGATCTCCATTTAATTTAGCTACATCCAGCTTTCTGGATCTATACCTACCTGAGCTACAATTCTATGTATGGATCCCCACCTACCTGAGCTACATTCCTCTGCCTAGATCTCATTCTGTCTGAGCTACACTCCTGTACCTGGATCAGGGGTTTAGCTAGGGGGGCTAGAGGGGGCACTGGACCTGGGTGCAGCAGGTCACGGCATCACCAAAGGGGGGCCTGAGCACAAGTGGGGGGCACCATTTTGAATCTTTGCCCGGGTGCCAGAAAGCCTAGCTACTCCTCTGACCTGAATCCTCATCTTCTTGAGCTACAACCCTATGCCTGGATCCCCTTTTACCTGAGCTACACTTCTGTGCCTGAATTACCACCTACCTGAGCTACACACCTGGTTACCTACCTACCTGTGCTACACTCCTGAGTCTGGATCCTCACCTATCTGAGCTACACTATTGTGTCTGGATACTCACCTACCAGAGCTACACTCCAATGCCTAGATCCTCACCTACCTGAGCTACACTCCTATGCTTGGATGCTCACCTACTTGAGCTACACTCCTATGCCTGGATCCTCACCTACCTGAGCTACACTCCTTTTTATTGGTCCCCACCTAACTGAGCTTCACTTGACATAGAACCTGCTTGTTCTCTGTTGTTGTTTGTCTTCATTGGCATGAGCTGATATCTGCATCTCTGGGGTCATATCCATTACATCCTTCCCATCAAAAGCTTTCATGAATAATGACAGCTTTTTGTCTTTCTAAATGAACCTGTTCCCATTGAACCACCTTGGCTATCTGCTGGGCCTCAGACTTTTATTTATTAGTCTCTGTTAGTGCTGCTGACATTTATCTATCCTGCTAAGATCAGGCCAGCTTTGTGTTACTTGCCACGAGAACTTCTTTTCCCTTCCACTGTGTTTCACTGTTTGCTTCCCCTGTGGGAGGACTCCAGAGGGAAAATGTGATATAGAAAAAAACTCATTTGGTCGGCGATTCTCTCTGTGATGAATGAGGTATTGGCGGTGATGTCATGAAGATCCCTGTTGAGCGCTCACAGCTATAAATCACTCAAAGATTCATAAATATCAGCTCTAGTCACAATGTGGTGAGAGAAGATGTTGGGAAACCGCAGGGAAGCTGAGAATTACAGTTATTATGCATTGATTTCCACTCGCATCAGAATGCTTTTAGGCATTTTCTCAAAAGTAAAAAAGTAAAAAAGAATACAATGCTTTACCATATAATACGAGAGAACCAATGTGTCTCTAATGTCTTTTGTGGGACCATACTGACTGGAAGAAGAACTGTAGTGGACATACCCGCAGTCTTTGGGATGTCCACTACTAATTAGCTATGCTTTAGGGAAAGTGTGTGCAATGGTCCTAGGGCTGGGTTACACTGTATGAGGGCACCCTCCAGGGTACGGGATAGGGTAATGAGGAGGTAGCCACGGTCAGCTTGAAAGATTAAGAATCTCCAGACACAGTCATTATATGGTTCAAGCAGGTTTCCCCTTTATTTCGAATGCTTTACAAGGGGTCCCTGACACATGGTTCTTCTCAGTACACACGTCCACTGATTGGCCCCTACGTGGTCCACCTTCCAGGAGTCCGTTCAAATGGGTTTTCCTCCCCATAGCCACAGCTGGAGGTACTCCTTCTTTCTGACCTCTGAGGTCTTCCAGGTTGAAAGCCTTCCACCATCGGGGGGGGGGGGGGGAGTCTCTCCATGAACCCAGAAGATATCCACCAATGCTTCCTCTCTGGTCTCCAACCAGCCTCTCGGCTCAGCATCAGCAATTCTCTAGCTTCACAACCAACCAGCAACCACCCAGAACACATCCTGGGTCTCTCCTATATGCAAACTAAGGAATTCTGCAGCAGGGAAGCAATTTAGGCATATAGGGCCTGATGCAGAGCCTCCTCTGAACTGCCCTTAAAACCTTCCGATTGTCCGGGTCTCCCGTTTGAATCGTGGCTCAAATGTGATGCAGAGCCTCCGTCGGAATGGCTCCCTAACTGATCCGTCAATTTCACTTTACTCGGAAAGCTTTTTTTGCTCTCTCGGGTGCCTTCAATTTGATCGGGGCTCCCGTTCACGTTCACACGGGCGGCCCGTTTTTCCCTGATTTTTCCTGCCTTTTTGAACGTACCTGCTTGGTTTCCGTCGTATTTGACCTTCCATTTTGGTGGTTTTAGCAAGTATACTTACATCTCCATGGCTCTTCAGTTGCCAATCTGGCTACACGCAAGCGCACATCCCGCAAACTCCATTGGAATATGCATATGGCCACAAATGCAAATTTGAGACAAATTTTTTTTTTGGTTGCTTTTTTTGGTGGGGGTTTCCTTGTCCATAATGCATACCTAAATCATCTAGTAGTTCCTTCTCCCTTGTCCTTAATGCATACTTTTATTTATTTATTTTTTTTCTTTTTATTGTCCCATATCTAAACCTTTGGTGTGTAATGTAAATGTGTGCTGATGTTGTGTGATGGTACTTTTGCAGGAAACACAACTCTCGAAATCTTATTATTTATTAGTATTTTTTTTTTTTTTTTTTTTGTGTTTTTGTATTAAATATTTTTTTTTGTTTTTTAAACTGTAAAAAACAGATTTACAATTTTTTTTCCAACAAAAAAAATTAGGCCTCGAGGTCTGTAGCCTGTGTTCTTTGATCTGTGAATGAAAAACAACATTACTTTAGCATTTTTGTTTTGGTTTTTTTTTTTGATTGTTTGTGCACTTATTAAATGGGACCTTCTGCGTGTTTTAATGAAAAGGCCAAACTCTTCAGAAACGTTGCCCCAGCATCTTAAACTAATATATATTAATTTTGTAGTCAATAAATTATTATTCTTTCCCCCACTGGGCTGCAACTCAGTTCAGGAATTTAGGATACGTGCAACGCCATGTTGACTCTGAAGCATCACACTGAGGAGAGGAGAGTGGGATAAGGTACAGGGGGTGGGTTATAGCTGTGCTTTGCTCACACAGAGCCGAGATGTGCTATGGAAAAGGTTGGTAACATGATTTGTAAGGTGGACAATCTGTATGTACAGGATGTGGGAACTATCTAAGCTAGCCTCTTATTCATAGTTAAGGTCCGCTTTAAGGGCTTTTTTGGATACATTTTGAGGGAACTGTAAAAGTTTTTTATGTTTAAAATGGAAATGTTTGCTCATTTACTTTAGTTTAAATAAACACCACTTACAAGGTTTAGGCCGCACATTGCGTCGGGGGCGGAGTCTCCATTCATACTCCCTCTGTGGCAGTTGGGAATCTGTATGAATGACAAACACACTGATATTAGAGACTGTTGTTCTTTCATGAATATAATATTAAGTTAGGCTTCTAGGTATCAATCTACTCACCTTCCCCAGCAACCTCTTCCTCCTCGCCCCCTTCCTCACTCATCCCTTGGGATGTTCCAGCGACGTCTGAATCTACAACAATAGGGCACATGAGTATCTGTATTTAATGCATGTCTTACCACATATCTAACTATATTTCCCTTACCGGAGTCAGGTTGAGGCTCTGTTCTGCTCGACTCCCTGCCGTCAGATTGCCCCCTCCCCTGCATGCTGAGGTCCAGCGGCTCCTCCGAGTCACTTACAGAGGAGGGGGTGGCCGTTGACCCTCGCGGTGGGCCACCTACACCTTCACCTGTTTCGCCCAACACTGGGCTGCGTGTCCTGGTCCGGGTGGGGCGGAACCGCAAATTCCATTCATGGGCTGAAATACAAACACAATCATTAAACCACGCCCAGGCGATGCCAGGGTTAGAGGTGCATTGACATTTTCTACACTTACATGGGAGATGTGTTGCGAAGTACCGCCTCACCCGGGGCTTATGTCTTCTTTTTAAATCAGACCAGTGTTGGGCGATCTGAGTGAAGGTATAGGTGGTTTGGGACCTTCTTTCAATCGCGTCCACCACCGCCAGGGCCAACGTCCGCTTGTCATAATCTGACGGCAGGAAGTCGTAGCGATTCCTCAGCATCATCTGTTAGAAAATGAGACAAGGACACACCATTAATCCACAAAATACATTAACAAGTTTCCTGGCCTAAATCAAGTCACTTTATTAACCTCTTGCTGCCTCACATTGCCCTAGTTCTGCTATCTGCATGTAGGCTAGTTTGTAGCTGCGTACATGGGTTAAACTAAGGTGTGCTGGTCTGTAACGTGACAAACTAAGTTGTTTCAGACTATTCTTGCGTTTTTTCTTTTTTTATTACAAGGAATGTGTGCGCGCACATAAACGCACGCTCGCTCGCATACTCACATCCATGATGAGCTCGTCCTGCTCTGTTGTAAAGCTGGCGGGGGACATCTTGGCTTCTTTTTCAAATTCTAGCTCTGACGTTCCCCCGCGGTGACGTGCGTGCGTGCGCGCAGGCGCGCAACCGCAGTTGTAAAAATATTTAAAGTTCAAGGCACTCCGCTTGGTGTGGGATACCATATCAATATGGGCAGACCTAAAGGGAGCACAAAGAGCCAGCCGCACACATGCCTCATCCTAAATAAAACACAAAAGCAGGCACAAGACACATGTAGAACATGCACCAACTAAAACGGTGGGGACTCCACAGACACAGGCACATTCCCCAAAACGCAGGAGCAAGGAGACATTAACCCATTCTCAACCACCGGCCCAAAAACCACACACGACTCCCCAGATAGCCAACCATCTATTTCAAGTGATGCAGGGGACAACACACACCCATGTGGGCGATAACCACGCCGTGGGTCCCTAACAGGCCGTTTTTGATAAGCACAAAGCATGGCTGTTGCCAATGCTGTTTGGGTACATTATGGTGTTCTGTCCATCGAGATACTGAACAAATCAAGCGGACAGTTGTGGACCTGAAATCATATAGTTGGCCAAAAATGGACATGCGCCGGCAGCAGAGGTAAAGCCCAAATGCATTTAGAGTCGCTTTGTGACCAGCATGTAACACTTATTAGGTGTGATTTAATCTTCCCCAGCCTGCAGACAGGGGGTGGTTTCAAGAAAATACATTGGCCACAAGGTCAGCACGGATTGTGTGTGCTGGGCCACTTTGTGTACCAGTGTAAGGAGGGGTCTGCTCGTCAGAAATAGGGAAAGGTTCTGCACCCAGGTCAGTATATCGAGCAATCCTGCTTCTAATGGCAAGGTTGTGCAGGACCCCACAAGCAATAATTATTTTGATAACCTTGCCAGGCTGATACTGAAGAGAACCCCCACTGTGATCCAGACATCGGAAACACATCTTCCACAACCCAAAGGCACGTTCCACCACAGAGCGAGACCTCCTATGGGCTGTGTTGTAGCGCTCCTGTGCCTGGGAAGATGGGTGCAGGATGGGTGTGAGCAGCCATGGTAACAAGGGATAGCCTGAGTCACCTGCAAAAATACAAAAGACAAACATAAGGTGGATGCCTAAAAAAAGGTTTAGGTGTGCATAGAAACATTAGTACACAGGGACAAATAGGTGAGCTAGGTATGGTGGGAGGAATTGACATTTTTACTGAGCCTACAAACACATGCAACCTGTACACTCCTTAAAAATGTCTGCGTAATGCTACTGAGATAAGAGGGCCAGAACATAAGCCAATAGTGGAGAATACTTTCACCCATTAATTAAACCAAAAACCTTTTCAAGTTTCCAGGAAAGGTCTCACAGGTTAGTGGGGTAGTGGCAAATCCACATTCAAACCTGGGGGCCGAGAAATACAACTTTAATACACATACCCAGTAACCATCCTCCAGAAATATCTCCAGATTGAAACCGTTGATAGAGGCTGGAGTTCCTCAAAATGTGCGCATCATGCGTGGACCCAGGAAAGCCAGCAAACAGACTGAAAAATTGAAGATCAGGGCCCGCCACTGCCTGAACATTGATGGAATGGCCCATCTTCCTGTTCCTGCACCAAGCAAAACACAAGTGTAATTAGTGTGAGCCATAAAAAATTTGTGATAACCAGAAAAAAAGCAGACCCAAACCACATACCTGAACAGATATTCCTGGTCCGCAGGGGGGATGAGCGAGACATGTGTGCAATCGATTGCACCAAGGACGTTGGGCATGTCGGCTATGTTATAAAAGCCCAACTTAACCGCATTCCAGGCTTCCCCTATTTGAGGGAAAAAAATGTAATTCTGTGCCAGGGTAGCCATGCCATCCAAAAACTTGGTTAGGCTGCGGCTCAGCGTAGACTGGGACATCCCCAGGGAGAAGGCACCCAGTCTCTGGAACGAGCCGTTCGCCAAAAATTGCAGGCAGCCAACCAATTTGGTCATACCTGCAATTGCATGCCCCTTTCTTGTGGTGGGGGCTAACCATGGCCGCAGCTCGCTATACAAGGCATGGAGAGAAACACGGTTAAGGCGGGTGAGCTCGAATAGGTCAACGTCACTCATGCCATCGATGTCCAAAGGCATGCGCTGCAGCCTGGTTTCTGCCATACTCAGAACTACCAGACGGCGTAGCTGGCGCCTTTGATGTTGGCCCACAGAGGAATGCATTCCCAAATAGCACGGAGCTCCAATACGGCTGGTCAAACTTGCCGTAAGTGAAGGCTCGGCGGCCCCGTTTTATTAGGCTGATTTCAATCGGAAACCAAGGCTCTGCATCACTGAAAAAAACGGGCCAATTAACGAGGCGTCAGTTTTCCCGGAAAACAGCCTCGTGCGAGCCGACAATCGGAAAGGCGGCTGAGCGCACACCTGAGCGCATAAACGCACACTAAAATCAACGTAGCACCCTTTCCTGACCCGATCAAAGGCCAAAACCAACGGGAAAATGCACGGGATAGCTGAACGGGGAGGCTCTGCATCAAGCCTATAGTGTTCCTGCTGCAGAATAAAACCTACCTAGCTACACTGCCAAACTTATATTTTAATGAGGGTGGCAGCTAACCCAATTACAGACGTTTGACTTATGGGGGGTGCACCTTGTTTCTGGTCCCTCTCCTTAGGTCTGAAAATCCAACTAGCCATGGGTCTTGTGTGCTCCAACCTTGTGGTAGAGCATAATTCATCCCAGCTTGCTTCAAAATGGTTGGCTATACACTATTTAGTCTGAAAATATGTAATTCTTGTGTGCTCCAGACTGGTCATCAGGAGTCTGATGCAGACACTGTCCATGTGACCTTGACATGTCCTTGACCTTGTGAAATAGGGGACCACTACAAAAGAAGATCACAGCCCCGCTACAGCCTTCCACTGCCATGACAGCCCTTGATGACTTAGGAAGTGGATCGCTGTTAGTCTTAAACCTCTTTCTAAACCAGTTGCCCATGATTGCACTGTTAGAAATGCAAGACTACAGGCAATATAGTTTTAGCATTCATTAGCTCTTGCAAGCCTCACTACCCCAACAAGCACGGCCCAGTTTCCTTGCACACGTGGGGCTATGAGCTATAAAGTCTGAACCAGAAAGAAATATCAACCTAGACATTCTGCTTGTGTGCTTTAGACCAGGGCTTTCCAATCAGAGGTAATAGTAATTTATCAGTTGGTATTCAACAGGGCCACTGATTGATCTATATTATTGTTATATTCTTATTCCTTAGAGCCCCTGCCAGGTAGGATACATTTGCTGTGGGGAAACCCCAGGCCATGGCCCCAGGAGATGACGGGATAAGGTGGGAAGCAGTGGTCACCTGGCAAGGTGGAAGACGTAAACATAGGGTTAGGCCCATCTCTAATCATGATGTCACAGATCCCTAAATAGATATATTGAGGATAAATGGTAAATATATTCAGAAGATCAAAATTAGATTGTAGATTTAGTAAAGGAGACATATCTCCACCTGGCATGTAAATGTGACCTGCACATATACAAGTCAGCTGGTCTAGTTAAACTCTTAACAAAAGTATAAAACTTACTTTGATCAGGGACGAAAGCTGGAAACCTCTGACCTTCCCTTTTCCAGCATTCTCGTTCAGGCAGTTGCCGATGGCCAGAATGTAGCTCAACACTGCCAGAAAGGCTCGGCTCTTCAGCAGCTGGTTGCAAGCGTTGATATTCTGAATAATAAGCTGTGGACATACAGTAAATTCTAATCAGTCCCAGGTCTTAATAAACAAAAGAGACGCACTTAAACTTTCTACCTTACTCAACCCCACTTTCATCGACCTTGAGGCAATATTTCCCATCTCCCATAACATCATAGCCCTAGAAGGAAGTACAATACATCCAGAAAAATATTAGAAGAAAACCATAACTTGGTTTTGGACAATGTTACCCAAACAATTATTAGACGAAAACTATAACTTGGTTTTGGTCAATGTTTCCCATATCTTGATTTGAATATTAAAAGAAATCTATAACTTGATTTTGGTCAATAGGGTTGATTCAGAGACACATACGCATGCCCTTTCACATGTGTCTGTGTATTATTTGCAAAATTTTTGTCTTGTTTTTTTGTTGTTACGTTACTTTTTTTATGTGTAAATGTGTAATTGGTAAATCGGTTATATTTTGCGTTATTTCTGATAAGTTACGTTATTGATATGGGCTTGTGTCTGATTCTGAGACCTGATTGCCGATGGGCCTCCGCCCTATATAACGGTTTCATTTCCGCTTCACTTACGGGACCATTTTAGACTCGGCATTCCTGTTGTAAATGTTTTGCGGCTATGTGGAGGAGTATGAGCGCCTTTAGCTCAATGGCATAACCTGCATCAGCATGGCCGAGGCCAGATTGCACCGGAGACGCATGAACATCGATCGCATGCATGACGTTGAGCTGTTCAAGCTGACCCGACTCAATCGCGTTTCCCTCCATAAATTGTATAGTGAGCTGCGGCCATGGTTAGCCCGAACCACAAGGAAGGGGCAAGCAATTTCAGGTATGACCAAGATGCTTGGCTGCCTGCAATTTTTGGAGAACGGCTCGTTCCAGAGGCTGGGTGTCCTCTCCGTGGGGATGGCCCAGCCTACACTGAGCCGCGCGCTATCCAAGTTTCTGGATGGCATGGCTACCCTTTTTCCCAAATATATTTCCTTTCCAGATGACATGGTAGCCTGGAACGCGATCTATTAATCCCTCATTCTCAAGTATCCCTTTGAACCAGTTTAGAATGCATACCTTAATCTCTCCTTCTCAAGTATCTCTTTGAAACAGTTTAGAATGCCGACCTTAATCAATACTTTTCATGTAGGCCTTATAAAAGCATTTTAATGCTGACCTTAATTAGTCGTTAGCATGTTGACCTTTATTTTCGAACCATATTATTTTGATATTTTTTTAGACTTATGTCCTTTGTTATTTATTTTGGGATTGTTGAAATCGAATCTTTATTTGTTTGTAGTTAGTGTTTTTTTTTTGGTTACCGTGGCTTTGTGTAATGTTAATTTTTTTGGTTTCAGGAACCACAAAATGGGCCACTCGCTGAACATACAAGCAGTGGTTGGTCCGGACATGCGATTCCTCATTGACCTTGCAGGGTATCCAGGGTCATCCCATGATGCCTATATATTGAGGAGCTCCGGCTTATATCGTCGTTTTGAGTCTGGCGAATTATCTGGTGGATGGCTCCTGGGTAAGTTTGGACAAATTCCATCATTCCCTTTTCACTGTATGCCTATGAATATAGTTGATGACCCATGTCTTAACCTATGGCTGTTTTTAGCCCTTGATTACATATTAATCAATAATGCTGCTTAGAATGTGTAATTAATGTTATCATGTGGTTATTCTTTCAGGGGATTCTGGATATACGCTCATGCCCTGGCTCCTGACGCCCATTCTTCGCCCGCAGAATGCGGCCCAGGATTCCTATAATCTGGCCCACCACAAGACCCGGGCCGTAGTGGAGAGGGCCTTCGGCCTGTTGAAGTGCAGGTTTCATTGTTTGGACCATACAGGGGGGGCACTGCAGTATGACCCCAACAAGGTTATAAAAATAATATTAGTATGCTGCGTGCTCCATAACTTTGCCAGCATGTCCCCCGTTATGTGGATATGCCCCACTCTCCACCCAGGCAGGAGCCTGATGAGATTTATGATGGCACCCCGAATGCCTCTGGGCAATCTGTCCGTGGCCATGTTATAGATACTTTTTTTTTCTTAAGATTCGTTTAGTTAGTTTATGTTTTTGCCTGATTTGTATATTTGTTGCCTATTTGAACGCCTTTTTTTTTTGTTTAAGAATGTTGTAATGACTTAATTTCAAAACATTTTACATCTGATTTGAGCGTAATGTAGTTTATTTTCTTATGTTTGTCATTACAAACCTTCATTAATGTAAAAATCACGCAAACATAAATGCATCAACTTAGGCAAGAACAGCTAAAGTCCCATTCCATACATTTTCTGGAAATATGTTCCATTTTTTTGGAAGGGCACTCGCAGACTCCATGGACATCCATTTTCAAACATAACTATACATTGGGCCAGACTCCTAGCCCATAACAATTGTCCACATCCAGCAGTTCTAAGCTAACTTACTCCAGGCTGAAGTTTACCCGCCCACCATCAAGATCCATAGGGAGCATGACTTTCAAGGGGAATAGTCGGCCAGGAATACATAGGGCCACATACACACCCTCTCCTGCTTGTTATTTTGCCAGCCTATGACAGCCAGTCCCCATGCCAGTCCAGTCCAATCTTTTCCATGGCCAAATGGTGATGTACTTCAGCTAAGAATGTCCCCCAATATTGCCAACAAACAGGATGAGGCAGCCAGCATTTCCTTAGGCCCAAGTCTGCTGCGTGGGAGCTTGAGCGTGCGCTTGACTGAGGCTTAAACTTAGCCATTGGCTAGTGGGGTATGTGAGCACTATAATGAGCTTTATTGGCGAATTCCAAAAGAAACCAGCAAAGGCATAAGCCACCCAATCTTGGTTGCACTCACCACACAGTTAAATAGTGTTGGGATGTAGAGGAAAGATGTTTAGCAGATCCAGGTCAAATTCTTAATATTGATGTTGCCCATAATAATGTTGTGGTGGCCCTTGGAGGTGGGCCAAGACCTGGGCATGTGTGGCATTCATAATCTGCCACTGCTCCAGCATCTGTCTGTTGCTAGTTCGAAATTCATCTAGCATGGCAGTGAAGTTGGTATTTAAGGTGGCCATTTGTTCTGCCATCTGGCTGTTGCTTGTCCTAAATTCTGTCAGCATGGTGGTGAAGTTAGTATTGAAGTTCTCTAATTGTGCAGTAATCTGCTCTGTGGTTCTTTGAGTCACCTGCCTAAAGTAACGGCTGTCATGGCGCCATGCTGACTCCAGGATTGGTACGCGCCTCCCCTGGGCAACTGGTCGACGTTGCTGACTGCGTCTTCCAATTCCCCGGGTTTGAGCGCCTGCAGATGCTGGAGGTTTAGGGTGAGCAACAGTACCATATGTACTAGGCAAAACCTCTGCAGCAGAGCTAGCACTGGGGACTGTAGGCTCAGTCTCAGCCTGCTGCCCACGATGGGCTGGCAGCATGCGTCCAGCTTCACTCTGCTGCAGAGGATTTGGTGCAGTAGGATGCTGGGGCAGTGGCAGATTAGGTTCCAGGGGGGTCATTTCAGAAGGTCCAATCCGGCTGGCATCCTCCTCCTCCATATGCTGGATTACATCCATTAGTGGGGGAGTCTGTTGGGACATGTTAAAAACTGTGTCAGATTTTTGGAGAAATATATTTTTGACCAATTAGTCATGTGCATTAACATGCATCACCAGTTACAGCAAAGTACACTTACCCTATATATCTGGTCCTGTGTCCTAGGCAGCAGGGAAGTAGATGGCGTGCTCAAACTGGAGGAGGCTTCCACACTTGGCATGAAGCTGAGCTGGGGTTAAAATTACAAGGCACGTAAACACCTAAACATTCCTTGATGAGCCTGATGAATAGATATGCTTTAGAAAACACGGGGCCAAGCAGGAATGTCAACTCCCCTAATGGTTAAAGTGGACCAAATGAATCTGAGTCTATCTTATATGTATGACTCACCCTGTACCTACAGATTGCTCACCTTAAAAAATAAAAAACATGCATGTACTGCATGTTAGGAGGCTTTACACATCCAAAATTGTGCCTTAGGGGCCAACAGTCAACTTGCAAATAGTATTTGGCTTCTGAGTATGCTAATGTGCATTCTTGCAATGTTGACCTTTCCCTGACCCCAGCTCAAGTTTGTCTGACCAAAGCACAGCTCGAACCCCAGTGGAAGACTAACAAGTAAGTGTTCCCAAATTGTGACAATATTCACATCATATGCAGTGCTTTGGTATGCTAAATTGTTTTATATTTTCCTGAAATAATAGTGAAGGTTGTGTATAGACTTAAAACCTTTCTAAGGACCATTAACTACTGCACCCTGGGAGAGTGTCCATCATTAACCCCATTCCTCAGCCATTCAACACCTGCCTACAACATTAACCTCCCCTCAAAGGCACTCCCTAGGGGCATGTGTTGATATCTGCGTGTGAGCCTCATTTTAAATGTTTCCAATAGCTCTAATTAAAACAATCATTACTCACCTGCTGAAATGTCCTGGGTGTCCGTGTCGTGTGTGCCAGAGAGGCCCTGTTATGCTGCGGGGTGGATCAAAGCCAGGACCATTTCCTCTGCTCTGGTTTATTGCAACTTTGTAGGGAAGCCTCCGCCTGTTTGCAACCTGAAAAGAAGACAAGCAACATTATTTCTCATTGTGGTCACTACAACAAGCTGCAAAATGCAAACATCAAATATGTACCCGTGATTCCGACATTTCTTCTGCTTCTTCCTTACTGCATATTTGAGGTCAGATATTTTTCGCTGGATCTGCTCAACATCTTTCCTCTCATCCCCCGTTGCATTCACCTGTCTGGTGAGGTCTTCCCAGATTTGTTTTTTTCGCACTTTGCTAGTAGCTTTGGAATTGCACCTAAATAGCTCATCATAATGCACTGTTAGCCCACTTGCCAAGGCGAGTGTTTGTGCCTCACCAAACCGCCCTCTCAAGTGCCCTCGTCGCAAGGTTCTGCCTAATGGTTGTTGTTCTGGCTCTTCTCTGGTTGTTGACAATTCAGGGGACATTCTTGGCTGAATGTGTGGGGAAGAATAGGCCATCACGTTGCTGGAAAAATAATGGACTGGGCTGGCATTAGGACTGGGGGTCATTGGCTGGCTGGCCACAGAACTTGCAGCCGTGGATGTGGCATAGGACTCGCTGGTTTCCACGTGTTACGCTGGCAAATGTGGGCAAGCAGGAGAGGGTGTGCTTGGGGGGCTAGGGCTTCTCGCCCTGTGCTTCCTTTTCCCCTTGGAAGTGGTGCTCCCTTGCTCTTTGGATGTGCTCGGCCTTCTTCCTGGAGGAAGTTTCTTTACTTTTCCTGGTGCTGGAAGATTTGGATGGGCCAGGAGTTGTGGCCAATGTAGCCTTGTGGTGGGCACTTTTGCTCCGCGTTTCCGGCACCTTTGAACTTGATTTGTGTGACCGAGTGCTCGGTCTTGAGGATGTGTCCTCATGGTGCTCCGGCCTTTTTGTCTTGCGCTCCTTGGCTGGTGGTTGTTTGGCGCGACTTTTCTTTGGTGCCATGATGACATTTACAATTTAGAATGAGCTGTGTGCCCATTACCCTTTAAATACTAATGACTGGGTATGACACGCATACGCGTGCGTCCAGCCGTGCACATCCCGGAAACCGCTGGGGCACTACCTATCTGCTGCAGACTAGAAGAAAGATGGCGCCCACCATCTTCACCCGCCAACAACAAGATCTGATTATGCTCGTAAGTGTATTGTAAGGACGTTGATTTGACATTTAAATGCATGCATATGCCTTAAGGAAGCGCGGGAAGAAACAGTTGTTTCTTTAAACTCCGTGCCAAACAGAAGTTAGTGCGCACATGTGCGAACCAACTCACTAGCATCTAGAAGAATAGGTGAAGCCTAGAAATGTGATGGGGAATGTCATTTAGTCAACTGATCTAATTGTGACTGAGATTTGTATGCAGTTTGATCTAACAACTATTTTTATTTTTGTGTTTTTTAGACCATGATGGAGCACAGGTACGACTACCTGCCCAACGACTTTGAGAAGAGGAAGTTGGCCCTGGAGATCGTGGCCAGGATTCACCAGGACATGGACAACACCTTCACTTTCATGCAGATCATGCAGCACTGGTCGGACCTCAATCGACGGCACAAGCCCCGGGTGCGGCGATTTTTTGCGAGCCATTTCCCAAGTAAGTACATACCGATTGCATGCTAGATATAACAAACACAGAAGGTAGGCCTTTATTTATAAATGATTTTCTTTTATAGTGTCTGAATTTAAATAACGCATATGACCTACCCGGAGGCGCGCAGTCCGGCCAGTGTGGCATGATTCTGCACCAGCAAGTGAAGGTGGTGCATCTCCAGGGCCAACTTCCTTCCCCTCCTCTGTCGCTGGCTCAGACCAGCCACTCGACCTCTCTACAGAGGAGGGGCCTCACCGCATGGGCAGGCAGTTGTACCAAACAACTCAGGCAATACCCTCCGGTATGTGACTCTGATTTTACCACACACAGGTACATGCTATTTAAACAAAAACTGATTTCCTTAATCTCTTTGTATAGATGAAAATGTAGTGGGTGAAGGATCGGGAACTGAGAGGGCAGCAGTTTCAGCCCAGGAGGAACGTGGAGAAGGTGGGTGATGTTACACACACATTCTAAGTGTCATTTGGTTACTGTTCAATCAGACATTAGAAGTGAGCCTATTTTGTCTCTACGGCCTCACATTTCCAGCAGTGGCAGGCCCCAGAGCGTAGGGTGGTCCCCGAAGCTGAGGTTGCCCACCAGCCAAGTAAGTTGTAATTTACATATTTGGAGTATGTGGAACATGACATCATCAGCAATAAACCTAAATCCCTAACCAATGTAATTAGCATAATGACATATGGCCTCATCTATTAATGAATTTGTTAGCATAATGACATATGGCCTCATGATTTAAATTAAAAACTAATAGCATTAGCACAACTCACAGCGACGGTGTTTCGACTGGTGGGCGATATCCAGGAGCTCAGAGCTTCGATGGGGATCACAGAAGAAGAAGAATTCTCCGGGGCCTGCCATGGCTTTGTAAATAGTTTTTTTTTAACTTACAATTTTTATACATTTTAAATTTTTAAAAAATAAAAAAATGTTTATAAAGGAAAAAAAAAATTTAAATTTTAAGAAAAAAAACAACACAAGTTCATAAAATTGCAAATCTAATTTGCATTTGATAATAAACAAAAGAAAAAAATGGTTTCTGTCTTATTTTATGTGAAAGAATAAATCATTAAAGGTTGGTTACAGGAAAACGTTGGAAGAACTAAAAAGAAAAGAGCGCAAAGTGCAGAAAAATGAAACCGCAATGAAATTGAGGTAAGCATTAAGTGCGCAAAGTGAAGAATATACAAAGTGTGAGGGAATTGAGGTAAGCATTAAGTGCGCAAAGTGAAGAATATACAAAGCACGAGGGAATTGAGGTAAGCATTAAGTGCGCAAAGTGAAGAATATACAAAGCGCGAGGGAATTGAGGTAAACATTGTAGCAGAAGTGAGTGAGAGAAAAGTTGAGACGGGCACATGAATGAGTTAATTTAGGTGCGCGCATGCGTAAGTTCATTCAGATTTCCGTCTGGACGTTTATTTTTAGAAAACTGCATTCAGAATCTAATGGCAAACATAAATATTTCGTTAGAGGCGACGTTGGAAATAGGAAACCTACGTTGTTTCCTAAGTAACGTAAACGAAAGACGAAAGCTGAAAAATGACATTCTCGTTGGCGTACACAGCGACGAACACTTAACAGAAGGCTCCCGATGCATGCTTAGAATCACGCGTACACACATACGTCAGCAGAAACAAAAAAAAAAAGATTGACTCAAAAACTAAAAACATTTTATGTCTCTCTGAATCAACCCTAATGTTCCCCAAACGCAGATTTAAAGAAACCTTGGTCAATTTTCGCAAAACCTTGATTTGAATATTAGAAGAAAATGATAACTTGGTTTTGGTCAATATTCCCTAAACCTTGATTTGAATATTATACAAAAATGTTAACATGGTTTGGTCAATGTCGCCAAACCTTGATTCAAATATTAGAAGAAAACTTGTTTCCAAAATGCAGATTCAAAGAAACTCATGACTTTTTGATGAGTGTTTCCCAAATAATTATCAGAGGACCAGTATAACTTGATTTTGTTCCTGAAAAGTTGATTCAATAATTAAAAGAAAACCTTAACTTGGTTTTGGTCAAAAATGCAGATTCAAAGAAACTCGTGGCTTTGTTTAAATCAGTGTTCCCCAAGCAATTATTAGAAGAACAGTATGACTTGGTTTTGGTCAATGTTCCCTAAACCTTGATTCCTTACTCAAATAAAAGCAGTGAAATACCACAAACAAACCAAGAAACTTACTGGGTGCAGATATTTCATGTAGGAAGGCAGTTCTCGGATGGTGAGCAGAGTGTCCAGTCTTGAGCAAAGATCAGTAATTTTGCACATCTTTAGCAATCAAGAAAAAAGATAAAATTGCAATAATGGTGTCAACATCTAGCAGATATTACCCCAGTTAAATTGAATTACAGTACTGTCTTAAGGCCAAAAAATGTATTGGTGAACTCACTATATTGAAGAGACAAGCTTACAAAACCACTAGGTCGCATTCCTAGGTCAAATACAAATCTAGATATTTCAACCATACATTTATAATTGTTCCCTTGCTTTCCTTTATTCTTTGCTTAGTACAGTACAATTTATAGGTGCAGTGCCAGAAAGAAAACAATTCTACCCCCCTCCTCACCCATCCTATGGTGCTGTTGCTGCCCAATACATATACCATACTCTACTTCTTCTTGTGTGTCTGGTGTATGGCTATACCACTAACATTGGCCCTGACTCATCTGTGGAAAACAGTATGGCTGGAACAGTGGCACATGTAGAGCTGGGCACATGTAGAGCTGGACATGAAGAGTGATTTACTAGCTATCAATAATAACCTGTTGAAATTTCTTTTCTAAATGACTCATACAATCCCAGCATCTCAATTACTTTTCTGAAGTTTTATTGTGACAACTCATTATTATTAGCTGACTGATTATCTTTACAACATCATCAGTTTCTCCTAATCATCTTCAAGACAATTGATAATTGCTAAATATAAGAATGAGAACAGCATTGCCAGTTGACATCGGCACCCATGTAGAATTCTCCTACACGGTCGCTGGATTGATACAGTATGAAGCTTCTTGAGTTCCCTCCCTACGAGACTCATGTTGCTTTTTTTGTCCATTGTGGAAGGAGAACGAGGCACGGCAGTGGTGACATCCAGCAGTGAACTTACCCTGAGAATACCTTTGGGTGTTGTTCTATCTAGGATCTCTTTGTTTAAGATGCTTTTGTGCTGGCAAATATCCTATTCTTGCATAAAGGCCTTTGTTTTATGGATGTTCATTGTTGCACGTGGAGATGTAATCTTGGCCAAAGGCTTCAAACACTCTTTATAGGAAAGCCAGGGTTGTGGCAAGCATGACTGAATGCAACTTAGCATACAGTACATCACAAGCTATTTAATAACCCTACAATGCATGGCAGAAGCGTCTCTTTTCCTCATGTACAGTAAAGTGGCCAGGAACAGTTCTATTCTATGGCCATTACAATTTCTGTTCCACCCCTGACCTCGGTAGGTCGGAACCAAACAGCCTAAAACATGATTTGTATATATGTATAAAGAAGGCAAAGTATGATGATGTGAAGAAGGGAGGTCATATTGAGTTGGGGTGGGGGGTGCGTTGATGGGAGAGATGGGAGGTTGACACCATATATATAGGCATCCCTGTTACATACTGAACAAGGTGATGTCATGATCAGAGATGGTATATATGATAATGAGGTTGATTCAGAGGTAGGTGAGAATTCTCACTTCTTTTTTAGGAGAGAAAATTGGCTTATTGGCTGGTGTGTCACATATAAGCAAGGCTTGCTGTTGAAACTTGTCTTGACGAAGGGGTCCTTGCCGTCCCTGAAATGTCAACGACAACACCATTCTGGTGTTTTTGGATTGTTTTTGCCTAGGGATTATAATATACTATTTTGCAACAAGGAGTGTCAGTTCTTTTGTGCATACAAAGGATGACAGTGGGTGCCTTGGCTGGTGATGTTGGTTATAACGTGGGTGTTTGATGGAAAAGTCCACAAATGTCGACACCCTCAACAGTTGAATTCCACCTCAAAGGCTCTAACTCTGTGAGGTCCTTGCCCTCATGCAGATTAGGATTGACAAATTGTGGTTACTGGAGCAGCATTCAGTTACAATACTCCTCATGGCCCGCCAACAGGTTACGATTTGTGGTTCCCAACACAGAAGCTGAGCTATAGATCCAGCTATGTGGAAAATCCCCAAAACATGACCTTTTGGGCCTTGAGGAGGAGGTTTCGAAGTTAAATGATCTGATGTATTGCAACATCCATTTAAACCCAGCTGCTATTACTACAGATCTACCATGCCTGAGAGTAGTGTTAAGCAGGTTGACTGAAATTCGGGTTAGATGAATTTGCCGAACTTGCCACCAGAATTAGAGTCCGGGACCCTGAATCTAAACCCCATTGAAGTCAAAGGGACTCAAACTTTTGGGCCCAAAAGTGGCTGTAAAATGGGGCCAGCAAGGGCTAGAGGGCTAAAAATCGAGGGGAACACCAGGGAGATTGCCCTGCACAAAATGGGTTAGGGAATATGCTCAAAATACATCACAGAAAACAAAAAATAAATAAATACACCAATAAGGAACACCACCAACTCTTTGTAGTGGGGCCATTTGTTATGGCCTTACCACTCTGCCAGTAGTACTGGGGCCTACAAAAATGCACTCCAAATCCAGGCACATGCTTGCACCAGAGGAAGGTGTAACAGGCTGGATGAAAGACCTCATCTCTCTGCAGCACCAGCGACCAGACGAGCACCAGTTCCATTACCAGCAGCAGCAGCAGAAGCACTACTGCCATGTCCCAGTCCCATATTTGCTGCTTTCTGTATTGTTAGTCACCTACAGTTAAAGCGGAACACTAACCCCATTGTTACAGATCCACACTTACATTCACACTCACCTCAGCCTTTACAGCTTGGTCTGCTTTAAACCGGACCTTCACCATGATTTAATGAAAAGCCCAAACTCTTAAAAAACAATTCCTCAGCATCTAAAATTAATATATTTTACATGTTTAGTCACTAATTTATTATACTTTCCCCCACTGGGCTGCAACTCTGTTCGGGAATTTAGGATACGGGCGCCGCCATCTTGACTCAGAAGCATCACACTTACTGAGGAGAGGAGAGTGGGATAAGGTACAGGGGGGCGGGTTATAGCTGTGCTTTGCTCAGACAGAGCAGAGCTGGGGTCAGGGAAAGGTCAGCAGTCCCAGAATGCAGAGCAGCACAGTCACTTCCTGTTTGCAGGCACTTCCTGTTTGCAGGCTGCCTGCAAAAATGGCAGCTTCCATAAGCCGCCATCTTGGATGTTTAAAGGCTTATAAAATGCAGTAGATGCAAGTAGGATGATTTTTAATGTGAGCAATCTGTATGTACAGGGTGTGGGAAACATATAAGATAGACTCTTATTTAGAGTGAAGGTCCGCTTTAAGGGTACACAATCACCCCAGTATTTATAGCTAGGTTTGGTATTTGCGGGTACACACTCACCCCAGTCATTACAGGTAGGTCTGCTATAAGGTACACAATCACCCCATTAATTAAAGCTAGGTTTGGTATATGGGGGTACACACTCACCCCAGTCATTACAGCTAGATCTGCTGTAAGGGTTCACATAATCACCCCAGCGATTGGAGCTGGATGAGGGATAAGGGGACACCCAGACCCCAGTAGCGACAACCTTGTGTTATTAGTGAAGTAGCAGCGACATCCCCCAGTACAGCCCTACTCTAGCCCTCACTCACATTTCGGTAAAGAACAGAACTTTGCATTACTACCCGAGAGGAATAAGAACCTCTGCAGAAATTTTTTTATAGTGTTTATATTTCAAAATCTCCTGCCCATGGGACTTCAGTGGTTCTAGAACAGTAGACACTTTTACCAATGTATATTTATCATGGCCAGGTTACTAGCCTTACTAGGGCCTCCTGCATTATGTTCTGCCTCATCCCACCTCATACTTGACTTGGACCTATTCCTGCCCAGTTAATACCTGCTAGGGACAGAGAGCTCCATTGTCTGTTTGAGCAGAATTGGCCATCAATGTGAAACTGGGGTTAGTGGACAAAGTACAGGTGGAAGAGTACAATTTCAAAAAGTTGGTCTGTGTATGGTTACCTGCAGCATGAACTGGTCCACCACATGCAGCTCTGATGAGGGACCTTTGTAGCTTAGATACATTTTGATGTCTTTTGTTGTGGGGACGTATCTGAAACATGAGAGAGGAAACAAGTTGGGGTCAGGACCTGTTGCAACTTCAATTAACAAGGTAAACTTTCCTGCTTGTAGTGAACATTCATCCATATTGATTAGTCAATTTGGCTTGCCCTATGGCAGGCAGAGATTGTTTTGGATGATGTAGGCCAGCTTGGAACCACTTCTGAATTTTTCATCAACAGTTGTGGGAAATAAGCCAACTGGGACCAAAGTGGTGGCACAAACATGGGACCATAGTCGGTGATGGTCGATACTTTTCTGTCTTTTCTGTTAAAGGGTCCTCCTTTAACAGCCAAACTGAAGTGAGTCTAGATCCTACAAGCAGAGTCAAAGGCAGAAAAAAGTGTGGTTCTAACACTTTACTAGTCTATACAAATATTACAATAAAATAGACTGGAAATGAAAAACAACTGGAGTGCCAACATATGACTCTAAGCAATCTCCTGGGGGCCTATAGTGTTTAAGGGGCCGCGTTACCTCAACATGAGACTCAGGCAAATACCTTTTAGGGGGCCGATTGCAATGATGTATTGCTCGCTCCCCTTTCTGCTGACAGCCAATCAAGTTTGTTGGATGCACATGCCCATCCTGCATACCCCATGCACCCCGAGATGGGTGTAGGAGGGTGGACCTGGTAATTAATGTTGCCCCAACTTAGGCTTCCTTCTAACATGTAAGTGGTGGGGTAATCACAAATTGGGATGCCACAGTAGAGGAGTTGTGCAAGAACTTTTTGTCTTTAGGTCCTCTTTAGGCATGGTGTTCCCCAGGATATTGATCTGCCTGGGGCTGCTGTTACATCATAAGCCATCTTTGACAATAATTTCAGTCTTCTTGTCTATGAAGACAGCTGGTTTGAGAAATGCTTGTGTGGTACAGTCTGTGGTGGTTGGGCAACCCTGAGTCCTGATTAGTCCAGGATCAGCAGCCCAGGGGAAAAATTCCACTCTTGCCCATTTCTGACCAGCAGGAGAATAAGCAGTAATTTTGGCATAATTAAGGGAGCGTATAGGCGGTAGGTGGAGTTTGGAGCAGGCACTAAAGCATACCGTGCTGGGCCACTGGATGACTGACATCTGAAAAAAGAGCCCCTAAACAGAGTCAACCCGGGAAGTCAGGAAATGCTGATGGTACAGGTCATCTGGTAGCAGGAGCTTGGCAAGGCTGGCAACAAGGCATGGCACTATATGTGGTCAGACTTGGCAGGGTCAGACTCAGGACTTTGAACAGGGTCAGATGACTTGTCATGACACATGGGTCAGCAACAGGGCCTGGCATAAGACGTGGTCAGACGTGGCAGATTCAGAAACAGCACTTGACACAAGATGTAAATGGACATGGAGGGTCAGCATCAAAGCTTGACAAAAGACATGGTCTGACATGAAAGGCTCAAAACAGGGCTTGGCACCAGACATATTAGTCAGAATGGTAGGCGAAAGGGCATGGCACCAGACATAGTCAGCTCCGCACAGTCACCAAAAGAGATTGGCAGCAGCTATGGTCAGACGTGGCAGGATTGGCACTAGAGCTTGACACCAGATGTAGTCAAAAATGGCACGGTTGGCAGCAAAGTTTGGCACCAGTCTCCAAAGAGAAATGCTGATCAGTTGTTGCCGGGCCATGAAACTAATCCAAAAAAGATTCCTCTGTAAAGAATACATGAGATTGTAATTTTTCAGGGAGCACAGATTTGCTTATTGAAAACCGTATAGAAGATTGCAAGGGGTGGGCCTGGAGTCCAGGGCCAGATCTCCTAAGCGGTAAGGTTCAGAAGATACAGACAAGGCACAATTAAAAGCATTGTCAAGGGTGGACCTGTAAGAAAAATCTCTAGTTTTCAGGCCAAAGTTATGCAATGCAAATTCACCACAAAGCCCCTCCCCAAGACTAAGCCTGGTTGCCAAAGACTTACCTTCTGAGGTTGGTCAGGTGTTCATCTGATAATCCGCCATCACATTCTCTCAGGATTAATAATTTTTCTTTCAGCTGCTCAGGTTCCATGTGAAAACTTTTTAGAACAATGTCTAAGAGAGAAGCAGGAAGTCTAGATTATGATTGGAGCAGGGGCCCCACTACCACAGTCATGATTCCCTTCATGTTCCTGAATCGAATAATAATTTTATAATAAAATTATTAACAGTTATTATCTCTACTTCTAATAAAACAGAAGCCCACATTGTGTCTTGTGTTCCTATATCCAACCTGTCTCTTTTAATCATGCCACGTGCTCCTGCATCCAGCCTTTCTCCTAAATCCAAATGTCTGTTTCTGAATTCATCCTGTCCCCTAAACCCTTCTGTGTGTTCCTGCATCCAGCCTTTCCCCTAAATCTTAATGTGTGCTTCTGAATTCATCCTGCCTGCTAACCCTGTTGTATGTTCTTGCATCCAGCCTTTCTCCTAAATTCTAATGTGTGTTTCTGCATCCATCCTGCCTGCTAACCCTGCTGTGTGCTCCTGCATCCAGCCTTTCTCCTAAATCCTAATGTGCATGTTTTTTTTAATTCATCCTACCTGCTAACCCTGCTTTGAGCTCCTGCATCCAGCCTTTCTCCTAAATCCTAATGTGCGTGTTTTTTTTAATTCATCCTACCTGCTAACCCTTCTGTGTGTTCCTGCATCTAGCCTTTCTCCTAAATCCTGTGTGCTTCTGCATCCATCCTGCCTCCTAACCCTGCTGTGTGTTCCTGCATCCAGCCTTTTGCCTTAATCCTGCTGGGGGGTTCTGCATTCAGGCTGTCTTCTAACCCTGCTGTGTGTTCCTGCATATAGCCGGTCTCCTGAAACCTAGTGTGTGTACCGTCATCCAGCTTGTTACCTGAATTTGGCCATGTGGTCCTGCATCCAGGCTGTCTCCTAAATCCTGCCATGTGCTCCTGCATCCAACCCATCTCCTGCATCCTCATGTGTTCACCTGCATCAAGCTTGTTTTCTATATTCTACACATGTTCCTGTCATGTTTTATTTCACCCCAATTATTCTCTGTGCTTTCTGTCTGGCGTTAGTAACTATCCTATTGTAACAAGAGCTAATTATATCATAGATGTGACCATACACAAACATTTCCCCTAGAGAATGAACTCGTAACGGCCTGGTGCTGATCAGAGTGTGGATTCCGGCTCCTCGTGACTCCATACCTCCTTCAGCTGTGATCATATTATCATGTATGATTTTGTCTTTTATTTAATGGCCTGTTTCTGGTTATATTCATTGCATAGACACACATTGTGGTTATATATCTTTATTAAACATTAATTAGGTATGAGATAATATTTTTCAAATCAATGTATTTATTGATTTTAGTGGGAATTCTTTGTATTCATGTATTGTAATATATTATGAGCAATGCACCTAACCCCCCAACCATTCCCCTGGTCCTTTGGCTAGGGTAGCCCAACGTTTCGGGAACATGTGTGCACTCACTGTCCCATGGTGTGGTTCACTGGTGTCTCTTGTTCTCAATGCACGTATGGGATATATAAGCTCATTATTATTACTTAGGGAGACAGGTTGGGAGTTAAGCTGGGATGATTGTTTATTAGGAGATTATTTTAGATTTTTTAATAAGAATAAAATATTTTTTATTGATAATATTTGTGTTTTTCAAATTGTACGAGTATAGATCCTATGTCGGAAGGAATCAGTAGTATTTTTTTTACATTTTGGCAAGGGACCGCCATAAATAGCAAAGTCACAGGTTCGAATAATTATTACTCTTTTTCTATTGAAATTTTTTTTTAGTTCAAACCACCCTCACAAATATATTCTTAAACAGAAGTTACTCTACACCATACTACTTACTGAAATTATGAGCGATTTTCTTGTCCAGAAGGATGTTCTGAATCTTGGAAATGTCGCTCTCCGTGACGGGCAACACGTCACTGGCTTGAAACTGGTGCAAAATCCTTTGGTCGTCGATCTTTTTCTGAGAATTTTTTGCCCACATGGATTTACCGATCTTTAAAAAAAAAAAAAACATTAAGTAATGCTGATTAGATTTTTTTAAAAATGGGGATTGGAAAGATGACACTTAAAGGAATAGTCCAGGCAGGTACACAAAAAGTCTATACACACCTTTTGTCCCCCACAGATCCTCTGTGCAGCACCATCATCTAACATTTTCACTGATGGTGGAGGGGATACTTCCGCTGATAGTAGAGGAGATATTTCCCCCCAAGGTGAAGGAGAGCGACAGTGGGAGGTATACTGCCACCAATGGTGGGAAAAATACTTCCACCGATGGACAAGATATTTCCGCCAATGGTGAAGAGATACTTCCACCGATGATGGAGGAGAATGATGAGGTAGTAGATACTTCCACCGATGTTGGAGGGGATTGATGGTGGAGGAGATACTTCCACCGATGGTGGAGGAGAACTATGGTGGAAAAGATACTTACACCAGTGGTAGAGAACAATGGTGGAAGAGACATTTTCATGGATTGGGGTGGAAGACATACTTCTACTGATAGTGGGGGAGATAATTCTTCCAATGGTGAATACCATGACCGATGATAGGGGAACTACTTCCATTGATGGTGGAGGAGAGAGATGATGGAGAGGATACTAACACCCATGGTGGGACTACAGACGGCAGCAGTGCAGCTGCAATAAGTGCTCCCTGCCATCAGCAGACCAGCGCCCACCAGACGAAGAGGAAGTGCCTGATCCTGCAGACACAAAGAAAGGACGCAGCCCAGCAGAGGAAGACCTGCTGGGCACCTTCTCCCCCCGGTCCAGCGGCACATGCGCGAGTTGTGCCGCATCCCCTCTTTTCCTTTAGCAGGGCGCGTGCCCACATCAGGCATTTGTGAATGGCCGATGCAGACATGCTCCCTGTTAGAGGGTAGTGGGGATGTGGCACCGGTTGCATTTGACGAAGCTTGGCAAGACTTGGCTCCCTAGACGAGCTAAGACGAGATTGTGTCAGCGCAGTCGGCGCGCTGAATGGACAGGAGGCCATGCATGCGCCATACGACCTGGGAAGGGTGAATCAGATCAGGGTGGCCTTTGGGGTTGCACACACCAAATCGGGGTGCCCTGTCAAAAAAGTCAAAAGTTAAAAAAATAAATATTAGTAGCTTACCTTTCATTGAGGAACTCGAGCACTGTGATTCCTTCTCTGTCGGTCTCCTTAGTGAGGAAATCACTTCCTCATTCAGCTTTCAGCCCCCACCCCGCTGACCTGGTCCATCAATCAACCTTCAGTGGACCAAGAACGGAAACACCTCCCACTCCCTGTCCAGATGTCCTGATTGGTTGCCTCTCTCTGGAGCTCTGAAACCCTGTCTTCCTCTATTCTCTCACACTCATTACAGTGTGCTTACATCACATCGCAATTGCTCTCTGCAGCTCCAATGCTCTAATACTTTAAAAGATAGCTTAGGAACTACTGGGTCTTTTTGAAAACGGATTGAGGTTTAGGACAGTGCAACGTATAGCCTGAGACAGTGGGACAAAAATGTATGCCTTTAATATAACTTTAAGTTCCAGGCTGATCATTGTCCTCACTCTGTCCCTACAAGCAGACCTCTATTTTGATCTCTATGGGATTAGACTAAAATAAAAACCTTTTGATATGACAGGACATCGGTTTGCCATTTAGCTCTGGTAGGTTTATGATATGAGGGACAAAGAAAAACTTAATTTCACAAGGCTACATAGGTTTCTTGAACCTGATCCTATAGAGTGACAGTATCTTGCCTTTTCCGGAGACACCACATTCCAGTGAAAGGTCTTGGTCTTGTTAGGTGTAGTCTGGCGTTTGGTGGGTAAGGGTGGAGGTGGGATAAAGGGTGGTAAGAGAATTTTTGTCTTGTCACTAAAGGCATTTTCCTTGGTAAGATCTTCTTCCGAAGGGTTTGTGTCACTTAACAGCTGTAGGTTTCCAGGTCTCCGAAACAACGAGACATCTTCATAGGCCTCGGGAACATCATCGGCCCCGTTCTTCTCAAGGACGTCTTGAGGGCTTATTGGTGGCTCAAGCTGCCTTGAATTGAAGTCCACAGAGATGCTGGGGTGAGATTTTGGAGAATGATTATGCTCATTTTGCTGGCAGTGATCCTGAAGCAGGGCCACCCAATCGTTTCTCATTATTATGCTTTTTCCAAGGTCCCTGTTGTGATCATTTATGGGTATCCGGAATCTGAAAGCAAATAAGAAATATACATTTACTAACCAATTTGATCAATACAAATCCCAAGAACTTTGGATTTGTGCTGAATTGATCTTTAGTTGTTTCTTTTCATATCCCTTCTATATTTCGCTTGTCCTCATGACCTGGCTTTTTATTTTAGTTTTGTATCATTCTTCGTGGTTCTCAGCCTTATTCTCCTCATATCCTGGCCTTTTCCTTCCTTGCCCACTTGATCCTTAATCATATTTTTTCTACGCTCCTTGTCCGCATACCCTGGCTCTCTCCTGGTATTCTTGCTTTTTTATTTTTTTTCCTTTAAACATCCCTTCTCTATTGCCTTTGTCCTCTGATGATCTGGCTTTTTGTTTAAGTTTTATATTATTCGTTCTTCTTCTTGTCTTCCCCTTTCTTGTTCCTATGTTCTGGCTCTTTCCTTCTGGTCCTCTTGTTCTGTATTCATTGTTTTCTTTGTGTCCTCTCCCAATTCTCCCTATCTCTGTGCCTTGGCTCTTTTCTTTTGATTTATATGTCCTTTGTAAATTCCTTTATTTTCCAATCATTCCCTACTATCTGTGGCTTCATGCCCTGGCTCATCCCTTCTGATGCTCTTATTTCTTACTCATTTAGGTTTTCTCAATTCCTTCTCTACTCTTTGCTTTTATGTCTTGGATCTTTTTTCCTTCCCTATTCTCCTTGTCTTGGCTCTTTATGTTTGTGCGCTCTATATTATTTTTTTTCTTTCTGGTCCCTTCCTTTTCATTATTATGTCCTGGCTTGTTTCCTCTTGTTCCTTATTAGTTTCTTTCTTTTTTCTTTTATTCCTTCCCTAATTTCCTTGCCTTTATGCCCTTGATCTTTACTTCTGGTCCTCTTGATTTTTTCTTTCTGGTAGTATTTATTCATTTTTTTCTTCCGTTACTTCCCTTTTTGCCTTGGCCTTGAGTCCTTTTGTTCTTGTTCTGTATTCATTATTTATTTATTTAATTCCCTAATATCCTTGGTGTTCCTTATTCATTGAATTTTTGTCTACCCCTTCCTTACTCTCCTTGCCTTCATACCCTTGCTCATTGCTTCTGGTCCTTTTGTTTTATATTAATGCATTTCTTCTCAATTCCTTCCCTAACCTCTTGGGCTTTGTGTCCTGGCTTTTTCTGTCTGGCCCTTTAGTTTATTTGTAATGTATTTATTATCTTTCACTTTGCTATTCTCCTTGTCCTTATAACCTAAATCTTTACTTTTGTTCCTTAATTCTTTTTCATCCCTTCCCTATGCTTGTCCCCATGCCCTGGCTCTTTATATCTGCTCCTCTTGTTCCTTACTCTCCTTGCCCTCATGCCTTTGCTCTTGTATTTCTTCTCAAGTCTTTCCCTACTTTCTTGGGCTTTTTGTCCTTTTTCTGTTTGGCCCTCTAGTTTCTTTGTAATGTATTTATTCGCCACCACTTCTCTATTCTCCTTGTCTCAATCACTTTCTCAAATTTGTTCCCTCATTATTTTTTCTTCACCACGTCCCTATTCTTGTCCCCATGCCCTGGTTCTTTCCAACTAGTCCTCTTGTTCCGTTGTCATATTTCCTATTCCCCTTGACCCTTTCTTCCGGTCTTCTTGTCACTTATTTTTTTCTTTTTTTTTTACTCCCTCTTTCCTTGCTTCTGTTACTTCGCTTTTCTCCTTGCCCTTGTGTGACTGTTCTCTGGCTCTTTTGTTCTGGTCCTCTCGTTCCTTATTCATTACTTTTTTTTCTACTCCTTCCTTACTCTCCTTGCATTCATGCCTTTGCTCTTTCCCTCTGGTTCTATAGGTTCTTTTTAATGTATTGCCTGTCAGTGGCTTTTGTCAGCAACGGCATCCCGAGTCTAACTCTGCCCACCCAGACGGGAAGACTATGGCCAAGCTTAGGCATATTCAGACGGAATCATCTGAGGATTCTAGCTCCTATGTCGAGGACCTATTTAGGAGTTCGGGATCTAGTTCCAGGTCAGAGGGGGAGGTGTCGTCCAGCAGCAGAGAGGTACCGGAGGCCACGCATAAACCAGGGAATCACCTGACAGATCAGATTGAGGAGACTATTGAGGCAAAATTGGAGGCTCTGCACCTCCAAAGCGGCAGATGAAGAAGGGTGAACACTACAAGTGTCAGAAGGTCAGACAGGTTTTTCCCAGACTTGCCCATTTCGACAGGCTGGTGGCAAAGGAGTGGGAGAAACCTAAGTTCGTGGAGGACAAGTACCCCTTTCCGGAGGAGGCGGTTAGGGTTTGGTCTTTGCCACCTGAGGCAGACGAACCAGTGTCAGATCTGGCTCGGCACACCGTTATCCCTACTTCAGATAGTGTGCCCTTGAGAGACCCGCCAGATAGGAGGTTGGACCAGCTGACCAGAAATGCATTCTCTATGGTGGGGTCAGCCATGTGACCAGCTTGCACCATGTCCATGGCTGCTAGGGCAGGCAAGGTCTGGATGAAGCAGCTGAGGGGACGTTTGTGACATGGAGATTCACATTCCTCTGCACTTTGAACTCCTTCGTGATCAGTGCATTAAAGTATTACTTGGCCGCTACTCAAGAGGAACGTAAGATGGATGTCTTATTCTTGATCCCAGAAGGACTAAGGAGGGGCCTGGCGGCGGCCAGGTCCACTCTTAGCAGATGGATCAGGTAGACAGTCATACAAGCCTATGCCTGCAAGGGGAAGGAGGCGCCCTTCCGGGTCACCGTTCACTCGACCAGGGCTTTCCAACACTAGGCGTCCACAGAACAAGTCTGCAAGGCGGACTTTTCACACGTTCACCAAGTTTTACTTGATGTCAGGGCATCTGCCGATGCTGCTCTGAGGCGTAGGGTGTTGCAGACGGTGGCGAACCCCTCTCCAGGAGTGTCTAAGCTTGAGGTGTCAGTGCCGTTGCTCTTGGTTATGTTGACGCATTGGGCTGTTGGCTGTTCTTGCACAGTCCCACCATTATTGAGGCTACTGCTTTGGGACGCCCCACGTGTTGCCACTGGTGGTGCTCCGGAATGGAAGAGATGAGAAAAGGGAAATTTGTGTACTCACTGGTAAATTTCCTTTCTCATCCATTTCCATTCCGGGGGACCACACCTGCCCTTCTGTTGTGTTACGACTGCGTTGGTGGCGGTTAATGTTTTCTACACCGTTTTAGTTTTGTTGCACTGTTTTCAAGTTGTGCGCATTATGCACAGGTTAGCATTTTCCGCTCCCAGGGTGAACTGCTTTTTAGTTAACTGAGGAGATCCTGCCACAGCCTGTCCTATATAGGCCAGGAGGAGCTATTTTGTTTTCTATCTTGCAGTCCCCGCCTACAGCTGAGATTAAACCACGCGTTGCTATTGGTGGTGTCCCAGGATGGAAGAGGACAAGAAAGGAAATTTACTGGTGAGTACACAAATTTCCCATTTCTTATTCCTTCTCCATAACTTTTCTGTGTTGCTTGTCCGGATCATTACTTTCGTTCCCCTATTTTTTCGAAACCCCTTTCATTCCCCTTCCTTCCCTTCCAGGACACGAATAGGGAAGGGGTGAACAAAAAATATAATGGAACAAGAGGACTAGATGGTAGGAACCAGTACAGGAGGACTGCTCATGTCCTGGCTCCTTCTATCTGGTCCCCTTGCTTTGTATTTGTATTCTTGTGGCCCCTTCTCATTTATTTTTATTTAGCTCTTTCTCTATTCTCGTTGTCCGTAGCCTTTTCTCTGACCCTCTTGTCCCGTATTCATGTGTCTCTTATCAGTTCCTTTCCTATTCTCCTTGTCCTTTTATTTTGATCCTCTTGTCCCTTATTCATTTAACTCTTCTTTGCTCTTTGCCTATTCTCTTTGTCCTTTTCTTCTGATCTATTTATCTATTCTTATTCATTTACCTCTTCTCAGTTCTTTGCCTAGTCTCCTTGTCCTTGTCATTTGTCATTTCTGACCCTCTTGTCCTTTATTCGTGTATCTCTTCTAATTTTCCTTCCTACTCTCTTCATCCTTTTCTTCTGACCCTCTTGTCCATTATTCATGTATCTCTTCTCATTTTCCTTCCCATTCTCTTTGTCCTTTTCTTCTGATCTATTTGTTTCTTATTCATTTACCTCTTCTCTGTTCTTTGGCTAGTCTCCTTGTCTTTTTCTTCTGACCCTTATTCATGTATCTCGTCTTAGTTTCTTTCCTATTCTCTTTGTCCCTTTCTTCTGATCTATTTGTTTCTTATTCATTTACCTCTTCTCATTTCTTTGCCTAGTCTCCTTGTTCTTGTCAATTTCTCCTAACCCTCTTGTCCCTTATTCATGTATCTCTTCTCAGTTTCTTTCCTATTCTCTTTGTTTTTTCTTCTGATCTATTTGTTTCTTATTCATTTACCTCATCTCGGTTCTTTGCCTAGTCTCCTTGTCCTTGTCATTTTCTTCAGACCCTCTTGTCCCTTATTCATTTAACTCCTCTTTGCTCTTTGCCTGTTCTCTTTGTCCTTTTCTTCTGATCTATTTATCTACTCTTATTCATTTACCTCTTCTCAGTTCTTTGCCTGGTCTCCTTGTCCTTGTCATTTTCTTCTGACCCTCTTGTCCCTTATTCATTTAACTCTTCTTTACTCTTTGCCTATTCTCTTTGTCCTTTTCGTCTGATCTAATTGTTTCTTATTCATTTACCTATTCTCAGTTATTTGCCTAGTCTCCTCGTCCTTGTCATTTTCTTCTGACCCTCTTGTCACTTATTCATGTATCTCTTGTCAGTTCCTTTCTTATTCTCCTTGTCCTTATCTTTTGTCCCTTATTCATTTAACACTTCTTTACTCTTTGCCTATTCTCTTTGTCCTTTTCTTCTGATCTATTTATCTATTCTTATTCATTTACCTCTTCTCAGTTTTTGGCTAGTCTTCTTGTCCTTGTCATTTTCTTCTGACCCTCTTGTCTCTTCCCTTATTCATGTATCTCTTCTCAGTTTCTTTCCTATTCTCTTTGTCCCTTTCTTCTAATCTATTTGTTTCTTATTCATTTACCTCTTCTCCGTTCTTTGCCTAGTCGCCTTGTCCTTGTCATTTTCTTCTGACTCTCTTGTCCCTTATTCACGTATCTCTTCTCAGTTTCTTTCCTATTCTCCTCGTCCTTGTAATTTTCTTCTGACCCTCTTGTCCCTTATTCATGTATCTCTTCTCAGTTCTTTTCCTATTTTCCTTAGTGTCATATATAGCTCTTTAGTATGGTCCTCTTGTTTCTTATTCATTTATTATTATAAGCCCTCGTATTTGCAATGTATAGTAATATTGGCTACAAATCAAATCACAATCTGTTTTTTCATACAATCATTTTGGTGCCCCCAACACTTGTGCTAATAAACTGTAAAAAAGGAAAATATGAGCTAACCTGGGAAATTGCACACGGCCTATTCTACCTTTTCCATCCATTCGAAGCAAAAAAAAAAAAAAACTTGATCAGATGGTTGCGCGGCTGTATGGGGAGGCCCAATGCTGAATCTGACCTTTTCAGGCTGTGCTAATTGCTGGCATATTTCCGGCAGGGGAGTTGAAGGTTTGCCATGATTTGACTCAGCAATGTGTTTATCGCCTCTCTCTGTATGGCAGGGGGGGGGGGGGTAACAGGAAAACCAGCTCCAGCTCCCCCTTAAGCTCTGCAGAAATTATTTCTGAAAGGCTCTGCAGGTGAAAGATCAAGATTCTGCTTAAGCTGCCTCTGTTCTGAAAGTACTAATAACCTGAGCAACGGCCGCAGCTTCACTGAAGTTTTTGAACTTTAGAAGATGAAATGTAACTAACTAACATTCTTTGTCAGGCTGAAAGAGTTTGGATCTGCTTGGCCTTAAAGGCCAGGTACCAGGTTTAAAGTGCTTTCTGTAATTTACACAGCGCCCAACACAAGGAATAATAATATGGATTTACCCATCACTCCTTGCAGTGGGCGGGGCCATGCAAATCACATTTCGGGGCCATCCAAGGCACTCAGAAGATCACTGCATGTGCAGTGCCAAGGATTAGCTTAGAATCCACACAGCTGAATTCTTGTGGACACGTGTTTCAAACTTCTGTTTTTTCTCTGCACAAGGCTGGAAGTATTTGGTTGTATGAGGGGGGGTGGGACTTGGTGAGTACTAAAAGAGAGTCACAAGCCACCCAGAGACCCATGTTAAGCTTATAATAGTGAAGCTAAAAAAGCCAAAAGCCTCTACTTAAAGAGGACAAAAATCCAGGATTTGGACTATCCTGGGTTTTGGTCGATGCCCCCCGGGCACTCCGATCAGGGGGGCCCGGCTGTGTGATACCCCCAGGTCATCTGAATGAACTCACCTCTTCCCGGTCCTACCATGCATGCAAGGTCATTCATCCAGTCAGCGCACTTCGTCCAGGAGCTTGTCTAATGCAAGTGGATCCGAGCGTGCTGGCGGCCACATCCCTTGCTACCCATTAACAGGGAGCGTGCCCGCACCGCCACTCACAAAGGCCTGTCATGAGCACATGCCCTGCTAAAGGGATAGCAGGGATGTAGCTGCTGTTCGCCCATGCAGCGTTGAGTTTTCGGACGACTTGGGTGGGTTTCACACAGCGGGGCACCCCCAATCTCATAAACTCCAGGGTGGGGTTTGGTCCGCTTTTAAAAAGGTAAACGAAGAGAAGCACCTTCCCAGAACAGCAAGTATGTTACCCATCACTCCTTGCAGTGAGTGGAGCCAAATATTCTCCTTACCTCTCAGGGACCATTATCCTGCTCCCCCATACAGCCAAATACTTCCAGCCTTGTGCGGATGCAATGGCGTAGCTAGGGAGGAGGAGGGGGGCACTTGCCCCGGATGCAGCAGGTCAGTGGGATGCTAAAGGGGGGCCTGAGAGCAGGTGGGGGCGCCATTTTGAATATTTACCTCAGGTGCCAGAAAGCCTAGCTACTCCTCTGTAAGGAAGCCAGCCGCAGGCCTGAAACGTGTCCACAAGTGGAAGGTGGAAGTGGCATCCTTAGCATTGCTCAGTGGCTTTCTCAATGCCTTGGCTAGCCCCAAAATGTAACGAGATTATTTGCCTGGCTCCACCTACTGTAAGGAGTGATGGGTAAATCTTATGTTGGGCACTGTTTGAAAACTGTCCGTTTCCTTTATCTTTGAGTAGAAGGTCTTTTGGTCTCTTTAGCCCTCCCCCACCATATTAAACCTAATATGGGTCTCTCTACAATGTTAGAATTGCACAGTCAGCAATGTAAAGGATTGGAGGATGGTTAGGGCAATAAGCTACGAACTCTAAGAAACATAAAATGTTCAGGAATGAATGTACGAGAACTTGTGAGACAACCATTAGCCAGGTTACATTTTCTGAGCGTCACTACAAAGGGGTCGAGGACCATTGCCTTGAGTTACGTGTTCTGTAGATGCCATCGTTATTTTAGGTTCTCTGGTAAAAGCCATGGTAAGAAGATTAGTAGATCTAGCGAAACAGCCGAGGGCTGGATGAAATAGTGGAAGCCATGCCACCAATAGTCTCTGGAGCCGGGGCTGGCTAATAGTATATTGGGCCCTTAGGTGATAGAGTCTATGTGGGCACCGTACCTGGTGATAAAGTTGCATGTATGGTGAATATTGCCAAAGAATAGAAAGACAAAAATAATAAAGAATGATGGAAAGGAAGATATATAAAGAATGGAAGGATAGAAGGAATTACAAAAAGAAAGAATGCAGAAAAGAAAAAAATGTCCAAAAAAAATTGTAAAAGTAGAAAAAAATTAAAAGAAAGAAACAAAACCATAGAATGAATGGCAAAAACAAAGACAGAATGAAAGGAATTACAGAAAAAAAGAAAGCAGAAAAGAGAGAGAGGGGGAATGGGAGATAATAAAGTGGAAATGGAAAGAAATAAAGAAAGAAAAAAAAATAGGAAGACTGGCAGAAAAAAAAGAAAAACAATTAATGACAGAAAAAAAAGTTAATGAATGACAGAAAATGCTAGAAGAAAAGAAGAAAGAAAGAAAATGAATGAGTGGCAGAATGAACAAATGAAAGAAAGAAACAAAGAATAGATGGATAGAAGGAAGGAAATTACTAAAAGGAAAGACAATAGTAGAAGGAAAGAAACAAATAATAGAAGGTCTGACAGGAAAAATAGAAGGAAAAAAGAAAGGAAAAAAGTCAGAAAGAACAGATAAAAGAAAGAATAGATGAAAAGAAAGAAAGAAAGTAAAGAATAGAAAGAAAGAGGCAAAGAATAGGAGGACTGGCAGAAATAAAGGCTCTCCTAATGGTCAACCTGCCCCTGCCTGACAGTCCTTAGTTCTGGTTATTGCACGGCCCTGCATCCTGAGGGGCTGGCCACAGTATAGGGAATGATATGGGCCCTCCCAAGCTTCAGGGGCCCCAGCACCTGCCCCGGTAGGCCCAGCACTGATGCCTGCCCTGTCTGCCCAAGCCATTAAGCTTGTTGGTATGAGCCATTCAAGTGGACCAAAAGTGGCCCTGGAGTTTTATAGATGTCTCTATGGAGACACCTGAATCCCAGCAAAACCCACCTGATCCCGAATCCAATAGCGCATGCATGGGCCACAGATGCACTAGGCTGTACCCCAGCTAGAGGCCTACGGGGATGCGGCCCGCAGCTCTGTTCAGCCCTTAGCCGATGGGACCTCGAGTGGGCCAAGGGAAGCAAAAATGAGCTGAGTGCACTGATTGGCCACCCACCCAGGGGCGTACATGCCAAAGAGACAGCACAGGCACTGGCCCCTGGAACAAGGGGGCCCAGAGCAAGCTACCTGCAGTGCCTCTTCAGCATGTATGTCTGGTGACTTACCTACTCATGCCACCTCCTTCTCCCATGCCAGCTTCTCCTGACCCCTACCGCACATCTCCTTGCACATGCCATCTGCTGCCCTAGTCTCTGTGCACATACGCCTGCCTCTGTGCACGTTCTGCGCACAAACCTTGTCTTTGTGCGCACGCCACCTCGTAACCTCCTGGCTGGTAAGTCTCTGTGGCGAAGGGGGGAAGCTGATGGGGGCCCATAATGGGGCCACACTATGGGGCCCACCCATGCTTGCGCCATTCGATCGACAGTGATGACCCGGGAGCAAGGACCAGAATCCGGGATAGTGAAAATCCCAGGTTTGGTCCACTTTCATGTAGAGGGGAGGGAGGGGTTTAAGGAGATTAAGTGATGGTATTCCATTTCCCTTATCCACCTAAGACTAAGAGATTGTTTTAACTGGCACAGTCCAGTCTAAATAACTCCTGTGATGTGTTAGAGCAGCCATGATGGGATTAGGTATGGCTGCTGCACCATTGTCTGCTATTGAGAGATATAGGACATAGCCACTTCCTCTCCCTGCTCCTCTCAATAGAAGACAATGGAGCGACAGCCGCTAAATGCCATCATGGCTGCTCTCATGAACCACAAGTTATTTAAACCGGACCTTCACCGTGATTTATTGAAAAGCCCAAACCCTTAAAAAACTATTCCCCAGCATCTAAAGTTAATATATTTTAAGTTTTTAGTCTCTTACTTATTATTCTTTCCCCCACTGGGCTGCAACTCTGTTCAGGACTCTAGGATACGGGCGCCGCCATCTTGACTCAGAAGCATAACATTTACTGAGGAGAGGAGAGTGGGATAAAGTACATGGGGGTGGGTTATAGCTGTGCTTTGCTCAGACAGATTAGAGCTGAGGTCAGGAAAAGGTCAGCAATCCCAGAATGCAGCGCAGCACAGTCAGAAGGCACTTCCTGTTTGCAGGCTGCCTGATGTTCCATGAGCCGCCATCTTGGATGTTCAAAGGCTCATAACTTGCTGTAGATGCAGGTAGGATGATTTTTAATGTGGGTAATCTGTATGTACAGGGTGTGGGAAACATATAAGATAGGCTCTTATTCAGGGTGAAGGTCCGCTTTAATAGAAAGTGGGTGATGAAGTGCGCTGAAGTGTGGATGTCTGCTGCAACCTATTGATAAGCGGTCACTCCTTACCGATAATATAATGAAAATAGTACTTTGGTTACTCTTTTTTGATATCCTTAGAGAATATCCAAGCAAAGTAATCAGAGTTTAGTGCACAAGTTATTTAAACTGGACTTTCCCTTTAACATGACAGCTTGATCCTAATAACTATCTTGTTTTATTATTAATATGTTATTAATATAGTTTTATTTATATATCGCCATCCTATCCCGTCACACAGTATTACTTCATTTTCAATCTTTCACCGTATTCTGTTAAAGAGTCAAAAAGTCAAGGAACAGTGGGGAGGGAATCGAGCGCCGTATCAGGGATCTAAAAATGACTGATCCAAATTGCTGGTGATATGATTTTAAATCCCCGAAGCGCAGAGTAATACGATGAGAGCGGCGCACCGAGAATCTGAGCGGCTCGGACGCGATCGAGTTTCAGCGAGGGAACCGGTAATTATGTGTTTGTAGAAAGATAATGAGAAGCTTCTCCATCCCTGGAGGGGTTTAGGCTTGGCGGTGTAGCTGACACGGCCATGATGCAGCGGAGGGGGGGGGGGGGGGGTGGCCAGGAGGGGTAGGAAGTGCTATTAATGAGTGTATATATAGACCTGTGCCTAGGGTGGCCACCTGCAGGGGGCGCTGTAGGGTTCTCTGTTATTGCTATAGTAAAGTAAAAGAAAACCAGATGTGCATTTCCTAGGAGGAAGAAATACATAGTGCTTGGCATGTACATTAAAGTGGAACTGAAGTGCCCATGAGTGAATTTAGGAGAGGGGCTGTGTCTGTAATACTAGGCGGTGGTTGGACTGTAATATCATAAATAGCAGTTAAGTAGTAATGATAATAAACATAATCCCTATGAAGAAAATTACAATCAAGTTTAAAGACCTGAAGTGCCAGTGGGTGAATTTATGAGAGGAGCAGTGTCTGTGAGACTGGGTGGTAGTTAAAGTAGACCAAAACCCAGGATTTTGACTATCCTGGGCTTTGGTCCTCACCCCCCGATCGGGGTGCCCCACTGTGTGAAACCCCCCAGGTCCCCGAAACCAACTCACCTCTTCCTGGTCCTACGGCACATGTGCAGCCGCTCGTCCAATCATGCGCTGCTGCTGACGCCATGTCGTCTAAGCCTTCGTCCAAGGCGAGTGGCTCCGAGCCCACTGACCGCTGCATTTCCCACTGCCCGTGCATGCACCGTTGGACTGGGAAAGAAGGTAAGTGTTTGGATGCCCCGGGGGGAGGGAATCGATCGGCCTCCGGGCCGATGGCCGTGGGTTTTGGTCCACTTTAAACACTAATATCAACAATGGCAGTTCAATCCTGATACATAGTCATTGAAAAGAGAGCTTACAATGCACTTTAAAGTGGACCTGGACCGGGGTGGTACTCCAGTTATTTTAAGATATAATCATTAAAATAATAGCTTACAATCCACTTTAAAGCGGACCTGAAGTGGCTATGAGTGTGTATATGAGTTGTCCTATCCATCATGAATCTACTCTGCCTGCTCTGACCTTTGCTTGTTTTATCCATTATGACCCTGCTCTGACCTTGGCTTGTCTTATCCATCATGACCCTACTTTGCCTGCACTGACCTTGGCTTGCCTTATCCACTATGAACCTACTCTGCCTGCTCTGACCTTGGCTTGCCTTATCCACCATGATCCTACTCTGTCTGCTCTGACCTTGGCTTGTCCTATCCATCATGATCCTACTCTGCCTGCTCTGACCTTGGCTTGCCTTATCCACCATGATCCTACTCTGTCTGCTCTGACCTTGGCTTATCTTATTCATCATGATCCTACTCTACCTGCATTACCTTGGCGTTTCTTATTCATTATGAACCTACTCTGTCTGCTCTGACCTTGGCTTGTCCTATCCATCATGATCCTACTCTGTCTGCTCTAACCTTGGCTTGCCTTATCCACCATGAACCTACTCTGCCTGATCTGACCTTGGCTTATCTTATCCATCCTGAACCTACTCTGCCTGATCTGACCTTGGCTTGTCGTATCCATCTTGAATCTACTCTGCCTGCAATAACCTTACATAGACAGATATTTTTTAGCTGTGTACAGCCCCAGCACTGCACAGATGGAGCACAACGTTAAAGCAATGATGGTGGTGTCTGTTTGTAAGTGCTAACAGCACTGAGATTGTTATACCAAAGTATCCAGTAATCTATACCTTCATTCTGGACCAGATCCCTACTCTGTCATCTGTTAGGATAGCAAATGATACATAGAAAGTGGTGATGCAGAATTACCGAGCATCAGAGAGTAACATGCATGTGTACAGCCCTAGCACTTTACTGTGAAAATGGTCTATTGGGTGCCAGAGCACAATATGGTCAGATGCTTCTTAGTTTCAACCTTGTGTACAGCCCCAGTGCTATGTAATAGTAATGATTATGATGTCTATTTTTATGTGCTAACAGTCCCAGGACTGTTATACCAAAGAATCCAGTACTGTCTACTTTCAGTCCAGACCAGATCCCTAATCTATCAACTGTTTACACTGAACAGATGAAGCACTATGTAATAGTAATTAATAAAATGTTTGTCGTTATTTCTGAACAGTCCCGGTATGCTGTCTATTGAGCACCAGCCCGGACACTGAACAGATGGAGCACTATGTAATTAATAGTAATGATTACAATGTCTATGATTATGTGTGAACAGTCCCGGGACACTGTCTATTGAGCACCAGCCCGGATACTGAACACATGGAGCACTATGTAATAGTAATGATTACAATGTCTATGGTTATGTGTGAACAGTCCCGGGAGGCTGTCTATTGAGCACCAGCCCCAACACTTCACAGATGGAGCACTATGTAATTGTAATGATTACAATGTCTATGATTATGTGTGAACAGACCCGGGACACTGTTTATTGAGGACCAGCCCCGACACTGAACACATGGAGCACTATGTAATAGTAATGATTACAATGTCTATAGTTATATGTGAACAGTCCGGGGATGGCAACACTACACAGATGGGGCACTATGTAATAGTAATGATTACAATGTCTATGATGTGTGTGAACAGTCCCGGGACACTGTCTATTGAGCACCAGCCCTGACACTACACAGACAGAGCACTATGTAATAGTAATGATTACAATGTCTATGGTTATGTGTGAACAGTCCTGGGACGCTGTCTATTGAGCACCAGCCCCGACACTGAACAGACAGAGCACTATGTAATAGTAATGATTACAATGTCTATGATTATGTGTGAACAGTCCCGGGACGCTGTCTATTGAGCACCAGCCCTGACACTACACAGACAGAGCACTATGTAATAGTAATGATTACAATGTCTATGATTATGGGTGAACAGTCCCGGGACGCTGTCTATTGAGCACCAGCCCTGACACTGAACAGACAGAGCACTATGTAATAGTAATGATTACAATGTCTATGGTTATGTGTGAACAGTCCCGGGACGCTGTCTATTGAGCACCAGCCCCAACACTTCAGAGTTGGAGCACTATGTAATTGTAATGGTTACAATGTCTATAGTTATGTGTGAACAGTCCCGGGACACTGTCTATTGAGCGCCAGAGAACAACATAAGCAGTTGCTTCTTATTTGCGGTCCTGTCTACCGACCCGACACTACACGGATGGAACACTATGTATGTGGTGGTAAGGATTCCACCCTCTATGCCCCTCCCACCACCTCCACCATGGCCCCTCCCAATTTCTACTTACCTGTAATTGTTGGAGCTGCACTGGACATAGAAGGAGGGAGAGGCGCACATTGTTTCGGTGAACACTGAACATTCTGCCAGGCTGAGGCTGATCTTCTTGGGCTCCAGCTGCTGGGAGCAGTAGAATATAAGCTCGTCGTGGGTCACGTTGACCAGATGCCTGGAGGACAGAGCAGGAAAAGCCCGTTACAGGTGGAAATGAATTATTGGGGGGGGAGGGCTCAAGAGTTAAATGCAAAGTTGTGGGCGGTGGAGCCCTCGTTAGGAAGCATTAAACCAGCACTGGCGATTTATACTATAGCAGGAACACCAGTGCCCCCTACAGGTGGTCACTCTAGGCACAGGCCTAGGCTTGCCTAATAGAAAAAAATGCTGTGCCTAGAAAGGGCCATCTCCCACCCTTGTACTGATGTTAGATGCCCTAAACGCACTGAAGAGGGCAATTGACTAACCTTTAACTCTCACTGGTGGGGGAGAATGAAAACAGACCACACAAGTAGTGAGCCCTGATTTAAAGAAATAGCTTTTGCTAGCAGAGCTCCATCTGATGGGGGACAGGAAGCTAACCTCACCTCCCCCATCACACCATTAGTGTGCTTGGTATTAGAGCGATACCTACCTTTTCCTAGCAGAGCTCTATCTGATAAGGATCAGGAAACTAACCTCACACCATCAGTGAGCCATGCGGTAGAAAGATACTCACCATTTCCTAGCAGAGCTCCATCTGATGTAGACAGGAAACTAACCTCCTCTTCCCCCTCACACCATCAGTGAGCCCTGCAGTATACAGATATTCACCTTTTCCTAGCAGAGCTCCATCTGATGTAGACAGGAAACTAACCTCCTCTTCCCCCTCACACCATCAGTGAGCCCTGCAGTATACAGATATTCACCTTTTCCTAGCAGGGCTCCATCTGGTGTAGGACAGAAAACACACTTCAACTCCCCCCTCACACCATCAGTGAGCCCTGCATTATAGAGATACTCACCTTTTCCTAGCAAAGCTCCATCTGACCCAAACTCTTGACACCTGACCCTAGAGTATAAAAGAGACTATTCCTTCCTGGGGTATCCCAATTCAGGATTCCCTGCTGCATGTACCCCACTATCGCGAATGCATGGGAATCCCCAGCACCCCTAATCGAATGAGTGCACTGCCGCCAGGCTTATGTGAATGGCAGCCAGAGGGAGTAGCCAGCAGGAGGCACCCACCAATCTATTCATTCATTAATATGCACTGCAATCTACCCTGATTGCAGGAGAGGCCGCTGATGTGCAGTGATCATTAATTCCATTGGGGTTTAGTCCTTTAATGCCATAGATGCTGCAGTCACAGCTAAGACTGTGTGTGTCTGCCACAGCAATGATGCCAATAAGAAGAGAAAATGAATTTAGTGGACTTCTTTTATATGGGCTTTAGAATGTTTTTCAGTGAGCCAGAAAAACAGATTCAGTGGCTGGCTGCCATAGGGAGTGCAGGAAGCACAGGAGCAGGTAAGACATTTTAGGGATGCCATCACCCCCCCCCCCCACACACACACACACACCAAAGTGGCCAGCTCTGCTAGGAAAAGGTGTGTACTCTGAGTACCTCTCTAATGCAGGGCTCAGTGATGGTAGGATGAGATGGGTGAGGTTAGCTTCCTGTCCCCCATCAGATGGAACTCTGCTATGAACCCTATGCTAGTGATTGGATAGGAGGCATAGTCAGTGATGTCACCTGTCTCTAGTGATTGGATAGGCGGCATTCTCAGTGATGTCACTGTTCTCTAGTGATTGGATAAGCTGCATTCTCAGTGTTGTCACTGGTCTGTAGTTGGATAGGTGGCATTCTCAGTGATGCCACCGGTCTCTAATGATTGGATTGTGATGTCACTAGTCTCTAGTAATTGGATAGACAGCATTCTCAGTGATGTCACCGGTCTCTAGTGATTGGATAGGCAGCATTCTCTGTGATGTCACTAGTCTCTAATAATTGGATAGGTGACATTCTCAGTGATGTCACCAGTCTCTAGTGATTGGATACGCTGCATGTTTCTCCTTCTCCTACATGTTGTGGCCTCTATCTGTTCGGCTTTTCCCGGTTGCATTGTGATGAGAATTCCCAGCTCGCTCTCGGGGGAACCATTAGGAGACATTTTTATTTCTCTGTTTACAGTCCGATTGGGACGCAGCAATGGAAGTTTTTTTTTGTTGTTGTTCAGAAAACCACAAGGTCAGACGCCCGGGCCTGAATATTTAATTAGTCTTTACCATCTCCGCCGTGGCTAATTTAGTGATAAATGGAACGGAGAAGATCCGGCGCTTCCGCGGCATTTCTGGATTCTCATTAATTCCGCTGCTGTTTTGTCGCCCAAAGAAACTAAAACCTTATGAATGTTTTACACATGTGTTTTCATTGTAGGCCTCGCTATTTCTCCCCTGGGGCCCTAATAAGGACTTGTTTTCCTGGCAGTAATTACGCATCATTAATGGCCGCCCGTCTTAAACTGAGAGTGACGGGATGCACCAGCACGTGGTGAGAGAGATGCCCAATCAGGGTCAGATTAGAGAAACATGGCTTTGGTGTTTGCCACTGCGCTGCAATCAACCACCAACTGAAACAATTGTCTTTATAACATAACAAAACACAGGATTTTGACTATCCCAGGTTTTGTTTCCGATTTGGGATATCCCACTGTGTGAAAAAAAATCATGAAGGAGACTGGTAAAGATGATAGAAATAATCTGCTTGTCGTACTTCACCCATTTGTCTGTATCCTGGTCATACAGTTCCAGGAGGCCATCGAGGATGACCTCGGCGTAGGCATTCTTCTTGATGAATGGCTTTAAAATGGACCCTTGACTGTTTCTCTGGCCTTGCAGAACCTCATTCATAATCCTGAGGATCTAAATCAACAAAAAAGGAAGAGCTTGTGCTAGAATTCTCCGTCATCTTGTCCAACATGATTCCACCACCAGATACAAACTTTGTTACATGTTGTCCACAACGGATACAAAGGAATAGATACCTAGTTACATGTTTCCACCACACGATACAAAGGATTAGATACCTAGTTAAATGTTTCCACCACCAGATACAAAGGATTAGATACCTAGTTACATGTTTTTACCACCGGATACAAAGAATTAGATACCTAGTTACATGTTTTTACCACCGGATACAAAGGATTAGATGCCTAGTTATATGTTTCCCCCACCGGCTAGAAAAGATTAGATACCCAGTTATATGTTTTCACCACCGGCTAAAAAAGATTAGATACCTAGTTATATGTTTCCACCACCAGCTAAAAAAGATTAGATACCTAGTTATATGTTTCCACCACAAGATACAAAGGATTAGATACTTAGTTACATGTTTCCATCACTGGAAATAAAGGATTAGATACCTAGTTACATGTTTCCACCACTGGATACAAAGGATTAGATACCTAGTTACATGTTTCCACCACCACATACAAAGGATTAAAACAATGTGTTATATGTTCCCACCACCAAATACAAAGGATTAATTGCTTTGTTACATGTTTCCACCACAAGATACATAGGATTAGATACCTAGTTACATGTTTCCGCCACCAGATACAAAGAATTAGATACCTAGTTACATGTTTTTCCACCACCGGATACAAAGGATTAGATACCTAGTTACATGTTTTTCCACCACCGGATACAAAGGATTAGATACCTAGTTACATGTTTCCACCACCACATACAAAGGATTAAAACAATGTGTTACATGTTCCCACCACCAAATACAAAGGATTAATTGCTTTGTTACATGTTTCCACCACAAGATACAAAGGATTAGATACCTAGTTACATGTTTCCACCACCAGATACAAAGAATTAGATACCTAGTTACAGGTTTCCACCATCGGATACAAAGGATTAGATACCTAGTTACATGTTTTTCCACCACCGGATACAAAGAATTAGATACCTAGTCACATGTTTCCACCACCAGATACAAAGGATTAGATGCTTTGTTACAAGTTTCCACCACCAGATACAAAGAATTAGATACCTAGTTACATGTTTCCACCACAAGATACAAAGGATTAGAGAATTAGTTACATGTTTCCATCACTGGAAATAAAGGATTAGATACCCAGTTACATGTTTCCACCACCACATACAAAGGATGAATTGCTTTGTTACATGTTTCCACCACAAGATACAAAGGATTAGATACCTAGTTACATGTTTCCACCACCAGATACAAAGAATTAGATACCTAGTTACAGGTTTCCACCACCGGATACAAAGAATTAGATATCTAGTTACATGTTTCCACCACCGGATACAAAGGATTAGATACCTAGTTACATGTTTCCACCACCAGATACAAAGGATTAGATACCTAGTTACATATTTCCACCACCAGATACAAAGAATTAGATACCTAGTTACATGTTTCCACCACTGGATACAAAGAATTAGATACCTAGTTACATGTTTCCACCATCGGATACAAAGGGTTAGATACCTAGTTACATGTTTCCACCACCACATACAAAGGATTAAATCAATGTGTTACATGTTCCCACCACCAAATACAAAGGATTAATTGCTTTGTTACATCATGTTTCCACCACAAGATACAAAGGATTAGATACCTAGTTACATGTTTCCACCACCAGATACAAAGAATTAGATACCTAGTTACAGGTTTCCACCACCGGATACAAAGGATTAGATACCTAGTTACATGTTTTTTCCACCACCGGATACAAAGGATTAGATACCTAGTTACATGTTTTTCCACCACAGGTACAAAGGATTAGATACCTAGTTACATGTTTCCACCACCAGATACAAAGGATTAGATACCTAGTTAGATGTTTCCACCCCCGGATACAAAGAATTAGATACCTAGTTACATGTTTCCACCACCGGATACAAAGAATTAGATACCTAGTTACATGTTTCCACCACAGGATACAAAGGATTAGATACCTAGTTACATGTTTTTCCACCACCGGATACAAAGGATTAAATACCTAGTTACATGTTTCCACCACAAGATACAAAGGATTAGATACCTAGTTAGATGTTTCCACCACCGGATACAAAGGTTTAGATACCTAGTTACATGTTTCCACCACAAGATACAAAGGATTAGATACCATTTAGGCCCATCTTCAGGGCAGTGCACATGTGGTTTGTAGGGTGAGTTGCTGGGCTGACAGCAGTCAAGTACTCCACTGTCCAGCCAGCGGACAGTTTTGGAGGATGCAGAGCAGGAGTGGGGAAGGAGGAGGAATTGCTCTCACAGCAGGGTGGCACCCAGCACAGCTCATGGGAATCAGTGGACACATGTCCAGAGCTTGCCCTCTATGCCTTGAAGGCGCTTGCCTGCCCTGCGGCAAGTGTCCTTTTAGAACGTGTGGTCAGCACTGCAGGGGGTGTCATCAGCGACAGGAGGATCCGCCTATCCACAGCCAACGTGGACATGCTTAAATTCCTTAAGATGAACCAGGCATGGATCCAATGGGACTTGGCAGTGCCAGCACCTGAGTGGTTAAAGTGTTTGCTACCTCTTGCTCAATCGCCTCTGCCACATCCACCTCCTCTGTCTCTTCCACTTACACCACCACATCCAGCAACCCCACCCCCCGCCCGAACCTCTGACACCTGTAAAAAAATATATTTTTATTAATTTATTTATGTATGTACATATATTTGTATATATGTATTCATTTATGTATATTATTTAATATTTATTTATGTATATATTTATTTATTCATTTATGTATATATTGATTGATGTTTTTATTTATTTGTGTATTTCTTTAATTTTTTTTTTCTCGTATTATTTTGAGTACTTTCTTTACCCCATTTTGTGCAGGGCTATCGTCCAGGTGTTACACCCACCTCCCCCCCCCCCCCCCCCCCCCAATTTGGCCTCCAAAAATGATTTCGTTTTTTTTCATTTATGAATGTATTTCTAGAATTTTTTGTTTTCTGTTATTATTTTGAGTACTTTTTTCAGCCCATTTTAAGCAAGGTAATCAATCCGGTGTCTCCATGATTTGCAGCCCTCTAGCCCTTGCTACCCCCATTATACAGCCATTTCTGGTCCTCATTTACTTCAATGGGGCCCGGGCTCGAGTCCAGGGACCAGAACTTGTTGACCCCGGACTTTAACGGGTCCGCTCATCTCTACTCCTGGATGGCTAAATCAATAAACTACTGACCTTCTTGTAAGGCTTTTGTCTGGAGTTCAGTTCACCAAAGATCCAATCAGAAATACATCAATCGGACGCAATCAGGCTTACGTTGCATTTGTCCTCGGCGCTGTTGGCCTCCAGCTCATAGTCCTGGTGGCCGTGAAAGGAGATAAGGAACCTCAGGCCCTCCTTGTCCTCGCAAGATTTCACCTGCGCAAAGGGAAATTTTTTCTTCAGGCTGCCCTTCTCAATGTTGAAAATCATCTGGGTGTAGAAATCGATCTGAAATGAGCAGGGGGTGGAGAGTTTAAAAAAACACTCTAAGTTTGGACCACAGGTGGTAGAACGAATGCATCTTTTCCTCAATGAATAATAATATAACCAAAAACATACCTAAGAAGCTGGAGGTTCTGCCATGGTGCAGTGCAGTTGGGCTGAGTGTGGTAAAGAGGACCTAGAGGTCAGTGTGTGGTGAAGATGGAATTCTGTACAACCGGCATGATTGGGGAGTAAGGGTAGTGATACATAGGGACTAACAGACAGAGAACCTTACTGGTGGTTGGGAGTTGGGTTGTGATAGAAGTAAGAGGTAAGGGAAGGGCAGGCTGTATGACCTGTCAGGGAAAGGGTGCAGCTATGTGGTTTAGTCACTCCAGGAAAACAGATAGTTATCAGCCTGTCCAAGACATGTGGCCTCTTTTGGCGATTCCATCTGGTTCTGTAGCCTGGAGAGCAACAGAAACCTGTAAGAACCTCACTAGAAAAGCTGGAGAGAACTCTTATCTATGGTGTTCTCTGAGCCAGCCTCTGGACGAAGCAGTACTGGCTAGCAACCAGGCCTGGGGATCTCCTGCTGCCCCCTGGGCTCTATCATGACTTTGGCTATGGGGTAAAACTTTTGTACAACCGTCACACAGATAGTTTATTGTTATAGTTAGGTTCCCTATAACTCTAAATTCATTAGATATAAACTCTAGTTGTTAGATGAAGTTTAAAACGTAGACAAAAGATATCGAGAGCTTATAGTTAGAGGGGATAAAACAGGAAATCTAAAAGTGAAAAAAGAGTGGTGAATAATAGAAAGCAGTTGGCTGGCTTGGTCTGGTCTTTGGGAAGGAAATAGAAGATGACTAACGTGCTAAGCATGGCTGGAGACATGTGCAGCATGTGAGCCAGAAGTTTCATTATTTGAGGAGGGCAGGACTGGTACCCTTTAAAAGGTTAGAACCCAGGTGCCTCTTGTTTTGTATAGTTTGGGAGTCTTGTAATATCTAGAGGTCTTGTGTCTTGTGTAAAGCAGACCAATTGGGAAGTGAGACCATCCAGACAGAGTAGGGAGAAGCCTGGAAGAACAGTAGAAGCTGTAAGCCATGGCGCAGTTGTGTTGGGAGTCAGTGTGTAGTAGAGAGGGGCTGGAGGTCAGTTTGGCTGGAAGCCTTGAGGCGGTTTGGATGGGAGTTAGGTTTGTGGTAGAGTGGGGCTGGATGTAAGGGTGTGCTGAAAATGATAGTTGAGGTTAGGAAAAGCTGGGATGCAGGTAAGGGTAAAGTATATATTTGAGTTTGGGTGTGGAGAATCTGGGGTGGAAGGTGTGCAGGCTGTTGTACAGAAGGGTTAGGGATCAGAAACAGGGTCCAGAAATGCTAACAGCCAGGAACCTTATGGTAGGGAGTTGGTGTTTGATAAAGATAAGAGTATAGATTGGCTGAGTCCTATGGAGTCATTTCAAGATTCCAGGTGCGTCGTTGCAGTGCAGGCGAGTTTGGAGTCAGTGTGGTAGTGGGAGTAGGTCTGGGGGTGGAAAAGATAAGATGGGGGTTGGGGGTTCGGATCTACATGGTCCCATTTGTTCCACAGCCCCTGGGCACTAGGTCGCCTTCATTACAGCCTCTTGGAACTGGACCTTAGGCAGGAGGATGATAGCATAGAGACCCCTGGGGAGTAACATCAGGGGATACATAGACAATGGGGCCCATGAGGTATTTTCTTGTGCAGCCACATCTCTATGTAAGTTTATCTGAGGCAGCTGCTAATAATCAAGGTCAATCATTTCTATTTGGCACTTGGGAAGCTATGAGTAGGTCAGGTACCTGTAAGATCCTCTTCTGCCACCTGTAGCGGTGCTTGTAGACAGTAAAGTTGTGCTGTGACGGCGGCGGTATTCCACATTCATCCAGGTCCTGGGGAGAGAATGAAACAAGCTGACAGGGCCGGAAGGCTAGGTTCTTGTTACACTGCAGCTCCTGAGCTGATGAATAGTTAATATCGGGCTGCACTCCTCTCCGGGTTGGAGCCATTAACACCGGCTGCTGATTTTAAATTATCTGCACAGAGCCATGTCTACACTGACCGGGCCAATCCCTCTGGCCTTACAGTTTATTTCTTTCATTGTATTAGCTATAGCGGATATGAAGTAAGTACATGCTCTACCCTATATACCGGGTGCTCAACCCTCCTCTTCAAGGGCCATTAACAGGCCATGTTTTGCAGATCTCCACACAGAGGCAGTAATGTAGCCCTTATGGAGATTGTCCATAACCATGCTAGGGGGAAGACTCGTGTAGCCTTCTGTGTAAGATGTCTGGTGGGGCTACTACAGAGACGAGGCCCGGGTGCTGTTGTAGGTGAATAAGAAGACCTGGCTGGCTGGGATATAGAGTCGAGCTGAGGTGCAGGGATTTCCATACTGAGAGGAGATGACCCTGTTGGGAAGAAGCCCAGGGGGTTCTGACATGGATGTGAAGGAGGAGAAGCCCCTTAGGAGTAGAGAGTATCCAAAAGGACCGACGGTCAGCGATGGGGAAGCCACTGTGCCTGAGTCTCTGGTAAGTTATGGCTGCCGCTGTCTGAGGCCCCTTCCCTACAGTGACTGTTGTGTGAGGGAGAAGCCCTTGTGTTGGTGAATGGTAGGGCCGTACATCTGATGAGGAGAGGTTCCCCATGTTTTAATTGCTGACAGCCCAACAGACCCTCTGCTGACACTGTGCAATTCCGCATCCCAGTCTGGGATACCCTATAGATGGTCTCCGCTACGAGGGGGTGCTAAGTTCAAAGTGGGGTGGCGGCTGCCCGAAACTTCCTCTGAGAAAAGGACTACTGTTAATTGGGAAAACCGCTTAGCCCCTATACTGAAACATTCTAATAAGACAATTCCCTGTGTTCTATGCTTGACAGACACAAGCCTGTTTAACCCTTTCTCTGAAACAAGCTAATAAGCAAGAGTACCTGTGTTCTATTCTTCATGGACACAATCATGTTTAACCCTTTCACTGAAACATCCGCACAAAGCAAATGTGCCTAAAAGAGTTGGTAGTCATCTCAAATTGGGGTAACCCCCAGTCTGCTGTGATTATTTGAGCTTTTAACTATGCTGAAAGAGTTAATACCGTGACTTTGTCTTTGGAAGTTATAGCTCTTAAATTGTAAATGTGCTACCTTTTCCAAGTCAATAAAATTAAACAATCCTCTTTAAGCTGCACTTGGGCTGTGTGTGGATTTATCGGCCGACCGTGACACATGTTGGATTACAATCAAATGACTGTGTGTGCTATCAATGTCTAACCACAATAGGGTTGAATCATGATCGGAGAGGCAAAAACCCAAAACCAAGTACAAATTAATCCGCATGTGCCTAGGCGTATGATTCATGGCTTGGTGCACCCACGTGGCACACGTGTGGAGCACACCAAATTTCATGTGCCTGGGTCGAGCACAAAATTCCTCTTCTCATGCCATCCACCTGAAATTCTGCTGTTTAGAAGCACAAATGGCCCTGGCTCATGAGCATTTGACCAGCTAAGCCCTTGATTGGTCCTGATGCTCCCCCATGTTTCTCCCCTTTCCTTTACTGTTTCTTCATAGCGATTTGATCTCTCCAGCTTCTAAGTTTTCAGCTCTATTTGCCATTTAGTTTCTCTGGAGAACATGTGTTCTACACTATTTGGGGGGGAATATTCTAATTCAAGTTAACCCTTAGCGATTTTTTTCCCAATGTTTTGTCCCAGATGTTCTCTTTAGCCCTCCCGTTTGGTTTTCATATTAATGTTTAATAATTTAACTATTATTATTAGGTTTTTTTTGCTTAATTCTGGGACCCACAATCCACATTCTTGGTGTTTTACCTTCATTTTTGTGATTTTCGACAACTTTTTGTAACCTTTTTTTCTACACAAAACCAAGACGACATTTTAATTGTTAAAAAGCATGTTGCTGGCAAGCATTTTGGGAATGAAATAAGCATGTTACCCACTGGAATCAACAGTTTCCTCCCCCTATTTAAAAAGAGGAGCTTTCCTAGAATGGAAAGTATTTGCACAGTACCCAATTCAAGGACAGATAGCATTACCCATCTATCCTTGCAGTAGGTGGAGCTATGCAAATCATCTCTTTATGTCTCTATGCCATCCAAGGTCCTTGGAAATGTTATGGTTGCAATGCCAAGGATTAGCTTTAAATTTACACAGCCAAACACATCCAACTAGTGGACACGTGTTTCGAGCTTTAGGCTCTTATCAGCACTAGGGCGCATGTTTCTGGCTGTCTAACATGGGTCTCTCCACATACTGGCTTGTGACTGTTTTGTTCTCCACCTATTTGGAAATTCCCTTCTAAACATCCCATAAATCAGGTGACGGAGATAGTTTGGGGCAGCAAAATTGTGTGAAATTTTGAGGCAAGTTTGCAATTTGGTGGGAGCACAAAAATAGCCGCTTCTCATTTTGCCCACCATGAAACAGATGGAAGCCCAAGTGCGACTTGGTGCTCCTAAAAATGTGCGCAAATTTGTTGGCGCGCGACCATGAATTGACCCAATTGAGTACCATTACAGTCACAGTTAAATCACCACACTGGCACTACAGATGGGCAAGGGGTACATTGTTCAGGTTTAGAAGTAGCGGGTTTCTCCTTTATTGACTTGTTCTTTTGGTCAGCTCCTGGCCCTTCCCCGTCTGTCTTTACTAAATACTTTATATTGCTTGGCTTAGTTCTTCTTGATAAGACTAAGCACACAGGAGAATGGAAGATGTTTTTAACATGTTGCTGCTTGGAGGAGTACATCTCTGTAGTATTATCTGTACTGTAGCCATCTTGGAGTACTCCATTCCATTTCCTGGTAGACTAACAAAGGTTTCCATACAGCTGACACTCACATCTTAATAATGAGATGGGTCAGGCCTTTTCTTTTACTGACTTTATTCCCATTAACCAACCTGATGTCCTCTTCTTTGATCATATCCCAGTCATGGTCCTTCTACGATCATCTCCCGGACTGGCCATAGGGGGAAAGGGAAGGATCTTTAAAATGGTCACTGGTGGGGGAAACCCATCTCTCAGATAGCAAGACTTTAAAAAGTCTTGAAAATTCCCTTTCTATCCAACCCCGGCCATATCTTCACCATGAGCAGATTTTCACCCCTCCTCTCTATTAACCTTATTAAATCATTCACTAACACAATAGCCTCTGCAATGTTCAGCTCCTGGTCCTCCACCTTCTGCCATTGGTAATGCTGATGCCTTCCTCACCATGAGATCATTATTCACCTTATTCCTGTTAGCCAAACCAATGGCCTCGTCTACACTCAGCTCCCGATCTTTCACCTTCTTCAGGATCCTCAAGAGCTCCTCCTGGTTTACCTGCTAGAAACACAAGTATCAGATTAGGCACTACTGCAGAACGCATTGTGTATCACTTAGATGCTGTCATGTTTGGTCTGATTTTTTAAAGTGGACCAAAACCTAGGATTTTGACTATCCTGGGTTTTGGTCCACTCCCCCAGGGCACCCTGATCGGGGGTGCCCCACTGTGTGAAACCCCCCCGATCGCTGCAGCCAACTCACCTCACCGCAGTCTTACGGCGCATGGCCGGCCGCTACTCCAATTAGCGTGCTCAGAGCCGCTGAGCTATGGGCGTCTAAGCGACATCTAAGCTCAGCGGCTCTGAGCGCGCTGGCGGCCACATCTCGCGCTTCGCTCTAACAGGGCACACGCTCTGCTAGAGAGAAACGTGAGATGCAGCCGCAGCCCACGTATTCGCTGTTGGACCGGGATTCAGGTAAGTGCAGAGAGCGTCCTGGGGGGTTTCACACAGCGGGGCACCCTGATTTTAGATGTCCCACGGGGAGGGATTTGATCGGCCCTGGAATCTTATAGATTCCCCGGGCCGATCGGGCTGGGTGTTGGTCCACTTTAAAGGGTAAGTCCACTTTCGATTGTATATTTTTGTGTGTCAAAATCATGTCTTAAAGGTGCTGAGCTGTTTTATGGAAGCAGTTTTCACCTGTTGCTACTGGCAACATTCACTAAGTTCAGACTTGGGTGTACGTTGCCAATAGCAACGGATTGCAGGTAGTTGCACAGAACACTGCTGCTGGGCATGTGTAAGGTTGAGTGAGCTCCCCCACCTGGCCATAGCAACAGTGTTCCTTGTGTACAGGATTCACTTTTCTATTCCTGGTGTACAAACTTGGTGTTCGGTTGCCAATAGCAACTAGCAGGTAGAGAAAACTGCTTCCATAAAACACACATTTGCTAACAAAAGAAAAAAAATACTAGACCAGCTTGAGCACATCCTTTTGGTACAAACAAATATGCACTTTCGAAAAATCCTGTGATCAACCCTTGCTTGTACCTGGAGCTTGCCTGTCTGCTACCAGGACTTTGATCCAGGTTTGGACTTCTCTTTTATAGCTACCTGGCCAGGACCACCTGGCTTGTTTGGAATACTCTTGTCAGCCCTCAACCTTTGTTTATGGAGTCCTCAACCTTGACCTTCAGTCTTCTAACCACACCTCCACACCCAAGTGGCGCTGAACCATCTGGACCTGGAAACCATTGCCAATCTGTCCAGGCCATTGACTCCCTGGGCACAGCCCCAACCTTTTTGCAGGGGGGCTCTTATGAAGATCGGGGAGGCCCTTAGACTCCAGGCCATGGGCAGTGAGTTCCAGGGCCATCCTTCCCGGGCAGTGAGGCACTGGTTTCCACAGCGAGGAAATAATCTCAAAGGGATTAGATTTCATACAAGATGTACTGCACTTGAGTGATACGGCTTTGATGATCAAGAAAAGTGGATAAAAATAATGCCAGGCAATATTCTAGAGAGCTGTTTAGCAAGTAACTCTATGGGGTCGATTCAGAGCCAGGTGAGTAGTGATGAACGGGTTGGATGAAATTAGGGTTCAGGGTATTCATCCAAATTTGCCACCAAACTTCAGGTCCGGGACCCCGAATCTGAACCCAAACTCCATTTGTAGTCAACGGGGACTCGAACTTTGGGCCTCAGAAATGGCTGTAAAATGGGGCCAGCAAAGGCTTGCGGGCTAAAAATTGCCTTGCACAAAATAGGCTAGTGAAAGTACCCAAAACAATACCTCCTGTGGACTGTGGGGAAAAAATGCCACACTGGTGAGATACTGTGATGCTGCTTTGGCGTGCTCAGTCCCTGGTTGTGGGGGGCAGTGGCAGCAACGGGCTGACTACTGATGGTTTGCATCCTTCTTCTTCTGCTGGCTTCCTGGGGCTGTGTGACCACCACCACTTCCCCCCAGTGAATACAGATAGGTTTGGTATAAGGGGACACTCTCATCTCAGTGAATACAGAGAGGTTTGGTATAAGGGGACACTCTCACCCCAGTGAATACAGATAGGTTTGGTATAAGGGGACACTCTCATCTCAGTGAATAAAGAGAGGTTTGGTATAAGGGGACACTCTCACCCCAGTGAATACAGATAGGTTTGGTATAAGGGGACACTCTCATCTCAGTGAATACAGGTAGGTTTGCTATAAGGGGACACTCTCATCTCAGTGAATACAGATAGGTTTGGTATAAGGGGACACTCTCATCTCAGTGAATACAGGTAGGTTTGGTATAAGGGGACACTCTCATCTCAGTGAATACAGCTAGGTTTGGTATAAGGGGACACTCTCACCCCAGTAAATACACATAGGTTTGGTATAAGGGGACACTCTCACCCCAGTGAATACAGGTAGGTTTGCTATAAGGGGACACTCTCATCTCAGTGAATACAGAGAGGTTTGGTATAAGGGGACACTCTCATCTCAGTGAATACAGATAGGTTTGGTATATGGGGACACTTTCATCTCAGTGAATACAGATAGGTTTGGCATAAGGGGACACTCTCATCTCAGTGAATACAGATAGGTTTGGTATAAGGGGACACTCTCACCCCAATAAATACAGATAGGTTTGGTATAAGGGGACACTCTCACCCCAGTGAATACAGATAGGTTTGGTATAAGGGGACACCCTCACCCCAGTGAAAAGAGCTAGGTTTGGTATAAGGGGACACTCTCATCTCAGTAAATACAGAGAGGTTTGGTATAAGGGGACACTCTCATCTCAGTGAATACAGATAGGTTTGGTATAAGGGGACACTCTCACCCCAATAAATACAGATAGGTTTGGTATAAGGGGACACCCTCACGCCAGTGAATAGAGCTAGGTTTGGTATAAGGGGACACTCTCATCTCAGTAAATACAGAGAGGTTTGGTATAAGGGGACACTCTCATCTCAGTGAATACAGATAGATCTGGTATAAGGGGACACTCTCACCCCAATAAATACAGATAGGTTTGGTATAAGGGGACACTCTCACCCCAAAAAATACAGATAGGTTTGGTATAAGGGGACACCCTCACCCCAGTGAAAAGAGCTAGGTTTGGTATAAGGGGACACTCATCTCAGTAAATACAGAGAGGTTTGGTATAAGGGGACACTCTCATCTCAGTGAATACAGATAGGTTTGGTATAAGGGGACACTCTCATCTCAGTGAATACAGATGGGTTTGGTATAAGGGGACACTCTCATCTCAGTGAATACAGATAGGTTTGGTATAAGGGGACACTCTCATCTCAGTGAATACAGATAGGTTTGGTATAAGGGGACACTCTCATCTCAGTGAATACAGATAGGTTTGGTATAAGGGGACACTCTCATCTCAGTAAATACAGATAGGTTTGGTATAAGGGGACACTCTCATCTCAGTGAATACAGAGAGGTTTGCTATAAGGGGACACTCTCATCTCAGTGAATACAGAATAGTTTGGTATAAGGGGACACTCTCATCTCAGTGAATACAGAAAGATTTGGTATAAGGGGACACTCTCATCTCAGTGAATACAGGTAGGTTTGGTATAAGGGGACACTCTCATCTCAGTGAATACAGATAGGTTTGGTATAAGGGGACACTCTCATCTCAGTGAATACAGATAGGTTTGGTATAAGGGGACACTCTCACCCCAATAAATACAGATAGGTTTGGTATAAGGGGACACCCTCACGCCAGTGAATAGAGCTAGGTTTGGTATAAGGGGACACTCTCATCTCAGTAAATACAGAGAGGTTTGGTATAAGGGGACACTCTCATCTCAGTGAATACAGATAGATTTGGTATAAGGGGACACTCTCACCCCAATAAATACAGATAGGTTTGGTATAAGGGGACACTCTCACCCCAAAAAATACAGATAGGTTTGGTATAAGGGGACACCCTCACCCCAGTGAAAAGAGCTAGGTTTGGTATAAGGGGACACTCATCTCAGTAAATACAGAGAGGTTTGGTATAAGGGGACACTCTCGTCTCAGTGAATACAGATAGGTTTGGTATAAGGGGACACTCTCACCCCAATAAATACAGATAGGTTTGGTATAAGGGGACACCCTCACCCCAGTGAATAGAGCTAGGTTTGGTATAAGGGGACACTCTCATCTCAGTAAATACAGAGAGGTCTGGTATAAGGGGACACTCTCATCTCAGTGAATACAGATAGGTTTGGTATAAGGGGACACTCTCATCTCAGTGAATACAGATAGGTTTGGTATAAGGGGACACTCTCATCTCAGTGAATACAGATAGGTTTGGTATAAGGGGACACTCTCATCTCAGTAAATACAGATAGGTTTGGTATAAGGGGACACTCTCATCTCAGTGAATACAGAGAGGTTTGCTATAAGGGGACACTCTCATCTCAGTGAATACAGAATAGTTTGGTATAAGGGGACACTCTCATCTCAGTGAATACAGAAAGATTTGGTATAAGGGGACACTCTCATCTCAGTGAATACAGGTAGGTTTGGTATAAGGGGACACTCTCATCTCAGTGAATACAGGTAGGTTTGGTATAAGGGGACACTCTCATCTCAGTGAATACAGATAGGTTTGGTATAAGGGGACACTCTCATCTCAGTGAATACAGATAGGTTTGGTATATGGGGACACTCTCATCTCAGTGAATACAGAGAGGTTTGCTATAAGGGGACACTCTCATCTCAGTGAATACAGAATAGTTTGGTATAAGGGGACACTCTCATCTCAGTGAATACAGAAAGATTTGGTATATGGGGACACTCTCATCTCAGTGAATACAGAATAGTTTGGTATAAGGGGACACTCTCATCTCAGTGAATACAGAAAGATTTGGTATATGGGGACACTCTCACCCCATTATTACAGATAGGTTTGGTATATGGGGATACACACTCACTGCCTATACGCAGGGTCACATGTCTCGCTGGGCCAATAGAGGGAGGGGAAGGAGGAACGCCGATAGGCTGCTGTGCAGCCAATCTGTATGCCGATCATGCACACTGATTTCTGTACTGCGGTATGGATCCGATAGTTCTCACTCCTTTTAGGAGAGAAAATTGCCATTGACTTTCATTGTCTACCCTGGGGCTGATTCAGAGACAGGTAAAAATTTACACCCGGTACAATGAACAGGACAGTGAAAGTCAATTACAGTTTTCTCTCATAGAAAAGTAGTGAAAGTTCTCACCTGGCTCTGAATCGACCCCTATATCTATAAACTGACTGAGTCCAGAACATCATTTAAAAGGATAGTCCCATCTAAATAACTCTTGGGGGTTCATGGAAGCACCTATGATTGGATTACTGCAGCTGCCTAAATTTGATTGACACGAGAAGGCGGGGGAAGTGCTGTGTCTCATATATCTAAATAAAAGACAATGGGTGGCAGCTGTGGGTAATCGCATTGTGGCTGCTCCCATTAAGCACAAGAATTATTTAGACTGGACTGTCCCTTTAACTAAACCAAAGGGTCATTGAGTTCAGTGGTTGTTGGCGGAGTACTCCAGCTGATATCTAGGGTGGTGTCCGGGCAGCCTGGCTGAGCTAATGGAGTCCGGGAAGCTTTGAGCTGACTGCCCAAACTTCAGATTGGACTTGGCAGGCGTTCAATTGCTTCCTCGTTTGTCCACCGGAGCCAAAGAGGAGCTGAGAATATCAATCTTTGGATTGACTTTTTGTGCATGTGAGGCTCAGGAGAAGGGAAGTCCGGTCAATAGAGGTAAGCAAGCCTGGCAGATCCTGGCACACACCCTTCTCACTTCAAAAAGTCGCTCCAACTTGACTAATTGCCCTGCTGTCAGGTTAAAAGTTCAGCTTAAACAGCTACAGCCTGCCACCATGAAGTCTAGAGGGAGTGTCATGCTATCATGAGCTCCTTCTGCTTACTGTGATTACACCTGCTGTCACTCTGCACACTGACCACTAGAGGGAGCACACTGTCATCATGAGCTCCTTCTGCTTAGTGTAATGTAGGAGTGTGCTCCCTCTAGTGATCAGTGTGTGGTGTGTAGGTAGAGGGGGCACACTGGAATATTGAGCTCCTTCTGCTTAGTGCGATGTAGGAGTCTGCTCCCTACGGTGCTCCTTCTGCTTAGTGTGTTTTATGAGTTTGCAGGGAAAAGAAGGGAGGATAGTGGGGTCCTTTCACCGGCACTCGCAGCACTGGTAGTTTTCTGTTCCCGCAGGTGTTGGAGATGTGACCTAGTTTCTAAAATGCTGACAGTTCCTCCCCAGCATCACCTCTGCATTGAGAAAAATCCTTACCCCGGGGACATTACAGGGAAGTCTTGGGTGTGACAATGTGATACATAATAACTCTCACTATTGTGTCCTTCCAACCACACCAAGCTGTCACATTGCTGCCTGTGGGCCATGGATATCTAGATCTAGATATCATGTTCTATCTAGAGCAATAGTGCTGCGAGTCACAGTGACCTCTCTGCTGAAGTGTTCTCCTATAGGTCTATGAGCATCCTGAACTTGACAACACTCCAACCAATGTGCTGACCAACACTGCCAAGACACCAAAACTCTGCCCTCTATTCTGACTAATAGGGTCCCGATGACCAATGCCCTGTGTTTAGATTTGACCGATCCCATCTTCACCTTCAACATTCTACCTTCTGATCTGACCGATCCTGACCCCACCGCCAACTCTCTACCATCCTGTCTGATCAATCTTATCCACATCCCCAACACTCTCATGCTCTTCAATCTCACCAATCCTGTCCTCTGCACCAATATACTGCGCTCTAATCTGACTGATCTTGTCCTCGCTGTCAAAATGCTGTCCCCAATTTCCTCACCTTTAACATTCTACTTTCTGACCTGATCTCGTCTCCCACTGCTAACACTCAGTCTATACTCAATGCTCTGTGCTCAGATTTGACCAACACATCCTTTCCTCCAACATTGTACCTTTTGATCTGACCAATCCTGTCCTTACCACCAACACACTGCCCTCCAATCTCCAATCCCAACCTTGCTCAACCCATTCCTATCCTGATTGCCAACACTTTGACCAACTCTGTCCTCATCTTAACATTATACTTTCTGATCTGGACAATTCTGACCCCACCACCAACTCTCCACCCTCCGCACTGACTCATCCCCCTACCACCGACAACTCTGCTCTCTAGTCTGACCAATATTGTCCTCTGCACCAACATAGTCTGACAGTCTGACCGAACTTGTCATCACTGAGAAAACTCTGCCCCCCAACCTCCAATCCCCTGCTCATCCCCAAGACAACAGTCCTGTCCCCATCTTCAACATTTTACTTTCTGATCTGACCAATCTCGTCCCCACTGCCAAAACTCTGCCCCCCAATCTGACCAATCCTATCCTCACCACCAACAATCTGCCCTCCAATCTGATCAATCCTATCCTCACCACCAACAATCTGCTCTCCAATCTGATCAATCTTGTCCTCACCACCAACAATCTGCTCTCCAATCTGATCAATCTTGTCCTCACCACCAACAATCTGCCCTCCAATCTGATCAATCCTATCCTCACCACCAACAATCTGCCCTCCAATCTGATCAATCCTATCCTCACCACCAACAATCTGCCCTCCAATCTGACTAATCCTATCCTCACCACCAACAATCTGCCCTCCAATCTGATCAATCCTATCCTCACCACCAACAATCTGCTCTCCAATCTGATCAATCTTGTCCTCACCACCAACAATCTGCTCTCCAATCTGATCAATCTTGTCCTCACCACCAACAATCTGCTCTCCAATCTGATCAATCCTATCCTCACCACCAACAATCTGCCCTCCAATCTGATCAATCCTATCCTCACCACCAACAATCTGCCCTCCAATCTGACCAATCCTATCCTCACCACCAACAATCTGCCCTCCAATCTGATCAATCCTATCCTCACCACCAACAATCTGCCCTCCAATCTGATCAATCCTATCCTCACCACCAACAATCTGCTCTCCAATCTGATCAATCTTGTCCTCACCACCAACAATCTGCCCTCCAATCTGATCAATCTTGTCCTCACCACCAACAATCTGCTCTCCAATCTGATCAATCTTGTCCTCACCACCAACAATCTGCTCTCCAATCTGATCAATCTTGTCCTCACCACCAACAATCTGCTCTCCAATCTGATCAATCTTGTCCTCACCACCAACAATCTGTGCTCAGATTTGACTAGTCCTGCCATTGCCTTCTACATTCTAATCTGTTCCAACTGCCAACATTCCGCCCTGAAATCTGAGCAATCCAATCCTCATCGTTAAACCTCTGTCTTTGACATTTCCCATCCTCAATGGACTCTTAAAGATGTGCATATGGCGCAGTTCTTTTGAGGAGCCCACCCGACCAACATTATACCCCACATAAAAGTCTCCCTGGAGTCTACAAGATTGCATGGAGGCTGATTTCCTATTTTTCATGGCATCTCAAATTGGGAATGAGGAAATCAGCCTCCATGTGTGTAAGCTTTGAGATCACTGAGTAAACTTTCCCAGCTGCACAGGCCATGTCCACATTCCTGCTATACCTCTGATGTGGGAATGCAGAAATATGGACATTCAGCTGGTGGGACGCAATGACGCATGTTCTGTGGGCTTGCTGAAAAGGTGAGCAAATGTGGCAATTCCTGGGCACAGGGCAGGCGTCAGCACTGGGCATACCTGGACAGGTGCTGGGGCCCCTGCACTTTGACAAGGCCAACCTCATTCCCTCTACTCTTGGCAACCCCTATGGAGGACACAGGGCCATGCAACCAGGGGCAGATTGACCATTGGGAGAGCCTGTCAGTCCTTCTAGTCCTTTTTTGTTTGCTTTTTTTTTTGTCTTGTTTTTCTCCTTCTATTCTATACTTTGTTCTAGCAATCCTTTCTTTTGTTAATTCTTCCTGCCATTTATTTTCTTTCTTCTTTCCTTCTATTCTTTTTGTCAGTCATTCCTTCTCTTCCTTTTTTCTGTTAGTCCTTTCTTTCTTTCGTCTCATCTCTTCTTTTTTTTCTTCCCTTTTCTTCCCTCTGTTCTCTCTCTCTCTTGTTTCTTTGCTTTTTCTATATTCCTTTATTTCTTCCCATCTATTCTTTCTTTTTATCAGTCCTTTTCAGTTTTCTTTTCCTTCTTTCCTGCTTTATTTTTCCATCATTCCTTTAAACTTTTCGTTCTTTATTTAATTCCCTCTATTATTTTTTTCTGTTTATTCTTTGGAAATATTCACCGAACATGCAACGTCATCACTATGTATGGAGTGTCATACCACAAGGCAAGGGGCCTCTTGAGGCTCTATCGCCCAAGGGCCCACATATACCTGGAGCTGGCCCTGCCTGGGCATACACACAGAGGGCCATCCCAAATCGGGATGCCCCCAGAGAGAAACAACACCCCATGAGAGTGCAAATCTCTGCTGTAGTCCCTCTTTAAAGTGGACTTAATTCTGGGATCTTCCCTATCCCAGGTTTCAGTCAGTCCCCCTGGGGCATCCTGAACCTGCAGGTTGGACGATACAGCGTAGATATGGCCATACTGCTGATTGGTATGTAGCACCCCCTGCATTTCTCTATGGCTGGGCCCAAGAAACATACAAGAGCTGCCGCAACCGGCCACGCAATCATCATGGTTTCGTTGAATGGACATCCCAAAACGGGAATTTTGTCTACTTTAAACACCCACATCACCCTCCATCTGTGCCCGGGAATCAGTGTGCCACAGGATTATGGGATCAAGGTGAGTACAGAATTAACTAGGGGTTTCACAGACCAAAATCAGAGGCAGGTGAAAATCCTGGGTTTTGGTCTGCTTCAAATCTTCAACCGCAACTCCACATGCCACCCTGGATTTTATTTTTTTGCCCCTGCTCGGAGCCTCTTGTGTCGGGTTTCATATGCTTTAAGCTGCCGAGACATCCAGCCAGAAAAGCTGCATTCCTCAGCCCAAAATAAACAAATTATTTTCTTATCCAAAGTGACCGAGTGAGCTGGCAGGATCTCAAGCCACCTGCATTAAAGAGGGACAAAAACAAGTCTTGGGTTTGGTTCCTCCAGTCTGGGGCATCCCAATTTGATGCCGCATAAGGAGAGAAACCCCAAGAGTCTTATGTCTCTAGGAGAGTGGTGGGGTTTCCAACAGCAGGGCAACCCAATTTAGGATGCTTCATAAAGTGGTAGACCAACTCCCCAAGTCTCTTATAGACTCTAGGCCGGTGATGGGGTTTCACACAGCAGGGCATCCTAATTTGGGATGCCCAATAAAAAGGGAGACCACCACCCCTAAGAGTCTGTGATGTCATTTCCACATAGTAGCCTATATATAGAATACATGGAGATTTGTGATGTCATTGCCACATAGTAGACTCTCTATAAAATATATGGAGCATTGTGATGTCATTGCCACATAGTAGACTCTCTATAAAATACATTGTGCATTGTGATGTCATTGCCACATAGTAAGCTCTTTACAGAATACATGGAGTATTGTGATGTCATTGCCACATAGTAAGCTCTCTACAGAATACATGGAGCATTGTGATGTCATTGCCACATAGTAAACTCTCTATAGAATGCATGAAGCATTGTGATGTCATCGCTACATAGTAGACTCTCTATAGCATATATGGAGCATTGTGATGTCATTGCCACATAGTAAGCTCTCTATAGAACACATATAGTGTCATTGCCACATAGACTGCTGGAGTTTAGACCCTTTGCTGGTTACAGATAGGCTGTTGGAGTTTAGAGCCTCCACAAGCTCCTGATAGGATTGCTAGGGTTTAGAGCCCCCACTGGATCTTGATAGGCTGTTGAAGTTCAGATCCTCCACTTTTTCCTGATAGGCTGTTGGAGTTTAGAGCCTCCACTGGCTACTGATAGGCTGTTGGAGTTTAGAGCGCCCACTGGTTCCTAATATGCTGTTGGAGTTTAGAGAGTCCACTGGTTCCTGATAGACTGTGGAAGTTTAGAGCCTCCACTGGCTCCTGATAGGCTGTTGGAGTTTAGAGCCTCCACCCGTTCCTGATAGGCTTTTTGGAGATTATAGACTCCACTGGCTCCTCATAGGCTGTTGGAGTTTAGATCCTCCACTGGTTTCCGATAGGCTGTTGGAGTTTAGAGTCTCCACTCGTTCCTGATATGCTGTTGGAGTTGAGTGTCCACTGGTTCCTGATAGGCTGTCAGAGTTTAGATCGTGCACTGGTTCCTGATAGGCTGTTGGAGTTTAATGCCTCTAATTGCTATTAATCAGCTGTTGTATTTTAGAGGCTCAACTGACTTTTGCTGTTGGAGTCCTGAAGCTCTAAAATGCATACACTAGGTGCCAGAGGCAGATGACAGGGGTGTAAAAAAATGTGGGGCCCCAGGTTTGAACTGCACTTTTCATGACAGGTGTTTTTGAATGACCTGAAGGAAGGATGAGTGAACTCTCAGGAGGGATATAACACTGTCCCAAAATTATCTGTGTAGAGCTGAATAGTTTTTGTTGAACAATGAGTAGCTAAGCTTAACTTAAAAGCAGGGACTGTGCTCCTTACCACCCGCACACCACAATGCCGCCGCTGCCAGCAACTGGAAAGACCGGATCGGCCGCCTGACAGTGAACACAAATGCCACCTGTTCTCAGTGAGTGTCTCAGGGCAGTTATATTTTTGCACGTCTTAGAGGCAGACCATTTTTAACATGAATTTTTTAAATATTAAATATTTTAACATTATCCTTCATAAACTGGTTGCCATACTATACTTTTATTTAAAATAGAAATATTAATAATATTCATATTTTGTAGAATTATATAGAACTATTTTCTTCTAAATGTCTCTGGTTGGAGTTAATTAGTTAAAATATTCCATTTCAATTTATATTGGGGTCTGAAAAATGTTTTAAAAAATGCAATATTGAATTTTACTTATTAATATTTCTAATAATTTTGGGTATATTCCTTTATTTTTAATTAGTACAATTATCATATAATTTTTACCAATGATGATGATGACTATGTATTATTATTTTTTATTTGTAATCTAGCTGTAAAAATATTCAGTTATTTTCAGAACTGCAAATAATTAAAACTTTACTTTTCAGCCATATACATAAAGAAAGTAAGTATAAATTATTGAAATATTATTATAATTATATAATTATTACTATCGATGATACATGCCATCATCAGTTTATTATTCCAATTCTATTTCTTTATTTTATTTAGTACAACTATATTGGACATTATTATAATTACAAAAATACTTAAAAGTATTAGAAATGCTATAAATAAAACACATTTTTAAGTTTTTATTTTAGCCATATACCTATATATAGAAAAAACAATTACAAATTCTAATAAATATTTATATATAATAATAAATATAATAAAATAATATATAATAATACTAATCTATGATAAAAGGTCAAAATATGTTTTTATGTTTTAACAAAAAGTCTGGTTGCTTTGATTGTCTTCTTTAGATATTAATATTATCATCTTTTCGTATTTATTATTATTTGTTAATACAATGTGCACTATTTTAAACATTCTCGTGAATTTTAAATAAAACTGTATAACTGAATCCACAGTAACCCACAGTATGAGAAGACACAGACCTGTACTTGAGCAGACACATGCTCCCCTCCAACCCCTGTCAGGCTGCTAAGCCTTGTCAATTTCTATTATCTTTTCCAATTTCAAGTGGAAAAAAGTGCAAAGGGGAAAATTATTTTTCTGTTGACAATCATTTAACAGCATTTTAAGAGGCCCAACCACCAATTCGGCCCTGGAGATTAGGTAACCTTACAGCATCACTATTCCAAAAAGCTTGACCCCAGATCCCCCGATCAGATTCTAACAAATATATTATGGGCAGCTTTGTCTGAGGACTGATCATGTGTCACTATCAGAACAGATGTTTGTGTCACTGCTAATAAGACTTACCTGAGGATCAGCACCCGCCATGATGGTGATCCCCCAGTGATCGTTCCCACTTGTTAAACACACTCAGTGTTTAGATTATTAGACAGAAAATCATCCACAATCCTGCCAGTCCGATCACTTCTTCCCCAGCCCCGAAATGTCTGTAACTTCCTTGTTTGCCTTCTAATGAATCAAGAAGAAGAAACACGCCCGCGGCTGCACTGCTGCTGCTCTATACACTGTACACTAATAGAGTGTAAGCTCTTCTCCTTCTGTATCCTCCCTTATACCCAAATAGATTATAAGCTCTTCTCCTTCTGTATCCTCCCTTATACCCGAATATATTGTAAGCTCTTCTCCTTCTGTATCCTCCCTTATACCCAAATAGATTATAAGCTCTTCTCCTTCTGTATCCTCCCTTATACCCGAATATATTGTAAGCTCTTCTCCTTCTGTATCCTCCCTTATACTCTAATAAATTGTAAGCTCTTCTCCTTCTGTATCCTCCCTTATACCCTAATAGATTGTAAGCTCTTTTCCTTCTGTATCCTCCCTTATACCCTAATAGATTGTAAGCTCTTCTCCTTCTGTATCCTCCCTTATATCCTAATAGAGTGTAAGCTCTTCTCCCTTCTGTATTCTCCCTTATACCCGAATAGATTGTAAGTTCTTCTCCTTCTGTATCCTCCCTTATATCCTAATAGATTGTAACTTTTTTTATTAAGTAAAATCAAGCAATCATATACAATATATACAAAGTTACAGTAATAAAAAAATAAAATAAAATAAATAATAACTAAACAAAAGAAACAGGCCTAACAATTCGGCATATAATATATAATATCCAATATTCTATATACAATCCTATCTACAACCTAACACTACACTATACACAAATCAACAGGAAGACTAAGAGACCCCGTCACCTGTGCACACAGCCGTTCTTCAAAAATCTGTCTTTGTTATAGAAAATCTATGGGTGATAAGAGACAGAAAAGCTCACCCAGAGGGAAGTCATGAGGACTAAGGAGGCCTGATGTTCCTCCACGCCTTCATCCAGGCCCCCCGTTCCTACCTGTCCCTCTCAAGCACCCGGATCTTGCCCACCTCATGCAAGATGTCATGCACCACCACCGGGACAGGGAGGACTTTCTTCCTAATGCAGAGCTGGCACCGTGCATTCACTAGACTAACTAGATACACATTGTCTAAACAAAAATCCCCTCTGTTCTTGAATGCCCCATACACCCACTCAGCATAGGAAAGCTGGGAGAAGAAGGGGGCACCGAGAGCCAACCCCACCTGTTTACACACATCTACATTAAAGGGACACCGGAGCAGGAAGTGGTCCATAGTCTCCACCTCATCCTGACACTCCTCACGGAGACAAATTATCTCTGGCAGGCTGCGACTCTTCTGGATCCCCCTAAGGTAGAGTTTTCCTTGGAAGGAGAGCCAGGCTATATCCCGGTATTTCAAAGGAATTCTTGAGGAGTTAATAAGCCTCAAACCCTCCCTCATGATGGAGCCTGGGCAATCCCTGAGGGACAATGGCTCATGAAAAGCCAGACCCAGGACCCGACTCACCAGAAGCTTCCTCGGAGTAGATCTCATGTCCTCTGCTGTCTATTGCCATTGCCGAACTATTTTCATGCACGGGGCAACATAGGCCGGGAGCTGAGCCTGAGGAACTCGAGGGCTTTTCACCCGGCCACCATTCTCCCAGTCTCGCTGGAAGGGCTTAAACCAGGACTGGAAAATACCCACCCAGCCAGGCGGGCTCTCTGCCAACATGCTTCCAAAATTATGTTTCAGAAACAAGAGAGAGAAAAACACTACTGGGTTGACCATCCCTAGGCAACCCTCCCGCCTGGATAGGTAAGTGACATTTCTTTTCACCAGGTTCATACGGTTTGCCCATAACATCTGGAAAAACACGCTGTAGACCCTGGTGTAGAGAGATACTGGCAAAACACAGACAAAGCTGACGTATAAAAAGATGGGGATCAGGTAGGTCTTGATAAGGTCAACCCTTTCCATGAGAGACATTTTCCAGCTATTCCAGACTGCAACCTTGGCACTGGCAATTTCCAGCCTGCGCTCCCATTTTTTTGGCCATAATCACCAGGACCGAAATTAATGCCAAGGATCTTAATTTCCTGCTGGGGCATTGGGAAGGCGTCCGGAGGCCTGAAGCCCTCACCCTCCTCACCCATCCAGAAAACTTCAGTCTTCTCATGATTGACCTTGGAGCCCGACGCTTCTGTATACTGTGCTATTAGAGAGGCCACCTCCTCTGCCTCATTTGTCCCAGAGACAATCACAGATACATCATCAGCATAGTCAATGACCTTCAAAGGAGGCTCACCAGGCACACCCAGAGGAACCCCACATAACATGCTGCTCTCGACCCTCCTTATAAAGGGATCGATTGCAAACACATACAGTAGGGGACTCAGAGGGCATCCCTGTCGCACACCAGAGCCAACTTTGAAAGATGTTAGGCACTTACCTCACCGCCGTTCCGGGTCCCGCGGCGCGTTGCCGGGTGGCTCCCACCGGGCTGCGGCCCGACGGTCCCCGGGTCTGCCAGCTCCTCGGCACCGTCGCGGGGATCAGGGGCTGGCGGTGCAGGACGCCGTGGGTGGCCGCGTCGCAGCCTGCTCCGCGTGGCTGCGCGGCCCTGCGGCTCTCCCCTCTGGCTCGGCGCTTCCCCTTCCTGGCGGGGGCGCGCCCGATCCTCAACGTGCTCGCGCGCGCGCGCGAGCACGTCTGCTTTATGCCTCCCGGCGGCGCTTCCCCCAGCGCGCCCGCCGGGGGCCAGTTTGAAATGTCCAATCTGTGGCTGGTTCCTGGGATCGGACCCAGGGACTGGTCGGCCTGTCTGGCCTGGGCCGTCCAGCTCCTGGGACCGATCCCATTTCCTTGTTTGCACCAAGCACCTTCCTTCCCTCCTTTTTCCCTGGTTCCCATTGGCCAGACTTCCCTATATATTTGCACTGTTCCAGTTTCCCAGTGCCCGTTATAGCTTCTGGGTTCTGGATGTGTGCTGCTGTACTTGTGAAGATTTTGGATTTGGATTTGGACCTTGACTATTCTTGCTAGCTGCCTGCCCTGACCTCCTGCTTTGCCTGACCACTCTCTTGCCTGACCCTCCTGTACCTCGCCTGTGACCTCCTGGAATTGACCTCGGCTACCCTCGACCATTCTCTGTCATCTCCCTTGGATACCTCGCCTGTGACCTCCTGGTTTGACCTCGGCCTGATTTACGGACTTTTCGCACCCGGCATCCTCATTCGGGATTCCCTGCCTAACACCAAGCTGCACCTTAAGCTACTATCCTTTGCGCCTGTTAAGTCCTGGGGGCAACCGACTGGGAGAGGCATTGCTCGTGTCTCCCACAAGCGGGGGCTTGTCTATAGGCAGAAGTGGCGGTGGAGATTGGGGGATACTGGCTTAAGACAGACGGGTGTTTGGTACAATCCTGACATTATAACGGGCCAATAAGAAGAATGGACCAAATTCTGGAGCAGGTGCAGGCCCTGACGGCGGCAGTGGAGCACCTGGCTCATCGAGTTGCGGCCCAGGAGAACCGTCCAACTCCCATTGTCCCCACTTCTCAGGGGACTCCGGCCGCAATGATGGTGGAACCCAAGATCCCGCTCCCTGAAAAGTTTTTTGGCGATAGGGCAAAATTTGCCAATTTCCGGGACTCTTGTAAACTATACTTCCAGCTTCGCCCGGTCTCCTCGGGCTCACAGGAACAAAAAGTGGGCTTGGTTATTTCCCTGTTACATGGAGACCCTCAGTCCTGGGCCTTTAGCTTATCAGCTCAGGACCCCATCCGCCAGTCGGTGGATAGTTTCTTCGCTGCAATGGAGGTCCTTTATGATGATCCTGACAAAGGGGCCTCAGCTGACGCGAAGTTACGTACCCTCCGCCAGGGACGCCGTCCAGCCGAGGACTACTGTTCCGAATTCCGGCGTTGGGCAGTTGACTCACGCTGGAACAATCCTGCCCTCTGTGGCCAATTCCGATTAGGTCTGGCTGACTCTATCAAGGACACCCTGGTGAACTACCCGGAACCCCAAACACTGGATGAGTTAATGCATTTGGCCATCCGCATTGATCGCCGACTCCGGGAAAGGCGCCTGGAGAAAGGATCACATTCTGAATCCGCTGCAAAATCTGAGGCTCCCGTCGCTCAACCTTCTGAAGAGCCTATGCAGCTAGGTGCCACCAGGCTCACCGAAGGCGAGAGACGACGACGCCTATCCAAGGGGCTCTGTCTTTACTGTGGTGGGACCGGCCACATAGTTAGACTTTGCCCAAAGAAACCGTCGGGAAACTTCAGAGCCTAGGGGGTTTCGAGGGGGCCCTCCTAGGCTGTAAGGTATCTCCTCAAGTATCGTCTCCAGTTTTTGTCCCAGTTCAGTTTATGTTTGGTGCTAAATATGTTAATCTAAAGGCTCTTCTCGATTCTGGAGCAGCTGGGAACTTCCTAGACTCTGATCTAGCACAGACTCTAGGAATTATGGCACAGACCCTGCCTACTCCTATCCGGGTGTCAGCCATTGATGGCACTCCAGTGGCCGGGGGGTTAGTTCGGTTCCAATCACCTCCCATGCAGATCAAAGTAGGAGCCAGTCATTCTGAGGTTATCAGGTTCCTGATTTTGAGCATGCCTGGTACCCCCTTGATTCTGGGGTTGCCATGGCTGCAGGAGCATAATCCTCAAATTGATTGGGTTTCGGGGCAAATTACCAAGTGGGGACACCAGTGTTTCCGGAACTGCCTAGAATTTCCCCTCAGGGTCACACGCCTACTCCCTATTGGGATTCCTACTCCATATTTGGAGTTTGCTGATGTTTTTTCAGAAAAGGCAGCAGACAAACTTCCTCCCCATAGACCTTGGGACTGCCCAATAGAACTGCTCCCCGGTACGATGCCTCCCAGAGGGAGAATATTTAATTTGACCCGAGCAGAAACCCTTGCCATGCGGGAATATATCGCCGAGAACTTAGAAAAAGGGTTTATTCGGCCTTCATCTTCCCCAGCAGGGGCAGGGTTTTTTTTTGTGGAGAAAAAAGATGGGGGACTTCGCCCCTGTATCGATTACCGGGGCTTAAATAACATCACGGTAAAAAATAAATATCCCCTACCGCTTATTGAGGGACTCTTTACGCAGGTGGTCGGGGCGCAGGTCTTCTCTAAACTAGATCTCCGAGGGGCCTATAACCTCATAAGAATTAGGCAGGGGGACGAGTGGAAAACGGCCTTTAATACCCTTGAAGGGCATTATGAATATTTGGTTATGCCCTTCGGCCTGTGTAATGCCCCTGCGGTCTTTCAAAGTTTTGTCAATGAAATTTTCAGGGATTATCTTGGCCGGTTTATGGTTGTCTACCTAGATGACATTTTAATTTTTTCTTCATCCCTTGATGAGCATCGTAAACATGTGTGCCTAGTTTTGCAGAAACTTAGGGAGAATTGTTTATATGCCAAATTAAAGAAATGTCAATTTGAGGTATCTGAGGTTCCGTTCCTCGGTTACATTATCTCCAAATCTGGTCTGTCTATGGACCAATCTAAGGTGAGGGCCGTTTTAGAATGGGAGCAGCCCAGAGATCTGAAGGGCCTGCAGAGGTTTTTGGGTTTTGCCAATTTTTATAGAAGGTTCATTAAGAATTTCTCTACCCTGGTTACACCACTAACTAACTTGACTAAGAAAAGCGGGTACCCCCCGGTTTGGCCGGCTCAAGCTGTCCAGGCCTTCGGGAATCTTAAGAGGGTATTTAGCGTTGCTCCCGTCCTAGTCCATCCCGATGAACAACGACCTTTCCTTGTGGAGGTGGATGCTTCAGAGATAGCGGTCGGAGCGGTCTTGTCCCAATACTTCGGCTCACCTGCACGCCTCCATCCATGTGCCTTCTTTTCCAAAAAATTCTCAGCGGCCGAAAAGAATTATGATATCGGCAACAGAGAATTACTGGCCATCAAACTTGCCTTCCAGGAATGGAGACACTGGCTGGAGGGGGCTCAGTATCCAGTTACGGTCTTTACGGACCATAAAAATCTGGAATACATCCAGTCCGCCAAGAGGTTAACTCCTAGACAGGCTCGCTGGTCCTTATTCTTTTCTCGGTTTAATTTTTCTATAACGTATAAACCCGGGTCTAAGAATATAAAGGCGGACGCCCTGTCTCGGAGTTTCTCTCCCCCTGACTTACCGGAAAGGGTGGTTTCTCCCATCGTACCTCGCTCCCTAGTGGTGGCCGCCATTCAACCCCAACTTCCTGATCTTACTCAGTTCCAGGCCCAAGCTCCTCCTGGGAAACCCGCGTCAGCGCTGTTTGTGCCCTCTACTTACCGGTCTGAGTTTTTGTCCCATTTTCATGATACCAAAACAACCGGTCATCCAGGGATTAAAAAAACCATAGCTTTATTGTTACGCCAAGTTTGGTGGCCTTCTCTCAGGAAGGACGTTCAAAGGTTTGTCTCCGCTTGCAAAGTCTGTGCCCAAAGTAAGTCCTTGAGGAGCTCACCGGAAGGCCCACTCCTTCCATTATCCATTCCTGCCTCCCCGTGGACACATCTGGCCATGGATTTTGTTACTGACCTTCCTCCGTCTCAGGGTCATACGGTTATTTGGGTAATTGTGGACCGCTTTAGCAAGATGGCCCATTTCGTCCCTTTAAAGAAACTCCCCTCAGCTCAAACTCTTGCTCAACTTTTCATTACTCATGTCTTTAGGATTCATGGTATTCCCATGGATGTTGTTTCGGATAGGGGGGTCCAGTTTGTCTCCCGGTTCTGGAGGGCTTTCTGTGCCAAGTTGGGGTTCACTGTCTCCCTTTCCTCGGCCTTTCATCCGCAATCGAATGGTCAAACCGAGAGAACGAACCAGTCCCTGGAACAATATTTGCGCTGTTTTACGGCGGGTTCTCAGACTGATTGGGCCTTCTTCTTACCTTTTGCGGAATTTGCTTTTAACAACGCTACGCATTCATCCACAGGGGTTTCTCCTTTCCACTGTGTTTATGGCAAGGATCTGAAGTTTTCTGCTCTTTCGGACCAACCCTCTAGAGTTCCCTCCGTGGATGAATGGGTTTCCAAATGGCCAGGGGAGTGGAATAAAATCCAACAACACCTAACTAGGGCCACTTGTCTACAGAAAAAATTTTCTGATCGCAAGCGATCGTCTAATTCTAACTTTAAAGTGGGTGACTGGGTTTGGCTTTCAACCAAGAACTTGGCGCTACGCCAACCCTCCGCTAAGTTAGGACCTAAGTTTATTGGCCCATTCCCCATAACACACAAAGTTAATCAGGTGACATACCGGTTGGCCCTCCCCTCATCCATGAAAATCTGTAAATCCTTTCATGTTTCACTTCTTAAGTCCGCAAGGAACCATGAACCTAATAGTCCTCCTAGTCCTGTGGTAGTTGATGGGCATCAGGAGTTTGAGGTTGCCCGGGTCCTTGATTCTCGTTTCTTTCGGAACTCTCTTCAATATCTTATTGACTGGAAGGGGTACGGTCCGGAAGAAAGATCTTGGGTTCCTGCCAGAGAAGTTCATGCACAGAATTTAGTAAAGAAGTTTCATAGAGAGAATCCTTTAAAACCCAGCTTGGAGGGTCCAGTGGCCCCTCCTCAGGGGGGGGGTAATGTTAGGCACTTACCTCACCGCCGTTCCGGGTCCCGCGGCGCGTTGCCGGGTGGCTCCCACCGGGCTGCGGCCCGACGGTCCCCGGGTCTGCCAGCTCCTCGGCACCGTCGCGGGGATCAGGGGCTGGCGGTGCAGGACGCCGTGGGTGGCCGCGTCGCAGCCTGCTCCGCGCGGCTGCGCGGCCCTGCGGCTCTCCCCTCTGGCTCGGCGCTTCCCCTTCCTGGCGGGGGCGCGCCCGATCCTCAACGTGCTCGCGCGCGCGCGTGAGCACGTCTGCTTTATGCCTCCCGGCGGCGCTCCCCCCAGCGCGCCCGCCGGGGGCCAGTTTGAAATGTCCAATCTGTGGCTGGTTCCTGGGATCGGACCCAGGGACTGGTCGGCCTGTCTGGCCTGGGCCGTCCAGCTCCTGGGACCGATCCCATTTCCTTGTTTGCACCAAGCACCTTCCTTCCCTCCTTTTTCCCTGGTTCCCATTGGCCAGACTTCCCTATATATTTGCACTGTTCCAGTTTCCCAGTGCCCGTTATAGCTTCTGGGTTCTGGATGTGTGCTGCTGTACTTGTGAAGATTTTGGATTTGGATTTGGACCTTGACTATTCTTGCTAGCTGCCTGCCCTGACCTCCTGCTTTGCCTGACCACTCTCTTGCCTGACCCTCCTGTACCTCGCCTGTGACCTCCTGGAATTGACCTCGGCTACCCTCGACCATTCTCTGTCATCTCCCTTGGATACCTCGCCTGTGACCTCCTGGTTTGACCTCGGCCTGATTTACGGACTTTTCGCACCCGGCATCCTCATTCGGGATTCCCTGCCTAACACCAAGCTGCACCTTAAGCTACTATCCTTTGCGCCTGTTAAGTCCTGGGGGCAACCGACTGGGAGAGGCATTGCTCGTGTCTCCCACAAGCGGGGGCTTGTCTATAGGCAGAAGTGGCGGTGGAGATTGGGGGATACTGGCTTAAGACAGACGGGTGTTTGGTACAATCCTGACAAAAGACCTTCCAACCCAACCATTAACATGAGGGAAGCTCTCAGCCCCTTCATACAGGGTTTGTAGCCAATTAATGAACCGCCCTGGCAGGCCGTACTTACCAAGAAGCAGCCATAGGTACTCATGATTGACCCTATCAAAAGCCTTTGCCTGATCTAACGCCAACAAGTACTTTCCCCAGCCTGCAGCCCTGCATCGCTCCAAGGCTTCCCAGACAGCTAAAACCGCTGAGATGGTGCTTCTATCTTGGATGGAGCAGTGCTGATGACGGGAAAGCAGTTGCTCCGCTACTGACGACAAGCGCCAGAACAAAATCTTTGCCAGTATCTTTCTATCGACATTGAGAAGGCTAATGGGGCGCCAGTTCTCAATCAAGAGTCCTTTCCTTTTGACAGAAGGATCACAGTCGAGCGCCTCATGGAGGGAGGGAGGGAACCCTCTGCCAGACAGCAATTAAAGACCTCCACCAAATGTGGTGCCAGGATGGTCTTAAAACATTTATAAAATTCAGCTGTCAGACCATCTGACCCGGGCGACTTTTTGGTGGCAAGGTGATCAATCGCACTTACCACCTCATCGGCAGTGACCGGCTCTGTCAAGCTAGTGATAGAAAGGTCACCATTTTCCAATCCTGGAGTAGAGTCCAGGAAACTTTCCATCCTTGCCCGGTCAAGTACCCTTCTGCCCTTCTGCCCAGGAGGTCAGCATAAAAGGACCCAATAATCTCCACAATCCCAGATTTAGATCTTACCAGGGAACCTGTGCTATCCTTCAGACCAAGGACAGTCTTGAGAGCTGCAGCCTGTCTGCAATTGTGATAGGGATCGGGTGAGTGGTATTTCCCATAATCCCTTTCCAGAACCAGAGAAGCATGCCGGTCATACTGACACTTCCTGAGGAGAAGCTTGACTTCAGAGATTGCCCCTTGATCTCCACCATTCGAGACAAGGATGTCAAGTTTCCTCCGCAAGCGCTGGTAGGCAATGTATTTATCAAGCTGTTTTATTTTTCCTAGGCCCCTGAAAAGCCCAGCAATTCTCATTTTGGTCAGCTCCCACCACTCAGACCCGCTGCTGCAAAAATGGAAACCTGTGCCTGAAAAAAATCCTCAAAAGATTGTCTTACCCCCTCCTCCTCAAGGAGAGCCGAATTCATCCTCCAGATGCCCCTTCCTCTAGGCATTCAAGACCATCGATAGTAAAAGGTGATCGGAGAACTCGACCGCCTGCAGCCGCGGAGGCTGAGAAGCCGAGGCCTCCTTCAAAAAAAACCTGTCTATTCTACTCTGACTGCTACCTCGCTGAAAAGTGAAGCCCGTGAGGTCTGGGGAGTGCTTAATGTGCACATCTTCCAGACCTGCCTCTCTAACCATGCTATTCAAAAAGAGACTATCTCAGCCCAGCTTGCCTTTGAAGCCTCTCCTGTCCATGGGCCTAGTCACGGTGTTAAAATCACCTCCAAAGACTACTGGCCCGGCCATAAAAAGGAATGGCTTGATCTTTGTAAGGAGGCATTTCCTGTCCCACTTAGTTTGGGGTCCATAGATGTTTACAATGACGTCCAAGACCATGCACCTCCCGATCTCCACCTCAATGACTCGCCGGCAAGTTACCATGTCGGTTTTAAAAAGCACTGCCACTCCGCTGTAAGGCTCGGGCGCAAGAGACCAAAAAGAGGGTCCGTGCCTCCACTCCCGCTTCACAGCGTGAATGTCAGCCAGACTGGACAATCTGGTCTCCTGCAAAAACAAAATGTCAGCATCAAACTGGCTGATAAAAAAATAAGGCCATAAAACGAGCGCTTACTGATTTAATGCTGGCAACATTAATGGTTGCCACCTTTATCGGAGGGGGAACTGCCATCAGAGTCATTCGGGAGAATGTCTCTTAGCCTTCCCTCCTGCCTCACTATTGGATCCCTCACGCTTACTGGAGGAGGCTTGTGTTTCCTCCTCCATATCTGAGGCCTCAGAATTAAATGAAGAAATGTCTATTGAGTCCTCAGAAAGTGCCTCAAACCGGTTGAAGAGCTGCACCCTGGCTCTTCCCCGGTTCTGGCACTCCATTGTCCTTTTTTCTTTTTTCTTGGTAGCAAACCTGAGAGCAAGGTAATCCTGATCCTCGGGGGAGAGTCCAGACCACGCTGTCTTGGGATCTGAACTCCCACCCTGCTCAGAGGGGGGTGCAGGATCAGGATCACCTAGCCCCAGCCTGTGAGGTTTTACAGCAGGGGCCACAATTACTGGAACCCCCTTGGTACTTGCAGTGCCAGCCCCCCGGGCCGCCTCAGCTATTAAATTACTAGATCTTACATTGGTGGTTGCTGACTTGGGGGCAGACTGGGGATTCACCTTAGGGACCCCTGCAGATGGTACAGGAGCGGGCGCAGGGGCCTCAGGAACCCCCAGCTGAGTGGGGGGAGGGACTGTAGATGGGACAGCATGGATACCACTTCCCTGTCCAGGTTGTGCCAGACCTCAGGACACTGACTATAAGGGTGGCCGAGCTGGTTACATAGATTACATCGGATTGTATTGCAGTCCTTAGCCAAGTGTCCCAAGCCCTGGCACAACGAGCACCTAAGAAGCGAGCAGGAGGAGCTGAAGTGACCCTTGGCCCCACATTTATGGCAAACCTTGGGCTGACCAGGATAAAAGATGGTCAGCCGGTCACGGCCAATATAGGCAGAAGATGGCAAGTGGGTGACCTGGTTGCCATTCCTGCGGTGCCTCAGGGTCACTGACCAGCCCCCAGTCCAGATATCCCGATCGTCTAGGATCTTCTTCAGGGGAGTGAGAACATCACCATAACGCTTCAGCCAGACAGTCAAATCAGAAGGGGGAATGGACTCATTTCTAACCAGTATGGTGACATTTTTCACGAGCTGCTGTCTGGAGACCTGGATGGGAGTTAACCCCTTCCAGGCATGATCTTGCTTCAGCAGCTCCCAAAATAAGTCCATTCCTTCTGGTCTGACGAAGCTTAAGTCATGTTCCGCACTCCCTACTGGACTGATCAGGGCAAAAATGTCTGCGGCTGCGAATCCCATACCCAGTATTAGATCCACCACCGCCCGCCGGGTGATAACTGGCCCCTCCCACCTAAGCTGGACCAGGTTGTGCCTATTGAAGCCGCTGGCAGGGGCGTTGGCCTCACTGGGCACAGACATCCTCTCACCAGCAGCTTCTCCACCACGCCTGGCAACCTGGGCATAGGACACAGGGGACTGCACTGCAGCACCAACAGCTGGATGAAATACAGGGCAGGGCGGACAGCAGGGGCCCCAGCATTAGGTGGCACAGTCTTCTTATTGTCCACCGGAGGTGCAGGTGAGGGGACAGTCACAACATCAGCAGCAGTCACAGCAGCGGGCCCAGCAGAAAGTCCAACAATAGAATTAACCCCTGTGGACTCAACCCCAGACACAGCAGCAGTAACTGGAGCAACAACATCAGTAACAGCACCCAAACCAGCTGAAGCAGAAACAATAGAAGCCCTGCCAGCAAGACCCAAACCTGCGGGTGAGTCACCCATGCCCCCAGGCCCACCAAGTTCGGTGCACCCAGGAACCCGGATGGGTGCCAGGATGGTACTTACGGCGGGCGCCACCTCACCCTTTTCAGGGCAAGGAGCGCCACAGTCTTCTATGCCCCCTGACACAGAGCCTATGGCGCACTCCGCAGGTTGGTTGGACAGATGGACGTTGTCCTTAGCTGGCATGGGCTCCTCAGGCTGGCGGCTGTCCTCTGGAAGATCTGCTCCAGTAGGGGCTTCCTGGATGCCCAGGGATGTCACGCACTCCTGATGTGTTGCCTCAGCAAGAGAGTCTTCCAATGCTGGTTCTGGGGCTCCCGGCTCCTTCGCCACACTGCACAAATTACTGCATACACGGCTGCGAAAAGCTGACAAACTCTCACCGGGCTGGGGCACCGTGGTGTTCCTAGCGCCGCTGGAAGCAGACCCGGGATCCGGAGGTTTAATATTCCTCCGGGGGTACCGGCGCGACTCGGAATCATCCATGCTGCCTGGGGAGGTACTCCCAGGAAAGCCCCAGGCTTCACAAGCCTCTGGTAATTAGGAGCAGTTTTGTGTTCTGGCTCTCACAGTGTGTGACCACACCCACCTAATTACCCTAATAGATTGTAAGCTCTTCTCCCTTCTGTATCCTCCCTTATACCCTAATAGATTGTAAGCTCTTCTCCTTCTGCATCCTCCCTTATACCACAATAGATTGCAAGCTCTTCTCCTTTTGTATCTTCCCTTATACCATAATAGAGTGTAAGCTCTTCTCCTTCTGTATCCTTCCTTATACCCTAATAGATTGTAAGCTCTTCTCCTTCTGCATCCTCCCTTATACCACAATAGATTGCAAGCTCTTCTCCTTTTCTATCTTCCCTTATACCATAATAGAGTGTAAGCTCTTCTCCTTCTGTATCCTTCCTTATACCCTAATAGAGTGTAAGCTCTTCTCCCTTCTGTATCCTCCCTTATACCATAATAGAATGTAAGCTCTTCTCCGTCTCTATCCTCTCTTATACCCTAATAGATTGTAAGCTCTTCTTCTGTATCCTCCCTTATACCCTAATAGAGTGTAAGCTCTTCTCCTTCTGTATCCTCCCTTATACCCTAATATATTGTAAGCTCTTCTCCTTCTGTATCCTCCCTTATACCCTAATAGATTGTAAGTTCTTCTCCCTTGTGTATCCTTCCATTACCTTATTAGATTGCAAGCTCTTCTCCTTCTTTATCCTCCCTTATACCCCAATAGAGTGTAAGCTCTTCCCCTTCTGTATTCACCTGGCATTTATTCCCATAGCCAGCTTTCAGAAACAAGATACTGCAGTACTTTGGTGCCACCTTGTGGTACTATGTAAACCAGTCTGTTAACCCAATTGTGAACAGAGAGCGGTGGCTCTGGATGGATGGTGGGGTAAATGGCTTTAGATTTAGGCTGTATCTGGGGTATAAGGTGGCAGCTCTGGATATATAGTGGGGTAAATCCCTTGTGCCGGGCTCTCTGTCTAAACAAAGCCATTACTATGCACATCATAACTTTCTGATTGGACAAGAGATGTTAAACCAGGGACAGGTACGTTTTTAGGACAAACCAAGGAGGGGCTCACACAGCCAGGCATCCCCTGGGGCAGCAAAAGTCCACAGCTTTGGTTTTAAAGCAGAACAAGACCCAGGTTTGACTATCCTGGCCTTTGTTCCCTGCCCAGGGACATCCTGTTTTGGGATGCCCCCGTTGTGTGAAACCCCCCAGATCATCCAGAAAAATGTACCTTTCCCCTGGTCTTATGGTGGAATGCGCAGACTTGTCCAATCAGAGCCATTTGCCATGCATATTAATGCTCAACACATGGCTCTGTGCTCAGCAATCTGAAACGAAAGCGGCCGCATCCCAAGCAGCGGGTGTGCTCCCACTCCCAGCCTATCAGAATGCCTGGTGGTGGGAGAATGTGCACAGGCCAAATATGTTAGGGGTGTGGCCACCATTATTTACATTAGCGAGGGAGGCAGAGATTTGTAATGCCCCGGGTGGGGGTTTACACAGCAGCATCGGGATTATAGGGGAAGGCCAGCATTTTTATAGATATATAAAGGTCACTCTAAAATGATTAAACCGGACCAACACCTGTTTTTGGTCTGGCTGTGTGGTCATTGTAAGAAGTGAGGGGGGGGCATCCAGAATGCTGGAACCCCTCTCGCAGCAAACCGCATATATAGCTTGTTTTACTCACCTTCATAACGAGACAGTGGCGAGAGTCCCGCGATTAGCCCCCCGGTTACATTCTTGTTTGACTTTTGATTTTTGATTTTTGACGATAACCTTGTAAACATGCATATGTATGTGTCCATGACCATGTACACATGTTAAACATATAGCAAAAAACAATTTTTGTTGACAAATACCGCGCTAGTTTAAAAAAATGCAAATAATAAGCTCAACGTGTATGACTCCAGTCCATCCAAAGTCCAAAGTAGCAGTAATAGTAGAAAAACACCAGAGCTGGTTTAATTTATGGAAAATGGTGAAGTAATCCCAAAGCGCATGCGTGATGACACACATCTCGTGCCCGCCACCAGTATGACAAAAATCTTACCAGATCAATAAATAGTAATCGCATTCAATGCTTAATTCCATTTATTGATCCGGTAAGATTTTTGTGATACTGGTGGCGGGCACAAGACGAGTGTCATCACGCATGCGCTTTGGGATTACTTCACCATTTTCCATAAATTAAACCAGCTCTGTGTTTTTCTACATGTACACATGTTAGTGGCAGTCTAGAATTGACAATCATACATGGAGACCCTCTTTTTTGAATAATCATTTGTAAGCTCACAAGGGCAGGGCTCTCCTTCCTGTGCTCACAACACTTGGTTTAAACCTCGTGGTATCTAATTTTGTATTGTTCCCTGTAGTATATTACCTTGCCTGTAATCATACCTTGTAAAGAGCTACAGAAGATGATGGCGCTATATAAATAAATGATAATAATAATTGAATCAAAGCATGCTAGTTTACTGCCCCTGCTAATGTTAATTGACCCTACATGATAAAGGCAACAGTTGGTTATGTACTTTATGTGCTGGGTTTCAATTCCTGCTAATATTGTAACTCTCCATTCACTAATCATTCTAATCCAATCAATAATTAAATTTAAAAGGTGAATGTTTTAGATCATATTGGCTCAGGTGTAATTGACCACTACATTAAGTACATTCTTCCGGTGGTCAAGTAGACCTTATTTGGTTAGGTTATGTGCTTTGTGATGTTAGACTAGGGTGGTTATGTAGAATTTCTACACAGATTCTTTTATTTTGCCATCTATTATTAAGAAAGTTTGCCCTGTTGTGTATGTTTTCAAATATTTGGAATGATTAATGGTTAAACTAACATTTTTTCCCAAAAAATATATACTGTATATTTTGAGTTGTGGTACTTAATTGTGTCTTTTCTTTCCCACAGCTTGCGCAGACGAGCATCACAGACTGTGACAATACGTCATGGAATCCTGTCAAATGCTGCTGGAGATGCAGAATGAATCACAGGGTGGGAGGAATTAGATTTGCCGCTGTGCATTAAGAACAACAAAAAGACAAGAAAAATGCATTAAGAGATAAAAAATAAGAAAAAAAATATATAATGCATTAAGACAAAATAAAAAGAATTAAGAAAAAAAAATTAAACAAATAAAAAGAATTAAAATAACACAAACAATAAATTGTTTAGAATCTTATCTTGCCAATGTTATCATCAGCCTGCCAGTTGTTACAATGTAACCTGCTGTTTCATTGTAGCAGCAGCTACACCTCCTGCTGTTATATTGTAGCCACACTACAACATCAACCACGCCTCCCCTTGTTACATTTTAACAGCAGTCATACATACATACATTTAACATGGTTAAATTCTAACAGCAGTCATACATCCTGCTGTTAAATTGTAAAAGCAGTAATGCTAACTGCTGTTAAATAGTTACAGCAACCGCAAATTCCATGGTTACATTTTAACAGCAGCCCCAACCCACCGTAAAATTGTAACAGGAGCTGTACCTTCCATGGTTTAATTGTAGCAGCAGCCACATCTCCCACTGTCAAATTGAAACAGCAGCCAGGCCTGCTGTTTTCATATTGTAGCAGCAGCCAAATCTCCTGCTGTAACTTCAGCTACATCTTTAGCTGTTGAATTGTTACAGCAGCCATGACTTCCTCTGTTAAACTGTAACAGCAGCCATACCTCCTGCAGTTACATTTTAACAGCAGACACACCTCCAACTTTTATAAACTGTAAGAGCAGCCAGACCTTTTTTTTACATTGTAAGAGTAGCCTCGCCCATTGCTGTTTCATTGCAGAAACAGCAGCTACACCTCCTGCTGTTACATTCTGGCAGCAGCTATACCTCCTGCTGCCAAGTTGTGACATCAGCCACACCTCCCACTTTTGAATAGCCTCAGTTATGCCTACCACTGTTAAATTGTCATAGCTGCCACAGCTGCTCCTGTTACATTGTAACAGCAGTCATGCTAATTCTGTTAAATTGCCACAGAAGCCACACTTTCTATGGTTAAATTGTAAAAGCAGTCACACCTCCTGCTGTTACATTGTAGCAGCAGCCACAACTCTTCCATGGTTAAATTATAATGGCAGCCCCCCCCCCCATAAAATTGTAACAGAAGCCACATCTTCTGTGGTTACATTGTAGCAACAGCCACACATCCCACTGTCAAATTATTTTAACAGCAGCCAGTTACATTGTAACAGCATAGTGTGCTGCTGTTACATTCCAACAGCGGCCCACTGCTTACAACAGGCAAAGGATTCCCCAGTGCACTGCCTATGATAAATGGGAGACCGGAAGAACCATTCTGAAGCATCTTGGGTACACAAGGATGGATAGGGAATAAGAAATAGGTGTTCTCTGTTCTAAGAACCTACCTCCCCATGCAGCCAGTTACTATTTTAAGGCACCATTTGGAAGAGTCCAGTAAGTAGGTAGTGAGCCTAGTTGTGGGATACCTGCTATTGTACCATTGTGTTACATTGTAACAGTGGTCACTCAACTTTCCTTTCTGTAGCACATCTGTATTTTGCTGTGGTAGAGGAGCACAGGACAAAGAGATGTGTGCCCCAGCAGCCAATCTAAGGAGTGGTTCAGGTCCACTGGGAAGGTTGGGGTAACCTGAAAACAGGTATACGCCAAGCAACGCCAAGCATTGGGGCACATTGGATTGGGAGGGTGGGGGTTAGTATAATGGCTACCTTTCAGCAGGGATGAATAAAGTAATTTTCTTTTGCTGCGCCATCTGGCACTTGTAACACAGCGTCTTCCATCTATAGTCGTTGAAGATGTTTCCATAGAGAAGGAGCAGCACTCACTGCTTTGAGCCACAACGGGGAGCAGGTGCTGGCTCGAGCTTTGCTCTCTGAGACCGCGGCTCTTGACTCTTGGTGAGTTATTACTGACATGAGGAAACATCTTCGGATGGAGTGCTGCTTTTTAAATGAGCAGAACCCACCTGGAAGAGAACATGGAGGGGGTCACATAAAGCACACTCTACATTCATGACAATGGAACCTTTGGATGTCTTCCTATGTGCTCCTTCACAGCAGGTTGCATACACACTGTCTGTGAGTATGTGAGCAGCTCCATTCAGGGTGTGCAGAAAAGTCCCTCCATCATTCTGCTTGCACCGGCGTCCTGCACAGCTCAATGCCAGCAGCGTGTATATGTAAGGTTCACTTAGGCTGTGGAGGCTCCCATTATTGGCTAGATAGTTGCCTGGTTCTCCCTGTGTCTTAGGTAGTGTAGTATTTAAAGTGATTGACCACCAAAAAAAGGGTACTCACCCTTTGTCCTCCGCAACTAATAGGTCCTACTCCAGTGATCAGCAACTCACCTGATCACTACCTGTGCCTCTGGGCCCAAACTCCAGTTGCTGGTGCTTCCATGATGGGACAGCCCTCCACTATCACTCACAAAGTTGCTGCCACTCCCTCTCCACTCACTGCAATGAAGGGGGTGTGGTGAGGTCTGACATGCCTGCTCCATTGCAGTGAATGATGAGGGCTAGGCCTCCCCCTGGTGACTGATGGCAAAAGGGCGCAATGCCGACAGGGAAGTTACAGTGATTGGAGTCCGGGCCTAGCCGAACATCAATGGGGTGAGTTGCTGATTTCCAGAGTAGGACCAATCAGCTGCGAGGGACAAAAGGTGAGTGCATTTTTGTTTCTTTAATTTGGGTGGCCAATCCCTTTAAGATACTTCACCAGCTTGTAAATAGATCAAGTTCAAGGTTCAAATCCTGAAAATGACTAACACTAATGAAAGTGCCTGACATTACACTGTTGCTGATATGTTTTTCAGGGCTGTCCCTGTATAACATCCAACAGTAATCTGTCATTCCAAAAACCCTGGTAGCAGTGTTCCATTACTTTAATGTCCTGGTGAAACCACTTGCCTTAGGAATCGCTTACATCCCCAACATTTAAAGGGAAGAAATCCAAATGTGAATGCAAGAAGTGCATTTTCAGAGACATGCAACATCCAAGACACTGGTATGAATTTAGTTTCTCAACACCTTCAACATATTCTGAAGATTTTTTCAGATTTTTTTCAGACACATCATCTCTTATAAGCTATATGGTCTGAATACCAACAAATACCCCTGCCTTCAGTTCTGCTCGTGAAATGTACTGGAACCCTTATGAATGTGTCTTTGCCATGGCTTTCACAACGTTTGTAATCAGTCCCAACTTTATATGTAGTGGCAGAAGAAAGATTTTTGTTGGACCAACTAAAGGATTCTGCTGAACATTGACTCTACCTGGAGCATACATGTTTCTGTGTTCCTAATCATGAAGAACATAATGCTGTTCTGTATTTCTACTGTCCCATAAACACAAGAAGCTCCACAGATATTCTATTGATGCTTATATTGTATAGCATCCATAGATGACACAAAGGAGCAATAGAGACCAATGGCTTCATATTTCCATTGTGAAGCAACACTGCTTTTACTGCCCAGTGAACAAGTCAATCAATGAAACGCGTCTGGGGCGGTGGACGGCAGCATTTTCACTTTCGTTTTCTCTCCCCTCCTCGCTGTCTCACCGTCAGACCCCGGCTTCCCACGGCCAGGGAACAAAGCAGCGGGCAGAACCCATAGCTGGAGTGCGGTGTGGAGGGATCTTTTGTATCTTGCCCCCCCCTTGGGGTATATCCTAACTTTGCTTTACTGTGAAACTCTATAGAGCATTTCCTCTACATCCAAACACTATTCACCTGTCTGGTGATCTGCACCCATATTTGTTAATTTGTGCCTTTGATGGTGGCTTTACAATTTCTCACATACAGCTCATGATAGTGGTCAGAAAACCCACTTTGAAAGGCCATAGTGTGGGGCTCAGTAAACTGGCAGCTCAAGCTCCCACGCAACAGGTTTAGGTCTAAGGAAACACTGGCTGCCTCAACCTGGGTGGGTGTTTTTTTTTTAAAAGATGGTTGTTGTTAAAGGAAATATTTGACAATAAAAATTCATTGCGCTCAAATCTGTTCAAATTTTTTTTAGTCTTAATTAGTATGTATAGATAAGCTAATGAAAGTAGAAAACAGATAAATTTGTTTCATCACAAATAAATTAAATATATAAGGACAACAAAAATTAATGCAAACGCACAAACAACAAAAATAATACAAATAATTAGGTAATCCAAAAATAGCCAAAAAAAAAAACACAAAAAAACAAGGCAAAAAATAATGTCCAAAAATTATTCAAAAAAATTAGAAATCAGATGGTCCCAGACAGATTGCCCAGAAGCACTCTGGGTTCTCTCATATAACTCGTCCGGAATGTCCGTGGTGGCTGGAGAGGGGGACTCATCAACATACCGGGGGACCTGCTGCATTATTGCAAAATTATGTAGGACACAGAAGGCTATTATGATCTTGATCACCTTGTTGGCGTCATACTGCAGGCCCCCCCGGGATGGTCCAGGCATCTAAATCTGCTTTTAAGCAGGCCGAAGGCCCTCTCCGCCACAGCCCGGGTCTTTCGATGTGCCCGGTAATAGCCCTCCTGGGACTGAGTCTGAGGGTGCAGGACAGGTGTCATCAACCATGGCAGGATTGGGTATCCCGAATCCCCTAAAAATAATAAAACTGAAAGTTAGTGTCTACTTCTTAGCTACATTGTATATCATGTCATCAGAGGGAAAGAACATCCATATGCTGAGACAGGGTTATCCAAAAAGATTAATAGTCATACAGTGAAAGGCTAATTAAATTATTTCTCAAAACGTACCCAGTAGCCATCCACCAGACAAATTTCCTGATTGAAATCCATACAGGCTCGAATTTCTCAGGATATAGGCATCGTGGGTGGATCCGGGAAAGCCAGCCATCACGCTTAGGAGCTGAAGGTCCAGGCCAACCACAGCTTGCATGTTTATGGAGTGGCCCATCCTCTGGTTCCTGTAAGAGCAGAAATACAGGTCTTTAGTACACAAAAACAATCCAGAAAATAACCCAGTTAAACACAACAAAATAAGGTATCCTTATTGTTACAGTGTGTTTTTTATTGTTACAAAAAAAAAAAAAACACCAATAAGTAATAGTTGGTCAGTCGGATTCTAATAAGGTCTACATGATAAGGACTAATTAAGGTCTGCATGCAAATGATTAGTTAAGGGCTACATTCAAATGATTAGTTAAGGTCTGCATGCAAATGATTAGTTAAGGGCTACATTCAAATGATTAGTTAAGGTCTGTATGCAAATGATTATTTAAGGGCTACATTCAAATGATTAGGTAAGGTCTGCATGCAAATGATTAGTTAAGGGCTACATTCAAATGATTAGTTAAGGTCTGCATGCAAATGATTAGTTAAGGGCTACATTCAAATGATTAGTTAAGGTCTGCATGCAAATGATTAGTTAAGGCCTACATTCAAATGATTTATTCTATATACATTAAAAGATACTGTGAATCAATGAGTTAATATAAGTCATAATGTTGACCAAAACCACATACCTAAATAGATATTCCTCAGCTGCTGGAGGAACCAACGCAACATGGGTACAATCAATCGCACCCATGACGTTGGGCATGTCGGCTATATTAAAAAAAACAACTTAACCGCATTCCAGGCTACCATGTTGTCTGGGAAATAGATGTATTTTGGACACAGGGTAGCCATGCCATCCAAAAACTTGTTTAGTGTGCGGCTCAGTGTTGGCTGGGACATCCCCACGGAGAGGGCACCCAGCCTCTGGAACGAGCCATTCGGTAAAAATTGCAGGCAGCCAACCAATTTGGTCATACCGGCAATTGCATGCTCTTTCCTTGTGGTGCAGGCTAACCATGGCTGCAGCTCACTATACAAGTTATGGAGGGAAACTCGGTTAAGGTGGGTCAGCTCGAACAGCTCAACGGCATGTATGCGATCGATGACCATGCGATCTGGCTTCGGCGATGGTGATGCAGATCATGCCGTTTAGCTGTAAGCGCTCATACTCCTCCACATGCTCAGCAAACATCTCAACAGCTAGCTTTCGCCTACAAAATGACCCGGTAAGTTGAGCGGAAGTAAACCTGTTTTATTGGGTGAGTTGTCATCGGCAATCAAGGCTCAGAATCAGGCACCAGCCCATACCAATAAAGTTGTGCGACATAACAGAAAATTGCCGATAAACATACGATCATCGAAAGCGCGTATTCACGTTAGCGTAAACGCATATACGCATGAAAACAGTAACGTAAAATCCGAAAAAGCATGCAAAAACTCACAAAAATTACACAGACACATGCGAAAGTGCATGTGAAAGAGGCTCTGAATCAACCCTTATATCTCATCATTCCTTTATTAATGTGGTTGTAAAGTATTGTGTTTAATATGTTGATCGAAATTTTTAAAGTTACATTTTAATTGATTAATGCGCGGGATTGAGATTTTTGATCGATAAGATCAAAACCTCAGATTTTGCCATTAACATTGATTTCAAACTTCTTTGGAATGAGTCAATAAACTATTGCCAATCTGCAACAAAGTTCTTTTCATTCAGTTCTTCAAAGAGGACAATCACATTGTTACGGTGCACCATTGGTCCATCAACTGTGAAACATTGTGTTGAAGTGTCACACTTCTGTTTCAACTGAAATGTAAGAGGTTCAGCTTTATCTCTTGACAATGAAAGGTCTCTGATGGGATCATTTAATTCATGTTGAGTAGAGTTCTGGCTGCTCTGCTACATACTCATCATGGCTTGAGGTCTCCATGTCTTTACCAGTAGCTTCAGCTTCACAGTCTTCATTTTCTACTTCTATTTCATCCAATCCAGACACTGGTGGTACAGGAACTGGCAATGTATCATCACGTGGAACTGGCCAAATTGCAGATTTGAGTTCAGGGTAATTAATCTTATGTCATCACTATCGTTTTTGGGTTCTCTCCAAATCATGGGAACAGCAAATGGCATGGCCACTTTCCTCATATTAAACCAGTAAAGCCCATTTGAGCAACTTGGGCATATCACATGAGGGGCCCAGCTGTCCTGATCACCAAGTGGACACATGTACATCTGGTACATCTTTATATTATCATGGGTGATTGAATGTACTTACCGTTTTGGTGTAAAAGATACACTGGCGGAAGAATTTTTCTTCTTTAAATCAGATCAAACAGTAGGGTTCAGTTCAATGGAGATGACAAACTCAATAAAACTTTTGTTGTCCCTGTAAGAAAAATCACAATTAAAGAGGAACAACAAACAGGAATTTCACTTTCTCATGTGTTGTTCCTCCATGTGGCGGGTGGCATCCTGAATTGGGATGCCTCACTGTGTGTATTCACTGTGCTGATTGGCTGAGCAATCTGCTCGCTGTCACTCGGCTTCCTGATGACAAAGGGGGTTATTTAAGAAGGGATAGCGGCAGGTAGTGCCTCGTAGCGGCAGGCAGCGTCTGGTGAACGTCGGGCGCTGTACGCAAAACCACATTTATGAAAGTGAATCTGGTGAGTGCCTCTAACAGCGCCATGTAGCGTCACATGTATTATTACAGGCGGCTCAGCGCATAGCGCCAGTGCTCTAGCTTCCGGAGCGCCAGGTATTACCTTTCGCTCACTGTCACTCTCCCATACATTTCAATAGCTGTTCATTTGCTTGTGTTTAAACAGCGTGTTTGAAAATTTTTGGGTTTTCTTTTTGCTCAAATCATTGTGTGACCACTCCGTCAAACAAACACTTTTAGAAACGTTTGACTTTTTATATTTTTATGCAGAATTGTCATTACAGGTCTAGCACAAAAGTGTTATTGTCACAGTGTTAAAACAATGTAATTCCATGTGTTTTTGGTTCGTTACTGGTGTATATGTTTTCAAAAGCAGACTTTAATCACACAGTGTCTGGCGCTCTATGCTATAGCGACCAGATTTAGAGCGCCGACGCTGTGTGTGTCTAGTGTATTGTTAAATTTGGTGTGGAGCGCCAAGTGCCAGACGCACTGAGCTGAGGGCCTCCACGCCACCTAGATGTCTAAGCACCCGAGCGGCGCCGAATGGCATCCCAATTCGGGAGGCCCCAAGGACAGGAACTTGGACGGCCCAGGAGTCTTTTAAACTCCATGGCCTCTGAAGTTTCTCTTTAAAGTGGACCAACATCCAGGATTTTGACTATCCTGGGTTTTGGTCCACTTCGGGGGTGTCCCGCTCTCTGAAACCCCCCAGAAACCCCCAAAAACTCACCTCTCCCCGCTCCCACGTGACCGCGCCGTCCAATCCCCGCCGACGTCCAAGCAGGTGACAGCGGCGTCCAAGACAGCGCGTCCGCCTTCACCTCCCGCGCGTCACTCTCGTCTGTGAGTGGCTGGCGCGGGCGCGCGAACGTCTAGAGGGGCGCGCGGGAGGCGGCGGCGGCGGATCAGGTAAGGAGTTTGGGTTCTTTTTGGGAGGTTCCCGATCTCGGATGTCCCGCGGTGAGTGAGGTGATCGGCCCGGGAATCTTATAGATTCCCGGACCGATCACCCCTGGGTGTTGGTCCACTTTAAGTAAGACAAGCCAATCAAAAGTTCTAGACTATAGGAAAACACACTTTAAGGAAATGGCAGTATGAAGAAGGGGAATTAGGTGAGTGGAACAGAGCAGCAGAAGTGAGTGCCCAGTGGTCACTATTAAAAATGACCATCTTAAAGGCAACTAAGCAATACGAGAAACAAACTAGCAAGAATAAAAGGAAGAAGAAACAGCTATGGTTTACTAGGGAAGTCAGTCGTAAAAGAAAAGAAGCCTGCCCATAAGAAGTATAAAGAAAGTAAGAAATTGCCAAATCTGTGAAGAGGGGAGCTAAATCCTTTTTTACGATATATGACCTTATTACTCCATATCAGCATGGATTTATGAGAAATCGTTCCTGCCAGACAAACCTGGATCAGGGGGAGTCATTGGATATCATATATCTTGACTTTTCTAAAGCATTTGATACTGTGCCACATAAAAGGCTGGTACAAAAGATGAGAATGCCTGGACTGTGGGAAAACCTGTGCAGATGGGTGAGAAATTGGCTTAAAGTGGACTAACACCCTCCCAGATCAGCCCAGGAATCTATAAGATTCCTAAACCGATCCCTCCCTGCTGGGCATCCAAAATCAGGATGCCCTGCTGTGTGAAACCGCCCAGGAACCTTACCTTGATCCCGATCCAACGGTGCATGCACGGGCCGTGGCCGCATCTCGTGCTTCTCTCTAGCAGGGTGCGTGCCCATGCTGGCCATTCAGAAATGGCCGGCGAGGGCGCGCTCCCTGTTAGAGGGAAGCGCGAGATCCGGCCGCCAGCGTGCTCGGAGCCGCTATGGTTGTACGTCGCTTGGATGCGCATACCACAGCGGCTCCGAGCTCGCTGATTGGATGAGCGGCCACGCATGCGCTGTAGGGGCGGGGTGAGGTGAGTTTTTACGAGCGATCTGGGGGGTTTCACATAAAGGGGCACCCCCGATCGCGGTGCCCCGGGGAAGTGGACCAAGACCCAGGATAGTCAAAATCCTGGGTGTTGGTCCACTTTAATGATCGGAAGCAGAGGGTGGTTTTCAATGGTACACACTCGGATTGGATCACTGTTACTAGTGGAGTACCACAAGGGTCAGTTATGGGACCAATTCTCTTCAATATATATATAAATGACATCAGGTATGGATTAAACAGTAAAGTCTCAATCTCTGCAGATGATACTAAGCTATGTAAAGTAATTAAAACAAAAGAGGACAGCAGGCAGCTACAAATAGATTTAGATAAATTGGAAACATGGGCAGTTAAATGGCAAATTAAGTTTAACACAGATAAATGTAAGGTTATGCACATGGGAAGGATCTGTGTCATGATTACATACTAAATAAAGAAACACTTGGTAAAACAACAATGGAAAAGGACCTAGGGGTTTTAGTTAACAATAAGCTCAACTGTAGTAATCAATGCCAGACAGCAGCTGCCAAAGCAAACAGGATCATGGGATGCATCAAGAGGGGCATAGGTGACCAGAGCATCATTTTACCCCTGTCACTGGTCAGACCCCATATGGAGTACTGTGTACAGTTCTGGGCACCTGAACATATCAGAACTGGAGCACGTTCAAAGGAGGGCAACAAAGTTAATAAAAGGAGTGCGGGGGCGAGAGTACCCTGAAAGAGTGTCAAAGTTAGGTTTATTTAGTTTAGAAAAAAAGACGCCTGAGGGGTGATCTAATAACTATGTATAAATATATTCGGGGTTAATACAAAGATCTGTCCCACAATCTATTCATACCCCAGAGTGTAACCATAACCCAAAGGCATCCACTAAGGTTAGAGGAAAGTTGCTTTCTCCACCGACATAGGAGGGGATTCTTCTCTGTAAGAGCAGTGAGACTATGGAACTTGCTGCCAGATGAGGTAGTAATGATAGATACAGTAAAAACGTAGCCTGTATGCCTTCCTGGCATGTAATAACATTACCAGCTATGGCTACTAGACCACTGTAAGGAGATAAACAGGCTGAACTGGATGGACTAAAGTCTTTATTCAGCCTTACATACTATGTTACTAGGTTACTATGTATATTGGCTAAAGTTTAAACCAGACCTTCAACCTGAATAAGAGTCTATGTTATATGTTTCCCCCACCCTGTATATACAAATTGCTCACATTAAAAATTATCCTACCTGAAAATACTGCATTTTCTGAGCCTTTAAACAGTCAAGATGGTGGCTCATGGAGTCTCAGGCTGCCTGTAAACAGGAAGTGTCCTCTGACTGTGCCGCTCTGCATTCTGGGATTGCTGACCTTTTCCTGACCCCCAGCTCTGCTCTGTCTGTGCAAAGCACAGCTATAATCCACCCCTGTACTTTTGACCCCTCTTTTCTCCATAGTATGTGATGCTACTGAGCCAAGATGGTGGCGCCCGTATCCTAGAGTGCTGAACAGAGTTTCAGCCCAGTGGAGGTAAGAATAAAAAGTGAGTGATTAAAAATCTTAAATATATTAATTTTAGATGCTGGGAAATCACTTTTTAATTAGGCTTTTTATTAAATTACACTGAAGGTCCACTTTAAGTTCCAGTTCTCTCCCCTAGGGGCAGCCAAGCAAGAGATAGCCCTGGATGTGTTGGCAAACCTCCATCTTATTATCAATAATTGCTGGTTTGTGGGTGGTTCCATTCCAGTACCATTGCAAGTGGGGAGCAGGCTTCGCCTGAACCCGTTGACCCAAGAAACCTTACAAAGGATATTTTGTCATAGAAATATAAACCTTTTATTTCATTGTATTTAAAATATATATAATTCTGTCCACAAGATGGCGGATTTGTACAAATTTTGGTTCACCTTCATCATTGCCAGTTGTGAACGACACTATAACACACTATAATCATATATTGTATAAAAATCTTCGTGTACATTTACATATGTGAGAAATAACATTGTAAAGGTAACAGGTAAAAAAGACACCACACAACACGATATATTGGCAACAGAAAGAAGAAAAACAGTGTAGTCTCAAAAATTAAAAATAGGGAAAAAAATTATATTGATGGAGATAAGGCTGCAGATGACCATATGAATAGCTACTTTTGTTCAGTAATTTCAGACAGTGGCTTTTAAACCCATAGCAGGTATGGTCATAGCATAGCATCCAGCTGGGACACATAGCAGGTATGGTCATAGCATAGCATCCAGCTGGGACCCATAGCAGGTATGGTCATAGCACAGCATCCAGCTGGGACCCATAGCAGGTATGGCCATAGCACAGCATCCAGCTGGGACCCATAGCAGGTATGGTCATAGCACAGCATCCAGCTGGGACCCATAGCAGGTATGGCCATAGCATAGCATCCAGCTGGGACCCATAGCAGGTATGGTCATAGCACAGCATCCAGCTGGGACCCATAGCAGGTATGGTCATAGCATAGCATCCAGCTGGGACCCATAGCAGGTATGGCCATAGCATAGCATCCAGCTGGTACCCATAGCAGGTATGGCCATAGCATAGCATCCAGCTGGGACCCATAGCAGGTATGGCCATAGCACAGCATCCAGCTGGGACCCATAGCTGGTATGGCCATAGCACAGCATCCAGCTGGTACCCATAGCTGGTATGGCCATAGCACAGCATCCAGCTGGTACCCATAGCTGGTATGGCCATAGCACAGCATCCAGCTGGGACCCATAGCTGGTATGGCCATAGCACAGCATCCAGCTGGGACCCATAGCAGGTATGGCCATAGCATAGCATCCAGCTGGGACCCATAGCAGGTATGGCCATAGCATAGCATCCAGCTGGGACCCATAGCTGGTATGGCCATAGCACAGCATCCAGCTGGGACCCATAGCAGGTATGGCCATAGCACAGCATCCAGCTGGGACCCATAGCTGGTATGGCCATAGCATAGCATCCAGCTGGGACCCATAGCAGGTATGGCCATAGCATAGCATCCAGCTGGGACCCATAGCTGGTATGGCCATAGCACAGCATCCAGCTGGTACCCATAGCTGGTATGGCCATAGCACAGCATCCAGCTGGGACCCATAGCTGGTATGGCCATAGCACAGCATCCAGCTGGGACCCATAGCAGGTATGGCCATAGCATAGCATCCAGCTGGGACCCATAGCAGGTATGGCCATAGCACAGCATCCAGCTGGGACCCATAGCAGGTATGGCCATAGCACAGCATCCAGCTGGGACACATAGCAGGTATGGCCATAGCACAGCATCCAGCTGGGACACATAGCATGTATGGCCATAGCACAGCATCCAGCTGGGACCCATAGCAGGTATGGCCATAGCACAGCATCCAGCTGGGACCCATAGCAGGTATGGCCATAGCACAGCATCCAGCTGGGACCCATAGCAGGTATGGCCATAGCACAGCATCCAGCTGGGACACATAGCAGGTATGGCCATAGCACAGCATCCAGCTGGTACCCATAGCTGGTATGGCCATAGCACAGCATCCAGCTGGGACCCATAGCTGGTATGGCCATAGCACAGCATCCAGCTGGGACCCATAGCAGGTATGGTCATAGCACAGCATCCAGCTGGGACCCATAGCAGGTATGGCCATATCACAGGATCCAGCTGGGACCCATAGCAGGTATGGCCATAGCACAGCATCCAGCTGGGACCCATAGCAGGTATGGCCATAGCACAGCATCCAGCTGGGACCCATAGCAGGTATGGCCATAGCACAGCATCCAGCTGGGACCCATAGCAGGTATGGCCATAGCATAGCATCCAGCTGGTACCCATAGCTGGTATGGCCATAGCACAGCATCCAGCTGGGACCCATAGCTGGTATGGCCATAGCACAGCATCCAGCTGGGACCCATAGCAGGTATGGTCATAGCACAGCATCCAGCTGGGACCCATAGCAGGTATGGCCATAGCACAGCATCCAGCTGGGACCCATAGCTGGTATGGCCATAGCACAGCATCCAGCTGGGACCCATAGCAGGTATGGTCATAGCACAGCATCCAGCTGGGACCCATAGCAGGTATGACCATATCACAGGATCCAGCTGGGACCCATAGCAGGTATGGTCATAGCACAGCATCCAGCTGGGACCCATAGCAGGTATGGTCATAGCACAGCATCCAGCTGGGACCCATAGCAGGTATGGCCATAGCACAGCATCCAGCTGGGACCCATAGCAGGTATGGTCATAGCACAGGATCCAGCTGGGACCCATAGCAGGTATGGTCATAGCACAGCATCCAGCTGGTACCCATAGCTGGTATGGCCATAGCACAGCATCCAGCTGGGACCCATAGCAGGTATGGTCATAGCACAGGATCCAGCTGGGACCCATAGCAGGTATGGTCATAGCACAGCATCCAGCTGGGACCCATAGCAGGTATGGTCATAGCACAGCATCCAGCTGGGACCCATAGCAGGTATGGTCATAGCACAGCATCCAGCTGGTACCCATAGCTGGTATGGCCATAGCACAGCATCCAGCTGGGACCCATAGCTGGTATGGCCATAGCACAGCATCCAGCTGGGACCCATAGCAGGTATGGTCATAGCACAGCATCCAGCTGGGACCCATAGCAAGTATGGCCATAGCACAGCATCCAGCTGGGACCCATAGCTGGTATGGCCATAGCACAGCATCCAGCTGGGACCCATAGCAGGTATGGTCATAGCACAGCATCCAGCTGGGACCCATAGCAGGTATGGCCATATCACAGCATCCAGCTGGGACCCATAGCAGGTATGGCCATAGCACAGCATCCAGCTGGGACCCATAGCAGGTATGGCCATAGCACAGCATCCAGCTGGGACCCATAGCAGGTATGGCCATAGCACAGCATCCAGCTGGGACCCATAGCAGGTATGGCCATAGCACAGCATCCAGCTGGGACCCATAGCAGGTATGGCCATAGCACAGCATCCAGCTGGGACCCATAGCAGGTATGGCCATAGCACAGCATCCAGCTGGGACCCATAGCAGGTATGGCCATAGCATAGCATCCAGCTGGTACCCATAGCTGGTATGGCCATAGCACAGCATCCAGCTGGGACCCATAGCTGGTATGGCCATAGCACAGCATCCAGCTGGGACCCATAGCAGGTATGGTCATAGCACAGCATCCAGCTGGGACCCATAGCAGGTATGGCCATAGCACAGCATCCAGCTGGGACCCATAGCTGGTATGGCCATAGCACAGCATCCAGCTGGGACCCATAGCAGGTATGGTCATAGCACAGCATCCAGCTGGGACCCATAGCAGGTATGGTCATAGCACAGCATCCAGCTGGGACCCATAGCAGGTATGACCATATCACAGGATCCAGCTGGGACCCATAGCAGGTATGGTCATAGCACAGCATCCAGCTGGGACCCATAGCAGATATGGTCATAGCACAGCATCCAGCTGGGACCCATAGCAGGTATGGCCATAGCACAGCATCCAGCTGGGACCCATAGCAGGTATGGTCATAGCACAGGATCCAGCTGGGACCCATAGCAGGTATGGCCATAGCACAGCATCCAGCTGGGACCCATAGCAGGTATGGTCATAGCACAGCATCCAGCTGGGACCCATAGCAGGTATGGCCATAGCACAGCATCCAGCTGGGACCCATAGCAGGTATGGTAATAGCACAGCATCCAGCTGGGACCCATAGCAGGTATGGCCATAGCACAGCATCCAGCTGGGACCCATAGCAGGTATGGTCATAGCACAGCATCCAGCTGGGACCCATAGCAGGTATGGCCATAGCATAGCATCCAGCTGGGACCCATAGCAGGTATGGCCATAGCACAGCATCCAGCTGGTACCCATAGCAGGTATGGCCATAGCATAGCATCCAGCTGGGACCCATAGCAGGTATGGCCATAGCATAGCATCCAGCTGGTACCCATAGCAGGTATGGCCATAGCACAGCATCCAGCTGGGACCCATAGCAGGTATGGCCATAGCACAGCATCCAGCTGGGACCCATAGCTGGTATGGCCATAGCACAGCATCCAGCTGGGACCCATAGCAGGTATGGCCATAGCACATCATCCAGCTGGGACCCATAGCAGGTATGGCCATAGCATAGCATCCAGCTGGGACACATAGCAGGTATGGCCATAGCACAGCATCCAGCTGGGACCCATAGCAGGTATGGCCATAGCACAGCATCCAGCTGGTACCCATAGCTGGTATGGCCATAGCACAGCATCCAGCTGGGACCCATAGCAGGTATGGCCATAGCACAGCATCCAGCTGGGACCCATAGCTGGTATGGCCATAGCACAGCATCCAGCTGGGACCCATAGCAGGTATGGCCATAGCATAGCATCCAGCTGGTACCCATAGCTGGTATGGCCATAGCACAGCATCCAGCTGGGACCCATAGCTGGTATGGCCATAGCACAGCATCCAGCTGGGACCCATAGCAGGTATGGTCATAGCACAGCATCCAGCTGGGACCCATAGCAGGTATGGCCATAGCACAGCATCCAGCTGGGACCCATAGCTGGTATGGCCATAGCACAGCATCCAGCTGGGACCCATAGCAGGTATGGTCATAGCACAGCATCCAGCTGGGACCCATAGCAGGTATGGCCATATCACAGGATCCAGCTGGGACCCATAGCAGGTATGGTCAGAGCACAGCATCCAGCTGGGACCCATAGCAGGTATGGTCATAGCACAGCATCCAGCTGGGACCCATAGCAGGTATGGCCATAGCACAGCATCCAGCTGGGACCCATAGCAGGTATGGTCATAGAACAGGATCCAGCTGGGACCCATAGCAGGTATGGCCATAGCACAGCATCCAGCTGGGACCCATAGCAGGTATGGTCATAGCACAGCATCCAGCTGGGACCCATAGCAGGTATGGCCATAGCACAGCATCCAGCTGGGACCCATAGCAGGTATGGTCATAGCACAGGATCCAGCTGGGACCCTTAGCAGGTATGGCCATAGCATAGCATCCAGCTGGGACCCATAGCAGGTATGGCCATAGCACAGGATCCAGCTGGGACCCATAGCAGGTATGGTCATAGCACAGCATCCAGCTGGGACCCATAGCAGGTATGGCCATAGCATAGCATCCAGCTGGGACCCATAGCAGGTATGGCCATAGCATAGCATCCAGCTGGGACCCATAGCTGGTATGGCCATAGCACAGCATCCAGCTGGGACCCATAGCAGGTATGGTCATAGCATAGCATCCAGCTGGGACCCATAGCAGGTATGGTCATAGCACAGCATCCAGCTGGGACCCATAGCAGGTATGGCCATAGCATAGCCTCCAGCTGGGACCCATAGCAGGTATGGTCATAGCACAGCATCCAGCTGGGACCCATAGCAGGTATGGTCATAGCATAGCATCCAGCTGGGACCCATAGCAGGTATGGTCATAGCACAGCATCCAGCTGGGACCCATAGCAGGTATGGCCATAGCATAGCATCCAGCTGGGACACATAGCAGGTATGGTCATAGCATAGCATCCAGCTGGGACCCATAGCAGGTATGGTCATAGCATAGCATCCAGCTGGGACACATAGCAGGTATGGTCATAGCATAGCATCCAGCTGGGACCCATAGCAGGTATATTCATAGCACAGCATCCAGCTGGGACCCATAGCAGGTATGGCCATAGCATAGCATCCAGCTGGGACCCATAGCAGGTATGGCCATAGCATAGCATCCAGCTGGGACCCATAGCAGGTATGGCCATAGCATAGCATCCAGCTGGGACCCATAGCTGGTATGGCCATAGCACAGCATCCAGCTGGGACCCATAGCAGGTATGGTCATAGCACAGCATCCAGCTGGGACCCATAGCAGGTATGGCCATAGCACAGCATCCAGCTGGGACCCATAGCTGGTATGGCCATAGCACAGCATCCAGCTGGGACCCATAGCAGGTATGGCCATAGCACAGCATCCAGCTGGGACCCATAGCAGGTATGGCCATAGCACAGCATCCAGCTGGGACCCATAGCAGGTATGGTCATAGCACAGCATCCAGCTGGGACCCATAGCAGGTATGGTCATAGCACAGCATCCAGCTGGGACCCATAGCAGGTATGGCCATAGCACAGCATCCAGCTGGGACCCATAGCAGGTATGGTCATAGCACAGGATCCAGCTGGGACCCATAGCAGGTATGGCCATAGCACAGCATCCAGCTGGGACCCATAGCAGGTATGGCCATAGCATAGCATCCAGCTGGGACCCATAGCTGGTATGGCCATAGCATAGCATCCAGCTGGGAGGGCCCAGCTCTTTAGTTTTTTCTTTGAAAATGTCACTAAAGTGTTTTGTGGTGCTGTGGATAAAGCCTTTGACACTGTACCACATAAAAAGCTCATAGATGTTATTGAATTATAGAAGTTATTGAATTTAGGACTCAATCCTTGGAAAGTTCAGTGGATTTCCAGTTGGCTGAGGGATCGGTATCAGAGGGTTGTTGTTAATGGCGTGCAATCTGAACAAAGGCGAGTTACAAGTGGTGTGCCGCAAGGCTCTGTCCTGGGCCCCATTCTTTTTAATATATTTGTAAGTGACATAGGAGAAGGCTTGGTAGGAAAAGTTTGCCTGTTTGCTGATGATACAAAGGTTAGTAATACAGTGGATATTCCTGGAGGTGTCTGCAACATGGAAAATGATTTAGCTTTACTGGATTAATGGTCAAAACTGTGTAAAATTGAGTTTAATGTCTCTAAATGTAAATTCCTGCACTTGGGTAGAAGGAATCCCTGCTCTGAGTACCATATGGGCAGTACGGTGTTAGCCAGGACCTCAGAGGAAAGATTTAGGGGTACTGATTACTGATAGCTGCAAGATGAGCGGACAGTGTAGCCAGGCAGTGGGAAAAGCAAGCAGGATGCTCGGCTGCATAGCTCGAGGCATCACCAGTAGGAAGAGGGAGGTTGTGATGCCGCTGTATAGAGCCCTGGTGAGGCCACAGCTAGAATACTGTGTGCAGTTCTGGAGACCTTACCTGCAAAAAGACATTATTCAAATAGAACGTGTCCAAAGGCGGGCAACAAAAATGGTGGAAGGACTTTAACTTAAAACTTAAACCTAGAGGAAAGAAGGAGAGAGGGGACATGATGGAGACCTTTATATATGTGAAAGGATTGAATAAGGTTCAGGAGGGAAGTGTTTTTAAGAAGAAACTTAATAACAGAACAAGGGGGCACAACCTGAAAATATTATTTTACAGAAAGAGTAGTAGATGCTTGGAACAAACTTCCAGTAGAGGTAATTGAAAAGGCATTTGTCAGTGAATTTAAACATGCCTGGGATAAGCACACATCTATCCTAAGATAAAGTGAACATACAGTATACACATAAGGGCAGACTAGATGGACCGTATGGTCTCCATCCACCACCAACATTTCTATGTTTCTAAGTAAAAAAATGTGAATAACGTAGAAAAAACACATACATTGAAAATGCATAAATAATGTTGACCAGTGTTAATGTTTTGAAAAGTATTAGTTTAACTTTGAGGAGCAACACGCCCTTCAAGTATATCAATCTCTTGGGGGGCTGCTCGACCTCCTTAATAGGCATTCTGAATTGCCCTGCTGTGTGAACCCCCCCAGATCAGTAGTCGATGCTGCATATCTGTGTCATTGCCGAAACTCTGGCATATCTCTAGTTGTGGGCACGTGTGTGCCAAGCCATTGTCAATGGCTGACGTGGGCGCAAGCACAGCTAAAGGCGGAGGCAAGGATACCATCTTCTTTAGGTTTGCCAACATGTTGATGAAAGAGCATGATCTTCAGTCTGCACGTGGTCTGTAATATCACATGAATACGGTGGCCATCGTCCACATCTGATACTAAAACAAGCAGACTGCACTTATCCTAATGTGTGAAGCTGCTGTTACAATGTAACAGTGGCCATGACTTGTGCTGTTACAATGTAGAAGGATTTTTTTAACAAGTGTTAGCTAGTTTCTTTTCAGCATGAACAGGGTTAAACTGTTGTTTAGAGTTGGAACAAGGGTGGGTAATATAATACAATTCCTCAAGTGTAGGAGGACCATCCAATAAAGGTTTGAACGTGAATTTGGGTAGCAAAAATAACAGAGACAAGTGCAAATGAGTGCCTGGTAAATAGTAAGCATAAATATTGCTAGTATGAAAGAGCTGTGGCTTTAATCACTTCATCAGGGTGGTACGAATTAAGCCTCTATCTTCCTTTCCTTTTATGCTGTTGAGTTATAAAGAGTTATTAATCTTGTGCTGCTTTTTGCTCTTACATTGCAAAAAGCTGGCCGGTGTTCTGCTGTGGTACATTGTAACAGTGAGGTGTGTGGCTGTCATAACAGTGGCCATGTCTCCTGCTGTTACAATGTAATTTGTTAGCTATTTTCTTGTCAGCATGCACAGAGTGAAATTGTTATTTAGTAGTGTCACAGCAATACAAAAAGTGTAACTGTATAGCATTTGACTGCTATTACAATGTAACCAAGAATGCATCCCCTGTGGTTACAGTGTAAAAGTGTTTTTAACAAGTGTTTCTCGACATTTTGTGAGGATTGTGAGAATTGTTGTTTGGTACAGATACAGCAGCTCGGCTCTTATAAATCTCACACTGCTGCCGTGCTGTTCAATGTAACAAGTGGGACAGAGCCCTACTGCTACAAAATGCTGGCTGGTGTTCTACTGTCTTAACATAAAAGCAAGGTGTATGGCCGCTGTAAGAATGTAACAGTAGCAGTGGCTCCTGGGTAACTACATCTGATAAAAAAGAAAGCAGGCTGAACTTATCTTAAACCGGACCTTCAGCATGATTTAATGAAAAGCCCAAACCCTTAAAAAAACGATTCCCCAGCATCTAAAATTAATTTATTTTAAGTTTTTAGTCACTTACTTATTATTCTTTCCCGCAGTAGATGCAGGTAGGATGATTTTTAATGTGAGCAATCTGTAAGTACAGGGTGTGGGAAACATATAAGATAGGCTCTAATTCAGGGTGAAGGTCCGCTTTAATGCAAATTAAAACAACCATGTGAGGTGGTAGAGGGATGTGACCACACATGCAATAAATAATAGCAATAATAAGAGAGACATTAGCGATGCACAATGTAAAAAGCGGGATGGAGCCCTGCTGCTACAGTGCAAAAAGCTGTCAGGCGTTCTTCTGTGTTTCATTGTAACATCGAGATGTGTGGCTGCTGCTACAATGTAATGGTTGTGGTGCCTCCTGTGCAACCACCCAAGGCAATCCTGTCAATGCCCAGTCGATCTGGTTGCCCAGCTTAGACAGGTATTTTGCTATTTCATTTTAACAGTGAGATATGTGGCTGCTGCTTCAATGTAACAGTAATGGTGCCTGCTGGGCAACCACCCAAGGCAGTCCTGTCTATGCCCAGTTGATTTAGCTGCCCAGCCACCATGTATTGCAATGTACAGTATGTATGATACAGACAACAGCAGTGCTGCACAATGTAACAAGTAGAATGGAGCCCTGCTGTTTCTTTGCAAAAGCTGGCTAGTGTTCTGCTGTTTTAAATTGTAACAGCGAGGCATCTGACTACTGTTGCCTTCTGTGCAACCACCCTGGGCAGTCTTGTCTATGCCCATTCAATCTGGTTGCCCAGCCATCATGTATTGATGTATGGTGTTAAGTTGTAAGAGCCAGGTGAGTATCTGCTTTTACAATGTAACTGTGGCCACGCCTCTTTCTGTTACATCATAAAAATGTTTTTTTAACACTTTTTATGTGCTAGATTCTCGTCATAATTTTGTCAGCATGCACAGGGTTAAAGTGTTTTCTGGTACAATGTAACAAACGAGTCGGATACCTGTTGTTGCTTAGGCCCTTATTTATCAAGGGATAGCGCCAGGTAGTGTCTCACTAGCGCCAGGTATCGCCAGCTATCGGCGGCTACCGACTCCAGAACGCCAGGCGGCGGACACAATCACGCATTTATCACGCTAAATGAGGCTAGCGCCGGCGAGAGCGTCAGCTAGCGCGGGATTCATCATGTAGCGGACTGCAACGAACAGCGCCGCTGCTAATCCCATCACAGCGCCAGGTATGACCTCTCGCTACCTGGCGCTCTCCAATGCATTTCAATGGAGCAATCTTTAAATCTTCATATTTAATTGTTATTAATGTTTTTTTTTTTTTTTTTAAATGTCAAAAATTCTGTGACCACTTCGGCAATGTTAGATATTTTTTTAAGGTAAAAAAATTAAAAAAAAATTTGTGCAGAATTGATATTATAGGTCTGATGTTAATGTATTCATATTACAAAATGTTTAGAAAAACTTATTTAATTTTTTAATCAAAAAATATGGATGTTTGGGGGTTAAAAACTACTTTTAAGCCATCGCCGCCAGCGCTCTGGGGTTTAAACAAGCTTTACACAGCGCAAGAATTTTTTGAGCGTGATTTGTTAATGAATATGCTGGGAGCCGTTCGCTATGACCATTCGCTGTCAGGCGCTCCCATACAGCGCGGAACCTGTCAAACAGCGACTCCTAACCCCGTATTCAACATTACTGCACACCGACTGAGTCGCTGTCAACAACCGAACAACGGCCAAGCACAGCGAATACTAGCGGGCGCTGTGAAAATCACGCTACTGGCGCTCATCTGTCGCTACCTGGCGCTATTACTGAATCGGCTTCCCCGTAAAAGCTGGCCAATGCCTTGCTGTGTTACATTGTAAGAACAAGGTGAGTGGCTGCTTTTTTTTTTAACTTAAAAAAATTATTTAAAATGGCAGAAGTGGTAACAGAATTTTTCACATAAAAAAAAAAAACAATTAATAACAATTAATTATGAATACTTATAGATTGTACCATTGAAATGCATTGGAGAGCGCCAGGTAGCGAGAGGTCATACCTGTCACTGTTCAAGGTCGGACGCTGGCGCTGTGGGCTGAGGCTGGAATAATGATGAATGAGTGGCTATCTGGCGCTATCTCAGTCGCTAAGCAGGATTGCCTTGATAAATGTGTGATTGTGGTGGGGAGCCGGCGTTCTCGTGGCGGTGCCCGTCATTACCGGTCGCTCACCAGTCGCTACCTGTCGCTATTCCTTCATAAATAAGGGCCTGAGATGAGTGTAGCCTCCTTTCCTTGGCTAATCTAAACTACAGGCAAGTAAAATATGGTTCATTTTTTGTACACAAGCAGGTAAAAATGAGCACTTACATTGCACAGGTATAATTGTAAATGGTTCAGGATTGATTGTGTACAGGCAAGTAAAATGGGCACTGTCTTTGTACAGGCAGGTATAAAATGTTGCATTGCTTGCATACAGGTAAGTAAAGATCATCACTGTCTTTGTACAGGCAAGTATAAAATGTTCTTAAAAGTAATTCACAGCGCTCCTCAACTACATTCACCACCAGATGGTCAATACATTGTGTGACTCCACCACCCTTTATGTGCTTACAGATATTCTATGCAGCCCAGCTCAGAGCACTAAAAATGTAATTAAACTCTCCAATGATGCACTTGCCTGTATTATGTGTTATTCCCCCTCCAATGAATCAGTCATATTACCCAGAAGGAAATAGAAAACAAACATGGTGCAAAATTGCCAATACATAACGATGTATTTGTGTACTGCTCACATATATTAATTATTACCTCTCGTAGCTGACTGGATTACAATATATTGGATACTAGCGGAGGAGCCGGAAATGCGGGAGGAGGCCTAAAGCTGATGCGGCGGCTGGCGGCTCACAGCCTGGCACACTGCCAATCAAGGATGCCATGGGAACGGGGGGCAGGTGAATGGATCACACACACACACATACATGCAAGCCCCCCACACGCATGCACACATATGCAAATTCCCCCACACACATGCAAGATCCCCCCACACACATGCAAGCCCCCCACACACATGCACACATGTAAGATTCCCCCACACACATGCAAGATCCCCCCACACACATGCACACATGTAAGATTCCCCCACACACATGCAAGATCCCCCCACACACATGCAAGCCCCCCACACACATGCACACATGTAAGATTCCCCCACACACATGCAAGATCCCCCAACACACATGCACACATGTAAGATTCCCCACACACATGCAAGATCCCCCCACACAAATGCACACATGTAAGATTCCCCACACAGCACACACATGCAAGCTCCCCCACCCCCCACACACATGCAAACCCCCCCCACACACACACATGCAAGATCCCCCCACTCCCCACACACAGGCAAGCCCCCCACACACATGCACACATGCAGTATCCCCCACACCGCACACACATGCAAGCTTCCCCCACCCCCCACACACATGCAAGCCGTCCCACACACATGCAAGCCCCCCACACACACGCATCATAAACTCGGTCACTTACTTTAGCCGCACATGGTGTGCCATGCTGGGCTTGACAGAGGCAGCAGTATGGCTCCAGCTGTTAGTGCGCAGGGCCCCAGAGCTGTCAGGACAGGCAGCAGAACTTCCCCCGCCACATCTTTCCGGAGCAGACAATAGGCTGCTAATGCGAGGGGGGGGGGAGACAAGTTCCTGGAGCCCGCACCCTCATTGGCATACGGAAGTATCTGAGCCAGCCTCCACACCCCGCCGGGACCAGGGGGGACCACCACCATATGAGCGTGCTCCCAGCTCGCACATCCGAAGGCTCAGTTGGCCTCACCTGTTGGCTATGCTCTGGGGAGAGCACCTGGGTGTTTCTGCTCCCCCCCACATAGTCACGTGCCCAGAGGAGTAGCTAGACTTTCTGGCACCCGGGGCAAAGATTTCAAATGGCGCCCCCCACCTGTTCTTATGTCCCCTTTTGGCACCCCCTGACTTGATGCACATGGGGGCAAGTGCCACCCCTGCTCCCCCCAGTTATGCCCCTGCATGAACTCGTCTGTGACCCCTGCACAAGCCAGCTCTTTCCTATAACAGCAACGGCATCAGCTCATGCAGGGATGGAGCTAAGAAATATCCTCAAATAGCATGGTGCCTGCTCCTGCCCTGATCCCCCACCGTACAACCAATGATTTAATGCGAAAAAAACACCAGCCAGGGCCACCATCGCAAAGACATGCATGCGGTTCAGTGCCTCACCGATGAGATGCAGGAGTGCAGGACTACTGGCGCAGGATAATGGAACAGGAAACCCAAAGCGGGATTGTCCCGTGAAAATCAGGACACTTGGGGGATATGATAGTACACCATAGAGAGGCACATGCACACAAAACGATATTTAGAGGCTGATTTATTAATAGCGCCAGGTAGCGACAGTTGAGCGACTGTAGCGGTATTTTCACAGCGCCCGCTAGTAGTCGCTGTGCTTGGCCGTTGTTCGGTTGTTGATAGCGACTCAGTCGGTGTGCAGTAATGTTGAATACAAGGTGATGAGTCGCTATTTGACAGGTTCAGCGCTGTATGGGAGCACATGATAGCGAATGGCCATAGCGACCGGCTACCAGCATATTCATTAACAAATCACGCTCCAAAAATTCTCGCGCTGTGAAATGCATGTTTAAACCCCAGAGCGCTGGCGGCGATGGGTTAAAAGTAGTTTTTTTACCCCCAAACAACCATATTTTGGGAAACCAAAAAAAACAAGTTTATAAAAACATTTTGGAATATGAATACATTAATATCAGACCTGTAATATCAATTCTGCACAAATTTTTTTTTTAATTATTATTAACAATTAATTATTAATATTTAAAGATTGTTCCATTGAAATGCATTGGAGAGCGCCAGGTAGCGAGAGGTCATACCTGGCGCTGTTCAAGGTAGCTCGCTGGCGCTGTGGGGTGAGGCTGGAATAATGATGAATGAGTCGCTATCTGGCGCTAGCTCAGTTGCTAAGCAGGATCGGCTTGATAAATGTGTGATTGTGGTGGGGAGCCGGCGTTCTCGTGGCGGTGACCGTCATTACCGTTCGCTCACCAGTCACTACCTGGCGCTATCCCTTGTTAAATAAGGGCCTTCATTTTTTAATCCCCTCACTTTTCCGCGGTCCATGTGTATGTATAGGCGCGCAGCCAATCATAGATTCCAGGGCCGCCTGAGATGGGTTTTGGGCCACATTAAAAGGAGGACAGTATATTAAAAGCACTTGGATAAAAAAATAGTTATACTACCAGAGGCGGAACAAGATGTGACGGGGCCCTGATGCGAATATTAAATGGGGCCTTTTCACGCCTCATACAGTGTTCACGACTCTGGCTTTTTGGCTTTTAACTCAATTGGATGCAGCTATAGAGGAGGAGGAGCAGCAATGATGGGGCCCTCCTCACCTTCTGACCCCCTGTGCGGTCACACCAACTCATGTTATGCCCCATTATACTACAGAGTCACACATGACCAATATAAAACACGGCCCATGGCATCTCAAGGCTGAGGCACGCCACCGTGCACAGCCAATCATATAGGCTAGAGGCTGCATGGGTGCAACAGTAAACATGGCAGAAAGTGGAAGTGCTCACTCTCTGTGCCTAGTGGTGTCCTAGGCATTCCTATGCACTGCATATGGCTACGATTGCACATGAGTTTATACATGTGTAATATGTGGATGCCCCTGACAAAGCTACATAACTATGCTCACTGTAAATCACACTCACCGCCTACCATATTGTACATAAACAGCTAAATAAGAGCGAAGAGAAATAACTGAAAATCCAGCTGCCTTGATCTATTACTAACAGATATAAGGAAATTCATGCATTACATAGACAATGATGTGTGGTGAAGCACAAATTACAAGCATGAATTTCTCGGCAGGAGTTACATTTTGCACTTTTTTTTTGTCCACATTTTTATTTGTGTGTGCATTTGCACATATGTGTTATAATATCCCTGTTTCAAATGATGCTTTTGTGGCCAGGACGCAGCAGGGAGGACTTTTTGTGGCTGCGTTTTTTACCTCTCTGCCGAACCAGAGAGGTGTTAAAGGGGCCATTGAGGCGGCATTGACGGATATTTTTTGCGGTAACGCCACGTCTGCCATAAATGCAGAAGTGCATGCAGTACTGGACAGGTGTGACTAAGGGCTTAGATCTACACGTCAGCCTCATATGAAACTCTCCAAACATAAACATGCACTATCACATAAATATGCAAACTAAGATCAACAAAGGGTCAGCACAGGGGCCAGTTTAGCTACCAAATACGGGCAGGCTGATTCATTACTTAAGCCAGGTATCGGCAGATGAGTGCCTGCACAGAGACGCTAAGAGCAACCGCTAGTATACGCTGTGATCGGCTATCGGGCGCTGTAACAGAGCTTCTCATTCGCTCTAGTAACCTGGCCGGCATTGATGAATGAGATGTGTGTTGGGCGCTGTAACACCAGTACAGCGCTGCAGGGAGCGAAAGGTAGCACCAGCTCAGTGCGACCGACTCTCAGCGACTAACACCATACTTGGCACTCTGGATCTGGTCGCTGTAGCATAGAGCGCCAGACGCTGTGTGATTAAAGTCTGTTATCCACCAGTAACAAAGCGAAAACACATGGAATTACATTGTTGTAACACTGGGACAATAACACTTTAGTGCCAGACCTGTAATGACAATTCTGCATAAAAATATAAAAAGTCAAAAAAAGTTTTCAAAAATAATTTATTCCAGCCCAGGAGAGGTCAAAAGATTATTTGAGAGTTTAAAAAAAAATGGGATCAGTAAAGGGATTAGAAGGAATGTCCATCGAAATGTATGGAAGAGCGACAGGTAGCGGCAGGTAATACCTGGCGCTCTGGAAGCTAGAGCGCCGGCACTATACGCTGAGCCGCCTGTAATGATGAGTCAGACGCTACATGGTGCTGTTAGAGTCGATCACCAGAATCGCTTTCATAAATGCGGTTTTGCGTTCAAACGCCCAGCGTTCACCAGACCCTACATGCCGCTACGAGGCACTACCTGCTGCTATAGCTTCATGAATAAAGCCCTAAGCAGCATAAACTCGCAGACACATGAATGTTTAATGGAAAATTTTAGCCATTTCTCATAGTTTACCACAGTCATTTTCGCTTGCACTTGGATTAATACATGTGAGGCTACATGGCGCTGTTAGAGGCGCTCACCAGATTCGCTTTCTTAAATGGGGATTTGCCTACAGCGGCCGGCATTCACCAGACGCTGCCTGCCGCTATGTTGCGCTACCTGGCGCTATCCCTTCTTAAATAACCCCTTAGGCTTCAGACAGAGGCTCACAAACAAACGGCAACCGAAAACCACTGCGGTAAAGGCCTGGCAGAGCATTGGCCTGGCAAAAGGAGGAAACACAGCATCTGGTGATGTCCATGAGTTCAAGACTTCCGGCAGTCATCGCCAACAAAGGGTTTCTAACCAAATATTAGAAATCAACATTTTATTTACTGTTATTTAATTTGTCCAATTACTTTTGAGCCCCTGAAATAAAGAGGTTGTGTTTAAAAAATGCTTTAGCATTTTAAAAAGCTTCCATTATCATGTGGAAATATGATGTGCTCAAGGTGCTGCACTTATCTGTTGTTTTCATGCTCCATGTTATAAAAGAAATCCGTTCTCCATAGCAACAATGTGTTTATCTTAGGCCCTTATTTAACAAGGGATAGCGCCAGGTAGCGAATGGTGAGCGAACGGGAATGACGGTCACCGCCACGAGAACGCCGGCTCCCCTCCGCAATCACACATTTATCAAGCCTGCTTAGCGACTGACAGAGCGCCAGATAGCGAATCATTCATCATTATTCCAGCCTCACCCCACAGCGCCAGCGAGCGACCTTGAACAGCGACAGGTATGACCTCTCGCTACCTGGCGCTCTCCAATGTATTTCAATGGAGCAATCTTTAAATATTCTTAATTAATTGCTATTAATGTTTTTTTTTTTAAATGTCAAAAATTCTGTGACCACTTCTGCAATTTTTTTTAAGGTAAAAAAAAAAAATTGTGCAGAATTGATATTACAGGTCTGATATTAATGTAATCATATTACAAAATGTTTTGAAAAACTTGTTTTTTTTTTTCCCAAAAATATGGTTGTTTGGGGGTTAAAAAACTACTTTTAACCCATCGCCGCCAGCGCTCTGGGGTTTAAACAAGCATTTCACAGCGCGAGAATTTTTGGAGCGTGATTTGTTAATAAATATGCTGGGAGCCCTTCGCTATGGCCATTCGCTGTCATGCGCTCCCATACAGCGCGGAACCTGTCAAACAGCGACTCCTAACCCCGTATTCAATATTACCGCAAACCGACTGAGTCGCTGTCAACAGCCGAACAACGGCCAAGCACAGCGAATACTAGCGGGCGCTGTGAAAATACCGCAACTGTCGCTCATCTGTCGCTACCTGGCGCTATTAATGAATCGCCCTCTTAGCAATGTTCACCTAAGTGGTGTTCTGATACAGGTACAGATCAGAATTCTTCCAGACTTTACATTGATAATCACCTGATTGGCTGTGGCACAGACGACAAGTTTAACCCTATCTACATTAATTCAGCCTAGGGGGCTGCCAAAGGGTTACTTTGTTTAGTCAAAGCTGCTAACAAGCCCCCCTGTTACAGTGAAAACATTCTGGGAGTTGTAGTCAGACTGTCACGGTTTCAGATCCCCCACGTGCTGGCTAATAACCTTCTCTGTGTGTTCTGGCTGTCAGTATGGCTGTGCATCCCCGGTATTCATTTGGGCCTGCTCTCTCCTTTTATGGCCATGTTTTGCAGGTCAGTGTCCCCGCAGGCAGGGGCGGACTGGCCATAGGGCATACCAAGCAAAATCCTTGTAGGCCGGCACCAGGGAAGGCTGCGACCCTGTGAACAACAGAAGCGGGAGGGTGTGGGGCCGGCCGGTCTGCTCGTCCCTGCTGTTACTTTCACCACCGCTACTGCTCTCGCACACAAACACACACATATTCATGCTGTTTGTTGCACACTGTGACCAGTGAGCAACAGCCAGGAAGTGCCGGTAAGCATAAATGTGTGTGTGTTTGTGTGTGAAAGCAGCGGTGGCAGGAACAGCAGTGATGGGCAGACCGGCCCTCCAACCACCAGGAACCAGCGGTAAGCATGAATGTGGGAGTGTGAGTGGTGGGGCGGGGGGAAGAGGAAGCTTACTGGCTGGACTGAGGGATGTCCCCACTGGCTGGAATGAGGGCTGTAAGCTGTAGCGAGGGATGCCCCAACTGGCTGTAATGAGGGATGCTCCAACTGGCTGTAATAAGGGATGCCCTTACTGGCTGTAATGAGGGCTGTAAGCTGTAATAAGGGATGCCCCCACTGGCTGTAAAGAGGGATGCCCCTCATTGCCTGTAATGGGAAATGCTGCAACATGCCTCTGTGGGATGCCCCTCACTCACTGTAATGAGGTATGCTACTTACTGGCTGTAATGAGGGATGCCGATAACTGCCTGTAATGGGGGATTCTGCACATTGTCTTTAATGGGGACATTCTGTGCACTGTCTGTAATGGGGGGATTTAAACACATCATTTGGTTCAGAATATTTTCTCTTATTTTGTCTTTTAGAACAAAAAATAAGGTATATATATATATATATATATATACCGTATTTGCCGGCGTATAAGACGACTGGGCGTATAAGACGACCCCCCAACACTTCCACTCAAAATATAGAATTTGTTATATACTCGCCGTATAAGACTACTCCCTCTTCCGCACACCTTCCACACACCAAATAAACAACAAACCAAATAAACAACAACCAAAAAAACAACCTGAGCATGTTAGCAGAGCTGGGATAATAGAGAGATGGGATGGGACAGAGCTGGGAGAAGAGAGATGGGATGGGACAGAGCTGGGAGAAGAGAAATGGGATGGGACAGAGCTAAGAAAAGACAGTTGAAGCAGGGAAAGGGGGGTTTTTACAGGTGCCGGGGGGGGTTTCACACAGTGGGGGCATCCCGATTCAGGATGCCCCAGGGAAAAGCTGACTGTCGATAAAAGGTTCAGTCATCTGCAACTATCCCAGGAGGCTGAGCGATGCACACTCAAACGTCCTGCTTCATGCACTGTTTTATATCCGCTGGGCAGCTGCAAACAGAACTATGCAGGGCCAAACTAATGCATAGTCCTGCTTGTTGCTGCCCAGAGCATATTAAGCAGTGCACTGCAGAACTTCTTTAAATTGAGCGCCGCTCAGCCACCTGCGATCGAAGCAGACAGCTGAGCCGGCCGCTCCTTCATGCATCACCCATCTGCTGTCTTTCCTCCCGCCCGCCATCTTTCCTCTCAGACTGCCGGCCCCGCCCGCTGCCTTCCATCCTGGCCGACGGCCCCGCCCACTGCCTTCCGTCATGGTCTCGGACCCCGCCCACTGCCTTCCCCTCCACCCGGCCGCCGGCCCCGCCTGCTGCCTTTCCTCCCGTCTCCGGCTTGCGCGCTTGCGCTCCCGTCTCCGCTTGCGCGCTGCCTTCCCTCCCGGCCGCCCCGGAATCCTAGCGGCCCCGCGGATTAGAGGTAACAGTGCCGTGCACCCGGCGTATAAGACGACCCCCCCACTTGAAGGCAGGTTTTTCAGGGGCAGAAAGTCGTCTTATACGCCGGCAAATACGGTATATATATATATATATAATGACATTAGGATACTATACTGGGCCAGGAACAGTACAGCAGGGCCGCCTCTGGCCCCAGGTATTGCTGGGGTTAAGGTGGTGGGCTGACTCCGGCCTCCTGTCTTGATTGGCCGATGGCCACATAAAAGCAGTTCTCTCCCAGCTTGCAATGCCTGTTTTTTTGCTGGGTTAGCCTGTTAGCTGGATTCTGATTACCTGTTGCCGATTTTTGCTTTGTCTGACCCACCTCTGATCGCTGCCTGGACTGACACCTGCCTGACCTCCAGCTTGTCTACCCTTCTGTACTGTGTACCCTCTTACAACCTGGCTTGACCCTTGACCATTCTCCTGTGTATCCTCTTGGAACCCCGAATTGGAAGGACTGTCATTCCCGTGTATGAACCAAGCCAGTCTGACTTCTGCCCATGCCTTGTCCCTGGTTCATCTGGCTTCACCCTGTAAGTCCGCATCATTTGTGCATCCAGCGTCCCGGCAAACGGGGGCTTGTCTATAGGCAGAAGCAGTAGCAGAGATTGGGGGTTACAGATTCAACTGAAGGCAGGTGTCCTACAGGGCTGACAAAGACAGGACACTATCAGCTTTACTAAAGACCAGGAGAGAGACACAGGAATATAGGAAACTTGGAAACATCATGTTGATGAGTAAATCACAGGTATGGCTGCACATTAAAAAAAGAATAAAAACCAAGAAAAACTGAACTAAATCAACTCCAGACAGTGCCCTTTGTTTTAGGTTCAAGAATAAATTAAATCAATTACATTACTCTAATTCAATTTAAAGATTTTCTATACTGTTTTATGGTTTTCTATCATACTATAGGAATTCTAGGCCAAAGAGCAAAGAGCAGAGGGGTGTGGGGATGGTGACTGCATTACGACCCAACTGGGGATGGTGACTGCATTGGGGTCAGGGGGACCCATCATTGTTGTCTCCACCCTTATCAATTTAATTTGTGTTGACATTTATAGAAATTCTAATTGTGTCAACCATATTAACTATGTAACTATGTATGTATTAGTGTATACAATTGTAAGAACTATATAATTTTTTTTTCCTGGCTACGGCAAGGTATTTGCAGTTCTAAAGTGTTAGTGAGCTTGATGGGGTGATCTCTATTCTCCTGTTATATACATGTAGTTAGGCTATATCTGCGTGCCTGTGTAAAAAGCAGGTCAAGGGTGCTCTAAGTGTCTGTTGAGTATGTGTGTATTAAGTATTTGAAGAGCATGTGTAAGTGCGCATTGCGTTGTTTTACGGTTGTGAAATAAGCTTGGATTAAGAAAGTTGGTTGTACTGGTTCATTTCTGCTAAAATCAGACAGTAAGTACGTATGAAGTACGTATGAAGTTTTAGCTTTAAGTGCTAGGTAAAATTGGAATTTCTTGAGTGGTATGCTGGGGAATGTCTCCCTCCCAAAAGAATTTGAATTGTGTGTGTGTGTGTGCGTGTATGCGCGTGTGTGTGTATATATAAGGTCGATTCATGGTCATGTGCCAAAAAGCCCCAAACCGTGCACAAGTGATTCTGCATGCACATTGGCGCACAATTCATGGCAGGGTGTGCATGAATGGCCAACGCGCGCATCTCACGAAAAGACATACGCAAAGTAGGAGCACAAGTTTCCGATTCTTGCACCAGTTAGCTTGTGCATTCCACATGAAATTCTGCACAAATTGCCCAGCTCCATGCACATTGTGCTGGCTAAGCCATTCACTGGTCCCCATGGCTCTGATGTTTCTCCTCTGTCTTTACTGTTTAGCAGTGGTGAATCCCTATTTTCCAATCTATAGTGGATTCCTTGTGGCACCTGTGTTCTCCTTATTTTATTTGCTTTATTGGGCAATATCCTAATTTCTGTAAACCTACGGTGTTGTGTTTCCCAATGTTTGGGCCCAGATGTTCTCCAAATCTCTCAATGTAAGGACCTTGTTTGTTTAGTGTCTTAGTGCCTAATAATTGCTCTACTAATGCATTTTTTACTTAATATTTTGGCAAATGTCCACCTTATTGGTATTTGTAGTTTAAACCAATATATATGTTAACTTTTCCAACTTTTTTGCCAAAAAATTAAGAAAAAAAGTTAAAAATACAGAAAAATAACTTGCAGGTCACACTTTCATTGCTAAAAAACATGTCAGCTATTGCTGGCATGTGTTCTTGAAATGAAATAAACATGTTAGTGAAGTCGACAGTTTCCTCATGCTTTTTGCTGGAGGAAATTGATACATGGAATAAACACAATTGCACACTTTAGAGCCCTCAAAACAAACCATGAATTATGTGCAGATATATGGCTTGATGCAGAGCCTCCCCGTTCAGCTATCCTGTGCGTTTTCCCGTTGGTTTTGGCCTTTGATCGGGTCAGGAAAGGGTGCTACGTTGATTTTAGTGTGCGTTTATGCGCTCAGGTGTGCGCTCAGCCGCCTTTCCGATTGTCGGTTCGCACGAGGCTGTTTCCCTGCAAAACGGACGCCTCGTTCATTGTTCCGTTTTTTTCAGTGATGCAGAGCCTTGTTTTCCGATTGAAATCAGCCTAATGAAACGGGGCCGCCGAGCCTTCACTTACGGCCAGTCAGAGCAGCCGTATTTGCACTCGGGCAATAATATGCAGTCCTCTGTTGGAGCACATCAGCGGCGCCAGCTCCGCGGTCTTGTCCTGCTGAGTATGGCAGAAACCAGGCTGCACCTATTTGAGCTCACCCGCCTTACTGGGTATGTGTATGAAACTTGTATTGTTTGCCCACCCTGTCTGACTTTGTTTTTTCCCTTAACACACTATTTTGTAATTTGTTTGTTAGTATATTTTTAGCCTAATTTTTTAACTTTAAATTAAATGGGTTAAGTGATCGAACCCTATTGCGTCATGTTCTTGCCCTCTTATGTAAGTAGTATTCCCCAGACTTTTTTAATGAGTGTACAGGTTGGATGTGCATGTATGCTCATTACAAATGTCCTTTCCTCCAACCCTACCCCGCTCACCTATTTGTCCCTCTTTTCTATTGTTGCAATGCACATCTTTTTTTATTTTTAATTTTGTTTGTTTTTTTTTGTTTGTTTTTGGGCAGGAGACTCTGGCTATCCTTTGCTCCCCTGGCTGCTGACCCCAATCCTGCACCCATCTTCACAGGCAGAGGAGCCCTACAATACTGCCCACAGGAGGACTCGCTCTGTGGTGGAGTGAGCCTTTGGTCTCTTGAAGATGAGGTTCCGTTGTCTTAGAGGCCGATTCATTAATAGCGCCAGGTAGCGACAGATGAGCGACTGTAGCGTGATTTTTTCAGCGCCAGCCAGTATTTGCTGTGCTTGGCCGGCGTTAGCTTGATGACAGCGACTCAGTCGGTGTGCGGTAATGTTGAATACGGGCTGGGGGGTCGCTGTTTCACGGGTCCAGCGTTGTATGTGTGCGCCTGACAACGAATGGCCAGAGCGAACGGCTAGCTTCATATTCATTAACAAATCACGCTCCGAATGTGCTGTCGCTGTCCATTCCTTGTTTAAACCCCAGAGCGCTGGCGGCGATGTGTATTAACTAGTTTTTAACCCCTAAACAACCATATTTTTGGAATGTAACATCATACATGTGTTTAGAATCATTTTGTAATATGAATACATTAATCTCAGACCTGTTAGATCAATTCTGCACAAATTTGTTTTAAATTTTTTTTTTACTTAAAATTAAATCCTAACATTGCAGAAGTGGACATCGCCAGGGAGCGACAGCTCATACCTGGCGCTGTGAGGGAATTTGCAGCGGCGCTGTTCGGTCCAGGCGGCTTCATGATGAATGCCGCGCTACCCGTCGCTCTAGCCGTGGCTAGCCTCATTTTGCTTGATAAATGCGTCATTGTGACCGCCGCCGGGCGTACTTGAGTCGGTAGTCGCCGTTAGCTGCCGCTACCTGGCGCTCGTCAGACACTACCTGGCGCTATCGCTTGATGAATAAGGGCATTAATCAGACTGGTGGGGCACTACAATATACGCCTGCAAAGGTCATTAAACTAATCACGGCTTGTTACGCTTTAAGAGAGGGAGTCTGCCATTTCTGAGTAAAGTCTCATTAAAAAGGGTTTCACACAGTGGGGCATCCCGATCTGGGATTTCCAGGGGGAAGACCAGTGGCCGCTCTGGGTTTTGTTCTGCTTTATGTGAGGGAACCTGTGTTACTTTAATAATAATGTAAAGGAGGTGGGTTATTCCATCCTAACCTGATTTGGTCATGATGTTTTAAAGCAGGCCAAAACCCATGTAACCCAGCCCTTTGGAGTGTGAAGGAATCCAGGGCTGGGTTACAGGCATCATGTCTCTGGGGCATTCCAATTTGGGATGTCCTGCACGTCACTGCGGGGGAACGTCAGAGCTATACCAGGAGCTATGCCATCTTTACACAGGAGCAGGACGACATCATCATGGATGTGATGCGAGCGTGCGTTTATGTGCGCGCACACATTCCTTATAATAAAAAAAAAAAAAAAGCGCAAGAATAGTCTCTAACAACTTAGGCCCTTATTTATCAAGGGATAGCGCCAGGTAGTGTCTCACTAGCGCCAGGTAGCGCCAGCTATCGGCGGCTACCGACTCCAGAACGCCAGGCTGCAAACACAATCACGCATTTATCACGCTAAATGAGGCTAGCGCCGGCGAGAGCGTCAGCTAGCGCGGGATTCATCATGTTGCAGACTTCAGCGAACAGCGCCGCTGCTAATCCCATCACAGCGCCAGGTATGACCTATCGCTACCTGGCGCTCTCCAATGCATTTCAATGGAGCAATCTTTAAATATTCATAATAAATTGATATTAATGTTTTTTTTTTTTTTTTTTTTTTTAAATGTCAAAAATTCTGTGACCACTTCTGCAATGTTATATCTTTTTTTTAAGGTCAAAAAAAAAAAAATTTGTGCAGAATTGATATTACAGGTCTGATATTAATGTATTCATATTACAAAATGTTTTTAAAAACTTGTTTATTATTTTTTTCCAAAAATAAGGTTGTTTGGGGGTTAAAAAACTACTTTTAACACATCGCCGCCAGCGCTCTGGGGTTTAAACATGCATTTTACAGCGCGAGAATTTTTTGAGCGTGATTTGTTAATGAATATGCTGGGAGGCGTTCGCTATGGCCATTCGTTGCCATGCGCTCCCATACAGCGCGGAACCTGTCAAATAGCGACTCCTAACCCCGTATTCAACATTACCGCACACCGACTGAGTCGCTGTCAACAACCGAACAACGGCCAAGCACAGCGAATACTAGCCGGCGCTGTGAAAATCACGCTACTGTCGCTCATCTGTGGCTACCTGGCGCTATTAATAAATCGGCCTCCCCGTTTGTCACGTTAAATACCAGCCCACCTTAGTTTAACCCATGTACGCAGCTACAAACTAGGCTACATGCAGATAGAAGAACTAGGGCAATGTGAGGCAGCAAAAGGTTAATAAAGTGACTTTAGTTAGGCCAGGAAACTTGTTAATGTATTTTGTGGATTAATGGTGGGTCCTTGTATATTTTTTTTACAGATGATGCTGCGAAATCGTTTTTTTAGAGTTTGGGCTTTTCATTAAATCACGCTGAAGGTCCGGTTTAAAAAGGGCCCCAATAAAACAACGCCCAACCAAACCATAAAAACAATGCTAAACTAAGGTTGTTTTTCATTCACAGATCAAAGAAAAACACAGCCACAAGACCCCGAGGCCAAATTTTTAACATGTTTAATTCAAATTGACATTGTTTTTTTTACTTTTGTTTTATCCAAAAAAAAATCACAAAACCAAAAAAAAAATTTGATTAAAAAAAACATAAACAGATTTTGTGAGTTGTCTTTCCTGCAAATGTACAATCACACAACATCATCACACATTTACATGACACAAAAGGTTTAGATATGGGGCAAAAAATCATAAAAACTCACAACCAATTACGGTAAACATTAAAGGCAAGGAAGAAGGAACACCAAAGAGATTAAGGTATGCATTAATGGCAAGAAAGAAGGAACACCCAAAAATAAATTTGACAATATATATATATGTGTCAAATTGGCAGTTGGTGCCATATGCATATTCCAATGGAGGTTTAGGGATGTGCGCTTGCATGTAGCCAGATTGGCAACTGAAGAGCCATGGAGATGTAAGTATACTTGGAAAAATCACCAAAATGGAAGGTCAAATACGACGGAAACCAAGCAGGTACGTTCAAAAACCAAGGAAAAAGCAGGGAAAAACGGGCCGCCCGTGTGAACGGGAACGGAAGCCCCGATCAAATTGAAGGCACCCGAGAGAGCAAAAGAAACTTCCCGAGTAAAGACAAATTGACGGATCAGTTAGGGAGCCATTCCGACGGAGGCTCTGCATCACATTTGAGCCACGATTCAAACGGGAGCCCCGGGCAATCGGAAGGTTTTAAGCTCAGACCGGGGGAGGCTCTGCATCAGGCCCATAGTCTTGGAAGTAAATGTGTGCATGAAATCTTACTCCATGCACAAAAATCAGGGCACAAAAATGTGTCTAATTATTCGGAAGGGAGAGCAAAAGCCATTTTTATGCATAAAAACTGTGCACAAATGCATTGGCGTATGAATATGAATCGACCCCTATGTGTGTCTAGAAGTGAGCAACCCTCACTTCTTTGCGTGATGGGATGACCCCTCCCATCAGGGATGTGTGTTAATTTTGGGGTTAAAATAACACCAACTGGTGGCCCTTTTTTGTAATATTTAGTAATAAAGGGACTTTAAACCAGTAGTGTACAAAACAAAAAAGAACTATTTATTCAGATACTGAAATATACATTAGAGATGTGATAATTGTTTAGAAGTTTCTTGTTGCAGGATGTGGCCAGTCCCTGTTAAGGAAGAGGAAAGCTTTTAAGAATCTGGATGCTATTGAAATTTGTTATCATATAAAGAGTAACGGTATCCAAATGGAATGTGATGAAATAAAATGTAAATTTTTACAGTGTTGGATTAGAAATTAAACAGGCTCATTCCCCAGTGAGCACAGTTGAGGGTCTTTATCACTAAGACCTGCACTATATAAAGCTTATTTGTTGTATCCGAAGTGTACAGACAGAGACAATACAGTTTGGCATAATGTTTCTGTGCATGGGTCCTGAATATAAGCTGGTAATACTTGTCTGTAAGTGTGGGGTGGGCCCACAGACACCCCATACCAACACTGGTTTTATATAAATATTTTTTTAGAAAAGCTGACTCTCGGTTTCAACAACTTTGTTTTGCCGTGCACCATTGTGAATCCTCTACATGGCAGGTAAATGTATAAAGATTGCTTTACACTTAGCTTGGATATTCTTTTAACGTTTTTTAGGTCACAAGCCATATTTAATCTCTTTTGATTCTATCTTGCATGCCCATTTCCCTGATGAACAGACCTGTGAGACAAGTAGTTAATAGTGTTCATACTACATCAGTATATGTAATAGTTAGAGATGAGCGAATTAAAAAAAAATTTGATTTGGTTGATTCACCGAATTTATTCGCAGCGAATTGCTATTAAAATCAGCTATTTCTGGACTACCGAAAGCCTCAATAGGGTTGTAGAACATTTTGCCTTGCTGTAACATGCATAGGAAGGCTGGGTTAGTGAAATAATACTGTAAAGAAGTATGACATGAAGATCAGAGGCATCGCTATTAGAACCGCTGTCGCAGAGCTGCACAATTACAGAGCCTTGAGGTGGTAGCAGCATGAGGAGCACATATATTGCCTGAAAGACACACTGGAGTTGGCAGCAGAAAGGGCAGCCCGTAAATTGCCTGAAAGACACACTGGAGTTGGCAGCAGCATGAAAAACCCATATATTGCCTGAAAGACACACCCTGGAGTTGGCAACATCATGAGGAGCCCATATATTGCATGAAAGACACACTGGAGTTGCCAGCATCATGAGGAGCCCATATATTGCCTGAAATACACACCCTGGAGTTGGTATCAGTATGAGGAGCCCATATATTGCCTGAAAGACACACTGGAGTTGGCAGCAGCATTAGGAGCCCATATATTGCCTGAAAAACACATCCTGGAGTTGGCAGCAGCACGAGGAGCCCATATATTGCCTGAAATACACACCCTGGAGTAGGCAGCAGCATAAGGAGCCCATATATTGCCTGAAAGACACACTGGAGTTGGCAGCAGCATAAAGAGCCCATATATTGCCTGAAAGACACACCCTGGAGTTGGCAGCAGCATGAGGAGACCATATAAAAAAGTTTTACGTAATGCATTTCCTCAATAATTACTTGTGGTCTGATGCGGAGCAATGTCTGTAACTGGCGAGCAGCGACGTAATTCTGTTTTGAACTATTTTTGAAGTGTTGGTGTGGCACTATGATCAATCTACTCGCATGCATCAGCCATTGGTGGGTGGAAATCCTGGCTGATCCATGCCTGATTCATCTCCACAAAGATGAGTCTCTCCACATTTTTTGTGGACAGACGAGTTCTCCTTGGGGTTACTATGGCCCCCGTCGCACTAAACAATGGGAGTACAGGGACTGCTCCCCGGCCATGCCAACTCAGGGTTGTGTCCGAGGAACCTACCGACTGTTGACTGGGGGTGTCAGATGTCACTTGTGATGAAGTGGATGACCGCGTTAACCAAACTATGACGGCAGATGCGTTGCTGGTCGAGACACGACCGCTAGCTGATACCAGCGGATCAGGCCTCTCACCGCAACTCCTGCTGCCACCCACCCCTAGTCTGCTGCTACCTCTGCCTGATGAATCTAGGTCTCTGCCACTCCTCTGTGTATCCTGGCACTTCTCTGCCTGACATATTTACTGCGTTTAGGAGGGGAAAACACTACACTACACTACACTTAAAACAGTATTTTTGGAACAGCAGCAGGTGTGTAAAAAAGATAGAGCAAAATAGTCAGGTGGTGTGATCTGTAACACTAACTAGGCCTGTTGCAAGGCCTGGAATTGTATGCCCCTGGTCAAAGTGAGTTAACTGCACTATGGAAAGCTTTAAAACATGATTTTGGTAGAAAAGCAAGAGCAATATAGACAGATGCTCTTGCTATCCACCAGTAACAAAGCGCAACACATGGAAATACATTGTTATAACATTGTGACATTAACACTTTAATGCCAGACCTGTAATGACAATTCTGCATAAAAATATAAAAAATCAAAAAAATAGTTTTCAAAAATGACTTTTTTCTAGGCCAGGAGAGGTGACACAATTATTTGAGAAAAAAAAAAAACCCCGTTTAAACAGAAGAAAAGGAATGTCCATTGAAATGTATGGGAGAGCAACAGGTAGCAACAGGTAATACCTGGCACTCTGGATGCCAGAGCGCCGGGGCTATACGCTGAGATGCCTGTAATGATGAATCGTATGCTACATGGCGCTATTAGAGTCGCTCACCAGAATCGGCTTCAAAAATGTGGTAATGTGTACAGCGGCCAGTGTTCACCAGATGCTGCCTGTCGCTTACAAGGCACTACCTGCCGCTATCCCTTGATGAATAAACCCCACTGTCACATCATGGCCTGAAATAGTATGCCCCTGGTGAAAGTGATTTAAATGGACTACAGAAAGTTTTAAAATGTGGTTTTTGTAGAAAAGCAAAAGCAAAATAGGCAGGTGTGTGTGATCTGTGGTAACACTAAATAGGCTTGAAAGATCTGGGCATAAAAGCAAATGCAAACACACTGTAAACTGTCTCTCTCTGTCGCTGTCTCTCTCTGTCTCTTTCTCTGCCTCTCCCTGACCCGTTCTCGCCGCAATACACCGCTGAAATGAGCGCCCGCAAGATGGCCGCCGCTTATATAGGGCTGTGACATCACTGGGGAGCCTCACTGCTGATAGGCTGCATGTGATGCCTACCCAGGATTCCCTGCCCCATGGCACATGTCCTGATATGTGGATCCACCATTTTAGATGGCCTGGACCGCACAAAATGGAGTTTAAGGAAGCGATTCGAGCGATCGAGTCGCGGCGATATTCGGATTTCGGAAATTTGTAACGACTTCGGATTTGTCAGATTCGATTCACTCATCTCTAGTAATAGTGCCCCACATTAACTACATTAATAAATCAATTGATTTGCTCAGATTGGATAGATTTAGTATGTTAAAAGTATAATGTTTGGTAAGAGAAGGGAATGGACGTAACATTTAAGATGGAATTTGATATGTTTTTATAATATTGGAATAGGATATAATTTTGGGATTTCTGAATTAAATTTGGGAACTGCGATTAGAAGGGTATCAGCAATGTGGTAGTATGACATATCCCTTTCGCTGTCAGCCTGCCTGAACATTTTGTCACCCCTGGTGCCAGACCATTTTTCACAATTTTGTGCTATACAAGTATATCTGCAATTTTTGAAGGGATTTCCTGGAAAATTATATATTGTTTTTTTAAGCAGAGTCTTTAACATGAAATGTCTTGTTTGTCATGTTTTCACAGTTTTTTAATGTTCAATGGCAAATATGTAAAAAAAAAATTAAAAAATAAAAAAAAATACATTTTGTGGGGTTTTATTTTATTAAGACATGTACATTTTTCAAGAAAATCATATTGTGCATAAAAGCCACAGCCCTCCCGATTAACCCTTTAAGTGCCAGCCTACCTGGAGTTTTTGTCACACTCTGTTGCCAGACCATTTTGCACTATTTTGCGCTCCCCATGTTCAAATGTGATTTTTGAATGGATTTCCAGGGGAAAAAAAAAAAAAAATTTTTACATATTGTAGTTTTTTTTGTAATAAAAAATGTAAGTTTGTCAATGAAATCTTATTGCGTGTGAAATCCCAATTTCTCCCGGTTACAGCGGTACCACATATGTATAGGTAGACACCCTTTCCTGCCCAGGAGACTCCCCCAAACTGAAACAGCGCTTTAGGGGATTTTCAGATAAAATACAACTATGCTATGCAATATGCGCACCTTGCAGTTTTTCCAGAAAAACAACCCTTTACATTTGAAATACCCCCAACAAACTATATATTCTCTGGAAGTACACACCTCAGGCTTTCTAGGCGTACCAGGCTTGTTGATGTGGCCATAGTTTTCTGGAAGTAATCCCTCAATGGATTCTTTGGTTACAAAGAGTTTCCCTAACAAAAGGATAAAAAAGCATAATCAAAGCCACATTTTCCTAAAAAAACTATATACAAACAAGAAAAAACAAGTTTAATCTGAAAACGCAACATCCCCCGAACAGAACAATACCCAACATGCATAGTTACTGTCAAGGGAAGAGTTGCCAAACACCCCAAAGTAAAGCATGTGCGTAACGGTAATTTTACTTGAAAATTTCAGCTCTGCAGACAAAGTGCGCACCTTGCGATTTTTCAACCAAAACATCCCTTGACATTTGGAATATCCCCCATAAACCATATATTCCCTGAAAGTACACACGTTAAGCTTTCTAAGGGTACCCAGCTTGTTCTAGTGGGCTCATCTTTCTGGAATTAATCCCTCAAAGAATTCTTTGGTTGTGCAGGGTTTCCCTAAAAAATTTATAAAAAAGCTGAATAAAAAACACCTTTTCCTAAAATATAAATATGCAAACCAGAAAAAACAAGCTAAGTCTGAAAGCGCAAGGTCCCCCGAACAGAACAATACCCAACATGCAGAGGTACTATTAACCCTTTTAATTGCCAGCCTACTTGAGATTTTGTCACCCTCTGTTGACAGGCCATTTTTCCCCGCGTCATGTTTTGCGCCATGTTTTGCGCCATTTTTGCTGGAACTTTCAGGAAAATTATATATATATTTTTTGCAGCAGAGTTTAGGCTTTAACATGAAATGTCTTGTTTGTAATTTTTTTTTTTTTTTTTACAATATTATTAAGTAAAAAAAATAAATAAATAAATAAAAAATTTTTTTAGAAAATTGACTCCTTTATTTTAAATAAAAAATGTATTTTATTAAGGAAAATCATATTGCATGTGAAAGCCCCATTTCTACCGATTAGAACGGTACCACATATTTATCGGTAGCCCCCTGTTCCTGCCCAGGAGACCCCTCTAACTGAAACAAGTATTTTATAACATTCACAAAAAAAATACAAATACCATCCACACTACAAAGGGTTAAATCGAGAAAAAAAATGACATAGGGTCCCCCCTCCCAGGGGGGGCAGCTTTTGTGGCCCCCCCCCACCCTGCAGCCTACGAGCCCACATAGCCTATGTGGGCCCGGGCTCTTCTGCCCCCCCCTGGCCTTTGGGGAGGCAGGTAATGGGGGTGCCGGGGGTTAATGGCTAGCGCAGGTGGCTTGCCATCCCCCCAGCCTTGTGAACTGGTATAGGGGTCATGGACCCCTTACCAGTTCACAAGGGGTTAAAAGTAAATAATCACACAGACACAAGCAGAGAAAAAAATATTTTATTAATTTTTTTTTTTTTTTACACTGTACTCACCTCCCATCCATCCTGGAGCACTCTGTCCCTCGGCGATCACTGGCTTCTGCTCACTTGCTAGAAGCCTTTTATAGCTGCTGGATGACAGAACACAAAGGGTTAATAAAAAAAAAAAATGACATAGGGTCCCCCTTACCCAAAGTAACCAGCCCGGGACCAGCTATGGGGGCTTGTAGGCACAGAGTGGGGGGGCCAGCTTTTGTGGCCCCCCCACCCTGCAGCCTACGAGCCCACATAGCCTATGTGGGCCCGGGCTCTTCTGCCCCCCCCTGGCCTTTGGGGAGGCAGGTAATGGGGGTGCCAGGGGTTAATGGCAAGCCACCCGCTAGCACAGGTGGCTTGCCATCCCCCCAGCCTTGTGAACTGGTATAGGGGTCATGGACCCCTTACCAGTTCACAAGGGGTTAAAAGTAAAAAATGACACACACACATAAGAAAAAAAAATCTTTATTATTTTTTTTTACACTGTACTCACCTCCGATCCGACGTCCCTCGCCGCTGTCCCGCGCCGATCATCTCACTGACAGATGCCGGTAGTGATCGGCGCAGGGCGGGTGACAGGCGAGGGGGCTCCGATCGGAGCCTCCTCGGCTGACACCCGCCCTGCTTCGATCACCACCGGCATCTGACAGATGCCGGAGCTCGGAGGGGGTATAGGAGGAGCGGGATGACGTCATCCCGCTCCTCCCACAATGGGCGGGGCTAAGAGGCAGCGGCCATCGCCGTCATTTCAAGAGGTGAGGACCCGGAAGAGGGTCCTCACCTGAAACGCCTGCGCAGCCCAGGGGGGGGATCGGACCCCCCCCTGGTGAAGAGGAGACCCGGACAGAAGGCTCGGGCGCGGAGGTGAGTAAATTACAGTTTTATTTTATTTTTTTTTTACAACAGCGAGTCAGCGCTGGAAACGGGGGGGGGGGGGTGGCTGGTTTCGGGCCCCCCCCTGAAGACGGAGGACGACGGGGGGGCGATCGGATGCCCCCCGCAGGAAGAGGGGACCCCAGGCTTCACGAGGATACCAGAGGTAAGTGGGTTTTTTTTTCTATCTTTTAACTGTTAGGGGGAAATGCCAGGCACGTAGTTTCTACGTGCTTGGCACTTAAGGGTAGGAGAAGCAACCACGTAGAAACTACGTGCTTGGCATTTAAAGGGTTAAAGCAGTACCACATATGTATCACTAGACACCCTTTCCTGCCCAGGAGAAACCCTAAACTGAAAAGAACGTTTAAGGAGATTTTTAAAGAAAATACCACTACTATGCGCACCTTGCGCTTTTTCAACAAAAACAACCTTTTACATTAGAAATACCCCCCCCCAAACCATATTCCCTGAAAGTACACACCTCAAGCTTTCTAGGCGTCCCCAGCTCGTTGTTGTAGCCACAGATGTCCAGGTGGAATCCATCAATGAACGCATTGGTTTCAAAGAGTTTTCTGAAAAAATTTTAAAAAAGCAAAATAAAAAACACATTTTTCAGAAAAAACAATAGGCAAACAAGAAAAAACAGGCTAAATCTGAAACGGCAAGGTTCCCTGAACAGAACAATACCCAACATGCATAGCTACTTCCAAGAGTAGGGTTGCCAAACAGCCCAAAGTAAAGCATATGCATAAGGGTCATTTCACGTCAAAACGATGGCTCTGCAGACAAAGGGCGCACCTTGCACTTTTTCAACAAAAACAACCGTTTACATTTGAAATACCCCTCCCCAAACCATATATTCCCCAAAAGTACACACCTCAAGCTTTCTAGGCGTCCCCAGTTCGTTGTTGTAGCTACAGATGTCCAGGTGGAATCCATCGATGAAAGCACTGGTTTCAAAGAGTTTTCTGAAAAAATTTTAAAAAAGCAAAATAAAAAACACATTTTTCATAAAAAACAATAGGCAAACAAGAAAAAACAGGCTAAATCTGAAACGGCAAGATCCCCTGAACAGAACAATACCCAACATGCATAGCTACTTCCAAGAGTAGGGTTGCCAAACAGCCCAAAGTAAAGCATATGCATAAGGGTCATTTCAGGCAAAATACAACTATGCTATGCAATATGCGCACCTTGCAGTTTTTCCAGAAAAACAACCCTTTACATTTGAAATACCCCCAACAAACTATATATTCTCTGGAAGTACACACCTCAGGCTTTCTAGGCGTACCAGGCTTGTTGATGTGGCCATAGTTTTCTGGAAGTAATCCCTCAATGGATTCTTTGGTTACAAAGAGTTTCCCTAACAAAAGGATAAAAAAGCATAATCAAAGCCACATTTTCCTAAAAAAACTATATACAAACAAGAAAAAACAAGTTTAATCTGAAAACGCAACATCCCCCGAACAGAACAATACCCAACATGCATAGTTACTGTCAAGGGAAGAGTTGCCAAACACCCCAAAGTAAAGCATGTGCGTAACGGTAATTTTACTTGAAAATTTCAGCTCTGCAGACAAAGTGCGCACCTTGCGATTTTTCAACCAAAACATCCCTTGACATTTGGAATATCCCCCATAAACCATATATTCCCTGAAAGTACACACGTTAAGCTTTCTAAGGGTACCCAGCTTGTTCTAGTGGGCTCATCTTTCTGGAATTAATCCCTCAAAGAATTCTTTGGTTGTGCAGGGTTTCCCTAAAAAATTTATAAAAAAGCTGAATAAAAAACACCTTTTCCTAAAATATAAATATGCAAACCAGAAAAAACAAGCTAAGTCTGAAAGCGCAAGGTCCCCCGAACAGAACAATACCCAACATGCAGAGGTACTATTAACCCTTTTAATTGCCAGCCTACTTGAGATTTTGTCACCCTCTGTTGACAGGCCATTTTTCCCCGCGTCATGTTTTGCGCCATGTTTTGCGCCATTTTTGCTGGAACTTTCAGGAAAATTATATATATATTTTTTGCAGCAGAGTTTAGGCTTTAACATGAAATGTCTTGTTTGTAATTTTTTTTTTTTTTTTTACAATATTATTAAGTAAAAAAAATAAATAAATAAATAAAAAATTTTTTTAGAAAATTGACTCCTTTATTTTAAATAAAAAATGTATTTTATTAAGGAAAATCATATTGCATGTGAAAGCCCCATTTCTACCGATTAGAACGGTACCACATATTTATCGGTAGCCCCCTGTTCCTGCCCAGGAGACCCCTCTAACTGAAACAAGTATTTTATAACATTCACAAAAAAAATACAAATACCATCCACACTACAAAGGGTTAAATCGAGAAAAAAAATGACATAGGGTCCCCCCTCCCAGGGGGGGCAGCTTTTGTGGCCCCCCCCCACCCTGCAGCCTACGAGCCCACATAGCCTATGTGGGCCCGGGCTCTTCTGCCCCCCCCTGGCCTTTGGGGAGGCAGGTAATGGGGGTGCCGGGGGTTAATGGCTAGCGCAGGTGGCTTGCCATCCCCCCAGCCTTGTGAACTGGTATAGGGGTCATGGACCCCTTACCAGTTCACAAGGGGTTAAAAGTAAATAATCACACAGACACAAGCAGAGAAAAAAATATTTTATTAATTTTTTTTTTTTTTTACACTGTACTCACCTCCCATCCATCCTGGAGCACTCTGTCCCTCGGCGATCACTGGCTTCTGCTCACTTGCTAGAAGCCTTTTATAGCTGCTGGATGACAGAACACAAAGGGTTAATAAAAAAAAAAAATGACATAGGGTCCCCCTTACCCAAAGTAACCAGCCCGGGACCAGCTATGGGGGCTTGTAGGCACAGAGTGGGGGGGCCAGCTTTTGTGGCCCCCCCACCCTGCAGCCTACGAGCCCACATAGCCTATGTGGGCCCGGGCTCTTCTGCCCCCCCCTGGCCTTTGGGGAGGCAGGTAATGGGGGTGCCAGGGGTTAATGGCAAGCCACCCGCTAGCACAGGTGGCTTGCCATCCCCCCAGCCTTGTGAACTGGTATAGGGGTCATGGACCCCTTACCAGTTCACAAGGGGTTAAAAGTAAAAAATGACACACACACATAAGAAAAAAAAATCTTTATTATTTTTTTTTACACTGTACTCACCTCCGATCCGACGTCCCTCGCCGCTGTCCCGCGCCGATCATCTCACTGACAGATGCCGGTAGTGATCGGCGCAGGGCGGGTGACAGGCGAGGGGGCTCCGATCGGAGCCTCCTCGGCTGACACCCGCCCTGCTTCGATCACCACCGGCATCTGACAGATGCCGGAGCTCGGAGGGGGTATAGGAGGAGCGGGATGACGTCATCCCGCTCCTCCCACAATGGGCGGGGCTAAGAGGCAGCGGCCATCGCCGTCATTTCAAGAGGTGAGGACCCGGAAGAGGGTCCTCACCTGAAACGCCTGCGCAGCCCAGGGGGGGGATCGGACCCCCCCCTGGTGAAGAGGAGACCCGGACAGAAGGCTCGGGCGCGGAGGTGAGTAAATTACAGTTTTATTTTATTTTTTTTTTACAACAGCGAGTCAGCGCTGGAAACGGGGGGGGGGGGCGGCTGGTTTCGGGCCCCCCCCTGAAGACGGAGGACGACGGGGGGGCGATCGGATGCCCCCCGCAGGAAGAGGGGACCCCAGGCTTCACGAGGATACCAGAGGTAAGTGGGTTTTTTTTTCTATCTTTTAACTGTTAGGGGGAAATGCCAGGCACGTAGTTTCTACGTGCTTGGCACTTAAGGGTAGGAGAAGCAACCACGTAGAAACTACGTGCTTGGCATTTAAAGGGTTAAAGCAGTACCACATATGTATCACTAGACACCCTTTCCTGCCCAGGAGAAACCCTAAACTGAAAAGAACGTTTAAGGAGATTTTTAAAGAAAATACCACTACTATGCGCACCTTGCGCTTTTTCAACAAAAACAACCTTTTACATTAGAAATACCCCCCCCCCAAACCATATTCCCTGAAAGTACACACCTCAAGCTTTCTAGGCGTCCCCAGCTCGTTGTTGTAGCCACAGATGTCCAGGTGGAATCCATCAATGAACGCATTGGTTTCAAAGAGTTTTCTGAAAAAATTTTAAAAAAGCAAAATAAAAAACACATTTTTCAGAAAAAACAATAGGCAAACAAGAAAAAACAGGCTAAATCTGAAACGGCAAGGTTCCCTGAACAGAACAATACCCAACATGCATAGCTACTTCCAAGAGTAGGGTTGCCAAACAGCCCAAAGTAAAGCATATGCATAAGGGTCATTTCACGTCAAAACGATGGCTCTGCAGACAAAGGGCGCACCTTGCACTTTTTCAACAAAAACAACCGTTTACATTTGAAATACCCCTCCCCAAACCATATATTCCCCAAAAGTACACACCTCAAGCTTTCTAGGCGTCCCCAGTTCGTTGTTGTAGCTACAGATGTCCAGGTGGAATCCATCGATGAAAGCACTGGTTTCAAAGAGTTTTCTGAAAAAATTTTAAAAAAGCAAAATAAAAAACACATTTTTCATAAAAAACAATAGGCAAACAAGAAAAAACAGGCTAAATCTGAAACGGCAAGATCCCCTGAACAGAACAATACCCAACATGCATAGCTACTTCCAAGAGTAGGGTTGCCAAACAGCCCAAAGTAAAGCATATGCATAAGGGTCATTTCACGTCAAAACGATGGCTCTGCAGACAAAGGGCGCACCTTGCACTTTTTCAACAAAAACAACCTTTTACATTTGAAATACAACCCCCAAACCATATATTTCCTGAGAGTACACACCTCAAGCTTTCTAGGCGTCCCCAGCTCGTTGTTGTAGCCACAGATGTCCAGGTGGAATCCATCGATGAAAGCACTGGTTTCAAAGAGTTTTCTGAAAAAATGAAAAAAAAACAAAATAAAAAACACATTTTTCAGAAAAAACTATAGGCAAACAAGAAAAAACAGGCTAAATCTGAAACGGCAAGGTCCCCTGAACAGAACAATACCCAACATGCATAGCTACTTCCAAGAGTAGGGTTGCCAAACAGCCCAAAGTAAAGCATATGCATAAGGGTCATTTCACTTCAAAACGATGGCTCTGCAGACAAAGGGCGCACCTTGCACTTTTTCAACAAAAACAACCTTTTACATTTGAAATACCCCCCCCCCCCCAAACCATATATTTCCTGAAAGTACACACCTCAAGCTTTCTAGGTGTCCCTAGCTCGTTGTTGTAGCCACAGATGTCCAGGTGGAATCCATCAATGAAATCACTGGTTTCAAAGAGTTTTCTGAAAAACAAATTAAAAAGCAAAATAAAAAACACATTTTTCAGAAAAAAACAATAGGCAAACAAGAAACAACAGGCTAAATCTGAAACGGCAAAGTCCCCTGAACAGAACAATACCCAACATGCATAGCTACTTCCAAGAGTAGGGTTGCCAAACAGCCCAAAGTAAAGCATATGCATAAGGGTCATTTCACGTCAAAACGATGGCTCTGCAGACAAAGGGCGCACCTTGCACTTTTTCAACAAAAACAACCTTTTACATTTGAAATACCCCCCCAAACCATATATTTCATGAAAGTACACACCTCAAGCTTTGTAGGTGTACCTGGCTTTGTGTTGTGGGAGCAGACTTCTTTCAAAACTTTGAAAGAAATAGTTGGTTTCATGCGGTTTCACTTAAGAAAAAATGATTAAAAAAGCAAAAGCAAAACCATTTTCCTAAAAAAATAATAAGCATTCAAGAAAATACAGGTTAAATCTGAAACTGCAAGGTTCCCCGAACAAAACGATACCCAACATACATCAGTACTTTCAAGGGTAGGCTTGCCAAACAGCCCAAAGTAAAGCATGCGCTGTAAAAGCACACTAAAAAACTTTTTCATTTTTCAATGGTACTAAGGAGGAGCTATTAGGATAACTTGTGTTATCAGCAACCAAGATCCAGAAAAGGGCCCCATGTTTTCATCACGCACCAAAAGCAACCAGCTGCTCCTCCTCCAGCGCTTCCCTTCACATCATAAAGTACAAAAAGAAAATAAAGGAAAATATACCACTACAGCACACATTATAAATCAAAGTAGAACAAACCCATTATTGTAACTATACTGGGTTTTGGGATGCCCCACTGTGTGAGAGCCTGCCACTCAAATGGCCCAGAAAATTCACCTTTTTCTGGTTCTACAGTGAATGTGCAGGCTCTCATCAAATTAGACCCATTTGCCGTGCATATGTAATGTACGGCAAACGGCTCTGCGCTCGTCAATTGAGAGCAATTGTGGGCGCATCCCCAGCAATCGGGGAGCACATGCATAGCCTAAAGATGCTGGGGCACCCAATATTTGGGAGGAAGCAAGAAAGATGAGTTGTGTCACCTGGGGGGAGGGGATTTAGGATGCCCTGGGGGGAAGGGGGGCCACCCCCACCCTGCCCCTCTTCTCTGACGCCGAGGCAAGATGGACAGGTTCCAAAGAAGGAAAAAAAAAGGCACAGCGGCATCCTCCTGGCTCATGCCCACACCCACTAATTCACTTGAATGGACAGGAGCCAAGGGATTCTGCTTTGTGTGGCGCATGCACAGAAACAGAGTTCACTGCGAGCAAGGTAAGGGCTTCTTTCTTTGCAATCCTTCATTCCTGTCTCGGTGCCGGGTGGGTGGCGGAACAAGGGGTTAACCTTAACTGGAAATCCTGATTTAACTAAAAAAAAAAAAAAGGCCCACCTTCAAAATCATATACATCAATCAATACTCTAATTGCGTATGATAGATTTCAAAACAATTTTCAAAACATAACCCGGGTTGGCTGGGACATGTCGGGCAGTAGTACCGCACGTCCTTTCTAACGCCACGCTTCCTACACACCCTGCAGGACTTTTGGGAATACCTTTTTTTCTCGGTGGAGGGAATGCACTTAATAAAATGTTTCCCAATTAACCTTGCCTCGTTGTCATTAGCAGCCACCTCTAGTTGTTCCTGAGCATCCCCAAAAAGCAAAGCAGGGAGTAACTGCTGCTGGTACCGTATAAAGCTCAAATTTGAGTCTGGTACCGCTGCCTTGAAGACAACATAGCTGTTAAAAGTTGCAAGCTGGACCAAATGTATAGCAACTTTTTTATACCAGACTCTGGATTTTCGGGTGGCGTTATAATAGGTGAGAATTTGGTCAGTTTTATCCACGCCACCCATAAATTTATTGTAATCCTTAATGCAACGTGGCTTTTGGGTTGGGGCTCGGGAACCACGTCGCTGCACATTCATTACTGACGCATCGTGGATTGTTGTCAGTATGAAAACATTTTTACGATCGATAAATTTTACGGCCAGGAGCTCATCACTTCTTAATGCATAGGACTCTCCGCGCTTCAGTTTTTTATCCAGCAATGCCGTTGGCAAGCCTTTTCGGTTACGGTTCACTGTGCCGCAGGCTAGAGTGTCCAGGTTGTAAAGGGCTCTAAACAGGGGCAAACGGGAATAAAAAGATAATGACACATTGCTGTTTATTTAATTGTAAGTAGAAACCAGGAGGTAAGCACCTAAGGAGTTAACATACTCACCAACACATCACCTTGCGAGGTAAATAAATTAGTGACGGAGTGGAGGGCCCGCTGCCTAATGAAAAAGTCAGAATCGACGAAACGCGTTGGGCGGGACCCTCCGCGACGTCACTGCGTTCTGTCTGGCTGGACACAGCAGCGGATTCCTTTGCCTGCATTGCCCACGGCCGGGGCGGTGAGGCTTTATTCCTTTTGGACGACCCATAGAGGAGCATAGGAGGATAAAGATAACCACTACTGTTGGATTGTTTTTATATGCATACTTGAACTTGCTGAGGGGTAAGCGCAATAAAGTTTTTATTATTCATTACGTGAAAACGGTATTATGCTATGTTTGGCTTTTTAATTCCCTCTCTATAAACCGGAAACCATTGAGGCAATTTATTTGAAATAATAAGAGAATAAGTTTGGTGGATCTCGTTTTTTATCTGGAGTGCTGGAAGACAATTATTGTGGATCATTGTTCCGGATTGCAGCTGATGCATGTAATGATGGGCTTATTTTGAAGAGAAATCTGGTACATGCAATGTGATTCTGGTGGTGGGGTCACATGGTGTTGTAAGAAGAGCACTGCTGGTGAAGTTTTCTAAAAGAGACTTTTAACCCTTGATTTCCCGCGGAGTCTACTCTATGTATTTGAATAGTTGTGTGTATTGGAATAAAAATTATCCACATACAAGTGGTAACCCCTCCCTAGCAGAGGGGTGATGAGCTCCCAAACGATCTTGCCACTGATGGACAAATCAAGGGGACAACCAGGGGGGTCTAAATGTGTGTCCCTTCCTTCATATAACCTAAAGAATTTTGTGTACCCGGTCGTACTTTCACATAATTTATAAAATTTTATCCCACAGCGGGCACGCTTGCTGGGGATATATTGACAAAATACAATGCGCCCTTTAAATAGCAGAAGTGATTCGTCAATCGATAAATTTTGTGAGGGGGTATACACTTCTGCAAAGCGCATGGACAGGCTATCAACTAGGGGCCGTATTTTATGAAGCCTGTCGTGACCGGGCTCACCACAGGGAACAGCAGTGGCATTGTCGCTGAAATGCAGAAACCTTAATAAAATTTGGTATCGGTTTCTGGACATTATAGCCGGAGTTGCCAATATGGATGTGGTATCCCAGTATGATGCAAGACTAAATTTTTTGAGGATACCCATGGCTAAAGTGAGCCCCCCAAATTTTTTGATCTCACTTAGATTGGTGGGGTGCCATGCATGAGCTCGGACGTGCCTTTGTGGGGGATTTTGTGCCAAAACCTGCTCAGCATATCTGTTTGTAAAGAAGACCATATCCAGTAGGAGGGTTTCTGTTACAAACAAATGGAAGAAGTCAACTAGACGTTACTCGTGTCAAGGTTGACTCCAGGGACTGCATTGAAAGGGGGAATTTCCGGTGAATAATTATTAGGAGGTCTCCACGCCGGCTCTCCTGGACCAGCTGCAGCACTCGATGCCTCCACCTGTTCTACACTCTCTTCCAGCGTGGCCTCATCTTGGGGGGTACTAGCCCTTCTAAACTGTGTACCACTAAAGGTTCCACTGCTTGGCTGTGTCTCCTCAGTAGAAGAGACACTCTCTGATTCAGAGGGCAAATATTCTGAACCTGACTCACTAAGGTCCTCCGAATCAGACACCAATAAGTAGGCCAGAGCCTCTTGCACAAAAAACCGTCTCCCAGCCATACCCAAATAAGTTTCCAACAATATCAAAACTAAACTAAAATGCTATAACAAAGGGGGGCTGTATTAGAAATCACTAGTTTTTATCTAGCTAAAATTGATTTCCCGCGGAGTCTACTCTATGTATTTGCATAGTTGTGTGTATTGGAATAAAAATTATCCACATACAAGTGGTAACCCCTCCCTAGCGCCAGCTAGTATTCGCTGTGCTTGGCCGGGGTTTGCTTGTTGACAGCGACTCAGTTGGTGTGCGGTAATGTTGAATACGGGCTGGGGGGTCGCTGTTTCACAGGTTCAGCGTTGTATGGGTGCGCCTGACAACGAATGGCCAGAGCGAACGGCTTGCTGCAGATTCATTAACAAAACACGCTCCGAATTTATTCGCGCTGTGAATTCCTTGTTTAAACCCCAGAGCGCTGGCGGCGATGGGTGTAAAATAGTTTTTAACCCCCAAACAACCATATTTTTTGATTGTAAAATTATACAAGTTTTTATAAACATTTTGTAATATGAATACATTAATATCAGACCTGTAATATCAATTCTGCACAAATTTTTTTTTTTTTTTTTTTACCTTAAAAAAAAATCCTAACATTGCAGAAGTGGTCACAGAATGTTTGACATTAAAAAAAAAAAAAAAAAAAACATTAATAGGAATTAATTATGATTAATTAAAGATTGCTCCATTGAAATGCATTGGATATCGCCAGGGAGCGACAGGTCATACCTGTCGCTGTGATGGGATTAGCAGCGGCGCTGTTCGTTGCAGTCGGCTACATGATGAATCCTGCGCTAGCCGTCGCTCTCGCCGGCGCTAGCCTCATTTAGCGTGATAAATGCGTCATTGTGACCGCCGCCGGGCGTACTTGAGTCGGTAGCCGCCGTTAGCTGGCGGTACCTGGCGCTCGTCAGACACTACCTGGCGCTAGCCCTTGATAAATAAGGGCCTTAGTTTAGTTAAACCTGAACAAAGCCTAGGATTTTTATTTTCCAAGGCTTTGTTCCGTACCCCTTGGGCATCCAGAATTAGGATGCCCCATTACCAACCAATTTCAGGTCGGACAGCGATCACCGCCAGATCGCACCCCCGCTGCCAACAGGAGCGTGGCAGATTGCGCACCCCCCCAAAACAATAAGAGCAGTGTGTTGCCACCCACACCCCCCATTACCAACCAGTTTCAGGTCCAGCAGCGATTGCCCCCCAGTCTCAGTGATCGCTGGCAGATCGCACACCCCCCGTCGCACCGCACCGCGTGGCTGCCACCTTCAGGAGTGTGGCAGACTGGCCACACACGTGACGGCCGCCATGCAACGGGGTGGGGGCGGTCGGCGTGCGATCTGCCGGCGATCAGTGCTGGCAATCCTCTTGGGGTGATCGCCGGCAGATCAAACATCCAAACCCCCGCCCTGTCGCGTGGCTGCCGCCGTGTGTGTGGCGGATCGTGCCCCATCCCCCCAAACCAGTAGTAAATGGGGGCTGTAAGCCCCACAGCAACCCCAAGAGGATTGCCAGCACTGATCGCTGGCAAATCGCACGCTGACCCCCCCCCCCCCCCTGCCTGCCCCGTCGCATGGCTGCCGCCGCGTGTAGCAGATGGCCAAAACAGTAGCAGATAGAGCCGGGGACATGATCTGCCACACACACGGCGGCAGCCACTCGATGGGGCGGGGGGGGTGTGTGATCGCTGATCGCCGGCAGATTGCTGGAAGATAGCATGTCGCATCCCCCCCGCCCCTCCGCGTGGCTGCCGCCGCGTGTGTGGCAGATCGCGTCCCTGGGCGGGGACACGATCTGCCACACATGCGGCGGCAGCCATGCGACGGGGCGGGGGGGGACGTGCGATCTGCCTGCGATTAGCATTGTGCAATCAGCGTTGTGCGACCGCACAAAAAACAGGCAGATCGCTGGCCAAACGCACGTTGCATCCCACCCCTCCGCCCTGTCGCGTTGCTGCCGCCGCATGTGTGGCAGATCGCGTCCCCGGGCCACACACGCGGCGGCAGCCATGCGATGGGGCGGGGGGGGGGGACGTGCGATCTGCCTGCGATCAGCGGTGTGTGATCAGCGCTGTGCGACCGTACATCCAACCCCCCCCCCCACAGTAAAAAAATTGTAAAATCACTGTGCGGCCCCCGCCTCCCCCAAAACAGCACCAACAGTAAAAAACAGGGGGAGTGCGATCTGCCGGCGATCAGCCCTGTGCGATCGCACAACTGCCCCCCGTCGCGTGGCTGCCACCGCCGCGTGTGTGGCAGATCGCGTCTGCACACAGGACTGCAGGGTCGGATGTGCGATCGCACAGCGCTGATCATCGGCAGATCGCGTCCCCGGGGGTGGGGGGGTGGGGGCGGTGGGGACGTGCGATCTGCCTATGATCAGCGCTGTGCAATCAGCGGTGTGCGATCGCACATCCGACCCCCCCCACACAAACAGTAAACAATAGTCAAAACACAAAAAAGTAGAAAAAAGAGAGAAGGAGAAGTGAACCGCCCCCCCCCCCCTGCACCGCCGCATGGCTGCCGCCGCCGCCGCGTGTGTGGAGGATTGCGATCTGCGACGGGGCGGGGTGGACGTGCGATCTGCCTGCGATCAGCGCTGTGTGATCGCACATCCGACCCCCCTCACACACACAAACAGTAAACAAAACTCTGTGCGGCACCCGGCCCCCCAAAACAGCACCATCAAACCCCCCGCCCCCCCCCAAATAAATTACCCCCAAATATTGCCCCAATAAGTGGCACATAGCCACACTCACCGAACAGCAGCACGAAGTGAGGGGAGGAGCAGCGTCATCAGCTTGCTTTTATGTCTGAGAGCCGGCGCTGACAGATGATGTCAGCGCTCTCTTCCTATTGGCTCCTGAGAGATCGGTCACAGGGGGGGGGGTCACTCCCATTGACCCCTACTTCACCCCAAGATGGTGTCGAGCAGGAACCATCTGGAATTGCAGCTCCACGGACTTCCAGATCAACAAGAGGTAAGTGAATACCAAGCACGTAGTTTCTACGTGCTTGGCACTGAAAGGGATATACCAGACTCCCTGAAGATTGGTCAGGTGTGAGTTTAAAAGGTTAAATATTCTGTTGTTTGAAATTCCTAAGCGACCATTCTAGATGAGCATGTGCATCCCAAAAAGAACTCCATACTTTCATCAGAAGATGTTCTAGATGACTATAGAACCTTTCACAAGCAGAAGCCTTTAGCATGATGACCGATTCCTGTTATACAACATCATACAGGTATCAGCATCGCCGATTAAGCTTTAATGTCATCAAGGAGAAGCCGAGAGATCTGAGGTTGACTACCCTACAATACCAATATACACTAGAGATAATGCTTGCACCCCAAGAAGTTTGTGCAGTGATCAGAGACCGTTGCTGTACTCTTATGACAGCTAACAATGATGAGCACAATAGGACTTTAGTTACTAAAGCTATTGATCATCTCCACTTGCTGAAGAAACAGATGATTGACCAGGTGGACGTTGCTGGTGACTGGTTATCAGGGATGGATGCTGAATCTCCCTTCTGGGTTACTGCCATTACTGAAGACACCATGCTTGTGTTTGCTCCTCTACTACTGTTGCCTTGCTGTACAAAACTGCTCCTCTATTCATGCTAAAAACTCTGTTCTTCGAGGCCACTATAATGTTAGTCTATACACCTGTTGCTACCCAAATTGTGAAAGACAAGAAAGAACTTGTTTGATGAAGGAGACACCATCTATTGAACTAAAGGGATTAAATTGGTTGTGCTAGTAAATACTAACAACAGGGGGACTGAGATTTTACATTAAAACATTATAAGTAGTTTTAGTTAGCTTGGTCTTAGCCCCCTGTATATGTCTCCATACTTCTCACTGGAGTGCTATGCTATGCTTTAACCATCCTAAGCCAGTTTCTCATCCAAATTGTGGGGGCATTAAGGGTTTAAACTTTTTTTTTGTCTGATGTCATGAAATGAAACCATTTGTATTATGGGTAATGAGCAATTCCTTCCCATGTGGTAAGCCGCCCCAATCCATGCGCATGATAAATAGCATGCACCGACTATATTGTATATTCTGCTGCTGCAGCTAAAAGAGACCTGGCCTATTAATAATGGCCGCTTGGATGTTTGTGCCACTGTCGTTTTGACGTATGAATCTATTATACACTGCGAGGACCATAGATGCAATCTGCAAGTAATAAGGATCCGTGTTGCCTATTGCTGGATTTTTCCATGGTCATTATCCGGGATGGAAACTAACCTCCATATATTATAACGAGAGGAACCGGACTGATGTGTTTTACATAATAAAGAACTTTTAACTCCCGAATGACTTTGCTTGTGTTAAGCTCAGGCGGTTAGAAAAAAACTCAGTGTTGCCACTGTAAACCGCTGATCCTTTTAACCCCCTTACAGCTTTGCCCCTGTCAGGAACCGCTTACCTGATCCCCGTTCCAGCGACGTCTCCAGGCGGCCAGCTGCAGCTGTCACTGTGCGGCGGCCGCGCCGAGCGGCGTCGGCTCGAGCAGCGTCGGCTCGAGCGGCGCCCAGCTCAGCCACGCCCCCCGCTTCCTCCTCCAGGAGACGTGCTCGCGCGCGGCCGCAAGCACGTGTCTGTTATGCCCTCCGGCGGCGCTGTGCTGCGCGCACCCGCCGGAGGATCAATTAAAGGGTTAATGAATCCTAGGGGATTGAGGGCTTCGCCCTCTTCTGCTCTGCAGCCAATTACCCTTGGAATCCTATGTGCTCCAATCAGTACACTGCTTCCCTCAGACCTGTCCCTATAAAGGCAATTCCCTCTCAGTTGTGAATTGCCTGTGATAGCGCTCAGAACCCTGTGTTACCTACTCCTGTGAAGTCTAGCCTCTTGCCGATTTGATTGTACGACCACTCTCGATCCTGAATCCTTGTTGCCGACCTCTGCCTGAATTGACGCCTCTCGATCCTGAATCCTTGTTGCCGACCTTTGCCTGAACTGACGCTTCTAGATCCTGATCCCCAGTTGCTGACCTCTGCCTGAACCCCGACTACGTCTTGCCTGACCCCTGGTGCCGCTACGATCTCTGCCTTCCCGTTATCGACCTATTGCCTGTCTCTGGACTTCCGTCACTCACGCTCTTGCTATTGGTTCTCCAGTCCTCCCACATATAAGCTTGCATCCTTTGAGCCATTAAGTCCTGGGGGCAACCGATCCCGGGTAGGCGTATCTTGCGTCCCGGCAAGCGGGGGCTCCTACAGGTGAAGCTGGCTGTGGAGATTGGGGGTTGTGAGCTTATTAGGAGGGCTGGAGTTACCCCGAGCATGACAGCCCCATGTTGTGCTTAGTCGGTGAGAAGAGAGACTCATGGTGTGGACTGCTGATTCTTACTACCCTCTGTTGCTGAATAACACACATTGTTGGTCCTACTGGGGTCAGGACACTCTAAGGTTCTTCCCTTGCCTGGTCAGGTGTTATAGACAAGGCGTCTAAGCAGAATCAGAAGTGGGGTTGCAAATTCCTTCTCTACCAACTGACACCACCGTGATGCTCCCGTACCCCTGTCCTACCTTGCCAGCAACTTTATGAATCAGTCACCCAGCTCATCCCATCAGCTGCACCCAACAGCATTAACCTATTCCCATTCTCCTGCTCCAGCCATAGCTGCATTGTTATGGTGCTTTGAGGCACCGGACCCAGGCCTCTGCTGCTCAGGTGGCCCCCTAGTGCATCATCACTAGGGACTGCAAAACGTACAAGGGCCTTATTTTTTTGGGAAAAGCAAATAGAAAATACATTTTATCAGCCAGACAAGCAGGGCCGGCCTTACCATGGGTCCCGGTGGGTCCATGGTCCCAGGCGGCACTTTAAAGGGGGCGGCACTTTCATTCCTCACAACCGCCCCGATTTGGGCGGGACTGTCCCGGATTGGCTAGGCCCGTGTCCCGATTAGGGCGGAGTCCCGCAATAAGCGACCAGTTGGAAGGCACATTTTCATTGCTGAACACTGCCTGGGCTGCGGGCTCCCAGCGATGACTAATGCAGCATGTGTTATACTTCCTAGTCCAGGTGAGCCATGCCTTAGCCCTGAGTGCAGGGGCGGACATGGGGGCATTGCATTCACATCTGAGCTTTGCCCATGGTGGGCTTTGAATAAACTCGCTGATGTAAACACACAGAAAAGCAGAGTGCGGGGAAGGAAAGTACTGCCTTCAGCTGCTGTGCTGTGGCTGTCATTGTGTGAGTGGTGAGCCACTCCCCCCCCCCTCCAAGCACAGGGGCAGCGTGTCAGGTGTTGGGAGGATGCAGCACTGGAAGCTACTGCTGGGTCTCTCTACCACACATGGTGGATGGTGGAATCCAATACTTTGGCCAGGAGAGAGGTAAGCTCTCCCCCCGCCATTTGTATTCCGAGTCTGTGCGCTCCTGGGCTATGTGAGGTCACACTGGAGCCAAACAGGCACTGGGAGCCGGGCAGACGAGACGACCTCTGTGCTGCTGTGTTGAGCCCTGTGAGGTGTTTTAGGCAATAAATGGGGGAGGGATAGAAGTACGAGGACTTGCAGTGATTGCATACATCCTGACCTGAATCGCTCCATCTGTGTGACTTTTTTTCTCTGGTCCTGCACTTTCCTTTGTGACATCAGTTATAAGTCCATACCTCCCAAGTGTCCCTGATTTGGAGGGACTGTCCCTGTTTGGAGGCCGTGTCCCCCTGTCTCTCGTTGTTCCCCTTTTTCTGTCTTTGAGGTGTAACATGCAGATCTGCAGCAATAAATGGTTAATTTGCCCATTCAAAGTGTTTCTATTGTTGTAACTGTTACAATGTATCTCCTATCCATCTCTTAGTGAGGGGGTGTGGCTTCATACATCTCTCAATGCGGGGTGTGGCTTAAATTACATACTGTCCTGATTTCCCATTCTGAAAAGTTGGGAGGTATGGGCACTTTGCTGGCAGCGGCGGGAACATATTTGGCGGCGGAGGTGGGCGGCTGCAGCGGGCAGGAACATCGTGACTGCGGCCAGGGCCGTATTTGCCAAAAATACTGAGGTTCAAAATAATGTGGCTGTTGGTGGTTTTTTTTCTTTTTAATTTGGGGGGGGGGGGGAGGGCAGCATTTCACTCTTGGACCCAGGCAGCACAATGTCTTGGGACAGCCCTGCAGACAAGGTACCTCTGAAAGAGCCCCAAGCCCATACTAAAGTGCATAAGGGCTTGTAACTTTTCTGGGCCAGGGGCCGCACACGGCGCAGCCTCTAAACCCTTTTTCAATAAATGAAACAATAAATGAAACATTTTTTCCTTTTTCAATAAATAAAACAAACAAACAAAAAACCCTGTGTTACTTTCGTGGCTTAAATGAATGCTAGTTAAAGCGGCATTGATTTAAACAAATTTAAGAAAACCTAAAAAATCAGGCAATTTTTCATTAGATAAAAAATGTTTCTAACGAAAAATGCCCAAATAAAAAAAAACCTTCTGTCAGTTTCAATGTTAAATTGAATGCCCGTGAAAGCAACATTTACTTAAACACCAAAAACTGAAAAAATACAACTAAAAGATCAAAAGTCAGGTTATTTTTAATTAGATAGAAATAATAATTTAATTAGATAGAAATAGAAATGTATCTAACAAAAAATACCCCCAAAATGACAAAAGTAGTCCAAAAACCCACTGTCAGTTACTCACAGCAGAAACGCATTAACAGGAAAATCTCACCTCATGATGCACTCCTGCAGGTCAAAAATTTAAAGGCTCGTCTTGAATAAAAGCTTATGTCAAGCGCTTTCTCTGGTGTTTGCACAATTGAATTAATTGTTCGCTAATTGTTTACTTTTGCTCTAAAACGAGCCTTTATGCTGAGGCTCTGAATCAACCTTAATGAGAGCAAGAGAGAGGGGGAAAATGAAGAGAGAGAATTTGAGAAGAGACAGACAGATGCAAAGAAGAGAAGAGAGAAAAGAAAGGAGATAGATGAGGGAGAGAAAGAAACGAGAGAGACATAGGAGTAATAGACAGACAGATGAGAGTGAGAGAGAGAAAAACAAAAGAGAGACATAGGAGAAACAGACGGACAGATGAGAGGGAGAGAAAGAGAGAGAGAAAGAGAGAGAATCCAGACAGTTTTCATTTGAGAGTATCCACATTAAACTTGGATGAGGGGCTTAGGACTTTCAGGTCCTTAACATGTGCCACCCTGTTTTTAAAGGAACCAAAAGTAATTGGGCAATTGACTCAAAGGCTGAGGCCACATAGGCAGGTGTGGGCTATTCCTTCATGATGCCATTCTCAATAAGGCAGAGAAAAGGCCTCAAGTTGATTTGAGGTGTGGTGCTTGCATTTTGCTGTGAAGAAGACATGGGGTCAAAGGAGCTCTCCATGCAGGTGAAACAAGCCATCCTTAAGTTGCCAAAACAGAAAAAAACATCCAAGAGGTGAGAAATTGCTACAATATTAGGAGTGGCAAAATCTACAGTTCCGCACATTCTGAGAAAAAAAGCACCGGTGAACTCATCAATGCAAAAACACATGGGTGCCCACAGTGGTGGTTGATTGCAGAATAATTTCCATGGTGAAGAGAAGCCCCTTAACAACATCCAGCCAATATCCAAATCTACCATAGAGAGAAGACTTGATGAAAGTAGCAAACCACTCATAAGCCTCCAAATAAAACATATAGATTGGACTTTGCTAAAACATCTATAAAGCCAGCACAATTCTTGAAGAACATTCTTTGGGTAGATGAAACCAAGATCAACCTCTACCAGAATGATGGAGAGAAAAAAGTATGGTGAAGACATGGTCCAGCTCATGATCCAGAGCATAGCACATCATCTGTAAAACACAGCAGAGGCAGTGTGATGGCTTGGCCATGCATGGCTCCTAGTGACAGTGGGTCACTAGTGAATTCTGTTCAATCTATTTATTGTCATTTTATAATAATTTGATTGTACAGTATATTCAAGTTTTACAAGAAAGAAAGAGAACTGAATTACAAGGTTTTGCTCTTCAATTTTACATATAAGTAGGTCAGCAATTTTCTGTTGTCAATACGCATTCAAAAATATTGTATTTCTTTTGGACACTGGCGTAGGAGAAGCCGTTCTAGTGCTGACTGTTGCATGATAGCCATAATGCTGGGCCGATGGGTAGGTTGGCGTTCCCATGGGTGAATTCTGAGCTATTCAGAGACGTTGTGATCAAATCCAAAATCCAAATTGATTGGTCGCATTTCATAATATAAACATAAAGCCAAAGCTACCCAGGAGTTTATTAATGAAAAGAAGTGGAATATTCTTAAATGGCCAAGTCAGTCACCTAATCTCAACCCAACTGAGTATGAATTTCTTTTGTTAAAGACTAAATTTCAGACAGAAAGACCCACAAACAAACAGCAACGCAAATTTTTAGTTCAGTAAAGGCCTGGCAGAACATTAAAAAGGAGGAAATACGGCATCTGGTGATGGCCATGAGTTCAAGACTTCAGGCCAACAAGAGGTTTTCAACCAAGTATTAGAAATAAACATTTTATTTACAGTTATTTAATTTGTCCAATTACTTTTGAGCCCCTGAAATGAGGGGATTGTGTTCAATATATTGTTGCAATCTTTTTGTTCAACCCACTGAATGAAAGCTGGATGTCTGAACTTCAACTGCATCTGAATTGTTTTGTGCAAAATTCATGTTTGTAATATACAGAATCAGATCCAAAATAAGAAAAATGTTGTCTCTGTCCAAATACTTTATGAACCTAACTGTAGATGAGCTAAAGAGAGAAACACAAGAAAGACTGAGAGGGGAGATAGATGTAGGAGAGACTGACAGATGAGAAACACTGGAGAGACAGATCAACAGACAAGAGAGGGAGAAACAAGCAAATGAATGCAGACGGAGAAGAGAAATAGAGAGAAACACAATAGAGACAGACCAGAGAGAGAGGATATTAAGAGAGATAGAGGCAGACAGGAGAGAGTGTCACATTGATGAGTCGCACAGAGGACAGAGGCAAAGAACTGCTGAATAACAGCCCACTGCCCACATACCCATCTTTGCTTTTAGCCTTGCTGAGACACAGGAGAAACAGACATACAGATAGAAAGACATAGGCGAGACAGATAGGTGAGAGAGAGAGAAACAGGTGACTGAGAGAGAGGGAGAGGCATAGGAAGAGAAAGATAAACATAGGACACATAGACAGTTAGATAAGAGAGAGAAACAGACTGATAAGAGAGAGAGAGGGGGGAGAGAAAGAAACACAAGATGAGAGAGGGGACAAGAGGACAGGAGAGAGACAGAAGTGAAGTATAGGACAGACAGACAGAGGAGAGAGGGAGAAACAAACAAAAGAATGACAGACAACAGAGAGCGAGAGAAACATAGGAGAGAGGCAGACAGACCAGAAAGCGACAGAGACGGACAGTCAGAGGAGACAGAGAGGAGTGTTAAATTTATGAGCCGCACAGATGAGTAACAACTCCCTGACAGCAGCTTTGCTTTTAATTGACTTCAACGCATTCTAAACACCTCCTCGTTACTTGGAGCCTAAACTTTTATAGATTTCAGAACATTAAAAAAACTCCCATTAACCTACATGTTCTACCTCTTGAAAGCATTTAATTACTTTGATAAATAGCTCATCAAGAAGTCAGCCAGGAATGACAAAGCTGAAGCTGTTTACACATAGAAACCATTATCATTTTCAGACATTAGGGGGCGCTGGAAGCCTTCTTTTCTGGCTGAAGAAGGTGTTGGTACTGTAGCACCTGCTCCCGAAGCCGCCACTTACTACTGTACAGGCAATAGGATGATTTATTAAGTTGGAGCATGAGGAGGAGCTTGGCTATCAATGAATGTGAAAAGCTGGGGATTGTTTTCCTCCTCGCTTTATAGCAGAAGCTGCGCTCGTTCAGGAGGAATGTAGCGAGCTTGGGATCAACTAAGCAGCTCAAAGAATCAAAAGAAATGCAGTGGATGCTCATTTAATGAATGCCACCTCCTCGTCTTTTGAGTTGATGGGACTCAAACTTCACAAACTGGAGGAGGTAAGATGTTTCCCGGCAGTTAATGGCTTTCTTCGGTGATCAATTAATTCTTTTGCCGGGCAATTCATCTTTTTGAAAAGGAAAAGCTTGACTTCTACTTTTGGACAGCCAGAACACCGAGCTTCAGCCATGAATGGATCCAACGACCTCTTCCTCGTCCATTCCGTCCAGCTCAACACCACTTTGGACCTCAACGAGACCCTCCTGCACATCAATGTCAGCATTAAGTTCTGCGAGCAGGTCTTCATCAAGACAGAAGTGTTTTTGACTTTGGGGATTGTCAGCTTGCTGGAGAACATCCTGGTCATCCTGGCCATCCTGAAGAACAATAACCTTCACTCGCCGATGTACTTTTTCCTTTGCAGCTTGGCGGTGGCTGACATGCTGGTCAGCGTGTCCAATGCTCTGGAGACCGTCGTCATCGCCGTGCAGAACAAGTACTTGGACATTGGGGACCAGCTGCTCCAGCGGCTCGATGATGTTTTTGACTCTTTGATCTGCATTTCTTTGATGGCTTCCATCTGCAGCCTCTTGGTTATCGCTATAGACCGGTACATCACCATCTTCTACGCTTTGCGCTATCACAGCATCATGACGGTGAAGAAAGCCTTGGCTTTGATCGTGGTCATCTGGGTGTCTTGTATCATCTGTGGGATCATCTTTATCGTCTACTCTGAGAGCAAAACAGTCATTGTCTGTCTCATCACTATGTTTTTCACCATGCTTGTCCTCATGGCCACCATGTATGTACATATGTTTCTCTTTGCCCGCCTCCACGTCAAGCGAATCGCCGCCCTACCTGTTGACGGCGTGGTGCAACAGCGGACGTGCATGAAAGGGGCCATCACCATCACCATCCTTCTGGGGGTGTTTGTTGTGTGTTGGGCTCCCTTTTTTCTCCACCTCATTCTCATCATCTCCTGTCCCGGCAACTCCTACTGCATCTGCTATGGTGCCTACTTTAACACTTACCTGATCCTCATCATGTGCAACTCGGTCATCGACCCCCTCATCTACGCTTTCCGCAGTCTGGAAATGCGTAAGACCTTCAAGGAGATCATCTGCTGTTACGGGCTTCATTTCGGCAAATGTGGTTAAGGTCCACAAAAAGAAAAAACCCTAAATTTGTCAACTTGTGCGTCTTCGTCTAATCATTCAAAAAAATAACTGAATTCATTTAACATCTTCTGCTTAAGGCACAAGAGTACCTGTAGAAGCTGTGGCCACCTCGGGTGGTTATGGGTTAAAGCGTGCTTTTAAAGCAGTAAAATCCTTGAGAATAATTATACGGAGGGCAACGTGCAAGCGGAAGAAACCCTGGCGATTGCTAATCAGCCTTTGACTGGTCCAGCTGCTCTAAGATGAGGGAACAAGATTAATTTTTATAACAAATATATATATAAAAAAAAAGAATTATTTTTTTATTTTGTTTCACGTATGAACTGTCGCGTAGGAGAAAAAGAGGATTTGACTGGTGCTTTTTGAAAGGATCCTAAATGAATGTTCGATACAGGTTTACAAATTAACTAGTGACTGCCCAGGCAACTTTTTCTGGCTCGTTGTATTTTGCTGCACTCTACCTTCTACTGACATAGATAATAAGTGCTTTTGTTTAGAGTCTTCAAACTAAACTGCTACACCAGTGAATAATTAAAATATAGTTTTTTTTTGTAAGCTTTTAAGATCGTACGAAATACTATCATTTTCTGTACGTATATCCTACGTACAAAAAATTGATTACATTAAATCATACAGTAGTTAATACGGTTGAAAAAAGGCATATGTCCATCAAGTCAGGTCACAAAAGGGACAATTCGGCACCAGGCAAGGAATATCACTACTTTTTTTTTTTTTTTTTTTTAGAAGAGCCAGCTGCCATTTACTTTCACTGTCTACCTTGCGGGTTGAGCATCCATAAATGAAAATTTTCACCTGTTGCTGTATCAATCCCAAGTTAGGCAATGAAGGTGAATAGAAGTTTTATCTCCTAAAAAATGTAGTGACTTTCTTCACCTGGTGCTGAATCGACCATGTAGTGTAATATTGTGTAGTGTAAAAAAATTGTGTTACACCGTATCATGAAAGTTTGCCTTTCCTGCAATTTTGTTTTGTATTACTTGATGCGTTACATGTTTCGTTACCATGTTACTTCTTTTGTGTTCTTTGGGGGGGCAAAGATTGTTTCAAACCTTTACAGGCATTCAATTCATTGTGTAAAGAGAAAAGAAATGAGAAAAAACACATACAAAGAATACAATGAATATTTTATTAATGTAATGGTGTAGCTAGCGCTTTAGGTTGAAGTCTCCCGACCAAAATATTTTTATCTACATGTTAGTGGAACAGTGTGTGAAAAAAAACACTATAAGCCTGGTAATGATGCATCAAAAGTGGCCAAGCTGGGCTGTGTGTTCCTGCTGTCCCTCTCATCTAAAGTTGTATGGATGAAAGGGATTCCCTTATAGTGAGCCAAAATCCTCCTTTCATGTCCAGGTTCAGGGTACCTTAACCCACTGTTTCTCACCCTATGGGATGCGTACCCCATCGAGTACACATCAATGTTCAGTGGCTTATCAACAGGGGGGTCTTAAATCTCTGGTTGAGGACCACTGCCATAATCCACCTCCACCAAGGGTAAGCCCCACATATAACAGCTACTTCTCTATTCTTGCAATGTATCACAAAAATGGGTTAGGGAGCCATTGACCTGGACCTATCCTAGCTAAAATTTCCACTTTAAGAATTCAGTCAACCATTCAAACAAACTGTTTACTGTATGTCAGGGGTCCCCAACCCTCCTCCTCAAGGTCAACCAACAGACCACGATTTGTAGAACTTCACACAGACAGACAGGTCAGGAAAATATGCGGCAGCAGACCTATAGAGCCAACTATTACATTTCCTAAAAAAAGGACAGGTCTTAATTTTTGCTCCAAAAATAGGTGCTAGGGTTTACTTTCAGGTGATGTCTGGCAAGATGATGGTGGCAGTACAGCAGTTCCAGTACAGCATGTGCACAGAGATGGCTGGCTGCTGGGGGATTCGGCCATGTCCCCGGCATGGCAGCAGGCTAGGGTAGAGCCAGCAAGATCAGACATTTCACTCATGACAGACAAGCTTAACTGTGTTACTTGATGTATCCTCATCCTCCTCCTTTACAGCCATGATATGTCCTCACCCTCCTTTACAGCCCCTCCTGTCCCTATGCTAAAGCCCGGCAGATGGATTATGAATGGTAACTAGGGCTTATTTTCAGGACTGGCCTTATATTTCACGCATTAACAAAAAAGGCTGAAATATTTTCGGGGAAATGGGCTATGCAGAGATCCACAAAACATGACATAGCAGTATTAAGCTTGGATGCACCTGATGGCACTTTCTGGGGATCTTTGAGATCATGAGAACTTGTTATTAGGATCATGGTGATGGGAGAATGGGGAAAGATATTCAGATAAGTGGTAAAATGTTTCCAAGAAAACACAGCAAGTCTCATTTCTCATTTCTTTTGACAGTCCCCCTATTGATCACAAGGTTTCTTCATAGATCAACCCTTGGTTCTTGGAACATCCAGTTTTGACAGGATATTCTCGTATGTATTATCAGCACTTAACTCTTCATATTATTCTTCATGGAATCCTTCTCGTATGTAATATCAGCACTTAACTCTTCATATTACTCTTCATGGAATCCTTCTCATATGTATTATCAGCACTTAACTCTTCATTTTGCTCTCCATGAAACCCTTGAGTTCCACAAAGAGTAACATGAAGAGTGTATGTTCTGATAATACATACGAGAATAGCCTGTGGAAACTTGATGTCCCAATCCAAACAGGGAACCAAAGGGTTGATGTAAACGTCTAGTATATGAAGAAACCATGACTAGGTAATATTTGGTTCTTTGTATGTTCTGGAACATCCAGAATACTTGTATGTATAATCAGCACTCTTCATGCAACTTAAGGTTTCTTCAAGACAAGACAGATATTTCTTTCTCTGCTAAAGGCTTCAACCTGGATTCAAAGTTCTGCCTTGCCATTTAGCCACTACAGAATAGCACCCTTCTTAGTTTTGAGCCGCTGGCCACCATGGATCTGTCCTGTTGTTCAATTATTCAGTGGCAGTTTCATGTGGCTGACTGAGGCCGATGGAGTTACCTTGAGTGCCATGAAGAGTAGCATGAAGAGTTTAAGTGTTGATAATACATATCCAGAAATATCATGTTGTAATTGGATGTTCTAGGACAAACAGAGAACCAAAGGGTTGATGCAAACCTCTTATCAGTTATATGAAGAAACCTTGACTAGGCAATATTCGCCTAGAACATCCAGTTTTATGTAGTATTCTTGTATGTATTATCAGCACTTAAACCCTTCATGTTACTCTTCGTGGAACTCAAGGGTTCTTCAAGACAAGACAGATATTTGTGTTGGGAATGGATTCAAACTCCATTGCCCAACCCTTCTGCCTTGTTGTCTCACCGCTAAAGAGAATGGCGTCCCTCTTGGTTTTCAGTTTTGGACCACAGGTTACATGACCATGGATCTGCCCTGACCCAGTCTGATTCTTCAGAGGCAGGTTCATGTTGAAACCTGATATGTTGGGGCAAATGGATCAGGCATGCCATGTTCACATGCCAAGGTGTAAATGGAGACAGGCTGAATCCAGGCAATTAGTCCCCTTAAAAGAGGAGCAAACGCTGACTTCTAGAGTCTATAAGACTAGGGCTGGTGGTTTCCATTTTAGTGGGACATCCCCGATGTGTGAAACCTGTGGGATCACTCAAACAGCCCACATCCCTTCTTATTGTGCGCACCCATAAAAACCTGGTGCAGTTCTGTCCATTCAGCACTGAGCTCAGAGTGGAAAAGTGAAAGCTGAATGGAATGCATGCTGGTGATTGGCCAGCAGCCTGTGCCAGGGGAACAAAGGGACCAAAAATTATGGACGATCTCACCTCTCTCATCACCTCTCTCATCTCATCTCACCTCAACTAAACCACACCTGTTAGTAAAAGGATATATTTGTTGGCAAGTCCCTTTTAAAATAATGGGCAGTGTGCCATTCAGTAAGCCTTTGGGGGAATGTCCAGCAGAAAGCTACCTCGATGTCGAGATCATTTTGTGTCTATGTAGAACATGTGACCTTATATTTAATGCAGAAATAGAGTTTTTATTTTTTTCTAAAGATTATTTTTGTTTACAGTTGATCGAAAAAGAATGAATCATTCTTTGTTGTCCACCGATAGGACGGCATATTGATGCAAGCTTCCCCCTTGGGGTGGTCTGCTAAAACGGTTGCCTTAAACTTGCTCATATATGGTGCATGGCAAAAGTGGTGCAAAACTGGGACAGTTGCTCATAGGCTAGGGTCAGACTGACCCACCAGAGGATCACCTGGTGGGCCCCAGGCACTAACCCAAGACCACCATCTGTGCAGTGCAGACGTTTTAAGACTAAAGCAGTGTTTTGGTTTGTGTGAAGTGTTCTTTGAGATATTCAGTAAGTTGTTTTTGTTATTTATTTCTTCACATGCTATAATATGACACAATCTAATTGTGTTTTACCATGTGATTAAGAAGTTGTGAGATTATGTGGTAATGCATTATTTTCAATAAGCTGAAAGGTGGGCCCCAAAAATGATTTCCTTTGGTGGGCCCCAAAAATGATTTCCTTTAGTGGCCACCAAGAATTATTTCTTTCTCTTGGTCCATTAAATGATTTCTCCTAGTGGGCCATGAGAATGATTTCCTCTTGTAGTGCCCAAGAATGATTTCCTCTGGTGGCTCTAAAGAAGGATTTCCCTTAATGGGCTCCAAGAATGATTTCCTCTTGTGAGCAAAAGAATGATTACCTCTGTTGTGACCAACAGACTCCAATCCAACTCTGCCCTAAGCCACCAATTTGACTCCAAATGATCCAGTAAACCTGCCCTCTAAGATGGGTGGAAAGCTTCAACTTTGTTCTAATACAACACCATCATGTCTGTATTAAGCCAAATGTAAAAAGTTGGCGGTACAACTAGGGGATGCCTCAGAAAATAAAATAGGTAGAGCGTCAACCATAATAGTTGGTTGCCAATTTTGCACCACTGCTAGCCCGGGAATAATCTTAATCTGGGTCATAATGTTATAGACGGACCCTCATCCTATGAGACCTTTATTTAGTAAAGTATTTAGAGTATTTATACATGTAGTTTTAATGGAGTCGATACCCCCAAATAATGTGGAATTTTTTTGTTGAACCACATGATCTGTACAATCTTATGTGGTCACCAATGGAACTAAAAGCTCAAAATTGAGTCAAGGTGTATCCATTGAGCTGACAGTGTTTATGAATGTGTGTTGTGTGGTCCTCAGGTCGCACCACTAAGTGACTGCTTCATCGGCTTGTGGGGTCAAGTAGAAATGAGCAAATGTGCCGAAATGTTCTAATCTGACTGTGAGCTTTGTTTCAGATCCACAGTGTGTGAGTATCCTGAAAACGAGGAAGTACCTGGCTCTAATTATATTGTTGGACCACATGAGCTATACAATTCTATGTGGTCACTAATGTTGGATGTGGCAAAAAAGTGTCAAGGTGTATCCATGATGCCGACAGTGTTTATGAATGTGCGTCGTGTGGTCCCCAGGTCGTACCTCTCGCGTTGAAACGAACAAATATTTAGTATGAAAAAACATTCTGATCTGTTCAATTCTGACTGTGAGCTTCGTCTGAAACTTCTGACTGAGCATCATAGCAATGAGTAAGAGTCTTACTCTAGCTCTAATTATATTGATGGAACACATATATTTTACCATTCCATATGGTTGCGAATGTTGGATGGGCTAAAAACGAGTCAAGGCATATCCACGGTACTGACAGAGTTTATGTATGCCTGTTGTGTGATCCAGGTCCCTTCCTTAAGTGACTGTTTCATTGGCTTGTACAGTCTCAAATAGAAATGAACCTGACTGAACATCTTGGTAATAAATAAATGACTGGATCTGGTGACTTGTTGGACCACGTGATCTATACTATTCTATGTGGCCACCATCAAGGTGTATCTATGTGCCATCAGTGTTTATGAATGTGCGTTCCAATTCCCACTATTATGTGACTGCCTAGACTGCTTCATCTGCTTGTAGGCTCTCAAACATAAATGTGTTTTGTACCAATTAATTCTAATTTGACTGTGAGCTTTTTTTCAGATCCAAAGTGATTCGGGCAAAATACCTGACTGAGCATCCTTGCAATGAATAAGAGCCCGACTCTAATGGTTGGACCACATGATCTATACCAGGGATTCCCAATCTTTTTTTATGGAGTGCCACTCCCTAATACACTAATACAGGCTAACATGAGAGGGTGAAGGTCTTATACTGACCTAACAATGCAAAACAATGTAAGCTCTTCTGCAAGAAATGTAATCATCTCAAGATTCTCTACTCCTGTTGTCCCCCCACTTTTACTTTAGTCTTGAGTACAACCAGAGTGGAGTTCAAGTACCACCAGTGATAATAGTAGCACTGGTTGGGAACCCCTGATCTATCTTTGTGTGGTCCCCAGGTCACACCACTAAGTGACTTATTCTTCAGCTTGTAGGGTCTCAAATAGAAATGAGGGAATTTGTTTTTATACCAACTTGTTCGAATCTGCCTGCAAGCTTTGTTTGAAAACCAAAGGTATGCAGGTGAAATTCCTGACTGAGCATCTTACCAATAAATAAAATATTGGCTCTAATCATATTGTTGGACCACATAATCTATGTCTTAAATAAAAATGAGCTAATTTCCAGATTTTTTTTCGTATCGATCAGTTCTAATCTGACTGTGAGCTTCATTTCAGATCCGATTTGCCAGACATAGCATCCTGGCAATGAATAAAAGCCTGGCCCTAATTTTATTGTTGGACCACATGATCAATACCATTCAATGTAGTTGCTAAAGTTGGATGTGCCTTAACAAGTCAAGGTGTATCCATGGGGCCAACAAAAAAGAAAGATGTGCATTGTGTGGTCTCCTGGTCCCCCAGGTTTGTAAACCACACAGAGATAATGTAGGGGCATTCAAACATTAGTCTGTTCCATTCTAGCCCAGTGCCTTATCCACTACACCACCTAACAAACAGGTGAAAGTTGGCAACTACACAGCTATTAAAGGACACTGTATTTGTTATATTAGATTCATTTAAAAAGTATTACTAAAGTTTTAGATTCATTTTGGATTCAGATTTTTATGGAATTGAGAGCGAATTCCAAACTTACCGCATCATTTCTCTCATTTCTAGTCTTCAAGTAAGTTTTAATAAACAGTAATGTAGTATACCGAGCTGCTGTAAGGCACATGGACCTAGGTCACATGATATGCTAATAAGTTATGTTGGCTTGTATTTGGTTCGCCTGTCCCAGAACTTCATGTTCTGTGTAATCAAAGTATACCCTCATGTTCAAATGTAGGTATCCTGTTCTTGGGTCCAGTAGATACCAAAAAAAGGCTCGGTCCCTGTAAATTTTTACCTGTGCAGACATCATTGTTGGTTAAGCAGTAAGTAATGGCAGCCACCCCTACTTCAAGCGTGTGTCTAAAAATTGTTTTTTTCGGCTGCTTCATGGAATGATCAGTGACTGTCTGTTGGCTAAGTGGCTAACTGAGTGGCCAGCAACCGTCTGCGTCACAGAGTAACCGGCAACTGAGAGTACGCACCCCGCTGACAGTGCCATTTACTCTCAGCGGCCTCAGTGCACCTTATTGGAGCAATAGGGGTTCTGGTGTTGCTCACTAATGCTTACACACAGCACATGGAGAAACAGGGGATGGAGGCAGCCATTATTCACTGAGCCTCTACTGAGGTCTGTAAAGTAAAAGCAATGTAGTACCGCAACCTGCAGCCTCAACGAAGGGGCCTAGTTGCCACATGTGCTTCATAAGAGGCAGCTTAGACAGGGTCCCCTTCTGCAAAGGGCCCAGTAGCAGCTACCTCCTCCACCTTTGTTTTATGTATGCCACAGTCTGTGACTAACATAATGCATCAGAAGGAGCCGGTATCGCTTGATAATCTGCCCTGAGAAGTTTCAGCTCTACCGCTCAATCTACATATTCTTTTCCAATTCACAAGACAATACGAGTCATTAGCATATCATGGGATATATATTTACCTGCCTAAAAGCCCAAACTCAGGTTTGGCCACCCATTAATATACCATTAATATACTCTATTCAAGTTTAGGGTGTAGGGGGTTTCGCTACAGGAGTATTGCTTCTTGACATCTGTGTAGCCAGTCACATGGAAGGCAGGGATGGGACAGATCCCACGTGACCTCTCAGGTGTCCTTTTCTTTAGGTGCAGATCTTTTTTTTTGGGTGGGCGTGGTACAGCATTGGCGGATCACAAATCCCAAGTAGCCAACATGGCTAATGATCGCTTACCATACAGGAGTATATGTTCTACATATCTGTGCAGCCAATCACATGGGAGACAGGGATGCCAGAACATGGTGCAAATACCATGTGACCATTCATAGAAACATAGAAGGTTGACGGCAGAAGGAGACCATACGGTCCATCTAGTCTGCCCTTATGTGTATACTGTATGTACTCTTTATCTTAGGATAGATGTGTGCTTATCCCAGGCATGTTTAAATTCAGTGACTGTTGATTTTTCAACTACCTCCGCTGGAAGTTTGTTCCAAGCATCTACTACTCTTTCTGTAAAATAATATTTTCTAACATTGCTCCTGATCTTCCCCCCGACTAGCTTCAGGTTGTGCCCCCTTGTTCTATCGTTAAGTTTCATCTTAAAAACACTTCCCTCCTGAACCTTATTCAATCCTTTCACATATTCAGTTGTCCTTTTCTTTAGAAGAAGACCTCATGGTGTTGGGCTTGATATTGATTTCTAAATATAGCACAGCCTTGGTGGATAAAAAAAATCACAAGTAGCCACCATGGGCATTGATCAGTAGATTACCTTACATGAGTATAGTTTCTAAATATCTGTGAAGCCAATTTGTTGGTCACATTGGAGGCAGGGATTCCAGACTAGTGCAGATTCCACATGACCATTCACATGTACTTTACTTTAGAGCAAGGGTTCCGTGGTAGTCAAGCTCCCCTCTGGTGGTACTCAAGTCCACAGGGGGTGTAAATGGGGGAACATAAAGCACAGAAGACAAGCTACTGCTCTTATAGGATGTGACAGGTCATCAAGTCAACAAGCTGCTGGAGTGCAAAAAGCATCTTATCATTGTTGGGCTTATATAGGCCCTTCACACCCAGGAAATAGTACCCCCAAAAAACAGGTTGGGAAACCCTGTTTTAGAAGATTTTTTTTTCAAGCAGGAAGGTGGGAGTAGGAAATCATGGTGCCAGGCTTTAAGTTGAATTCAATAAAGCACAGGTTTGGTGGATCAAAAATCCCAAGAAGCCAAAATGGCTAATGACCAGTAATGTTCCTTTTTTTATTTTTGTCAGTATTTCCTCATCTCATATCTGAAGCCTTCTTGTTTCCATTAACCTCATCTGAAACCAATAAGATATTGTTCTATTTTCAAAACTAGACTGGTCAAATGACATCTGATTAGCTACATCTCGACCAATGATTTTGTTCTGTAGACTTATCATTGTGCCCTCCTGTCAATCGGAACCCTCCAAAGACAAATTTAATTTTTTAATGTCCAGCTAGAAGTTGAGTATTGGCCTGGCTGTGGAGAATCCAGTAACCTTGTACAGTCAACCAGGAGCTTTTCGTCTATATTACGTTACATCTTTATCATGCTATATATATAAAAAAATAACCACCTTTCAGTCTAGGATGCCTTAGTGAAGCTTTCTTTGCTGTTCTGCTTAGAATAAGCTAATCACATCAGAAACTTTATTCTGAGGAATTTCCTTTGTTGGGACTATAATTCTAGCGTTGTCTTGGCTACACAATCTTTTAAAGACTTGCAAAACTGATGCATGGATTTTTTTATTTTTTTATTAAAAGTGCATGCAAGAAATGGTAGCGTTCAGTAGAAGACAACAAGAGCCGAATCAACGTCTCAAAGTGCCTTGTCTCATCTCGACTAGAGCCTGGAAAATGTTGCCGATCACCAAGATAACTACATTTACACTTGTCACTGGAATTCTCGTAAAACACATCAGCAGTTCATAAAGACCCTGCTGAATAGGTGAGCTGCAAAGAAGGAATCTGTGATAGCTAAGTCTAATCTCTGACACCTTTATGGTTAAGTAACTGACATCTCACAGATAAGTAGCAGGTCGCTTTCAACACCTACGTTCCTGGATAATTGAGTACATAGTCGACTTTTTTTTTTTTTTGCCTCAAGGTGTCAATGAAAACCTTTTATTTCTGGAAGTTGTGTCTGATATCAGTTTCATCTTGACTCATGAAGTCGTTATTAAAATGTTGTGTTTTATGTGATACAGTTGGCTACAAAAAGCTATTTTCAACCAACAAGCCTTTCAAGCCGATGGACAACTTAAAGGTATTATTGAGTTTTTTGTGTTGATGTAAACAGTTTGGTACTGTCATCAATCAGTTCCAGGTAATTCCATCCAAATCACCCTTCATGAATCTGGAAGAAGGGCCAAACCCAAAGTCTGGCCAGACCTGAGACTAGGCTTGTAAGGTCTTTGTCTTTCCTAGGGTTCCATATTGTGTCTTGGAAGCCGCATTACCACATTACCACCTCTTACCAGTCGAATGACCACAATAGTGAACTGGATGACTTGGTCCTGCCAGATACTTAGATGGGGTTCTGTATCTGCAAATTAAATTGGGCTAGGTCAATTTTTAAACCGATCCAAAGCATGACATATGGCCTGAAGGCTTGTCAGTGTAGGATGCCAGAACCTAGCCCATATAGCAGAGGCATATCTGAAGGGCCGTTGATTTCCTGGGATGTGTTTTCTGAAAATTGGCACTCAAAATTTCCTTCAGCAGATTGGACAGGGTTCACTATGTCCTGACATGTCCTGACAAGTACCAATGTTAACAAAATAAATAGGTTACATGCATCAAAGCACTTTAGAGGGAATACAGAATAATGCTTTAATGTTAAATAAATATACCAGACCCACCAGGCACCCCATGTAGATGCACCCCTGAACATCTCCAAGTAGCCCCTGGGGTACATGTACCACAGGTTGGGAAACAGTGCCTTAGATCACTGTTTCTCAACCTGTGGTACACGTACCCTAGGGGTACACCATGTTTTCTTGCTTCCTTCTTGCTTTGAAAATGCTACAAGGCCTGTGACATTATTTCAGTCACATGTATAATTGATCTCCTCCTTAGGGGTACTTGACAGAAAAGTTTAAGAACAACTGTCCTTGATAAAGGGAATCTAATGTCCAAATTCCCACCACCCGACCATCTCTTCATCTGGCTCAGCCCAATCTGATATTTATAAAAAACCCTCACATTCTCCACCAAGGCGCACTTGACGACCCTCAGCTGGTAACCACCAATGAGGAAAATCCTGGTGGTGCAATGCCATTTGCAAGTCAAGGCAATCAAACTTGCTGTGTTTCGCCTAAGATAGTTTGTTAATGATCCAAATAACATTCTTAGTTTAGGATACAGAGGTTAAATACTTTAGCTTTAATTAGCATCATTTATTGCCGCTTATTCTGTCGGCTCTGCCGGCATCTGTAGTAAGGAGTCCCCCCTTCTACTCCATTCTTGGTTCCTTTGCTTGCCTCCTTGACTTATGACCTGCCCAAGGGCAGACAGGGACCAAAAGTCAGTCTGGGAGTTTACTTGAGCTGCTCATCCCCACCCCTGGAGTGCTTCTGAACAAGTTCGTTAGTTTGGCAGCTGAGGCTAGAGCACTGTAGGGACTGGTCATGGGCGGGGTGGAAATGGTCATTCTTAAAGAGATGGTACTGAACATTTAGATACTGTGTATGTGTGGGAATCACCCCCACAGCCTCCAATTTTAAACATTGGAGGGACAATATGTGGGCTGGAGTGTCTGGGGGGGGACCAGTTATGGGGGATAGACTTAGGGGAGGGGGTGTTAGAAGATGAATCAATAATTCTGCCAAAGGATCTTGGTGAGGTGCCAGTCCAGGTGGCCCATAAGAAGTGCGGCCATATGTAGCGAACAGATTATAAAAATGATTTCAGTGCAGGGGCGGACTGGCCATAGGGCATACTGGGCAAATGCTTTGTAGGCCATAACCTACTATGCACTGACTGCCTGCCGATCCGGTAGATTATCAGTTCCAGCAATTCTACTTGCAAGTGGGCAGGGTGAATGGGAGCCGCTGTAGCCTGCCGGACGGAAAGCCGCCATTGAATTCCTGAAGTCCTGCAGGTGGCCAGTGCAGGGGGATAGCAGAGAGCAGGCAGCCAGGGTGGAAGTGTAGGGCCTGGGGAAGGGGGGTCTGGAATCAGCCCACCCCAATGGCAGCAAATCAGAATGCGGCGTGCCACTGCACACATGGGACAACACAGGATTACACACCCGCTCACTCCCGGTTCCCAGGTGGGCAGTCATCCACAGCACGCCTTTAAAGATAACTTTTGTGCTTTTTCTTATTGTCGGCCACATGAGCGGGACTGGAGAGGAGGACAGCAGTGGGCGAGCAGCAGTGCAGACTCCATGAGAGAGAGGTAAGCACTTTATTTTTTTTGCTAGCAAAACATCCCTGTCAGCCCCACCCCTTGCCTTGCCAATGCTTTCTATGCGATCTGGGATGCCCTGAGGGAAGTCAAGTGGCCAGATTCCAGAGCTGGCCATAGTGGGTTTTGTTCCACCTTAAAGCAGAACAAAATCCAAGAATTTGACTTTCCCAGGTTTTGTTCTGTTCCCCGAAGCAGCGGGGCTGCTGCATTTAGTTCTGCTTTAAATAGGGTCTCATTTGGCTGAGAGAGGTCATCATTTGGTTAAAGCGGACCAAAATCTCATTGACTCCAGGGTCGGCTAATTACCTCTCACGGGGGCATCCTGATCTGGGATGCTCCACTGTGTGACTCCCCGCCCTGGAATTCTTACTTGTCTGACAAGGCCACGGTGCACGCACAACCGGCGGTGGCATCATTCGCATCATCTTCTTTGGCTGTGCACATCAACGTCTGTCACAACTGTATCTCGATAGTGAAAATCCCAAGTTTGGGTCCACCTTTGATCTAATGTTTTTTTTGTTCATTGAAGACAAAAACAAAATTGTATTTGTAAACTTGTATAGGTTCAAAATGGGGGGGGAATCATAATGGGGTGATTGGGGGGGAGGGTATCCTCTGCTGCACTGCTTGTCATGGGTCGATTGGGGGAGGGTATCCTCTCCTGCACTGCTTGTTATGGGTCGATAGGGGGGAGAGTATTCTCTGCTGCACTGCTTGTTATGGGTTGATTGGGGGGCAGGTATGCTCTGCTGCATTGATTGTTATGGGACAATTGGGAGAGGGTATCCTCTGCTGCACTGCTTGTTATGGGGTGATTGAGGGGAGGGTATCCTCTGATGCCCTGCTTGTTATGGGGTGATTGGGGGGAGAGTATGCTCTGCTGCACTGCTTGTTATGGGGTGATTGGGGGGAGAGTATGCTCTGCTGCACTGCTTGTTATGGAGTGATTGGGGGGAGAGTATGCTCTGCTGCACTGCTTGTTATGGAGTGATTGGGGGGAGAGTATGCTCTGCTGCACTGCTTGTTATGGAGTGATTGGGGGGAGAGTATGCTCTGCTGCACTGCTTGCTATGGGGTGATTGGGGGGATTCCGCACACTGTTTATTAAAGGGGGGGTATTATACATATATATATTATTACACACTGCAGAAGGGTCAGTGTGACCAAAAAAGTCCTGGGATGTTTTTTTACCCCAGTCCGCCCCTGTTTACATGCATTCATTTTTTTGTATCTAATTCACTATTGTAAGAACTTTTTATGCCAACTCTTATTCTATTGACAATAAAATAAGTTATTACTTATGCTTTTAGTTCTGTAGGGACCCCATAATAGTATGCTATAAAAGAGGTTCCCAACCTTTCTTCATGAAGTACCACCTTCTAGGTTGGAACGTATGGGTTGTCGACACCTAAAAAATGTTTTCAACTGCATAATTATGGAGCAAATCAGGCTAGGGTAAAATCTAGATGGCAGCAGATCAGGTTGGTGTATAGATCCTTCTGCAACCTTTCTAAGTAACACCTGATAGGATAGTAAGTACCACCAGTGGTACCCATACCGTTTGTATGGGAAGCCCGTCCTATAATATTCCGTTCTTTATATTAAACTGAAAATGCAATTGAAGGACAACTAGTGGCTTCTCTTTGAGATATAAAATATTTTCAGTTGAAGAAAAAGAAAACACAAGCTAATAATTTATTGTATGTTCTATAGAAACCCACTTTGGTTCTGTCATAGTGACAGATTTCAGATCTTTTTGCAAGCACTTATGGTTTTAACAAAACCTTTATTTTTATAAACAGCGCTACTATAAGAGGATCGAATAGACAAGACAATGCCTTAAATGGAGGGCTTTAAAAGCTGGAATATGTCTACAAATGTTGCTTCAAGGATGTGTAATCCATAAAATGTATGAGATTGACATTATATGCTTGTTCCTGAACAAAACCATTTTCCTAATTCAGTCAGGTGACACAAAGAGCAGTAATGATCGTCAGAGGGCAATATAAAAAGAATGATGAGTTTGGTGTATCCCTTGGATGACAGTTTGGTGCCCAATCCTCAAGCTGGATCATCATAGAATGCCAAAAATCTGCCCAGGACTCTTGGGATCCTATGATGCTCCTGCCTTTAAAACCTTCTGTTGTATTGACATCTTGTGTAGGACACATGGTGGCTGTACCCAATGCTTCTTCTAAACTATCTTCTCTATCTCCTCCGTAACTATCCTTACTAACCTCTCGATGCCCAGATGCTCTTCATTTCTCCAATCATGCTCTCACATGCATGATTTCTTCAAACCTGTCCTGAAATGTTCAGTCAAACGAAGTGTCTATCCATTAAAGTCCTAAGGTGTAGAAAGTTCTTCACTCTGGATGCTCAACCCTCCTCCTCAAGGACCACCAACAGGTCAGGGTTTGCAGATCTTCTCACTGATACACAGGTGATGTAATTAGTGCTCAGTCTATAGCTCTGTCTACACACAATTACTTCACCTGTGGATCAGTGTGGAGATTGGCAAAACCTGGCCTGTTGGTAGCCCTTGAGGAGAAGAGTTGAGCATATGTGATCTACAAAGTGCCTGTTAGTGCCTACTGGCTAATCAGCCATCCTGCCCATCCCTAGTATTATATTTTAAACGTGTAGCCTTTGTCCAAGTGAGGTTAAGAAGCCTTCTAAACTCTCGAAAATGTTTGTTTTTGATGACCATGTTGTGAAGAAAATTCAGTATGACGTACAGACAAGGCTGGCGGTGATGGTCCAGTTGGATCAATGAGTTTGCAATGTAGTCATGGTGGCTCTGGACAAAGCTAAGTTTGGGTTGCACCGGCTTCTGGTTGGTTTGTTTCTCATTGGACATTGTACTTCTTCACCAGCTAGTTTTCTAGCTGGATAAATTTGCATTCATATTCTGCGTGTCCCGGAGAATTCTTGTAATTAAGTAATTTTCATCAACCTGTTTTTGTCGAGCGAAGCACAATGTACTAAACTCGAGGTATTCAAAACAAGATGACAACCAATGGACAAAGCCTTTCATCTAGTGCTGATGGGACAATGCTTATGAACCCAACTGGGCTATTGTGTGCATATGGGAAGCTCTACATATTTGATGTACTGTGCTTGTGGTGTGGTTTCTTTTTTTTCAATGTGTTGATAAATTTTATGATTTTAAAAGTAAAAAAAAATGAAATAAATACATTTCAAAAAGTTGAAATAAAGAAAGAAAACAAATGTTGTGATGCTGTGTATTTATTGCCAATAATTGTGCGTCAAGCATGTATTATTTGGCTGTCAATATATATTGGATGGAGATATTATTTATGACACACTTGTATTATGTTTTATGATCCATGCAGGAATATAATGTGTGTGTCTTTAACCTGATCATATCTAGAAATTGTTTGTAATAAAACTCAGGATGGGAGTTTTAAAACTCACACTGCTGCCTTTTTCATTGCACTGTACAATGTAACAAGCAATACTGAGTCCTGCTGTTACAATTTTAAATGTTGGCTACATCAGTTACATTGTAACAACCAGGTGAGATTATAACAATGAAACAAGGGCAGCCAGTAGGGCTGGATAATCATTGGTGTGCTGGGCCTCCAGCCCCATTATCACCCAGGGATGAAATCTACATGCTTTGTGATGTGTGGTAAGGTGGTGCAAGGGGCCGTCATTGACAGCAGGTATGTAGCACCAATGTACCTGGCATTGGTGCAGTAAAGCCGTGTAGTCTGATTTCCAGCATCAGCTGCTGGTGGCAGTTTGCTGCTGTTGCTTTAGAATAGCCGAAAGGCTAACCTGGGACGGCTTTACTGGGATGGAGTAGAGCAGGGTGGGACTCCATCCCACTACCCAGGTCCGGGTTTTGCGGGCTGTTTAAATAGCCTGGGGAATCAGCTGTGGCCTGTCCTTTGTCTAGAGCTCACATGGGAGTGAGACTCTGTGAGCCTGGCTGAAATCTCCTGTGGGGGCTGTTCATGCGGACCTGAGGCCTATTTGACTGTATACAGGACCTTTGATCAAGGACTAAAAGCTGTTTGCCTGACTGTGTCATTTATGCTGCGGTTTCCTGAAAAGGTGATGTAACCTGTATGGACATATGCTTTTGTGGATTTTTGTGTGAAATAAACACAGACTTTACTTTGAACTGTTTGCCTCCGCCTCTATACTGCTGACACCCGGTCGCCTACCAGAGCTAATCTCCACATTTGGTGTCGGATGCGGGCACAGCAGTGAGGCCGTTGCTAGGAGCAACCGACGAAAAAGTTTTTGTTTTGTGCATGTCCTATATTAAACCTGCCACGCTGCTACCTGGGACTGCAGACAAAATGGAGGCGGTCGTGAAAGCGCTCTTGGAGGCGAATCGGCAGCAGCAGGAGACCAACCAGCTGTTTTTGCAACATATTATGGCGCAGCAAGCTGCAGGTGCGCCCAAAAGTATTCCTGATGCCCGGAAAGCTGTCCGCTCGGTGCTCACAAAAATGACCCCTTCAGATGACGTTGAGACTTACCTGGCGGTGTTTGAAAAGGTGGCTGCAAGGGAGAAGTTGCCGCATGACCAGTGGGCTGATGTCATCGCTCCATTTCTGGCGTCTGGACCCCAGCAGGTGTTGTTTGATCTCCCAGAGGACCAAGCCGCTGACTACCCGACTTTGAAGGGTGAGATACTGGCCAGACTGGGGGTGAACGTGTGGGTTCGGGCTCAGCGGGTGCATCAGTGGAGCTACCAGTCGGCAGAGCCCGCCCGACCCCAGTATTATAAACTGCTGCACCTGCTGCAAAAATGGCTGCAGCCGGAGTTGTTAAGCCCCACTGCCATGTTGGACCGCTTGCTGGCGGACATTTTCTGGAGGGCTTTACCGCACCCTCTTCAGCACTGGGTTGGCCAGGTATCCCCTGACAACGCACTAGGGATGGTGGACCTAGTGGAGCGATATGAGGCCAAGCCAGGTACATTGGTGCTACATACCTGCCGTCAATGACGGCCCCTTGCACCACCTTACCACATACCCCCCCCCTTTGTTCAACCCTGAGGGGGTGGACACATGCCAAACAATGTGCTCTGGACAGGGCATACGCGTTACCCAATAATCGTCCCGCTCTGTGCTCTACTGTAAACTTGAAGTTTTGTAATGACAAGAACCATCGGGTGACCCTGGCATTCCTGTCCTTAGCCTGGCACATCCACTTGAGGGGAGAGTGGTCCGTAATCAGCCGGAACCTTCTCCCCAGCAAGTAGTAGCGAAGAGACTCCAGGGCCCATTTAATGGCCAAACACTCCCTCTCCACTATACTATACCGGGTCTCCGCGGGTGTTAATTTGCGACTCATGTAGACAACGGGGTGCTCCTCCCCGTTGACTTCCTGAGACAGTACAGCACCGAGACCTACCTCGGAGGCATCGGTCTGCATTATGAACTCCCTCTTAAAGTCGGGTGTCACCAACACCGGAGACCCACACAAGGCAAACAGTTCAAAGTAAAGTCTGTGTTTATTTCACACAAAAATCCACAAAAGCATATGTCCATACAGGTTACATCAACTTTTCAGGAAACCGCAGCATAAATGACACAGTCAGGCAAACAGCTTTTAGTCCTTGATCAAAGGTCCTGTTTACAGTCAAATAGGCCTCAGGTCCGCATGAACAGCCTCCACAGGAGATTTCAGCCAGGCTCACAGAGTCTCACTCCCATGTGAGCTCTAGACAAAGGACAGGCCACAGCTGATTCCCCAGGCTATTTAAACAGCCCGCAAAACCCGGACCTGGGTAGTGGGATGGAGTCCCACCCTGCTCTACTCCATCCCAGTAAAGCCGTCCCAGGTTAGCCTTTCGGCTATTCTAAAGCAACAGCAGCAAACTGCCACCAGCAGCTGATGCTGGAAATCAGACTACACGGCTTTACTGCACCAATGCCAGGTACATTGGTGCTACATACCTGCCGTCAATGACGGCCCCTTGCACCACCTTACCACATACGGTAGAATGGTGCATGACATCATCATTGGTGGTTAATGAAGGTGGGGGATGATGCAAGAGAGAGAAAGAGAGGGAAGCAGGAGAGAGACAATAGACAGAGCGAAACAAACATGGCAGAGAGAGTGAGAAAAAAGCGAGAAACAAGAGAGAGACACAAGAGAAGGAGGAAGAGAGAAACAGGATAAAGACACAAGACAGAGATAGACAAGAGAAACAAAAGAGCATGAGACAGGAGATAGACACAAGAGAGGCAGAAACGAGAAAAACAAGAGAAAGACTTAGAGAGAAGCGCAAGAGAGAGAGAGAGAGAGACAAGGCAGATGGACAGACAAGTGATAATATCTTGAAAGATGAGCGAGCACCTGTTGCGGAAGGACAAATGTTTCCACTGCTTACAAGACTGATACCCAGAGAGAGAGAGAGAGACAGAATGAGATACAAGAGAACAAGACAATGTGAGAGACAAGAGTTTGAGACAGGAGAGAACTGGAAGTGAGAGACAAGACAGTTATATAGGAGAGACAGAAGCGCAAGGTAATGAGAACAAGAGAGGGAGACAGGAGAGAAAGAGAGAGAGAAATTGACAAGAGCATGAGACAGGAGAGAGAGAATGAGAGACAGACAAGAGAGTGAGGCAGGAGAGAGACAGAAGCAAAAGAGAGTGAGAGACTGACAAGAGCATGAGACAGGAGAGAGAGAATGAGAGACAAGAGAGAAAGAGAGGAGAGACAGAAGTGAGAGAGAATAAGAGACAACAGAACAATACCGGATAGACAATGGAAGAGAGTTAGAATGAGTGATACAGGAGAGAGAATGAGATACAAGAGAGAGAGAGGACAGAGACAGAAGTGAGAGAATGAGAGACAAAAGAGTGAGGCAGGAGAGAGACAGAAGCGAGAGAGTGAGAGCCGAGACAGGGGAGAGGCAGAAGCAAGAGAGAATGAAAGACAAGAAAGCGAGACAGGAGAGACACATAAGTGCATGAGAGGAAGAGACAAGAGATAGACAGGAGACAGAAGCAAGGGAGACTGAGAGAAAACAGATTAAGGCAGGGGAGAGACAGAAGCAAGAAAGAGTAAGAGACAAGAGAGTGTGTCAGAATAAAGACAGAAGTGAGAGAGTGAGAGCCGAGAGAGTGAGACAGGGGAGAGACAGAAGCAAGAGAGAATAAAAAACACGAAAGCAAGACAGGAGAGAGACAGAAGTGCGTGAGAAGGAGAGACGAGGGCTAGACAAGAGACAGAAGCAAGGGAGACTGAGAGACAACAGATTGGGGCAGGAGAGAGACAGAAAAAAGAAAAAGTAAGAGACAAGAGAGTGAGACAGGAGAAAGATAAAGAAATAAGAGAGAAAGAAATAAAAGACAGAGACTGGAGAGAGGCAGAAGAGAGGCTGAGAAAACCACAAGACATGAGAGAAAGACCAATTGAAACAGGAGACAGACATGTGAAAGAGAGAGACCAGAGAGAGACAAGGACAACCCTTATCTTGTTGTGGTGGCGACTACATTGTAAAGCACTCATGCATCAACTTGATTACAATACAATCAGCTCTCAGTTGACTCAAAGCTTTTTGTGATGTGTGAGTGATCTCTCCATCATGCTGTTGCAATAGAGAGATAACCTGAAAAATGCACCGTCTGTATGTCACCAGATAGCAGAAACAGGAGCAGCAGGCAGCTCCTTCAAGGCAATGTATGTCTCATATGTAAGAGGAGTTGCCGCTGGGACAACACAGTGTTACTCACCGCTATTACTGCTGCCATCCCTGGGCAGGCATGTTATTATTATGCTCCTCCCCCATCCCACCCCTTGATTCTGATTGGTCGGCGGTGGTAACATGGACAGTGAAACAGGGCAGAGATTCATTTCTCCATGTGCCCAGGCTAACAAAATGGCACTGGGATTTGGGATGCCCTATGCTGCCAGTGTAAAGCACCATACATAAGGGGTTAAGGTTTATACTGACTTCCTCTTTAAAGGATATTTGTAGCCTACCAACCAGGTTCCCATGTTATGCATCAGCTTTACCCGCCCATAGCAGATACAACCAAAGTTCATTGACCTTCCTTCATCCTGTCATCCATGCCAGTTGGGCCACCACCATGCCAATAATGCATTAGCTGGTGATGCAGAAGCAGGTTAAGCACAACTGGGATCAGGTGGAGGGTGTTAAACAGGAACATCGGGAGAGGTAAAAAACTCCCTCAAACCCTGGACTGTCCGCCCCCTGCGGTTTCACAACTGGGGAGTGTTTACTCACCTCACCAGGGGATCCATCTGCTGGACTGAATCCCTCGGATTCTGGGCGACCTCCCGACAGGCGGGGCCATCTTGCATCACATCAGGCACTGCACGTGGCCCCTGATCTTGTGCCTGTGTAGTGCCCAGGATTGAAATGCAATGGATTGGGGTGAGGACCTGGCCCTGAAGCAGCTTTCTGCGGTGACATCCACAAGGTAAGTAGGAGCCGATTTGGGGGGGGGGGGGGGGGGGGAATCTGACCCTTTTTATTTTAGGTCTTATGTTCCTCTTTAAACACACATGATTATTTTAATATTTGCATAGGCATTATGTTTAAGCCTTACCGACACTCCCCGTCGAAGCTCCAGGATTAATGATGATTTGGGCATAGTAAGCTGCTCATATAGTCTTAGAAGGTCACATCCCTCCAAGGAATGAGACAACTGCTCATTTTCACTGCCTGGTTTAGAAGTCTAATCAGGCGGCGCTCATCAGCCATCTACATTAGGAGTCCTCTGGAAGGGCACCAAGACCGGATAATGAAGACAAACAACAAAAATCTTAAGACAACATCTCCTGATGACATTATCCTCTGCATCACCTCCTCAACGGATGGGATTGGTAGCCCCTTCCAGCGTTCCGGCAGCATAAAAATGTTTAGCTTATGTTACAGTAGTCTGTCGTTATGCCAATCGGATAGGCAACATCCTTCTAGTAAGTTTGAGGTTAAATTGCCTATGTAGCTGGCCCATGGGGTGTGCACCATAAGGCACTCACTTTAGAGACAACTCTCAGCTGGGTCAGCAGTCCTGCCAAAATTCCTTTCCCTTACCGATCTCTGCCAATGAACACACATGTTCTCATTCCTATCCTATTCCTTCTGTTTTCCTTTATTCCACTTTGCCACTGTATCCTCCTTTTCACCTTTTCTTTATCCTCCCCTCCTTCTGTTTCTCCATTACACATTCCTTCTATGTTTCACTATTTTACACAATCCTTTTTCTCCTTTCCACATTTCCTACATATTTCACTCTTTTACACATTCCCTCCATTGTTCTTTTTCTGAAGACCCTTCGTCTTTCTCTCTGTTTCACATTACATACCCCATCTTTTGCCCTTTTTCACATTCCCTCTATCTCTATCTAATGGTCGGTTTTCAGGCAGAAGTCATGAGCAGGCGTCTTAGAATCTTAGTCAGTTGGCAGGCCATGGGCATGTGGCTCAGATTTGTAGTGGGTAACCCAGGGAGAGGTCATGGGCAGGCAGCTCAGAATCATAGTTGGTTGGCAGGCAGAGGTCATAAGCGGGCGTATCAGAATCATAATCAGTTGGCAGGCCATGGTTCGTGGGCATGTGGCTCAGATTTGCAGTTGGTAATCCAGGGAGAGGTCATGGGCAGGCATCTCAGAATCATAATCAGTTGGCAGGCCATGGTTCATGGGCATGTGGCTCAGATTTGTAGTTGGTAATCCAGGGAGAGGTCATGGGCAGGCATCTCAGAATCATACAACAAATACAAGATTGTGAATCCGCGCTCGTAAACTTTTAAACTGCTTCTTACGATATATACACAACTTGTTATATGTCCATAGTGCAAGGAGAGAAATCAGAGCCCGTCACAAAAAAGCTTCCAACAATGAATCATATGCATACACAAATGTATAAATCTCCGCCGGACCAGTTCAAATGCATTTTCTATTCACCAAGTGAGATAACAAAATTCCTCACCACCTGCCACACAGTGAACGTACCAGATAGAAGTTATTAGAAAGCCTTTAATTGTAAACACCTTCAGTTTCCTTATTATTTTAATCCTTATATCCAAATAAGTATCCACTCTTCAGATCTTTATATTGCTCCTTATTAATATTCAACCTTCGTTTAGATTTGTAAAAATAGGCGTTCCTCATTTATTTGGTTTCATATGCAAAATAAAATTGTGTTTCCACACATAGCGTAATACTGTAGACACTATATGTAATGCGCAAGACTTAAAATATTCTTACCAGAATGTAGATTTAATCAGATGTTGTATAAAACAATATTAAGAGATATGTAGGTATTGATAGCTTCAGTCCTTTGTTGTCCCCTTTTACCGCATAAAGTGCGTACACAGCAGCGAGACACGTGTAGCTCCAAATCCTAGGCCCTCAGACTCGGCAAGTGTCGGCTGCTTTCGGGGGTCACGTGGTCTATTATGCTCTGCCCTGGATACTTATTTGGATATAAGGAATAAAATAATAAGGAAATTGGAGGTGTTTACAATTAAAGGCTTTCTAATAACTTCTATCTGGTATGTTCACTGTGTGGCAGGTGGTGGATACGCACATGAAAGGAATTTTGTTATCTCACTTGGTGAATAGAAAAAACTGCATTTGAACTGGCCCCACGGAGAGTTATACATTTATGTATGCATATGATCTCAGAATCATAGTTGGTTGGCAGGCAGAGGTCAAAGGCAGAGAGCTCAGAATCGGAACTGGTTGGCAGTCAGAGATAGTGGGCATGCAGCTAGAATCGTAGTCGATAATTCAAGCAGGTTGTTCACAGGCAACTCAGAATCTTGGCCAGTAGGGAGACAGAGGTCATGAGCAGATGGCTATGAATCATAGTTGGAGGTTGTGGGCAGGGGGCTCAGAATTGTAATCGGTTGGCAGAGTTTAAAGGCAGGCATCCTAGAATTGTTGTCGGTAAGCCAGGCAGAGGTTGTTGGCAACCAACTCAAAATCCTGGTCAGTTGGCAGCCGGAGGTCAAGGGCAGGATGCTCAGAATCATATTGAGTATTCCAGGAAGAGGTCGTGGACAGGTGGCTCAGAATCATAGTGGGTAATCCAGGAAGAGGTCATGGGCCGGCAGATGAGAATCATAGTGGGTAGTCCAGGAAGAGTTCATGGGCATGTGGCTCAGAATCATAGTCGTTAATCCAGGAAGAGGCCATGGGCAGGTGGCTCAGAATCATAGTGGGTAATCCAGGAAGAGGTCATGGGCCGGCAGATGAGAATCATAGTGGGTAGTCCAGAAAGAGGACATGGGCCGGCAGCAATAGTAAATCAAAAGAAAGGCGAACAACCCAGGTTTGAAATGCAAAATAGTATGGGAAATTTAATAGGGATGATATACACAAGTGTTCAATATACATAGGACACTGCAATTGTACAAAGTGTAGTAAAATATAATGACCGCTAGGTGGCGAATATTATGTCGTCGACATGCATAGAGTCACATGCACATAGGTTCAGTTGAACAGAGAAAGTTCTGAGCAAAGACATGGATTAATTAGCATTACTAGCATAGCTATTGTGCATTTACCCCTAAGTTCCAATTGCTATCACAGATCGGCATATCAAACCAGAAATACAGTACAAGATGTATAACAGAATAGAGTCTTACAAGCAGCGCCAGGAAGTGAACCCTCAACGTTTCGGCTGTCTGGGTCTTTGTCAAGAGGGAGCGGTACCAGTTTCGCACAAGCAGGTTGCTTAAATACCCTGTAATGATCTCCAGTGTGTAAGATGGCGGGGGCAGGAGCGCACGCTCGGGCGCTGATTGCCTCCATCATCTGTGACGTTGCAGTCCGTCCTGACCAGTAACCAAATGGTGTTGTAAAATGCACCAATCAGTGACTGGTGCGCAGGGCGGGCTGCCACATCACCAGCTTTCGCGGGTAGCTTTGTCCAATAGAGTACAAGGGGGCGATGGTGAACCAGTTGTGACACTAGGTTCCTAACCAGAAACATGGCCGCTGTCGTAGCGGCATCACAGGAAGTAGCAGGCTAGGGCGTCATTTGATTAACAGGATGTGGGGCGGGACTACACTGTGTATGTCCAACATAGAAACCAAAAAGATAGCGTCAACGAGCAGCGCAAGCCACTGTGGTGAGAAGCGTTCTGCATCCAGTCCGGTCAGTAAATGAATAGTAGAATGTTATTCCTCTTTTTATTAATTGATCACAGTCCCTATGCTTAATAATAGGGACTTCACCCCTTTGTCACCCATTACTGTAATTTAGACCCTATGATATTTAATAGGGACTATATAGTCCCCTTTCCCCTTTTTCCTCTAGTCTCTTGTGGTCTGCTCTCTGATGTCTCATTGGCTCATTCTTACTTGCATTCTCGCAGTTGGTAAATAAGGACCCTTCCACCCATGATATTGCGCTATTATGTATGTCACTGACTACATTCCCCATTGGCACGTGGTCAGTTTTTTAACCAGTTTTAATCCACCAACCATCGGCCCAGACAGCCGAAACATTGAGGCTTTACTTCCTGGCGCTGCTTGTAAGACTCTATTCTGTTATACATCTTGTACTGTATTTCTGGTTTGATATGCCGATCTATGATAGCAATTGGAACTTAGGGGTAAATGCACAATAGCTATGCTAGTAATGCTAATTAATCCATGTCTTTGCTCAGAACTTTCTCTGTTCAACTGAACCTATGTGCATGTGCACAATGTACTCTATGCATGTCGACAACATAATATGCGCCACCTAGCGGTCATTATATTTTACTACACTTTGTACAATTGCACTGTCCTATGTATATTGAACACTTGTGTATATCATCCCTATTAAATTTCATATACTATTTTGCATTTCAAACCTGGGTTGTTCACCTTTCTTTCGATTTACTATTGCTGTATTATATCCTGTGTGGTAGAACACAGGAGGGAAAGACAGAACACCATACGCATTTGACTGATCTTCCTCGCCCTTTCTTCTGTTTTGGTGTGCTTCAACCTTTTCCAATTTTTTGATTGACATGGGCAGGCAGCTCGGAATAAAAGTGGGTAATCTAGAAAGAAGTCATGGGCAGGCAGATCACAATCATATTGGGTAATCCAGGAAGAGGACATGTGGCTCAGAATTGTAGTCTGGTAATCTAGATAAAGGTCATGGGCAGGAAACAAATCATCATGGTCGAGGAATAAGCAAAGGTCATAAACTAAAGGGGGATTTAAAGGAACAGGGAAAAAGTTATCAACAAGTGATTTTCTGGAGCCATCTTAGTGCCTGAGGTTTCGCAATAGCCATATAGCCCCATACATGGTCAGGGTCTAAAGTGCTAATAGCCATGTTATTGGTATTTGGTAAATTGCAGGTCTTCCTATCATACTAGGACTTGTCTTTCCACCACCAACAAATGATTTCTGTGAGGGCTGACATAGATGGGGCCTTGAACAGCGTTATGTGGTCTGTTATCACTCCAAGTCCTCTGCTCTCCCCGTTGAGCCACCTGCCGTAGCGCTTGTATGGATTTGTAGTGTTTATGTGGCTTTCTTTTGGTTCTGTTTCATGTTCACTGCCCTGTCAAAGATGTGTAATTTCCTCCTTTGTCTTCTATATAAATGTATATGTGTAGACCGGCCACCGGGCCGCATCATTGGCTGAAGTGTACTAGTGCTCTCCAGACTTCTGAACTCTGTTGTCTGTCCTGGAGGCCCATGCTATTTTTTGCCTGTACTGGGACCTAGGCCCTCTGTTGTCTGCACCGTGACCCACATCCTCCATTGTCTGAGCTGGTCCTAGGCCATCCACTAGCTCCCTGGCTAGCTCCTGTCCACTGATTCTCTAGTGTGTCTGCTTCACTCTGTACCACAACTCTGTTTTCCCTTTCCCAAATCTGTGACCACCACCATTGTCTGTACTTAGGCCTATATCTTCCATTTTCTGTACTGGGCCCATGCCCTCCATTGTCTGCTAGGCTTCGGCCATCCACTAGCCCCCCAAGCAGTTCCCTTCCACTGATACCTGCTACTGTAGTCTGTCTGCTTTGCTGTGTAACTCTTTTTTTCCTTCCTAAGTCTGTGACCACCACAGTTATCTGTCCTGGGGCCTATGCCCTCTATTATCTGTGCTGGGGCCCAGGCCCTCAGTTGTTTTGTCTGTACTGGGGCCCATGCCCTCTATCATCTGTGCTAGGCTTAGACCATCCTTTAACCTACCAAGTGGCTCCCTTCCACAAATATTGGCTACTGTAGTCTGCCTGCTTTCCTGTATACCTCTGTTTTCCTTTTCCCAAGTCTACGACAACCGCAGGACTGTGGGGCCTAGTGTACCTTCTACCTTCATGGGCTCTACTGAAGATGTGGGTTGGTTACAGATTCTCTGTTGAGTACTGTACTTCCCATGCCCTAGGCAGTGGTCGTCTTGCAACTTTGACTCATGTGCATATGTTCCCAGCTTTCCACTCCGCTCACCTGTTCCCAGCACATGACATCAACCACTTTCTGACTTGTGCCTGTAGCCTCCTGAAGACATCCATTAGTTACCATTGGGGGAGGAATTCTTGGCTGGGAGCCGCATAAGTCTCCCCAGTACCCATACCTAAAATAGAAAATTCCCAAACTGCCACGAATGCCTTGCAGTATATAATCAACCCAGTCCTGACAATTTCCTCTTAAAAGCAGAAGTTCTTGATTTCCACCATGAATTATGTTCTATTTAATTTTAATGTGATTTAAAATGCCAGCAGCCAAGTCAAAGATGATATTTCAGTTTAGGATTTATTATGGTAAAAAAAAAAATAGTATTAAAATCTCACACCCCCCTCCTTAAACCTGTCATTGCAACAATTAGAAGGTAATTACTGCTTTTCGAAGGCTCGCCGTCTTGTTCTATCTGTCACGTTCATCATCAAGTCTTTCAGAATGTTTTATTATTGTTGCCTCCGTTCTGGAAAGCCATCGAGCATTTTGAAAAGGCTTAAAATGTGCAACAACATTGCTCAAATGTACAAAATTTTATAGGCTATTGTGTGTTGGTTGAATAATGTTTGACAGCTTTAACAGAACAGAGAATGTCAATGGCTTTGTAGGGAAATGAAGTCATATTTCTGCCAATCTTCTTTCAGTTTTTATGACATTTTACTCAAAAAAATACATTATTAGACATGCTTTGTTGTAGCAAGTTTTGTCACAATTTGGGTGAAATTTTGTTAGCAGACCAAAGGGTTGGAGTGGGTGGAAGAGTAAAATGATTAAGACTCAAAATATGGCAACTGACTTATTGTTGTCACTGGGCCACTGGAGACTGTTAGAAAAAAGGAGGTTATAGCAAAATTCATTCAATAGCTTTATATTGAACATAAGTAGAATTTCACTTAATTTTGGTGACCTGTCAAAAAAGGACATGTGGGGGGGGGGGGGGGGGGTAGCACAATAGATGAGTCTGAGTATGCAAGGATGAGGGAAAGGGTCAGCACGTTATTTAGATGAGTCGAAGTCTCCAAGACATGTGGGGGCATCGCACTTCTTCTTCAAAGTTGTTCCTTTCAACTTTGTATCTGTGATGCCTGCCCTCCGACTTCAGAGGCTATTCCTCTGAACCTTGCATGTATATTGCCTGTCCCCAACCCTGGCTGTTCCTCTTGACTTTTGTATCTAAGCTTTTGGCAGTTGATCTTAATGGTATCTCCTTGACCTTGCGCCTATGTTGTTAGTCCCTCACCTTGACTGTTCCTCTCAACTCTATCTGCCTTCTTGACCTTGGGTGTTACTTTCAACTTTGCATTTGCATTGCCTACTCTGGACCTCAGTGGTTCCTCTTAATTTTGCATCTTTACTGCCTGCTGCTGATTTTGATTGGTCCTCTGGATTATGCATTTACGCTGCCTGATTCTGATCTTGGCAGGTCCTCTACAGTACTACAGTACAGGACTATGTACCTATGCTATCTGCTTTGGACCCCTGTGGTTCCTCTTGACTTTGCAACTATGTTGACTGCTGTTGATCTTGGCAGGTCTACTGGACAATATAGTCAATTCACAGCCTTCTATATTTGTTTTTGTGCCTGTCTGTTACATGCATTCTTTGTTGTTAATACAAGCCTTTGAATGATTCAGAGCCTTCAACTTTGTTCTGCCTTCAGTGTTGCATACTCTGTTACTTTCAACTTTGCATTTGCATTGCCTACTCTGGACCTCAGTGGTTCCTCTTAATTTTGCATCTTTACTGCCTGCTGCTGATTTTGATTGGTCCTCTGGATTATGCATTTACGCTGCCTGATTCTGATCTTGGCAGGTCCTCTACAGTACTACAGTACAGGACTATGTACCTATGCTATCTGCTTTGGACCCCTGTGGTTCCTCTTGACTTTGCAACTATGTTGACTGCTGTTGATCTTGGCAGGTCTACTGGACAATATAGTCAATTCACAGCCTTCTATATTTGTTTTTGTGCCTGTCTGTTACATGCATTCTTTGTTGTTAATACAAGCTTTTGAATGATTCAGAGCCTTCAACTTTGTTCTGCCTTCAGTGTTGCATAAGCCAGCGAAAGTGGTATACATACAGCTTTCGTGGCTTACGCTGTGTTCACTTCTCTCCAGTGAAGTCCTACTAGTTCACTTCGGAAAAGAGATGTTTTCTCCCTCAATTTAATATGTTCATTCCGTTTTTGTACACATTTCCATAATATGTATGCATACTCTGGCTTTTACGCATATGAGAGCTTCTCATTTTTAGTGTTTTCCATTCTTCAGCCCCTGGCATTCGTTTACTTTGCTGTGCTAAGTGTCTTCTACTCATAAGTGCTTACCTCTACCCATCCTTTTCTCTAGCATTGCTCCTTCTCCTTGCTTGGTCTTAGTTTATGATGTCCCATCTAGAGATGAGCGAACTTTTGAAAAATTCGATTCGACTGATTCGCCGAATTTTCCGACAAAAATCGTTTCGACCCGAATAAATTCGCGACGAATCGCTATTAAAAACGGCTATTTCTGAGCCTCCTAGAGCCTCAATAGGGTTGTAAACCATTCAGCCTTGCTGTAACACGCACAGGATGCGTGCTGGGTTAGTTAAATAATACTTTGAAGAAATATCACATGCAGATCAGAGGCATCGCTAATAGAATCGCAGAGCGGCACAATTGCAGAGAGTTGAAGTGGCATCACTATGAGGGGCAGAAGAAGCCCAAATATACACTGGAGTTGGCCTCAGGAGCCCAAAAATTGGATGAATCACACCCTGGAGTTGGCAGAAGTTGGCAGCAGCAGCAGCAGGAGCCCAAATATACACTGGAGTTGGCTTCAGGAGCCCAAAAATTGGATGAATCACACCCTGGAGTTGGCAGGAGTTGACAGTAGCAGCAGCAGGAGCCCAAATATACACTGGAGTTGGCTTCAGGAGCCCAAAAATTGGATGAATCACACCCTGGAGTTGGCAGGAGTTGACAGTAGCAGCAGCAGGAGCCCAAATATACACTGGAGTTGGCTTCAGGAGCCCAAAAGTTGGATGAATCACACCCTGGAGTTGGCAGGAGTTGACAGTAGCAGCAGCAGGAGCCCAAATATACACTGGAGTTGGCTTCAGGAGCCCAAAAATTGGATGAATCACACCCTGGAGTTGGCAGGAGTTGACAGCAGCAGCAGCAGGAGCCCAAATATACACTGGAGTTGGCCTCAGGAGCCCAAAAATTGGATGAATCACACCCTGGAGTTGGCAGAAGTTGGCAGCAGCAGCAGCAGGAGCCCAAATATACACTGGAGTTGGCTTCAGGAGCCCAAAAATTGGATGAATCACACCCTGGAGTTGGCAGGAGTTGACAGTAGCAGCAGCAGGAGCCCAAATATACACTGGAGTTGGCTTCGGGAGCCCAAAAATTGGATGAATCACACCCTGGAGTTGGCAGGAGTTGACAGCAGCAGCAGCAGGAGCCCAAATATACACTGGAGTTGGCCTCAGGAGCCCAAAAATTGGATGAATCACACCCTGGAGTTGGCAGAAGTTGGCAGCAGCAGCAGCAGGAGCCCAAATATACACTGGAGTTGGCTTCAGGAGCCCAAAAATTGGATGAATCACACCCTGGAGTTGGCAGGAGTTGACAGTAGCAGCAGCAGGAGCCCAAATATACACTGGAGTTGGCTTCAGGAGCCCAAAAATTGGATGAATCACACCCTGGAGTTGGCAGAAGTTGGCAGCAGCAGCAGCAGGAGCCCAAATATACACTGGAGTTGGCTTCAGGAGCCCAAAAATTGGATGAATCACACCCTGGAGTTGGCAGAAGTTGGCAGCAGCAGCAGCAGGAGCCCAAATATACACTGGAGTTGGCCTCAGGAGCCCAAAAATTGGATGAATCACACCCTGGAGTTGGCAGCAGCAGCAGGAGCCCAAACATTACTTTAAAGAGACCCTGGGGTTGGCTTCAGGAGCCCAAAAATTGGATGAATCACACCCTGGAGTTGGCAGAAGTTGGCAGCAGCAGCAGCAGGAGCCCAAATATACACTGGAGTTGGCCTCAGGAGCCCAAAAATTGGATGAATCACACCCTGGAGTTGGCAGCAGCAGCAGGAGCCCAAACATTACTTTAAAGAGACCCTGGGGCTGGCTTCAGGAGCCCAAAAATTGGATGAATCACACCCTGGAGTTGGCAGAAGTTGACAGTAGCAGCAGCAGGAGCCCAAATATACACTGGAGTTGGCTTCAGGAGCCCAAAAATTGGATGAATCACACCCTGGAGTTGGCAGGAGTTGACAGTAGCAGCAGCAGGAGCCCAAATATACACTGGAGTTGGCTTCAGGAGCCCAAAAATTGGATGAATCACACCCTGGAGTTGGCAGGAGTTGACAGCAGCAGCAGCAGGAGCCCAAATATACACTGGAGTTGGCCTCAGGAGCCCAAAAATTGGATGAATCACACCCTGGAGTTGGCAGAAGTTGGCAGCAGCAGCAGCAGGAGCCCAAATATACACTGGAGTTGGCTTCAGGAGCCCAAAAATTGGATGAATCACACCCTGGAGTTGGCAGGAGTTGACAGTAGCAGCAGCAGGAGCCCAAATATACACTGGAGTTGGCTTCAGGAGCCCAAAAATTGGATGAATCACACCCTGGAGTTGGCAGAATTTGGCAGCAGCAGCAGCAGGAGCCCAAATATACACTGGAGTTGGCTTCAGGAGCCCAAAAATTGGATGAATCACACCCTGGAGTTGGCAGGAGTTGACAGTAGCAGCAGCAGGAGCCCAAATATACACTGGAGTTGGCTTCAGGAGCCCAAAAATTGGATGAATCACACCCTGGAGTTGGCAGAAGTTGGCAGCAGCAGCAGCAGGAGCCCAAATATACACTGGAGTTGGCTTCAGGAGCCCAAAAATTGGATGAATCACACCCTGGAGTTGGCAGGAGTTGACAGTAGCAGCAGCAGGAGCCCAAATATACACTGGAGTTGGCTTCAGGAGCCCAAAAATTGGATTAATCACACCCTGGAGTTGGCAGAAGTTGGCAGCAGCAGCAGCAGGAGCCCAAATATACACTGGAGTTGGCTTCAGGAGCCCAAAAATTGGATGAATCACACCCTGGAGTTGGCAGAAGTTGGCAGCAGCAGCAGCAGGAGCCCAAATATACACTGGAGTTGGCCTCAGGAGCCCAAAAATTGGATGAATCACACCCTGGAGTTGGCAGCAGCAGCAGGAGCCCAAACATTACTTTAAAGAGACCCTGGGGTTGGCTTCAGGAGCCCAAAAATTGGATGAATCACACCCTGGAGTTGGCAGAAGTTGGCAGCAGCAGCAGCAGGAGCCCAAATATACACTGGAGTTGGCCTCAGGAGCCCAAAAATTGGATGAATCACACCCTGGAGTTGGCAGCAGCAGCAGGAGCCCAAACATTACTTTAAAGAGACCCTGGGGTTGGCTTCAGGAGCCCAAAAATTGGATGAATCACACCCTGGAGTTGGCAGAAGTTGGCAGCAGCAGCAGCAGGAGCCCAAATATACACTGGAGTTGGCTTCAGGAGCCCAAAAATTGGATGAATCACACCCTGGAGTTGGCAGAAGTTGGCAGCAGCAGCAGCAGGAGCCCAAATATACACTGGAGTTGGCCTCAGTAGCCCAAAAATTGGATGAATCACACCCTGGAGTTGGCAGCAGCAGCAGGAGCCCAAACATTACTTTAAAGAGACCCTGGGGTTGGCTTCAGGAGCCCAAAAATTGGATGAATCACACCCTGGAGTTGGCAGAAGTTGGCAGCAGCAGCAGCAGGAGCCCAAATATACACTGGAGTTGGCCTCAGGAGCCCAAAAATTGGATGAATCACACCCTGGAGTTGGCAGCAGCAGCAGGAGCCCAAACATTACTTTAAAGAGACCCTGGGGTTGGCTTCAGGAGCCCAAAAATTGGATGAATCACACCCTGGAGTTGGCAGAAGTTGGCAGCAGCAGCAGCAGGAGCCCAAATATACACTGGAGTTGGCCTCAGGAGCCCAAAAATTGGATGAATCACACCCTGGAGTTGGCAGCAGCAGCAGGAGCCCAAACATTACTTTAAAGAGACCCTGGGGTTGGCTTCAGGAGCCCAAAAATTGGATGAATCACACCCTGGAGTTGGCAGAAGTTGACAGTAGCAGCAGCAGGAGCCCAAATATACACTGGAGTTGGCTTCAGGAGCCCAAAAATTGGATGAATCACACCCTGGAGTTGGCAGGAGTTGACAGTAGCAGCAGCAGGAGCCCAAATATACACTGGAGTTGGCTTCAGGAGCCCAAAAATTGGATGAATCACACCCTGGAGTTGGCAGAAGTTGGCAGCAGCAGCAGCAGGAGCCCAAATATACACTGGAGTTGGCTTCAGGAGCCCAAAAATTGGATGAATCACACCCTGGAGTTGGCAGGAGTTGACAGTAGCAGCAGCAGGAGCCCAAATATACACTGGAGTTGGCTTCAGGAGCCCAAAAATTGGATGAATCACACCCTGGAGTTGGCAGGAGTTGACAGTAGCAGCAGCAGGAGCCCAAATATACACTGGAGTTGGCTTCAGGAGCCCAAAAATTGGATGAATCACACCCTGGAGTTGGCAGGAGTTGACAGTAGCAGCAGCAGGAGCCCAAATATACACTGGAGTTGGCTTCAGGAGCCCAAAAATTGGATGAATCACACCCTGGAGTTGGCAGGAGTTGACAGCAGCAGCAGCAGGAGCCCAAATATACACTGGAGTTGGCTTCAGGAGCCCAAAAATTGGATGAATCACACCCTGGAGTTGGCAGGAGTTGACAGTAGCAGCAGCAGGAGCCCAAAAAATGGCCTAAAGACATAAATATGTTTTGCACCATTTGGAAAGTGTAAAACGTGGCACCATGCTGAATCTAGTCGCATGCATCAGGCATTGGTGGGTGGAAATCCTGGCTGATCCATCCCTGATTCATTTTGACAAAGGTGAGTCTCTCCACATTTTTAGTTGACAGACGAGTTCTCCTCGCCGTAACTATGGCCCCCGCCGCACTAAACACCCGCTCAGATGGCACGCTACTTGCCGGGCAGGACAGCTTTTCCAGGGCAAACTCTGCTAGTTGCGGCCACAAATCAAGTTTGGCTGCCCAGAAGTCCAGCGGATCCTCAAGGTGTGTTGGCATGGTCATGTCAAAGTATGACATGACCTGCTGGTTCAGGTCCTGCTCCAGGTCTTCCTGCTGCTCATGAGTAGCCTCACTATGCGGGTGTAGAAAGCTACTCATTAGCGACTGAAGACTGAGGCTGCTGCTGCTGATGGAGCTTCTGCTGCTGCTGCTGCCAACCCCCCCAGCGGCCATGGCAGTGGAAGGTGAGCGCAGAGGTCCCCTCGAGTCAGACCTGCGAGAGTATGGACCATGGCGCAGATAGGCATCGGCCAACTGCCTACGTAGAATGTCTTTGTAGTAGTTGAGTTTGTCCTCCCTCTCGGTGGGTTTAAAAAATGCCCCCATTTTGTGCCGGAAGCGAGGGTCCAATAAGGTGGACAGCCAGAAGTCATCCCGCCGACAGATGGAAACAATTCTGGGGCCACTACGCAAGCATGTGAGCATGCTTCGTGCCATTTGCGCAAGTGACTCGGATGGACTACCTGTCTCCATCTCCACTGCATACTGCCACGGTGTGCCCGGGTCCTCTGTCTCTCCTTCCTCAAAAACCTCTAGCTCCTCTGGCTGCTCCTGCTCCTCCTCTCCTGTCCGCTGACTAGATAAACCAGCCATTTCGCCAAGCCTAAACTGTGTTTCGCTGGGCAACTCCTCCTCCTCCTCTTCCTCCTCCTCCTCCTCCAGTTCAGCTCCAACGGGGTTCATGTGGCCGTAAGATGTAAACGCCATGTCTCCAGTGCCCTGACCAGCCATGGTTTCCAACATGTGCTGTAGTACATGAAGCAGTGGAATCACGTCGTTCATCCCGTAATCCTGCCGACTGACAAATTAATGGCTTCCTCAAAGGGCCTGAGCAAACGGCAGGTGTCACGTATGAGCTGCCACTGGTTGACATTGAAGTTACACAGGGGAGTCCCCCTATCTGCTTGGATCATCAGGAAATCCGTGATGGCTTTTCTCTGTTCATATAATCGGTCCAACATGTGAAGGGTGGAATTCCAACGGGTGGAAACATCGCAAATCAGACTATGTTGGGGGATACCATTCTGACGCTGTAGCTCAAGAAGGGTGTGTTTGGCGGTGTAGGAGTGGCTGAAGTGCATGCAAAGTTTCCGTGAAGTTGTTAGGATGTCCTGCAGATGGGGGGAACACTTCAGAAACCGCTTGACAACCAGATTGAAGACGTGAGCCATGCAGGGGGCATGGGTCAGGCTTCCTTGGTGCAGCGCAGACAAAATGTTCTTCCCATTGTCGGTAACCATGATTCCCATTTTAAGTTTTCTCTGAGTAAGCCATGTTTGGATTTCCTGATGAATACATTTAAGCAGTTCCTCCCCTGTGTGACTCCGTTCGCCAAGACAAACCATGTGAAGCACTGCGTGACACCTCCGTGCCCTGCACACATGGTAGACTGGAGGGGCACTGAGACTTGAGCCTACAGTGGAGGGTGAGGAGATGGCGGAGGATGAGGAGGCCGAGTCGCACGGTGTCACAGGCCCAATGGGCAGAGAGCGCGGAGGCCGAAGCGGCGTGACCTGTCCAAGTTGCTGCTGCAAAGGGACCACATTCACCCAGTGGGCCGTAAACGACATGTACTGCCCCTGACCGTAGTTACAGCTCCAGATGTCGGCGCTGCCATGTATTTTGCTACACACCGACAGGCTCAAGGACTGGCCCACCTTCTGTTCAACAAAAGTGTGCAGCGCTGGTACTGCCTTCTTGGCAAAGAAATGACGGCTTGGGACTCTCCACCTCGGCTCGGCACAAGCCATCAGTTCTCTGAAAGGTGCAGATTCCACCACCTGAAAAGGGAGCGACTGCAGCACCAGCAACTTGGACAGGAGCACATTCAGCTTCTGCGCCGTAGGATGAGTGGGCGCATACTGCTGTCTCTTGGACATGGCTTCGCTGATGGATTGCTGGCGGGATGCATGACTTGGAGGAGGAGGAGGAGGAGCAGGAGCGACAGAGGATGGGTATGACGCACAGCTGCCTTCGGCTGAGGTGCTGGAGCCTTGGCTGGCAGAAATTGGGAGCTCACTTGGTGAGGAAGCAGACTGGACCACCCCTTGGGAGCCTCGGTTCTCCCAGGTCGTTTTATGGTGACGCATCATATGTTGACGCAGGGCCGTGGTGCCAACATTTGGACCCTGGCCACGCTTCACCTTTTGCCTACATATCTTGCATGTGGCCATGTTACCCTCCTGCGGATGCCTCAGGAAAAACTGCCACACTGCCGAGTAGCTACTTTTCCCACCCCCTGGCCTCACTGATTCACTGCTGCTGTTGCCAACTCCAGGAACCCCTGCTCCACTACCTCCCGATAAGGTAGACTGCCGCACAGCAGGTGCTCTACCCCGGCCCCGGCCCCGGCCGGCTCCAGCCTTTGGAATTGTGCCCCCATGCTGACTGCTACCACCTTGCTGCCTCAGCTGCTGACTCCGGGGCAACCTGCGCCCCTCTTCTCCTGATGATGACGATGAAGCCCCTTCATCACCCGGCTCCCAAGTGCGATCGGCTTCATCGTCATCATCATCATCACCGAGTTGTGGCTGTACGTCACTGATGTTCGTGGATTCGTCAACAGTGTCTGGCGCAGGAGCTGGAACGCTCGCAGCACCCACGACACTGTCCACATCACTATCCGTCTGCCTAGCTAGAGAAGCCACCTCCATTTCTTGGCTGGGCAGTAGCTGCTGACTGTCCTCTATCTGATGGTCCTCCTCACTAAAGAGTGGAGCTGAACCCAAAGCATAGGATACGTCGCTGGGGGAGGGAACGGCGTAGGACAGAGGCAATGGGAGGACAGGGACTGCTCTCGGGGCATGCCAACTCAGGGTTGTGTCAGAGGAACCTACCGACCCTAGACTGGGGGTCTCAGACGTAAGTTGTGATGATGTTGTTGATGAGCGCGTCAACCAATCTACCACGGCAGATGCGTTACTGGTGGAGACCCGACCGCTAGCAGATACTGGCAGATTAGGTCTCTCAGCGTGACTCCTGCTGCTACTGGCCCCCAGTCTGATGCGAGCTCTGCCTGCGGAATCTTGGCCTCTGCCACTCCTCTTTTCACTTCCAGGCACTTGTCTGCCCGACATAGTCTAACTGGCGTGGGAGTAGGTGATATTTTAAGATCCCCCGGGCAGCGGTGGGTCTATATGAAACAGAATATAATGCACACCAAAAGTGAGCAGTAACACTCAGCCTCCAACAGGCCTGCTTAGTGTAAATAAGAGAGCTGCTTAGTGTAAATAAAGAGGGGTATGCTATGTTACAGAATGGGATGCCTCAACAGAAGTGCACCTGGCAGGCAGCAGTAAGCCTATGCCCAGCAAAAGTGTCTTATAATATAAATATAATAAGAGCAAATGCTTATATGGTCTTAAACAGAGGCTGCTTTAGTCACAGAATGGGATGCCCCCAAAAAAGATCCAGTAGTACTATGCCCAGAAAAAGTGTCTTTATCAGGCTAATTTCAAATATGATAAGAGCAAATGCGTATATGGTCTTAAACAGAGGCTGCTTTAGTCACAGAATGGGATGCCCTGGCAGGGACAAGTAGTGCTATGCCCAGCAAAAGTGTCTTTATCAGGATAATTTCAAATATGATAAGAGCAAATGCTTATACGGTCTTAAACAGAGGCTGCTTTAGTCACAGAATGGGATGCCCCAACAGAAGTGGACCTGGCAGGGTCCAGTAGTGCTATGCCCAGCAAAAGTGTCTTTATCAGGCCTAATTTCAAATATGATAAGAGCAAATGCTTATATGGTCTTAAACAGAGGCTGCTTTAGTCACAGAATGGGATGCCCCAACAGGAATGGACCTGGCAGGGTCCAGTAGTGCTTTGCCCAGCAAAAGTGTCTTTATCAGGCCTAATTTCAAATATGATAAGAGCAAATGCTTATATGGTCTTAAACAGAGGCTGCTTTAGTCACAGAATGGGATGCCCCAACAGGAATGGACCTGGCAGGGTCCAGTAGTGCTTTGCCCAGCAAAAGTGTCTTTATCAGGCCTAATTTCAAATATGATAAGAGCAAATGGTTATATGGTCTTAAACAGAGGCTGCTTTAGTTACAGAATGGGATGCCCCAACAGAAGTGGACCTGGCAGGGTCCAGTAGTGCTATGCCCAGCAAAAGTGTCTTTATCAGGCCTAATTTCAAATATGATAAGAGCAAATGGTTATATGGTCTTAAACAGAGGCTGCTTTAGTCACAGAATGGGATGCCCCAACAGGAATGGACCTGGCAGGGTCCAGTAGTGCTTTGCCCAGCAAAAGTGTCTTTATCAGGCCTAATTTCAAATATGATAAGTGAAAATGGTTATACGGTCTTAAACAGAGGCTGCTGTAGTCACAGAATGGGATGCCCCAACAGAAGTGGACCTGGCAGGGTCCAGTAGTGCTATGCCCAGCAAAAGTGTCTTTATCAGGCCTAATTTCAAATATGATAAGAGCAAATGCTTATATGGTCTTAAACAGAGGCTGCTTTAGTCACAGAATGGGATGCCCCAACAGGAATGGACCTGGCAGGGTCCAGTAGTGCTTTGCCCAGCAAAAGTGTCTTTATCAGGCCTAATTTCAAATATGATAAGTGAAAATGGTTATACGGTCTTAAACAGAGGCTGCTGTAGTCACAGAATGGGATGCCCCAACAGAAGTGGACCTGGCAGGGTCCAGTAGTGCTATGCCCAGCAAAAGTGTCTTTATCAGGCCTAATTTCAAATATGATAAGAGCAAATGGTTATATGGTCTTAAACAGAGGCTGCTTTAGTCACAGAATGGGATGCCCCAACAGAAGTGGACCTGGCAGGGTCCAGTAGTGCTATGCCCAGCAAAAGTGTCTTTATCAGGCCTAATTTCAAATATGATAAGAGCAAATGCTTATATGGTCTTAAACAGAGGCTGCTTTAGTCACAGAATGGGATGCCCCAACAGGAATGGACCTGGCAGGGTCCAGTAGTGCTTTGCCCAGCAAAAGTGTCTTTATCAGGCCTAATTTCAAATATGATAAGAGCAAATGGTTATATGGTCTTAAACAGAGGCTGCTTTAGTCACAGAATGGGATGCCCCAACAGAAGTGGACCTGGCAGGGTCCAGTAGTGCTATGCCCAGCAAAAGTGTCTTTATCAGGCCTAATTTCAAATATGATAAGAGCAAATGGTTATATGGTCTTAAACAGAGGCTGCTTTAGTCACAGAATGGGATGCCCCAACAGAAGTGGACCTGGCAGGGTCCAGTAGTGCTATGCCCAGCAAAAGTGTCTTTATCAGGCCTAATTTCAAATATGATAAGAGCAAATGCTTATATGGTCTTAAACAGAGGCTGCTTTAGTCACAGAATGGGATGCCCCAACAGGAATGGACCTGGCAGGGTCCAGTAGTGCTTTGCCCAGCAAAAGTGTCTTTATCAGGCCTAATTTCAAATATGATAAGAGCAAATGGTTATATGGTCTTAAACAGAGGCTGCTTTAGTCACAGAATGGGATGCCCCAACAGGAATGGACCTGGCAGGGTCCAGTAGTGCTTTGCCCAGCAAAAGTGTCTTTATCAGGCCTAATTTCAAATATGATAAGTGAAAATGGTTATACGGTCTTAAACAGAGGCTGCTGTAGTCACAGAATGGGATGCCCCAACAGAAGTGGACCTGGCAGGGTCCAGTAGTGCTATGCCCAGCAAAAGTGTCTTTATCAGGCCTAATTTCAAATATGATAAGAGCAAATGCTTATATGGTCTTAAACAGAGGCTGCTTTAGTCACAGAATGGGATGCCCCAACAGGAATGGACCTGGCAGGGTCCAGTAGTGCTTTGCCCAGCAAAAGTGTCTTTATCAGGCCTAATTTCAAATATGATAAGTGAAAATGGTTATACGGTCTTAAACAGAGGCTGCTGTAGTCACAGAATGGGATGCCCCAACAGAAGTGGACCTGGCAGGGTCCAGTAGTGCTATGCCCAGCAAAAGTGTCTTTATCAGGCCTAATTTCAAATATGATAAGAGCAAATGGTTATATGGTCTTAAACAGAGGCTGCTTTAGTCACAGAATGGGATGCCCCAACAGAAGTGGACCTGGCAGGGTCCAGTAGTGCTATGCCCAGCAAAAGTGTCTTTATCAGGCCTCATTTCAAATATGATAAGAGCAAATGCTTATATGGTCTTAAACAGAGGCTGCTTTAGTCACAGAATGGGATGCCCCCCAAAAAAGATCCAGTAGTACTATGCCCAGCAAAAGTGTCTTTATCAGGCCTAATTTCAAATATGATAAGAGCAAATGCTTATATGGTCTTAAACAGAGGCTGCTTTAGTCACAGAATGGGATGCCCCCCAAAAAAGATCCAGTAGTACTATGCCCAGCAAAAGTGTCTTTATCAGGCTAATTTCAAATATGATAAGAGCAAATGCTTATATGGTCTTAAACAGAGGCTGCTTTAGTCACAGAATGGGATGCCCCCCAAAAAAGATCCAGTAGTACTATGCCCAGCAAAAGTGTCTTTATCAGGCTAATTTCAAATATGATAAGAGCAAATGCTTATATGGTCTTAAACAGAGGCTGCTTTAGTCACAGAATGGGATGCCCCAACAGGAATGGACCTGGCAGGGTCCAGTAGTGCTTTGCCCAGCAAAAGTGTCTTTATCAGGCCTAATTTCAAATATGATAAGAGCAAATGGTTATATGGTCTTAAACAGAGGCTGCTTTAGTCACAGAATGGGATGCCCCAACAGGAATGGACCTGGCAGGGTCCAGTAGTGCTTTGCCCAGCAAAAGTGTCTTTATCAGGCCTAATTTCAAATATGATAAGTGAAAATGGTTATACGGTCTTAAACAGAGGCTGCTGTAGTCACAGAATGGGATGCCCCAACAGAAGTAGACCTGGCAGGGTCCAGTAGTGCTATGCCCAGCAAAAGTGTCTTTATCAGGCCTAATTTCAAATATGATAAGAGCAAATGCTTATATGGTCTTAAACAGAGGCTGCTTTAGTCACAGAATGGGATGCCCCAACAGGAATGGACCTGGCAGGGTCCAGTAGTGCTTTGCCCAGCAAAAGTGTCTTTATCAGGTCTAATTTCAAATATGATAAGTGAAAATGGTTATACGGTCTTAAACAGAGGCTGCTGTAGTCACAGAATGGGATGCCCCAACAGAAGTGGACCTGGCAGGGTCCAGTAGTGCTATGCCCAGCAAAAGTGTCTTTATCAGGCCTAATTTCAAATATGATAAGAGCAAATGGTTATATGGTCTTAAACAGAGGCTGCTTTAGTCACAGAATGGGATGCCCCAACAGAAGTGGACCTGGCAGGGTCCAGTAGTGCTATGCCCAGCAAAAGTGTCTTTATCAGGCCTAATTTCAAATATGATAAGAGCAAATGCTTATATGGTCTTAAACAGAGGCTGCTTTAGTCACAGAATGGGATGCCCCCCAAAAAAGATCCAGTAGTACTATGCCCAGCAAAAGTGTCTTTATCAGGCCTAATTTCAAATATGATAAGAGCAAATGCTTATATGGTCTTAAACAGAGGCTGCTTTAGTCACAGAATGGGATGCCCCCCAAAAAAGATCCAGTAGTACTATGCCCAGCAAAAGTGTCTTTATCAGGCCTAATTTCAAATATGATAAGAGCAAATGCTTATATGGTCTTAAACAGAGGCTGCTTTAGTCACAGAATGGGATGCCCCCCAAAAAAGATCCAGTAGTACTATGCCCAGCAAAAGTGTCTTTATCAGGCTAATTTCAAATATGATAAGAGCAAATGCTTATATGGTCTTAAACAGAGGCTGCTTTAGTCACAGAATGGGATGCCCCCCAAAAAAGATCCAGTAGTACTATGCCCAGCAAAAGTGTCTTTATCAGGCTAATTTCAAATATGATAAGAGCAAATGCTTATATGGTCTTAAACAGAGGCTGCTTTAGTCACAGAATGGGATGCCCCCCAAAAAAGATCCAGTAGTACTATGCCCAGCAAAAGTGTCTTTATCAGGCTAATTTCAAATATGATAAGAGCAAATGCTTATATGGTCTTAAACAGAGGCTGCTTTAGTCACAGAATGGGATGCCCCCCAAAAAAGATCCAGTAGTACTATGCCCAGCAAAAGTGTCTTTATCAGGCTAATTTCAAATATGATAAGAGCAAATGCTTATATGGTCTTAAACAGAGGCTGCTTTAGTCACAGAATGGGATGCCCCCCAAAAAAGATCCAGTAGTACTATGCCCAGCAAAAGTGTCTTTATCAGGCTAATTTCAAATATGATAAGAGCAAATGCTTATATGGTCTTAAACAGAGGCTGCTTTAGTCACAGAATGGGATGCCCCCCAAAAAAGATCCAGTAGTACTATGCCCAGCAAAAGTGTCTTTATCAGGCTAATTTCAAATATGATAAGAGCAAATGCTTATATGGTCTTAAACAGAGGCTGCTTTAGTCACAGAATGGGATGCCCCCCAAAAAAGATCCAGTAGTACTATGCCCAGCAAAAGTGTCTTTATCAGGCTAATTTCAAATATGATAAGAGCAAATGCTTATATGGTCTTAAACAGAGGCTGCTTTAGTCACATAATGGGATGCCCCCCAAAAAAGATCCAGTAGTACTATGCCCAGCAAAAGTGTCTTTATCAGGCTAATTTCAAATATGATAAGAGCAAATGCTTATATGGTCTTAAACAGAGGCTGCTTTAGTCACAGAATGGGATGCCCCCCAAAAAAGATCCAGTAGTACTATGCCCAGCAAAAGTGTCTTTATCAGGCTAATTTCAAATATGATAAGAGCAAATGCTTATATGGTCTTAAACAGAGGCTGCTTTAGTCACAGAATGGGATGCCCCCCAAAAAAGATCCAGTAGTACTATGCCCAGCAAAAGTGTCTTTATCAGGCTAATTTCAAATATGATAAGAGCAAATGCTTATATGGTCTTAAACAGAGGCTGCTTTAGTCACAGAATGGGATGCCCCCCAAAAAAGATCCAGTAGTACTATGCCCAGCAAAAGTGTCTTTATCAGGCTAATTTCAAATATGATAAGAGCAAATGCTTATATGGTCTTAAACAGAGGCTGCTTTAGTCACAGAATGGGATGCCCCCCAAAAAAGATCCAGTAGTACTATGCCCAGCAAAAGTGTCTTTATCAGGCTAATTTCAAATATGATAAGAGCAAATGCTTATATGGTCTTAAACAGAGGCTGCTTTAGTCACAGAATGGGATGCCCCCCAAAAAAGATCCAGTAGTACTATGCCCAGCAAAAGTGTCTTTATCAGGCTAATTTCAAATATGATAAGAGCAAATGCTTATATGGTCTTAAACAGAGGCTGCTTTAGTCACAGAATGGGATGCCCCCCAAAAAAGATCCAGTAGTACTATGCCCAGCAAAAGTGTCTTTATCAGGCTAATTTCAAATATGATAAGAGCAAATGCTTATATGGTCTTAAACAGAGGCTGCTTTAGTCACAGAATGGGATGCCCCCAAAAAAGATCCAGTAGTACTATGCCCAGCAAAAGTGTCTTTATCAGGCTAATTTCAAATATGATAAGAGCAAATGCTTATATGGTCTTAAACAGAGGCTGCTTTAGTCACAGAATGGGATGCCCCCCAAAAAAGATCCAGTAGTACTATGCCCAGCAAAAGTGTCTTTATCAGGCTAATTTCAAATATGATAAGAGCAAATGCTTATATGGTCTTAAACAGAGGCTGCTTTAGTCACAGAATGGGATGCCCCCCAAAAAAGATCCAGTAGTACTTTGCCCAGCAAAAGTGTCTTTATCAGGTCTAATTTCAAATATGATAAGTGAAAATGGTTATACGGTCTTAAACAGAGGCTGCTGTAGTCACAGAATGGGATGCCCCAACAGAAGTGGACCTGGCAGGGTCCAGTAGTGCTATGCCCAGCAAAAGTGTCTTTATCAGGCCTAATTTCAAATATGATAAGAGCAAATGGTTATATGGTCTTAAACAGAGGCTGCTTTAGTCACAGAATGGGATGCCCCAACAGAAGTGGACCTGGCAGGGTCCAGTAGTGCTATGCCCAGCAAAAGTGTCTTTATCAGGCCTAATTTCAAATATGATAAGAGCAAATGCTTATATGGTCTTAAACAGAGGCTGCTTTAGTCACAGAATGGGATGCCCCCCAAAAAAGATCCAGTAGTACTATGCCCAGCAAAAGTGTCTTTATCAGGCTAATTTCAAATATGATAAGAGCAAATGCTTATATGGTCTTAAACAGAGGCTGCTTTAGTCACAGAATGGGATGCCCCCCAAAAAGATCCAGTAGTACTATGCCCAGCAAAAGTGTCTTTATCAGGCTAATTTCAAATATGATAAGAGCAAATGCTTATATGGTCTTAAACAGAGGCTGCTTTAGTCACAGAATGGGATGCCCCCCAAAAAAGATCCAGTAGTACTATGCCCAGCAAAAGTGTCTTTATCAGGCTAATTTCAAATATGATAAGAGCAAATGCTTATATGGTCTTAAACAGAGGCTGCTTTAGTCACAGAATGGGATGCCCCCAAAAAAGATCCAGTAGTACTATGCCCAGCAAAAGTGTCTTTATCAGGCTAATTTCAAATATGATAAGAGCAAATGCTTATATGGTCTTAAACAGAGGCTGCTTTAGTCACAGAATGGGATGCCCCCCAAAAAAGATCCAGTAGTACTATGCCCAGCAAAAGTGTCTTTATCAGGCTAATTTCAAATATGATAAGAGCAAATGCTTATATGGTCTTAAACAGAGGCTGCTTTAGTCACAGAATGGGATGCCCCCCAAAAAAGATCCAGTAGTACTATGCCCCAGCAAAAGTGTCTTTATCAGGCTAATTTCAAATATGATAAGAGCAAATGCTTATATGGTCTTAAACAGAGGCTGCTTTAGTCACAGAATGGGATGCCCCCCAAAAAAGATCCAGTAGTACTATGCCCAGCAAAAGTGTCTTTATCAGGCTAATTTCAAATATGATAAGAGCAAATGCTTATATGGTCTTAAACAGAGGCTGCTTTAGTCACAGAATGGGATGCCCCCCAAAAAAGATCCAGTAGTACTATGCCCAGCAAAAGTGTCTTTATCAGGCTAATTTCAAATATGATAAGAGCAAATGCTTATATGGTCTTAAACAGAGGCTGCTTTAGTCACAGAATGGGATGCCCCCCAAAAAAGATCCAGTAGTACTATGCCCAGCAAAAGTGTCTTTATCAGGCTAATTTCAAATATGATAAGAGCAAATGCTTATATGGTCTTAAACAGAGGCTGCTTTAGTCACAGAATGGGATGCCCCCCAAAAAGATCCAGTAGTACTATGCCCAGCAAAAGTGTCTTTATCAGGCTAATTTCAAATATGATAAGAGCAAATGCTTATATGGTCTTAAACAGAGGCTGCTTTAGTCACAGAATGGGATGCCCCCCAAAAAAGATCCAGTAGTACTATGCCCAGCAAAAGTGTCTTTATCAGGCTAATTTCAAATATGATAAGAGCAAATGCTTATATGGTCTTAAACAGAGGCTGCTTTAGTCACAGAATGGGATGCCCCCCAAAAAAGATCCAGTAGTACTATGCCCAGCAAAAGTGTCTTTATCAGGCTAATTTCAAATATGATAAGAGCAAATGCTTATATGGTCTTAAACAGAGGCTGCTTTAGTCACAGAATGGGATGCCCCCCAAAAAAGATCCAGTAGTACTATGCCCAGCAAAAGTGTCTTTATCAGGCTAATTTCAAATATGATAAGAGCAAATGCTTATATGGTCTTAAACAGAGGCTGCTTTAGTCACAGAATGGGATGCCCCCCAAAAAAGATCCAGTAGTACTATGCCCAGCAAAAGTGTCTTTATCAGGCTAATTTCAAATATGATAAGAGCAAATGCTTATATGGTCTTAAACAGAGGCTGCTTTAGTCACAGAATGGGATGCCCCCCAAAAAGATCCAGTAGTACTATGCCCAGCAAAAGTGTCTTTATCAGGCTAATTTCAAATATGATAAGAGCAAATGCTTATATGGTCTTAAACAGAGGCTGCTTTAGTCACAGAATGGGATGCCCCCAAAAAAGATCCAGTAGTACTATGCCCAGCAAAGTGTCTTTATCAGGCTAATTTCAAATATGATAAGAGCAAATGCTTATATGGTCTTAAACAGAGGCTGCTTTAGTCACAGAATGGGATGCCCCCAAAAAAGATCCAGTAGTACTATGCCCAGCAAAAGTGTCTTTATCAGGCTAATTTCAAATATGATAAGAGCAAATGCTTATATGGTCTTAAACAGAGGCTGCTTTAGTCACAGAATGGGATGCCCCCCAAAAAAGATCCAGTAGTACTATGCCCAGCAAAAGTGTCTTTATCAGGCTAATTTCAAATATGATAAGAGCAAATGCTTATATGGTCTTAAACAGAGGCTGCTTTAGTCACAGAATGGGATGCCCCCAAAAAAGATCCAGTAGTACTATGCCCAGCAAAAGTGTCTTTATCAGGCTAATTTCAAATATGATAAGAGCAAATGCTTATATGGTCTTAAACAGAGGCTGCTTTAGTCACAGAATGGGATGCCCCCCAAAAAAGATCCAGTAGTACTATGCCCAGCAAAAGTGTCTTTATCAGGCTAATTTCAAATATGATAAGAGCAAATGCTTATATGGTCTTAAACAGAGGCTGCTTTAGTCACAGAATGGGATGCCCCCCAAAAAAGATCCAGTAGTACTATGCCCAGCAAAAGTGTCTTTATCAGGCTAATTTCAAATATGATAAGAGCAAATGCTTATATGGTCTTAAACAGAGGCTGCTTTAGTCACAGAATGGGATGCCCCCCAAAAAAGATCCAGTAGTACTATGCCCAGCAAAAGTGTCTTTATCAGGCTAATTTCAAATATGATAAGAGCAAATGCTTATATGGTCTTAAACAGAGGCTGCTTTAGTCACAGAATGGGATGCCCCCCAAAAAAGATCCAGTAGTACTATGCCCAGCAAAAGTGTCTTTATCAGGCTAATTTCAAATATGATAAGAGCAAATGCTTATATGGTCTTAAACAGAGGCTGCTTTAGTCACAGAATGGGATGCCCCCCAAAAAAGATCCAGTAGTACTATGCCCAGCAAAAGTGTCTTTATCAGGCTAATTTCAAATATGATAAGAGCAAATGCTTATATGGTCTTAAACAGAGGCTGCTTTAGTCACAGAATGGGATGCCCCCCAAAAAAGATCCAGTAGTACTATGCCCAGCAAAAGTGTCTTTATCAGGCTAATTTCAAATATGATAAGAGCAAATGCTTATATGGTCTTAAACAGAGGCTGCTTTAGTCACAGAATGGGATGCCCCCCAAAAAAGATCCAGTAGTACTATGCCCAGCAAAAGTGTCTTTATCAGGCTAATTTCAAATATGATAAGAGCAAATGCTTATATGGTCTTAAACAGAGGCTGCTTTAGTCACAGAATGGGATGCCCCCCAAAAAAGATCCAGTAGTACTATGCCCAGCAAAAGTGTCTTTATCAGGCTAATTTCAATATGATAAGAGCAAATGCTTATATGGTCTTAAACAGAGGCTGCTTTAGTCACAGAATGGGATGCCCCCCAAAAAAGATCCAGTAGTACTATGCCCAGCAAAAGTGTCTTTATCAGGCTAATTTCAAATATGATAAGAGCAAATGCTTATATGGTCTTAAACAGAGGCTGCTTTAGTCACAGAATGGGATGCCCCCCAAAAAAGATCCAGTAGTACTATGCCCAGCAAAAGTGTCTTTATCAGGCTAATTTCAAATATGATAAGAGCAAATGCTTATATGGTCTTAAACAGAGGCTGCTTTAGTCACAGAATGGGATGCCCCCCAAAAAAGATCCAGTAGTACTATGCCCAGCAAAAGTGTCTTTATCAGGCTAATTTCAAATATGATAAGAGCAAATGCTTATATGGTCTTAAACAGAGGCTGCTTTAGTCACAGAATGGGATGCCCCCCAAAAAAGATCCAGTAGTACTATGCCCAGCAAAAGTGTCTTTATCAGGCTAATTTCAAATATGATAAGAGCAAATGCTTATATGGTCTTAAACAGAGGCTGCTTTAGTCACAGAATGGGATGCCCCCAAAAAAGATCCAGTAGTACTATGCCCAGCAAAAGTGTCTTTATCAGGCTAATTTCAAATATGATAAGAGCAAATGCTTATATGGTCTTAAACAGAGGCTGCTTTAGTCACAGAATGGGATGCCCCCCAAAAAGATCCAGTAGTACTATGCCCAGCAAAAGTGTCTTTATCAGGCTAATTTCAAATATGATAAGAGCAAATGCTTATATGGTCTTAAACAGAGGCTGCTTTAGTCACAGAATGGGATGCCCCCCAAAAAAGATCCAGTAGTACTATGCCCAGCAAAAGTGTCTTTATCAGGCTAATTTCAAATATGATAAGAGCAAATGCTTATATGGTCTTAAACAGAGGCTGCTTTAGTCACAGAATGGGATGCCCCCCAAAAAGATCCAGTAGTACTATGCCCAGCAAAAGTGTCTTTATCAGGCTAATTTCAAATATGATAAGAGCAAATGCTTATATGGTCTTAAACAGAGGCTGCTTTAGTCACAGAATGGGATGCCCCCCAAAAAAGATCCAGTAGTACTATGCCCAGCAAAAGTGTCTTTATCAGGCTAATTTCAAATATGATAAGAGCAAATGCTTATATGGTCTTAAACAGAGGCTGCTTTAGTCACAGAATGGGATGCCCCCCAAAAAAGATCCAGTAGTACTATGCCCAGCAAAAAGTGTCTTTATCAGGCTAATTTCAAATATGATAAGAGCAAATGCTTATATGGTCTTAAACAGAGGCTGCTTTAGTCACAGAATGGGATGCCCCCCAAAAAAGATCCAGTAGTACTATGCCCAGCAAAAGTGTCTTTATCAGGCTAATTTCAAATATGATAAGAGCAAATGCTTATATGGTCTTAAACAGAGGCTGCTTTAGTCACAGAATGGGATGCCCCCCAAAAAAGATCCAGTAGTACTATGCCCAGCAAAAGTGTCTTTATCAGGCTAATTTCAAATATGATAAGAGCAAATGCTTATATGGTCTTAAACAGAGGCTGCTTTAGTCACAGAATGGGATGCCCCCCAAAAAAGATCCAGTAGTACTATGCCCAGCAAAAGTGTCTTTATCAGGCTAATTTCAAATATGATAAGAGCAAATGCTTATATGGTCTTAAACAGAGGCTGCTTTAGTCACAGAATGGGATGCCCCCCAAAAAAGATCCAGTAGTACTATGCCCAGCAAAAGTGTCTTTATCAGGCTAATTTCAAATATGATAAGAGCAAATGCTTATATGGTCTTAAACAGAGGCTGCTTTAGTCACAGAATGGGATGCCCCCCAAAAAAGATCCAGTAGTACTATGCCCAGCAAAAGTGTCTTTATCAGGCTAATTTCAAATATGATAAGAGCAAATGCTTATATGGTCTTAAACAGAGGCTGCTTTAGTCACAGAATGGGATGCCCCCCAAAAAAGATCCAGTAGTACTATGCCCAGCAAAAGTGTCTTTATCAGGCTAATTTCAAATATGATAAGAGCAAATGCTTATATGGTCTTAAACAGAGGCTGCTTTAGTCACAGAATGGGATGCCCCCCAAAAAAGATCCAGTAGTACTATGCCCAGCAAAAGTGTCTTTATCAGGCTAATTTCAAATATGATAAGAGCAAATGCTTATATGGTCTTAAACAGAGGCTGCTTTAGTCACAGAATGGGATGCCCCCAAAAAAGATCCAGTAGTACTATGCCCAGCAAAAGTGTCTTTATCAGGCTAATTTCAAATATGATAAGAGCAAATGCTTATATGGTCTTAAACAGAGGCTGCTTTAGTCACAGAATGGGATGCCCCCCAAAAAAGATCCAGTAGTACTATGCCCAGCAAAAGTGTCTTTATCAGGCTAATTTCAAATATGATAAGAGCAAATGCTTATATGGTCTTAAACAGAGGCTGCTTTAGTCACAGAATGGGATGCCCCCCAAAAAAGATCCAGTAGTACTATGCCCAGCAAAAGTGTCTTTATCAGGCTAATTTCAAATATGATAAGAGCAAATGCTTATATGGTCTTAAACAGAGGCTGCTTTAGTCACAGAATGGGATGCCCCCCAAAAAAGATCCAGTAGTACTATGCCCAGCAAAAGTGTCTTTATCAGGCTAATTTCAAATATGATAAGAGCAAATGCTTATATGGTCTTAAACAGAGGCTGCTTTAGTCACAGAATGGGATGCCCCCCAAAAAAGATCCAGTAGTACTATGCCCAGCAAAAGTGTCTTTATCAGGCTAATTTCAATATGATAAGAGCAAATGCTTATATGGTCTTAAACAGAGGGCTGCTTTAGTCACAGAATGGGATGCCCCCCAAAAAAGATCCAGTAGTACTATGCCCAGCAAAAGTGTCTTTATCAGGCTAATTTCAAATATGATAAGAGCAAATGCTTATATGGTCTTAAACAGAGGCTGCTTTAGTCACAGAATGGGATGCCCCCCAAAAAAGATCCAGTAGTACTATGCCCAGCAAAAGTGTCTTTATCAGGCTAATTTCAAATATGATAAGAGCAAATGCTTATATGGTCTTAAACAGAGGCTGCTTTAGTCACAGAATGGGATGCCCCCCAAAAAAGATCCAGTAGTACTATGCCCAGCAAAAGTGTCTTTATCAGGCTAATTTCAAATATGATAAGAGCAAATGCTTATATGGTCTTAAACAGAGGCTGCTTTAGTCACAGAATGGGATGCCCCCCAAAAAAGATCCAGTAGTACTATGCCCAGCAAAAGTGTCTTTATCAGGCTAATTTCAAATATGATAAGAGCAAATGCTTATATGGTCTTAAACAGAGGCTGCTTTAGTCACAGAATGGGATGCCCCCCAAAAAAGATCCAGTAGTACTATGCCCAGCAAAAGTGTCTTTATCAGGCTAATTTCAAATATGATAAGAGCAAATGCTTATATGGTCTTAAACAGAGGCTGCTTTAGTCACAGAATGGGATGCCCCCCAAAAAAGATCCAGTAGTACTATGCCCAGCAAAAGTGTCTTTATCAGGCTAATTTCAAATATGATAAGAGCAAATGCTTATATGGTCTTAAACAGAGGCTGCTTTAGTCACAGAATGGGATGCCCCCCAAAAAAGATCCAGTAGTACTATGCCCAGCAAAAGTGTCTTTATCAGGCTAATTTCAAATATGATAAGAGCAAATGCTTATATGGTCTTAAACAGAGGCTGCTTTAGTCACAGAATGGGATGCCCCCCAAAAAAGATCCAGTAGTACTATGCCCAGCAAAAGTGTCTTTATCAGGCTAATTTCAAATATGATAAGAGCAAATGCTTATATGGTCTTAAACAGAGGCTGCTTTAGTCACAGAATGGGATGCCCCCCAAAAAAGATCCAGTAGTACTATGCCCAGCAAAAGTGTCTTTATCAGGCTAATTTCAAATATGATAAGAGCAAATGCTTATATGGTCTTAAACAGAGGCTGCTTTAGTCACAGAATGGGATGCCCCCCAAAAAAGATCCAGTAGTACTATGCCCAGCAAAAGTGTCTTTATCAGGCTAATTTCAAATATGATAAGAGCAAATGCTTATATGGTCTTAAACAGAGGCTGCTTTAGTCACAGAATGGGATGCCCCCCAAAAAAGATCCAGTAGTACTATGCCCAGCAAAAGTGTCTTTATCAGGCTAATTTCAAATATGATAAGAGCAAATGCTTATATGGTCTTAAACAGAGGCTGCTTTAGTCACAGAATGGGATGCCCCCCAAAAAAGATCCAGTAGTACTATGCCCAGCAAAAGTGTCTTTATCAGGCTAATTTCAAATATGATAAGAGCAAATGCTTATATGGTCTTAAACAGAGGCTGCTTTAGTCACAGAATGGGATGCCCCCCAAAAAAGATCCAGTAGTACTATGCCCAGCAAAAGTGTCTTTATCAGGCTAATTTCAAATATGATAAGAGCAAATGCTTATATGGTCTTAAACAGAGGCTGCTTTAGTCACAGAATGGGATGCCCCCCAAAAAAGATCCAGTAGTACTATGCCCAGCAAAAGTGTCTTTATCAGGCTAATTTCAAATATGATAAGAGCAAATGCTTATATGGTCTTAAACAGAGGCTGCTTTAGTCACAGAATGGGATGCCCCCCAAAAAAGATCAGTAGTACTATGCCCAGCAAAAGTGTCTTTATCAGGCTAATTTCAAATATGATAAGAGCAAATGCTTATATGGTCTTAAACAGAGGCTGCTTTAGTCACAGAATGGGATGCCCCCCAAAAAAGATCCAGTAGTACTATGCCCAGCAAAAGTGTCTTTATCAGGCTAATTTCAAATATGATAAGAGCAAATGCTTATATGGTCTTAAACAGAGGCTGCTTTAGTCACAGAATGGGATGCCCCCCAAAAAAGATCCAGTAGTACTATGCCCAGCAAAAGTGTCTTTATCAGGCTAATTTCAAATATGATAAGAGCAAATGCTTATATGGTCTTAAACAGAGGCTGCTTTAGTCACAGAATGGGATGCCCCCCAAAAAAGATCCAGTAGTACTATGCCCAGCAAAAGTGTCTTTATCAGGCTAATTTCAAATATGATAAGAGCAAATGCTTATATGGTCTTAAACAGAGGCTGCTTTAGTCACAGAATGGGATGCCCCCCAAAAAAAGATCCAGTAGTACTATGCCCAGCAAAAGTGTCTTTATCAGGCTAATTTCAAATATGATAAGAGCAAATGCTTATATGGTCTTAAACAGAGGCTGCTTTAGTCACAGAATGGGATGCCCCCCAAAAAAGATCCAGTAGTACTATGCCCAGCAAAAGTGTCTTTATCAGGCTAATTTCAAATATGATAAGAGCAAATGCTTATATGGTCTTAAACAGAGGCTGCTTTAGTCACAGAATGGGATGCCCCCCAAAAAAGATCCAGTAGTACTATGCCCAGCAAAAGTGTCTTTATCAGGCTAATTTCAAATATGATAAGAGCAAATGCTTATATGGTCTTAAACAGAGGCTGCTTTAGTCACAGAATGGGATGCCCCCAAAAAAGATCCAGTAGTACTATGCCCAGCAAAAGTGTCTTTATCAGGCTAATTTCAAATATGATAAGAGCAAATGCTTATATGGTCTTAAACAGAGGCTGCTTTAGTCACAGAATGGGATGCCCCCCAAAAAAGATCCAGTAGTACTATGCCCAGCAAAAGTGTCTTTATCAGGCTAATTTCAAATATGATAAGAGCAAATGCTTATATGGTCTTAAACAGAGGCTGCTTTAGTCACAGAATGGGATGCCCCCCAAAAAAGATCCAGTAGTACTATGCCCAGCAAAAGTGTCTTTATCAGGCTAATTTCAAATATGATAAGAGCAAATGCTTATATGGTCTTAAACAGAGGCTGCTTTAGTCACAGAATGGGATGCCCCCCAAAAAAGATCCAGTAGTACTATGCCCAGCAAAAGTGTCTTTATCAGGCTAATTTCAAATATGATAAGAGCAAATGCTTATATGGTCTTAAACAGAGGCTGCTTTAGTCACAGAATGGGATGCCCCCCAAAAAAGATCCAGTAGTACTATGCCCAGCAAAAGTGTCTTTATCAGGCTAATTTCAAATATGATAAGAGCAAATGCTTATATGGTCTTAAACAGAGGCTGCTTTAGTCACAGAATGGGATGCCCCCCAAAAAAGATCCAGTAGTACTATGCCCAGCAAAAGTGTCTTTATCAGGCTAATTTCAAATATGATAAGAGCAAATGCTTATATGGTCTTAAACAGAGGCTGCTTTAGTCACAGAATGGGATGCCCCCCAAAAAAGATCCAGTAGTACTATGCCCAGCAAAAGTGTCTTTATCAGGCTAATTTCAAATATGATAAGAGCAAATGCTTATATGGTCTTAAACAGAGGCTGCTTTAGTCACAGAATGGGATGCCCCCCAAAAAAGATCCAGTAGTACTATGCCCAGCAAAAGTGTCTTTATCAGGCTAATTTCAAATATGATAAGAGCAAATGCTTATATGGTCTTAAACAGAGGCTGCTTTAGTCACAGAATGGGATGCCCCCCAAAAAAGATCCAGTAGTACTATGCCCAGCAAAAGTGTCTTTATCAGGCTAATTTCAAATATGATAAGAGCAAATGCTTATATGGTCTTAAACAGAGGCTGCTTTAGTCACAGAATGGGATGCCCCCCAAAAAAGATCCAGTAGTACTATGCCCAGCAAAAGTGTCTTTATCAGGCTAATTTCAAATATGATAAGAGCAAATGCTTATATGGTCTTAAACAGAGGCTGCTTTAGTCACAGAATGGGATGCCCCCCAAAAAAGATCCAGTAGTACTATGCCCAGCAAAAGTGTCTTTATCAGGCTAATTTCAAATATGATAAGAGCAAATGCTTATATGGTCTTAAACAGAGGCTGCTTTAGTCACAGAATGGGATGCCCCCCAAAAAAGATCCAGTAGTACTATGCCCAGCAAAAGTGTCTTTATCAGGCTAATTTCAAATATGATAAGAGCAAATGCTTATATGGTCTTAAACAGAGGCTGCTTTAGTCACAGAATGGGATGCCCCCCAAAAAAGATCCAGTAGTACTATGCCCAGCAAAAGTGTCTTTATCAGGCTAATTTCAAATATGATAAGAGCAAATGCTTATATGGTCTTAAACAGAGGCTGCTTTAGTCACAGAATGGGATGCCCCCCAAAAAAGATCCAGTAGTACTATGCCCAGCAAAAGTGTCTTTATCAGGCTAATTTCAAATATGATAAGAGCAAATGCTTATATGGTCTTAAACAGAGGCTGCTTTAGTCACAGAATGGGATGCCCCCCAAAAAAGATCCAGTAGTACTATGCCCAGCAAAAGTGTCTTTATCAGGCTAATTTCAAATATGATAAGAGCAAATGCTTATATGGTCTTAAACAGAGGCTGCTTTAGTCACAGAATGGGATGCCCCCCAAAAAAGATCCAGTAGTACTATGCCCAGCAAAAGTGTCTTTATCAGGCTAATTTCAAATATGATAAGAGCAAATGCTTATATGGTCTTAAACAGAGGCTGCTTTAGTCACAGAATGGGATGCCCCCCAAAAAAGATCCAGTAGTACTATGCCCAGCAAAAGTGTCTTTATCAGGCTAATTTCAAATATGATAAGAGCAAATGCTTATATGGTCTTAAACAGAGGCTGCTTTAGTCACAGAATGGGATGCCCCCCAAAAAAGATCCAGTAGTACTATGCCCAGCAAAAGTGTCTTTATCAGGCTAATTTCAAATATGATAAGAGCAAATGCTTATATGGTCTTAAACAGAGGCTGCTTTAGTCACAGAATGGGATGCCCCCCAAAAAAGATCCAGTAGTACTATGCCCAGCAAAAGTGTCTTTATCAGGCTAATTTCAAATATGATAAGAGCAAATGCTTATATGGTCTTAAACAGAGGCTGCTTTAGTCACAGAATGGGATGCCCCCCAAAAAAGATCCAGTAGTACTATGCCCAGCAAAAGTGTCTTTATCAGGCTAATTTCAAATATGATAAGAGCAAATGCTTATATGGTCTTAAACAGAGGCTGCTTTAGTCACAGAATGGGATGCCCCCCAAAAAAGATCCAGTAGTACTATGCCCAGCAAAAGTGTCTTTATCAGGCTAATTTCAAATATGATAAGAGCAAATGCTTATATGGTCTTAAACAGAGGCTGCTTTAGTCACAGAATGGGATGCCCCCCAAAAAAGATCCAGTAGTACTATGCCCAGCAAAAGTGTCTTTATCAGGCTAATTTCAAATATGATAAGAGCAAATGCTTATATGGTCTTAAACAGAGGCTGCTTTAGTCACAGAATGGGATGCCCCCCAAAAAAGATCCAGTAGTACTATGCCCAGCAAAAGTGTCTTTATCAGGCTAATTTCAAATATGATAAGAGCAAATGCTTATATGGTCTTAAACAGAGGCTGCTTTAGTCACAGAATGGATGCCCCCCAAAAAAGATCCAGTAGTACTATGCCCAGCAAAAGTGTCTTTATCAGGCTAATTTCAAATATGATAAGAGCAAATGCTTATATGGTCTTAAACAGAGGCTGCTTTAGTCACAGAATGGGATGCCCCCCAAAAAAGATCCAGTAGTACTATGCCCAGCAAAAGTGTCTTTATCAGGCTAATTTCAAATATGATAAGAGCAAATGCTTATATGGTCTTAAACAGAGGCTGCTTTAGTCACAGAATGGGATGCCCCCCAAAAAAGATCCAGTAGTACTATGCCCAGCAAAAGTGTCTTTATCAGGCTAATTTCAAATATGATAAGAGCAAATGCTTATATGGTCTTAAACAGAGGCTGCTTTAGTCACAGAATGGGATGCCCCCCAAAAAAGATCCAGTAGTACTATGCCCAGCAAAAGTGTCTTTATCAGGCTAATTTCAAATATGATAAGAGCAAATGCTTATATGGTCTTAAACAGAGGCTGCTTTAGTCACAGAATGGGATGCCCCCCAAAAAAGATCCAGTAGTACTATGCCCAGCAAAAGTGTCTTTATCAGGCTAATTTCAAATATGATAAGAGCAAATGCTTATATGGTCTTAAACAGAGGCTGCTTTAGTCACAGAATGGGATGCCCCCCAAAAAAGATCCAGTAGTACTATGCCCAGCAAAAGTGTCTTTATCAGGCTAATTTCAAATATGATAAGAGCAAATGCTTATATGGTCTTAAACAGAGGCTGCTTTAGTCACAGAATGGGATGCCCCCCAAAAAAGATCCAGTAGTACTATGCCCAGCAAAAGTGTCTTTATCAGGCTAATTTCAAATATGATAAGAGCAAATGCTTATATGGTCTTAAACAGAGGCTGCTTTAGTCACAGAATGGGATGCCCCCCAAAAAAGATCCAGTAGTACTATGCCCAGCAAAAGTGTCTTTATCAGGCTAATTTCAAATATGATAAGAGCAAATGCTTATATGGTCTTAAACAGAGGCTGCTTTAGTCACAGAATGGGATGCCCCCCAAAAAAGATCCAGTAGTACTATGCCCAGCAAAAGTGTCTTTATCAGGCTAATTTCAAATATGATAAGAGCAAATGCTTATATGGTCTTAAACAGAGGCTGCTTTAGTCACAGAATGGGATGCCCCCCAAAAAAGATCCAGTAGTACTATGCCCAGCAAAAGTGTCTTTATCAGGCTAATTTCAAATATGATAAGAGCAAATGCTTATATGGTCTTAAACAGAGGCTGCTTTAGTCACAGAATGGGATGCCCCCCAAAAAAGATCCAGTAGTACTATGCCCAGCAAAAGTGTCTTTATCAGGCTAATTTCAAATATGATAAGAGCAAATGCTTATATGGTCTTAAACAGAGGCTGCTTTAGTCACAGAATGGGATGCCCCCCAAAAAAGATCCAGTAGTACTATGCCCAGCAAAAGTGTCTTTATCAGGCTAATTTCAAATATGATAAGAGCAAATGCTTATATGGTCTTAAACAGAGGCTGCTTTAGTCACAGAATGGGATGCCCCCCAAAAAAGATCCAGTAGTACTATGCCCAGCAAAAGTGTCTTTATCAGGCTAATTTCAAATATGATAAGAGCAAATGCTTATATGGTCTTAAACAGAGGCTGCTTTAGTCACAGAATGGGATGCCCCCCAAAAAAGATCCAGTAGTACTATGCCCAGCAAAAGTGTCTTTATCAGGCTAATTTCAAATATGATAAGAGCAAATGCTTATATGGTCTTAAACAGAGGCTGCTTTAGTCACAGAATGGGATGCCCCCCAAAAAAGATCCAGTAGTACTATGCCCAGCAAAAGTGTCTTTATCAGGCTAATTTCAAATATGATAAGAGCAAATGCTTATATGGTCTTAAACAGAGGCTGCTTTAGTCACAGAATGGGATGCCCCCCAAAAAAGATCCAGTAGTACTATGCCCAGCAAAGTGTCTTTATCAGGCTAATTTCAAATATGATAAGAGCAAATGCTTATATGGTCTTAAACAGAGGCTGCTTTAGTCACAGAATGGATGCCCCCCAAAAAAGATCCAGTAGTACTATGCCCAGCAAAAAGTGTCTTTATCAGGCTAATTTCAAATATGATAAGAGCAAATGCTTATATGGTCTTAAACAGAGGCTGCTTTAGTCACAGAATGGGATGCCCCCCAAAAAAGATCAGTAGTACTATGCCCAGCAAAAGTGTCTTTATCAGGCTAATTTCAAATATGATAAGAGCAAATGCTTATATGGTCTTAAACAGAGGCTGCTTTAGTCACAGAATGGGATGCCCCCCAAAAAAGATCCAGTAGTACTATGCCCAGCAAAAGTGTCTTTATCAGGCTAATTTCAAATATGATAAGAGCAAATGCTTATATGGTCTTAAACAGAGGCTGCTTTAGTCACAGAATGGGATGCCCCCAAAAAAGATCCAGTAGTACTATGCCCAGCAAAAGTGTCTTTATCAGGCTAATTTCAAATATGATAGAGCAAATGCTTATATGGTCTTAAACAGAGGCTGCTTTAGTCACAGAATGGGATGCCCCCCAA